>OX382348.1:6429931-7095264 GCA_947507615.1 Hemithea aestivaria
TTTATAAAAAATACTAAACTAATATAACTTATGATTACCTTACGTATCCCCACTTTAAATAGGTCTTAGTACTAATATAAGTCGATATAAAACTAAAAAATAAAAACAAAATTGTTTCCACGCAAAAGTTAAAAATAATGTATTAAAAGTAAATAATTTGACTTTATCGACTCATGTCTGACTAAAGCTAAAACAAAATAATTTCCAAATAAATTTCTGATAACATAAACGTCTTTTTTGTTACCCTACAATTTATATAGCACATAAGAAAATACAATAAAAATTCTAAGGTGCTGGTCACATTCCTTTCATTGGCTTCAAAATACTTCTTTTCGACAATTCCTTACAAAGTTATAGTACAAACTTATAAATTCCTACTGATACTATTTAAAAAAAAAACAACCCAGCTTTTTAATAAATTTAAAAAGGAGGAGGTTTACAATTACTCGGACACTTATTTATATACAACGATAACTCAAAGATGTGTAGACCATTTTGAGAAATTCTTTAATATTACAAAGGGTATACTTGTCAGGCGGTGTCTTTACAATTTTATCGATATTGGTCGAGAGGTTTTTAAGTTATGAAGTTAAATGTGCGCCTCGATTTCGATTATGAAAAGAAGTATTGAAATTGGTGTGATTAATGTTTTTGAATTCACTTGTTACAATACTACTAAGGTAAATTCAAATAATAATATAAAACTTGAAGAGAATTATTTAAAAGCCAACAGAACCAAATGTACCCCAACTTTTCCCCCATTTAGCTGTCATTATTGGAAGCTACAGAAATTGACCTGGAGACTCCACTAAGGTCAGGTTTTGGGGGCAACGCTGGCTTCTCCAAAGGAGACCCTAGGCCAGAATCCTCGAACGGATCCGAGTCTTGGATGTGGACCTCGTCAGGGATGTCTTCAGGCTGGTCCGGGATTACTACGGTGTTCTGACTCACGTTTACCACTTTTGTCGGTTGCCTAAAAAGGAATAGGGTCATTTAATTTCGGGCTACGAATTAAATACTAAATTATAATTTAATGAAAATTAAAGATTACAATAATAAGGCAGCTATCGCGCTCTATAAAACAAAACTGAGTGCAGTAAGATTAGAAACAACTGCTTTTTCCGAATTATTCATGCGAAACTAAAAATCTTATTTTGTTACTGATGTGCAGTAATAAAAAGCCGTTTTTAATAATTATAAGACCTATGGAAAAACTAATAAACTTTTTTTTGGTACTGCAGTTCTGTTGCAACTTGCAACATAAATTATAATTTATTGTTTTACAAGTTATTATTTAGCTTGCAATGTGTTTTTGTCCGGTACAAACTAGCAAATCAAAGGCAGTAATCAGAGTTTCCAGATTTGACTTATTATTAAATTAGCATCAGTTTTGTTTAAGTGCGTCTATTTTTATATTGTGCTTTATTAAAATATACATTGCAGTAATATGAACATCCTTACCCAGTCACCGATTAATGACATAAGCATCATATCTTCAGCCCATTTGCTTCCAGTGATAAGCCCGTGATTTCAGTGCATTCCCCGTCAATGGACACCACAAATAAACAATTAAGGTTTAAGCCAACGACACACAGACGCTGAAATGCGGTCGACGGGACGTGGACGGGAAAAGCGGTCGCGGTTTTTGTTGTTTCTGACCGCGCCCACTTTTTGTGTGTCAGGGTGCGTACAAATTCGAACGAAATGCGAACATTAAAAATTTCCCGCGACCATTTACCCACGCTTTTCAGAGTTTGTGTGACGTCGGCTTTAATGTTAGCAGACAATATGGGAGTGTGAAATAAAATAAATAAATATATATTTTACCAATTCCTTTTATTGATAGGCTTACATATTTGTCTTTATATACGTAGGGGAGGTTTCCATGAGCGAAATACGACGATTTAACGTTGATTTATGAAATCTAAGGATTTTTCTTCATATGGCGAGTTTACTGTTGGTTATTTGTAAACTTAGCGATATTATCGCTCGTAGAAACGGCCCCTTAGGCTAGCGACTAACACTTAGTATTATTATAATCATAGTTTCCATTTTAAAAATTAATATGATTAATATTTTCCATCGATTTTTGATTACCATCAAAATAAAAGCTTAAAACGTCTAACAAAATAAAAATTTACATTTTGAGTGTAAATAATATCGTTGTATCCCTTAGGAATGTAAATCTAATAAAAAAAATATCTAAAAAATAAATTCACAAGTATCGATTCTTAAAATAACATAAGAAATATACATTTTAACACTAAAAGAAATGGGAATTATAAAATCTTGGTATTTACCGAATTAAAATCATTATAAATGCCGAAAAGGGAATGCAATATTAATGTCAATACTCTATAGTAATATTTATTACATTTTTGTAATTATAAGGAATGTCAATTATAAAAAGAATATAATAACATAATATGATTATTATGGGGTATATATGATTATATACGTTAAATTAGTATATAATGTTTATCACATACACAATTCCACATATATTATTGCTGGTTCCCACACACAAGCATACCGACTTATAGTATAACATACATTATATTTATTATAATAATAAATATTACAAAAAGGTAAAATAATATGTAAGTGAGTGCAACACGTAAAGCTGTTCTGTTTTTCTACCTATACTATACATGAGAAAGGCATAATAATATGCCTTTCTCAGCCCAGCAGTGGGAAATGGTAGGGGAGTATGGATAATGGTTTCAGTTTGAGACCCTACAGGCGTCTAGCCAAGTGCCAAACGCTTGTAGCTAACGTTAAAATACATAATATATAATATTACGATGACGGTACATAATTGTAATTCGTTTTCCACGAGTAATGACATTTTTTAAACTAAATTTGTTTAGCGAGATACATGGGCTAGTTATTTTTACAAGCTTTTATTTACTTTCACTTGTCTGTTGTCTGTCTGTCTGTCTGTCTGTAATCAAATCTTGCAAGTTAAATTTGACCCACTTCCCGATATCCGATTGAGCTGAAATTTTGCATGCATGCATAAACCGGATGACAATGCAATATTATTATGACATGGAGCTGATCTGATGATGCAGCGGGAAGGTGGCCATAGGAACTCCGTAATTAAACGACGCAACCCCATCGAGTTTGGGCTCATTTGATTCGTCTTGACGAGTACTTTGTGGTAATAATAATAAAAGCCTGTTTTTAAAAAGTTTTTCTTTAAACGACTTGTGTAATGACTATTTTCTTTTTTTAGAAAGTTAAAATTGTCACATTGTTAAAAAAAGTAAATTTTGTTTTACGGGTTACAGTGATTGGTTGTCATTTTTTTTTGAGTCGAATTTCTTTTACAATATGTCATATAGGTACATATTATTTAGGTACGAATAAGGACCCTTTGATATTATTTTACCTTTTCGTAACATTTGTATAAAAATGAACTTTTAAAGCGTTTAAACAATTTGGAAGCCAATTTCTCCAGTAAAAGCGTGATTCATAAGAAATAATAAATTATTATAAAATCATAATTAAGTACCTAAATGTCCAATATAAAAAATTAAGCCTAAAAGCTTGGTACTTTTATATTTAACCCTAAATACTTTGCCTAAAATATTAATAATACAAATGGCTTATGTATATTATATACTAGGTATTAAAATTACAAGTTTTATTCGTTGTAAAAATGTATAAAAACGTTGACACGAATAATACAAAATACATAAGAACTGTTTTTATTAATTTAATATATAAAAGTTAAAAGTATATATTTCAATATTGGTGTTTCATTTTTAGTATTCTAAAAGTTTTTTTTATTTAGATATTGTTGTGAATAGTTAATATTAGGTATTGGTTTTAAATTACAATTATTTTACGATTAATTATTTATTAAGGAATGAATATTTTCTTGATTAATATCATTTAAATTCAAGGTGTAGTTATAATTAAGGATATTTCTTCTCATAAACTGAACTGTTAGAAAATTACATTACATATTTGTAAATTTAACACAAAAATCAGAAAACAACAAATTTTGGAATAATTAATAAAATTATTATAAAATTTGTTGTCAAAGTAAAAAAGTAGACATTTAAAAAAAATCTAAGTCATTCAGTTTGACGAGTAGATATAACCTTAAGTATATCTTTACTATTTAAACATATTGTTTATTTTTATTCAGATTTATTACGTATTTTAAGCAAGTCTCTCATACATTTAGTTCATTAATTAATGTCTTTAATATTACCTTTAATATTTATACAAAAATGCTATGAAATGTAATTGACTATTTTTCGTTGAAGCTAAAGCAAGTATTTTTGTAATTATTGTAATTTTTCTTGTACCGGTAGGTGGGTTTATTTAAATGGAATATTTAATTTATATGATAATTAATATTAACATAATTTAATTCAAATACTATTCAATTCAAGGCCGATACCATATTTGTTATTTTAATGTTTTTCGTTGATTAAATACGATTGTATTGTGAAATTAAATGCAATACACTTAATCTTAGCAATAAGGTACAAAAATGTATAATTATGCCTTAATAATTACAATATTAGATTATAAAACAATGATCTCCACCCAAACTGATATTTTGTCGTGATGCCTTGTATTTTATCAACAAAAAAAAACAAAGTTTCCTACACACTTCTAATCTGTCATATGAAGTAGTCACCGCTCTCATATAAATCTGCTCTTCGGTCAATTAAACTACGCGACGGTAATGTAAACTACTCTTCGGTCATATTATAAACTTCTTTTCGGCCTTTTGAACTATCCTTCGGCCAGATAAATTACGATTCGGTCACATAAACTATGCTTCGGTCATGTTAACTACGCTTTGGTCATTTAAACTACTCATAGTCATGTAAATTACTCTTCGGTCATGTAAATTACTGTGTAAGGCTAGTTTACAATAGTTAAATCTTTAACTATCATATTGTCTCATTTATGCGATACAGATGAAAATCGGACTAAACCGAGAAGATTTAATTCCCTTCACTTTTTATCGTGCCTGAATACGCGTGTAAAAGGCTTGAGCACTTTTTTAAAATACTTTTTTCACGAGTTTTTTATAACACTAACTATCCGAAGCGGTAACATACTAAACATTTTAAGCTATTGCATAGCTTCTATCGCGGGCCTTGAGCGTGGGGACCGAATCCAGAAATTCCGTAACGAAAAAAACCTAACACCCCGCACTCCGACCGGCACAGCGGTGATGCTTTTTAGTTTTTCCATCTATAGATAAAAATGCTATGCAATAGCTTTACCGCGGCAGTCTCCGAGTGCCACACGTCTTTTTTTTCTTATATACAGGCATCACGACATAAGATCAGTGCATACATGACTCACATTCCAACGAAAATTTCTGCACATTTTACAAACAATTATTATTATTGACCAACACCCATTTTGAAGGCGTAAAACCATTTGATTATTACCATTTTTTTTTTATAATAAATACTTATCCGAACACGGTAACCGAAAATAGTGATTATGTATTCGGTTACCGACGTTTTTAGTTAAGATAAAAAAACATAAATTACGAGTATATTTGCATGTAGTAAGAATCCGTAAGTCCATTTGTCAAAACGATTTTCTACAGTGGGTGGTCGAGGCCGAAGGTTTTGAGTTCGATTTGTGAATTAGGATTTATAGTGGTTTAAATAATGGTTTCTACATGTTCCAACTCCCCACATACCAACGGTTTTATGGGCTTACGGCATCAAGTGCGATCTTAAGATTGATTTGAAAATAATATGGTCAATGGGCATGTGATTAATGAAAAATTCGTGGTATTTACTTCATCAAACCCCCATTTACCAGTAGTTAGAGGACTTTCGGCATTACATGTCCAAATAATATAATTTGGATGTATGAATGTATGGTTTTTACGCCTCCATGGCGGGGATGTAGTCTAAAGCCATGAGACACGTGAACACGGTCATGATCATCTTGGGCTTGCGCTCCGTGATGAAGGGGGCTTTAGTTCTCTTTGAGTTGCATTTATAGTGGTTTAATAATGTTTTCTACGCGTTTTTTACCCCTATAGGCCATTGTTTTGGTGGGTTTACGCCATAAAATGTTTTGAAATAAAAAAGAAGTCACATGATTTATGAAAAATACATGGTTTTTACTGCCTTAAACCCTCATATACCAGTAGTTAATGGACTTACGGCTTAGAACTCTAAGAAATAAATGATTTGGATACATATATGTATGGTTTTTACGTTGTAAAGTATGGTTTTTACGCCTCCAACCCCCCATATAATAGGGTATCAGTGACTCACGGCAGTACGGGCGCGTCCATGGCGGGGATGTAGTCCAGCGCCATGAGGCAGGCGAACACGGTCATGATCATCTTGGGCTTGCGCTCCGTGATGTCTTCGGGGAGAGCGTACACACGCGCGCCGCATCGCCTCGCCATTGATATCGCGTACTTTGCATTGGCTAGTTTCTCCTGGAAATCACACAAAATATATATATAGCTTTACTTATTTAAATTATTAAATTTAAATAAGTAAAGCTATATGTATGTAGGTATTGAGTATGACCTTCGACTAATCTTACTTGTAACCTAACCAAATTGTAATTTGCCACAAATGAAGCTTTTTTTTTCTTTCTTTCTACGTTCTTATGTGCGGCTCATTCGCAGTATAGGACCAACGTAGTGAATGGCCACCGCGGGCAAAATGGGGCTACGATATCCGATCTAGTTTTAGAAGCGTGTCACGGGGAGACCTACGTCCAGTGAAAGAAAGGAAGAAAATACATTTATTTGCACACATACTGGGAGTATTATGGACGTAATGAATCGAAAACGCGAGCTAGTGCGGCCCCTTAGATCGATTTTGTATGGAAGTTGTGCCAGGTTCGGCGGAAAGAAAAATAAGAAGAAATTTTAGTAGAAACACCCCCTCCATGACAATGTTTCCTCCCCTTTCCCCCACTTTTATGTATTTTTGAACGGTAAAAAAGCTATACGCATGCCAAGTTTCATGCTTTCTGCCGGACGGGTTCATACATGAAGCTAAGGAGCCGGGCTAAGCAAAATCAGGTAAAATATGAAGGTAACTAACCTCCTCAGTGCCTCCGTTGAGTACCAAGTCATAGTTGATGGAGCCGGGTTTGATCGCGTCGATCAAATCAATCACCACCTTGCCATCCGCCAATACTTCATCCTGAAATATAATAGAAAAAAATTAAGGGTTATTTCCTAATTACCGAAACATCACACGCAAAAATTTGTTTGAATTACTAAAGAACTTATAAGCTACTAATTATTCCCCATTTTTCAAACCATTGGGACTTACTTGGATGCAATTTCCATGTGCACACATCCATAGGCGGATTTAGGGGGGGGAGGGGGCGCAGGGGGCCAAGGCCCCCCCAGAATCATTATAAAGTTACGAATTTTGTACATATTTCATGGTCAAGATCATATTTTTTTTCTCGGCGCTCGCAGTAAGCTGCTCGCGCACTTATTATTAAGGATATTTCAACTTTCTAACTGTTCAGAACGAGCTAAACACACACTTTTCGTAGTAAAAATTATAATATTTTTGCCCGTCTGCACCTTGGCCCCCCCCAGAACCAAATCCTGGATCCGCCCTTGCACACATCCATTCTTTTGGCATTTTTATAATATAAAAATAGACAAGAGAGCTAAAATAGGCCCCGCTTTCGTGATTTTCTGTATGAAAACCAAATCGCCAAGACGTGACGGAGGCGGTTGGCTAGTTTTGATTGGTTCGTTCAAAGTAGAAACTCTTTGGTTCAAAGACATTTGCCGTGTTGTTATGCAGCGTCAATGCATATCTCATACCTCCGGCATGGCAATGCGCACTCTATGGTAAGTCCTCTATGTATGAGCAGGATTAGAATATTGAGTTGTATTACCTGGAAGCTCCTGATAGAGGAAGTCTTGCCAGCGTTGTGCAGTTTGTTGTTGACCCATTGAACGATTTCCTTCTCTATGATGGGGTTGCCAGTGTTCGCCAGCCGAGTCAGTACAGAGAGGGTGTAGGCACGCATCAGTTGCCATATTAACGCTGGAATATTCATAATAATAATAGTATATAAAAAATAAATTTTTTTTTTTTTCAGTACAATTCACACAGCGCCACCTAACCCCATACTAAGCAACTTAATGCTTGTATTATGGTGATTAGTATAACGGATATAATACTTGTATACTTTTCTTTTGTAATAAGTATTATATCCGTTATCCTAACCACCATAATACAAGCATTAAGTTGCTTAGTTTGGGGTTAGGTGGCGCTGTGTGAAACGTCCTGAAATATTTATTATTTTATTTATTAATATTTATTAGTGTTTGAAGCGAGGATGTTTGACTAAGGATGGAGATGTAATTCTGGTTCATAGAGTTCGAATCCCAGCCTTGTACCAATTTATAATACAAAATATTATTATCAATTTTGTGAGTGAATGTTTGTTACTTCTTCATGGCTAAACGGGTGGACCGATTGAGCTGTAATTTTGTATAGAGATAACTTAGACCCTGGAATAAAACATAGGCTACAGCGGGTAAAACCGCTGGGCATAGCTAGTAATTAATAAACTTAAGTTACTATGTAGTACTTAAGTTAATAAAAAAAAACGTGTGCTTGGACAAATATAACTGAGCACATGTGTTATAGGTAAAGTTGTTTTGAAATGGCGAGTATTGACTTTGTATCACACACTAGTGCGGACTTTAAATCAAGAACTAGCGAAGTAGCGTTAAAACAAGCTAGCTCAATGAAGACTAATTCGCACAGCGCAGCGTTCGATATTTACCGAGTGTTAGAGTAGCATTCCCCTCATTAATATCAGCTCCAGCGATGCCGACGAGTGAGAAGCCGAGCTGTCGTCCCAACTCCACCGCGTAGTTGCAGTTTTCAAGACGCTCCATGAATTTACGCAGCTTTGAGAATTGTCTGTGGACCTGAAAATATTATAATTAGTAACGTATATGAAATGTGGTCGTCTACAAAATGTGTATAGGAAAATCGTGGTAAAAACTAAGCTTTTTTAACCTTTTGAACGCCACGGCACAAACGCATTTTCGTGCCCTGTGCGCCAAGGCACAATTAAAAAAAAAATACCTACGAAAGAACTAGTGATGCCAAGAGTCGATAAATATTTTTATTTCATTTTATTAAGACTGGGTTTTTTGTCGTCTATAGACGTCGTTTGCGTACAGGACCCGCAAGTACTTGTCAAGTATAGGTGACTTTGGCGGTCAAAAGGTTAAAAAAAAACCGATATAAATTTGGACAAAGCTGTGCCATGTCATTCGAAATCTCTTTTCATGCCTTCATAATATTTTGAGTGAAATAAAATAGAATAAAGAGATATTTTTTACATTGCTAAACGCTTGAATCGTTGCGACAAAGTTCAGAAAGGTAAATTTTATTATCTGGTAACATTATTTATGTTGGCTTACATTGTTACCATACCGATTTGAGCAACAAGTGACGTCACCAACTCCCACCATGCAACTTTAGTGCATTGTTTATCACATGTTATTTATCAAATTTACAAAGTAAAAAATTAATTTCACTAATAATATAAAGGCGAAAGTTTGTGAGTGTGTATGTTTGTTACTTCTTCAAGTCTAAACGGGTAGACCGCTAGAGCTGAAATTTTGTATAGAAATAGCATAGACCCTGGAATAATATAAATGGAAAACCGCTGGGCGCAGCTAGTAGTTACATATACAACGCACACAGTGCAATGTTCATAGAATTTAAAATGCATATAAAAATATTCACTAATACACAGCTATTAATTTTGTAAGTCGAGTATTACTACTCACGGTAGTTTCCAAAATCATATTATACAAATACATAGTTGTTTACCTTCTTCCAGTGCACGATGCCAGGTTTGATGATGTCGTACAGTTGGAATATGACGAGGCCGTCAGTCAGGTCCGAGTACAGCCAGTTCACGTGCGGAGCCACGCCCATCGAGTTCATCCAGTTACGGTACGCTGGAACCATGGACAAACGTTCATTCATTAATAAATAAAATAAAATTCATCTCATTTGGTCAGACTCGGTTGCGGTCATGAAGAGTTTTGGTTAGAAAGATTTCAATGATTTTAACATTGCTATTTTAAATTCATAAGTGTCCAAACCAAAGTTGAGTAAAGATGGACATGCATATTTGGCATGATGAAACGAAAACCCGTGAAGTAGAACTATGACAGATTTGTGCCTCTTTTTACCTATACATGGATGAGGCTCGCATTGATACAGTCGGTGCTAGTTGCCACCCACAAAACCGTGTCGCCAAGCTGTCATTTCATCAGCCCTAGCTTACATCTCAACGGAGCCTAGAAAGTGGAAACCTAGAATTTCAGATTAAAAGACATTTATAACTTACTAATACTATTTACAGCTTTAATCTACTATCACCTTCGGCCACATCTTAGCTTAAAATCTGGCAGATTATGATCGTCTGACCTAAAATATACTAACTCTTTTCTTCCCTGGTTTCATCGAGCTGGCGTTACTCTTGGACATTGTTAGAACGTTACAAGCCAGGGTTGAACAAGTTGGCCACGAAGGCAGAGTTGAGCTAGACGGATGAAACAATGTATACTAACTCTTCTCCTCCCTAGTTTCATCAAGTTGGTGGTACTCTTGGACGTCGTTGGAGCGTTGCAAGCCGGGGTGTTGGTTGAACAAGTTGGCCACGAAGGCAGAGTTGAGCTAGACGAATGAAGCAATGTATACTAACTCTTCTCCTCCCTAGTTTCATTCTGTTGGTGGTACTCTTGGACATCATTGGACCGTTGCAAACCAGGGTGTTGGTTGAACAAGTTGAGCTAGACGAATGAAGCAATGTATACTAACTCTTCTCCTCCCTAGTTTCATCCAGCTGGTGGTACTCTTGGACATCATTGGACCGTTGCAAGCCGGGGTGTTGGTTGAACAAGTTGGCCACGAAGGCAGAGTTGAGCTAGACGAATGAAGCAATGTATACTAACTCTTCTCCTCCCTAGTTTCATCAAGTTGGTGGTACTCTTGGACGTCGTTGGACCGTTGCAAGCCGGGGTGTTGGTTGAACAAGTTGGCCACGAAGGCAGAGTTGAGCTAGACGAATGAAGCAATGTATACTAACTCTTCTCCTCCCTAGTTTCATTCTGTTGGTGGTACTCTTGGACATCATTGGACCGTTGCAAACCAGGGTGTTGGTTGAACAAGTTGAGCTAGACGAATGAAGCAATGTATACTAACTCTTCTCCTCCCTAGTTTCATCCAGCTGGTGGTACTCTTGGACATCATTGGACCGTTGCAAGCCGGGGTGTTGGTTGAACAAGTTGGCCACGAAGGCAGAGTTGAGCTAGACGAATGAAGCAATGTATACTAACTCTTCTCCTCCCTAGTTTCATCCAGTTGGTGGTACTCTTGGACATCGTTGGACCGTTGCAAGCCGGGGTGTTGGTTGAACAAGTTGAGCTAGACGAATGAAGCAATGTATACTAACTCTTCTCCTCCCTAGTTTCATCCAGTTGGTGGTACTCTTGGACATCGTTGGACCGTTGCAAGCCGGGGTGTTGGTTGAACAAGTTGAGCTAGACGAATGAAGCAATGTATACTAACTCTTCTCCTCCCTAGTTTCATCCAGTTGGTGGTACTCTTGGACATCGTTGGACCGTTGCAAGCCGGGGTGTTGGTTGAACAAGTTGAGCTAGACGAATGAAGCAATGTATACTAACTCTTCTCCTCCCTAGTTTCATCCAGTTGGTGGTACTCTTGGACATCGTTGGACCGTTGCAAGCCGGGGTGTTGGTTGAACAAGTTGAGCTAGACGAATGAAGCAATGTATACTAACTCTTCTCCTCCCTAGTTTCATCCAGTTGGTGGTACTCTTGGACATCGTTGGACCGTTGCAAGCCGGGGTGTTGGTTGAACAAGTTGAGCTAGACGAATGAAGCAATGTATACTAACTCTTCTCCTCCCTAGTTTCATCCAGTTGGTGGTACTCTTGGACATCGTTGGACCGTTGCAAGCCGGGGTGTTGGTTGAACAAGTTGGCCACGAAGGCCAAGTTGAGTTTGTAAACTCCTCCGACCACGTCGGCGGGGGAAACGAAGGCGCGACACCTCAGTTTGCTGGCTTGTTGGAGCATTACCTCTGCGCGACGGAGTAGGTCGGTTTCCTGAAGAGAAAAGATTTTAGTTTAAAAATATTGTAAATTATATTATGATAGTGCATCCACTCGCCATATCACTTGCATAATATTGTTTTTGGTTAAACAAGTGAGCAACGTCAACGTCGTGACACTTTGGTGTCAGTGTTAGCGGAATTATTATATATTACTATTGATGCGACTATAAACTTCACTACGAAAAAATCACTTCAACATTTGAAAATGTTTTACAAACTGTATCTTTCGATCTTTTATTTAGATTCATTTAGGTCTATATCTATATGATAACTAACAATGTTGTTTTATTGTCAGTTTCTTTCTTATATTTCAGTCTTGGTACAGTTCTTACCCTGAGAGCATCGAGAGTAACCCCGGTGTCGTCAGGAGCGATCTGCTTGAGTAGGTAGGAGTATATCTGTGAATCAGCCACGTCCTGATGAAGATATCTTACCCTGAGGGCATCGAGAGTGACCCCGGCGTCGTCAGGTGCGATCTGCTTGAGTAGGTAGGAGTATATCTGTGAATCAGCCACGTCCTGATGAAGATATCTTACCCTGAGAGCATCGAGAGTGACCCCGGCGTCGTCAGGAGCGATCTGCTTGAGTAGGTAGGAGTATATCTGTGAATCAGCCACGTCCTGATGAAGATATCTTACCCTGAGGGCATCGAGAGTGACCCCGGCGTCGTCAGGTGCGATCTGCTTGAGTAGGTAGGAGTATATCTCTGAATCAGCCACGTCCTGTTGAAGATATCTTACCCTGAGGGCATCGAGAGTGACCCCGGCGTCGTCAGGTGCGATCTGCTTGAGTAGGTAGGAGTATATCTCTGAATCAGCCACGTCCTGTTGAAGATATCTTACCCTGAGGGCATCGAGAGTGACCCCGGCGTCGTCAGGTGCGATCTGCTTGAGTAGGTAGGAGTATATCTCTGAATCAGCCACGTCCTGTTGGAAGTTGGTGCAGCGTCGCGTCACGCCGGCCGACTGCAGCTGGTGGTTCACCCAGCGCAGTAAAATGGCTTCAGGAGACAGTGCCAGGAGATCTTCTATGCGCTCCTGGAAAATTAATGATGTTGGTCAGCTGTTGTATTAAAACCATATTTGTAAATGTTTGTGGAACTGGCGGTTGAAGGAGGAAAATGGTTATTAAAACTTTCAGTGATTCACAATCAGGTCACCAGATACAACTCAAAACATTATAATTATAATCAAATTCTTATGTCATTCAGTCAATCCATTCATGCATCTTTTCAAAAATGACTGTAAAGATCTCCAATAGATAAAGAAATATGTACTTGCATTGTGAATTTTGTCCAGTTTTTTTCCAAATAGCAATATAACATGACTCTCGTATCAGGGTATGACCTACTTCGTATTTAACAGTATTATGCCAAAAGTGACCAAAAAACTGCAATGCTTCTTTTCAATAAGTATAGGTCATAGATTAAGTTAAGACGGGTCATCTTAGCAATGAATTCCTGGGAATTATTCCGATTTGAGAATTCATTGCCACCATCAACTTTCACCAGTGAAAGTTGGTGTATATACCTGATCGTTAAGCAGTTCAGTGAGTCCAGGACAGTGCTCCAGTGTGATCTGGTTGAAGAGACCGATGCGGATGATCTGCCAGAGGAGACCCAGCACCAAGTGGGGTTTGCCTGGAAACGTTACAATTCATGTTTGACATTGGTTGATACAATTCTTAGGACTAAGTGTTTCTATGGGGTGACATATTATGGTGAGGGGTTCTAGTGTCCTAAGAGAACGCTGCAGTGTATTAGAAGATGTAGTGATAAAAAAACAAAAAAAAACAGAGAAAGGAATGCTCAGAGGGTTACGAGGGAAGGAGGTGATGAATAAAAGGAGATTGACAAAAGAGATATACAATGCAGGGTTAAATGAACAAGCCCGTATTATTCGTCTACCAAGGCGTACTTTCCTTTTTTCTTCTTTTCGAGTCGAAAATGGTTATATTTTTTTATGTATTAATTTTCGTTATTATATTAAAGCTGTTTAACCCAGTAACGCGGAAACTCCACTGGTTTATCGTTAGCCTCCAAGAGGTCCTCAAATGTGCAAGTTGTGGGGCAGTAACATACTTTTCTTGTACTTTCTTTAGAACATCGTTTATCTCTACAGAGATAAACGATGTTCTAAAGAAAGGTCAGGTCAAGAGTACCAAGAACCGGCGAGCGTGCATGCAGAATATGATGAAAGTTTAGGAAGCGAAAGAGGATTGTCAGGATCGTGCCAAATATAGATGGATAGTCTCTGCCTACCACGGGACCCAGGTATAAAAATAAATGCAAAAAAATTACCTTTGGCCAAGTCATGAGCATCAATGTTGACAATATTGCATCCGATGGCCTGCGATGAGACCAGTGCAAGCGTCAAATTCTCGTGTTTTGTGTATAAAGTCAGATTCTTCTTGTTGATCGCTCGCTCGTCTATCGTGTCGGGGCACGAGTGGTTTATGACCTTGCTGTAATGGAAATAAGGTTCAAATTACAATAAAGAAATAAGGATTTATAATAGTTGCTATTTTTTATGTGATGAAGTAGAAGATAAGCAAGACGCTGTCCTGATGTTAAGAGATAACACTGCCCATAATCAGTACAGTGCTACTTAGGATTTCACAAAGATGTGAAATTCTAGGACCACTGCACCAACGTTTCTTACCCAAAAGTCATTAAATGTTAAGACTCTTTAGCCCAGTAATTTCACTATTACAGATGCGCATGGAATTACCACCTTTGACAATTGTTCCTCTGCCAAGTAGTAATATACAAGCTTCACTGTGTTCCAAGACTGAACACCAATGTTACCAGCGAAATAAAAAATTAAATGAATTAAAAAAAAAATGCTTTTTACAAGCTTTATATTACTTTCACCTGTCTGTTGTCTGTCTGTCTGTCTGTCTGTAATCAAATCTTGCAAGTTTAATTTGACCCACTTCCCGGTTTCCAATTGAGCTGAAAATTTGCATGCGTGTGTAAATCGGATGACAATGCAATATTTTTATGACATCGAGCTGATCTGATGATGGAGCTGGAAGGTGGCCACAGGAACTCTGTCATAAAACAACGCAACCCCATCGAGTTTGGGCTCATTTGATTCGTCTTGACGAGTACTATATGATGCAAGATGATAACAATAATTAAAGCTTGTTTTTAAAAAGTATTTTTTAAATTTCACTTGTTAAAAACAAGCTTTTATTATTATTACCATATAGTATCAAAGTACTCGTCAAGACTAATCAAATGAGCCCAAACTCTATGGAGTTTCGTCGTTTAATTACAGAGTCCCTATGGCCACCTTCCAGCTCCATAATCAAATCAGCTCGATGTCATAATAATATTGCATTGTCATCCGATTTACATGCATTTTTTTTTATACAATGAAGCAAGAAGACGAGCAAGACGCTCTCCTGATGGTAAGAGATAACGCTGCCCATAATTAGGACAGTGCTACCCAGTGCACTGCACCAACGCTTCCTACTTGAAGAGTCATGTCATAAGATGTTAAGACTCTTTAGCCCAGTAATTTCACTAGCATGCCAACTCAATTAAAAATCGGAAAGTGAATCAAATTAAACTTCCAAGATTTGATTACAGACAGACAAGTGAATTAAATAAAAAATTTAAAAAACCCCCAACGCAATTCGTAATTCGCCATTTTGTGGTGGCGGCCATCTTGGATTTTAAATTTTATATAGTGGACTGTATTCTGCTAGTAAAGACCTTTCATTTGATACCCATATTGAGGGGGTCGTGGAAGAAAAAAGTAATCCGCCATTTTGTAGCGGCGGCCATCTTTAAACGATTTCCACCAAACATGGCTAAGAACACTCTCGACTAACTCTACTTTCAAACAAAAAAAACTAAATCAAAATCCGTTCATCCGTTCGGGAGCTACGATGCCACAGACAGACACACACACACAGACAAACAGACAGACAGACACGTCAAACTTATAACACCCCGTCGTTTTTGCGTCGGGGGTTAAAAAACAGACAGGTTAAAGTAACTAAAAGCTTGTAAAAATAAGATCGTACCATAAAATAAGTCCATCCTTAAGCTTCTCATAGAGTTGCTTCCCCTCGTGGTCAATGGGCAGCAGATGATGCAGGTCGGGGTCGTGCTCCAGGTTACTGTTGATCCAACCGGAGAACGCCATCTGTTCTTCCAGGCGGACTGAATGGGTTGTGCCTAGCAAAGAATGGGAGGTTAAGTTTTTAATTTAAGAGATTTAGTATTGACGCCTATGCCTGTGTTACTCAGGACCACTGGCGAATCAAGGATTTGGTCCTGGGGGGGCCAAAATGCAGACGGACAAAAATGTTATAATTTTTACTCCAAAAAGTGTGTTTAGCTCGCTCTGAACAGTTAGAAAGTTCAAGTACCCTTAATAATACGTGCGCGAGCAGCTTGCTACGAAAACTGAGAAAAAACATCATCTTGACCATTACAATATGTTCAAAATTAGTAATTCCACAATGCTTCTGGGGGGGGGGGCTTGGCTGCAGAAAAGAAATTGAGATGAAACATTTCTATAGCTGCCGAAAGGTTGTAGGTATGTGGTCAAGTTGGACTTACCGTCACTGGAAGCTTCGCTCATGCCGCCCAAATGTTCCAGGTTTTCCTTTTTACTGACTGCCTGTTTGAATGTGCTGGACACCTGGAATTGATCATTGAGTAGTGTTAAACAATTTAAAAGCATCAAACTGAAAACAACTTATGACCAAGAACAAAAAACTAAATGCTACGAATTTATATTTCAAATTTAGTGTACTTTTTTACGTTTCAGCAGGTAAATCCGCTGATCAGAGCTTATACCTACTTAACATTATTTTTTGTAGTGCTAGGCTTCGTGCAGAGGTCGTCTTGGGAAGTACCACAGCTTCGCCAGTTATTCATCCGCCAAACAGTAATGTCTGGATGGACATTCCAGTTTGGCGGATTAAAGTCCGGAACACTACTGCTCCGGATTTTTTTTATAAGACAAAGTAAGAGGACGAGCAAGACGCTCTCCTGATGGTAAGAGATAACGCTGCCCATAATTAGCACAGTGCTACCCAGTGTACTGCGCCAACGCTTCTTACTTGAGAGTCATAAGATGTTAAAGACTCTTCAGCCCAGTAGTTTCACTAGCTACAGTGCCCTCCTACCGAAGCACAGTAATGTTTGCACATCACTGCTCAGGCGGTAGAATAACTGGCACTGTTGGGGTACCCACCTAGTCGACCTCCTGCAAAGGAAGTCAACCCCCAGTAGAAGAAGAAGGGATACCAGCGGAATCACTGGCATTGTGTCTGATATGGGCAATCATGTTGTTTACGATCTAGATTTTCTCATCTTGTCAAAAATTATTAATTATATTAACAAACAGTCCTAAAATTTGTCTAATATTCCTACATTGTCAGCAATAAGCCCATATTTTTATTCCCTAACAATGCATTTGACACAGACCTTTACCAATTAATATTAATAGCTTTATTGACTGGGACAAGTCTAATCTATTCACATAAACAAAGTTAATGGACCGTCCCGCCCTTATATTGGGTTCAATGGGGACACTTCACTTATCAACCGGGCGTAAATCACTTTCTTTTGAGAGGAATTTTAATTTACTTTGTGTGAACTGTCATTTTTACACTAGTTTTGACCTATTTATCTATTGTTATTGACATTGATAATACATGTATGATTTTTACTAACAATTTGATTAATTGATTTTATTATAGGTACTTCAATGTTGTCGTAAGCCTATATTGTAGCAGAAGCCGTTTGGGGAAATACCACACCCTACCTCTGTGACCACACCGCACATTTTACCATGTATTCATCCGTTTAGCAGTAATTTACTTATAGGTAGTTTTTTCCACTCGCTTTATCGGGGTTAGTTACTTGCTGGACTAAACCGTGTCGCTAAGCCGTGGAGCCGTGAGCCAGACTGGAATTTATCCCGCCTACTCGGTATAGTCTGCTAACATATACGGCCGTATAATCACGCGATCGAGATCGAATGCTAAACTATAACGAATTTAAAATGTTTTCTCACCTGCTGAGCCTTCAAGTTGGCACAGAGCTCCTCAAACTCGTTGAGACTGATGCCATTTTTGCGGGCGTCTCCATTCATACTCCCGTTGACGCCGCGCGCGTGTTTTCCTCCGTTGTCGTAGTATTCTTCGATCATGCATCGAACCTGGAACATTTAGGACAGGGTTTTTTATGCAAAGAAGGATGAAGACGAGCAAGACGCTCTCCTTTTAGAGTATACGATAACGCTGCCCATAAACAGAACAGTGCTAGTGTGAAATCCTTACCATGATGAACAATTGTGGGCACACAGCACCATCGCATCTTACTCAAGACTCTTAAAATGTTAAGACTCTTCAGACCTGTAATTTCACTAGCTACAGTGCTCTTCTACCAAAGCACAGTATTGTTCAGGCGGTAGAATAACAGGCACTGTTGGGGTATCTATCTACCCACCTAGTCCAAAGGTCCACCTCCCACCTCCTACAAAGGAAGTCTATATATAGATATAGACTTCCTTTGTAGGAGGTGGGAGGTGGACCTTTGGTATACCCCCAGTAACTTAGTACTCAAAATGGAGTTCCTCATTCTACGGTAGGTATAGGGTTTCTCGATAAACTTTACATAATGGCGTCTGTTCGACTTGGTTGGAATTAATGCTGAATGCTGAGTCAAAAGTTTTCCAGTTCAGTTTCAAGTTTTAAATCATACTTAACTTCAGAGCTACTAAACTGATGTCAATAAAATTTTAATGGAACCTCCTGAGAAGTATTTACACACAAATTCAAATCGGTTTGAATGTGGTTAAAAGAATCAAGATCAATCGAGAGAAAGGAAATTATAACAATTTGCATCATCTTAGTAGAATCGTATAATAAAAACAGCGACCTTGAGTTTTAGGAGCCGTAGATAACAAGAATAATAATATCTTATAACCGATTATAAAGACGATTTACTAGAATTTGTCGTTGATTTCAAAGAGAATATTTATTATTGGAACGATTGTTCTTATCACATTTATTCGATTATCTTAATTTTAATCGATAGTTAATCTTACACTAAGGATCCTATAGTAGTATAATATTTGTTTTGAAAAACTGAACCTAATAGTCATCTTAAAATGTGAAATATTTTTTAATTTTCAAAAGAAATTGTGAACGATCAGCTGGCTGCAAAGATATGAATAGGATTATGGGTGGCTTCGGCGTACCCGGCATTATATCGTCCCGCAGGAATACCCCCCGGGTTTTTAGTGGGTATCCCTATCGCGTCCATCTTCGGCAGGGGAGTCCCACATATGTACCGTCCTGTGCCCCCTGGCGCTGATGATGCGTATTTTTTCAGGGTCAAAAAAGCCCCCCCAAACCCGCCCTCTGTATCTACCACTGTCAGAATTATATTATCCCACTGCAGGGCAAAGGCCTCCCTTCCTCCCTTCAGTATACCTATTAAGGAAGTATTTTACCTTCCATTGTGGAATTTTGTAGCCGACGCTGTCCAGAGCGTCTTTTAATTCCTTCAAGTCTATGAATCCATTGCCGCTTGTGTCAATCTGAAACCAAAGAAAATATTCCATTAGTTTACAAATTTGGGTGTACGATCTCAAACTAGCATAACAAGTTATGGTTTTTTTATATTAATTAAATCTTTTATTTAACATTAATAACGATTTCCTGGTTCATACACATAGTATGATGATAGAGTCAACTTTCCTAATTTCACGCCTCCATTTCGCTCAAACTTAGAAGATTTCGCACAAATTATAATTTAGTTAAAATAATTCTGTTTATTACAAAATATTATATCATATTTGGTTTGGGCGTCTAGATTACCTAGGGGAAAATCTGGGGAATCTATGGTGTACCTAAATCACTCAAAATCTACAAAACCAATCTTATATTCCGTAGACCGTATAAAACTGAAATGATATTAGGCGCACAAAATGCTATAGTTTTCAAAGTTTCCTCCGCTTTGTCGACAAAAATCAAAGAAGCTGTGCTTTGTTATTGTGTAAAGTAAATGGCTTAACTTCCCTAATAAATAATAACAAAAAATAGGTACGTAAAGAAACAGAATGAAATGAAAACCAAACTTTTGATCTTTACACTGTCTGCCGTAAAATTGTATAAATTTTTGTTCACATGGTCACGTTCAGCGAACCGTCGCACGTCGCTGTGTTCAAAGAAAAAGTCGACAACTTATTTAATACTTGGGTTCTGTATAAAATTGAAGAAATGTTAAAGAAACACATGAATACTTTATAATAAAGTCTAAATAGATACTGGGCTAAACAGCTTTAACATTATACGTACCTATATTTAAAAGCAAAAAATTAATAAAAAAAATATATACTTAGCTATTTTCGACTCGAAAAGAAGAAGAAGAAGTAAAGTCTAGGTGTAAGTCTAGTCTAAAACAGAATAGCTATTCATTGACAATAATAAGTTATAAAAAATATCATAATGCGACTCCATTTTCTACAGACGGACTCGGAAAGGGTCTCATTTAAATATCGCCTAACAAAATCTCAAATCTCTACATATAGGAATTTGTGCAATGTGACGATCATAGTATAGTGTTGTTTCTTATTATTCCTCTATATTAAATATTACCATGTACCAACCTATCTGAGCCAGGAAAAATATATAAAATTTTCAAACTCCATCATGCAGACAAAGTATGGTCAAAAATATTTTACTGGCATAAAATTATACTGATAACTGATATTTGAGATAAAAGTCCAGGAAGTAGGATATAATTTAAAGAGTAAATTTTATTAGTATCCTTTTGTGGAACCCTAAGTTGTGGAGAAATATGTAGGCGTCAAGCATGTAAGGATTTCAATTGACCTTGGCTTACCCTTTTTTGTACCGAGCGGAATTTTAAACTCAGATTTATAATTTTATAAAAGGATACACCGTAAAATTTTCGTTTAAAATGATAACGAAGCCATTGTATTATTTCTGACAAATTCTCATCAAATATATTGAAAAAACACAGCTTATGCTCGCAGCTTTGCTCGCGTGGCCAAATCCTTTCTTAGCAGAGGTCTACATCATAAAACCAATCTGTATTCCAAATTTCAACCCAATCGGTTCAGCGGTTTAGGCTGTGCGTTGATAGATCAGTCAGTCTGTCACTCTGTTCCTTTATGTATTTAGATATATGTACATATGTGTAGAGTTATAATACGATAAAATATTATATATTTAAATGTGGAAAAGAAAACGAGTGGTATGCTATGGGGAAAGCGATTGTCCAGCAGTGGACGAATGAAAGCTGATAATAATGACCGAGGGCGGATTCAGGATTTTTTCATGGGGCAAGGTGCAGACGAACAAAAATATTATGCTGTGCCTTGCTGCCAGTATTTGACGATAATTATCGGTAGCCACTCACCATCAGGTGGGCCGTCTGCTTGTTTGTCACCTATTACATTAAAAAAAAAATACTGGGCAAGTCTCCTTCTCCATTTGCTACACACTACAACTCATCTCTTCTTAGGGGGATCGCATCCAGGTGTTTCCTATGATCACTACGATATCTTCGAGACTTTAATAGAATAGTGCTATTGTTTACTATTATTTCACAGTAACAATTACAAGTCCGTAATGACATGATGTAATTCAATGGAGGAATCATCCATTATGAAGGAATAATAAACACGATTTGCTGGACAATCAATCGTAATATTTATCTTATATCATTACGAGGTCTTAGTCATAGGCACGGATTAATAAAGTGACGGAACGGTCATGCATATTCGCCATTTATTATTGTAAAGGTGCAGATAAATTTAGCGCATTCACCTATTGTAACAGAACATAGAGCATTTGCCGTTTCATTTCGAATTTGTCGAAATAAACAGAGCTAATAAGAATAGAAGCTCGGCTCGGCTGAACACTGGAAACAAATGCCCAAAAGCAAGCAAAAGCTAAAGTGCTCGTCAGAACGCTCGATGCAATAGGTACTCGCTAAAACGCTCTCGTTTTTTTTGTCTGTAATGTAACTTTCGTATGAATGCTCAATGCTCAGGTTTATGAGCGTATTTAGTTTCCAAAAAATCAGTTTGTCCAAACGGACACACTTTGTGAGCGACATGACAGCTCACTCGCTATCGGACATGTCATGATCGAATGGTGGCCGATCTAATCTTCGAAATATTCTTTGGTCAGTCATTGGCATTGAATTATTTAATTTTAATCGAATTGTGACCAATGTAAGCGATTATAAAAATGATTTAAAAGGGCCTTTACCTTATCAAATAGGCATTTAGAATTTTATCTGATTATTTATTCAGGATTTGAGTCATTAATTTTGATAATATTGGTGACCTAGACTTTCAAATATTACATTTTCTTTAAAACATAAATAGCAAGGTATTAAGAAAGGCCAGATTGCCTTTTCTAGGTAAAGATAAAGATCATTTATTGTCAGAATTTGTGTACAGTAAGATCTTAGAAATTAATAAGTTTATCAAAAGTAAATATTATTTTTAAAAATGTTACTGATTATACAGGACTAAGCGTTTGGGAACATACATAATACCTATAACCTGGTCAAAATCAAATAAGTTTCAGTTTCATTATCAACAAAAAATGCCTTGAATCAAGAGAAATTAAACAATTAAACGATAAACATGCACATCAACGCAATTTATTACTCTCCTACATAATTTACGGATCTCTAACAATTTCATAATTTTAACGACCAAAGTGTTTAATTGTTCATTTTAATGGACATGCACGGTCTACTTGCCTTTAGATGTAAAAATGTAATGTTAGAATGTAGGGGCAAGGTCAGGTGTGCATTAGGCACTTTAAAATTAAAGTTACCTTACTTTTATTTTGAATTATTTGGTGTTTTGCGAGTTATGTTAATTTTTCTGTGAATTTTGTCAATTTAAAGCATTTCAGCTGTTTTCAGCTAGTTGCCAGCGCTACTTGCAGCAATTGTTGATCTGTCTGGAAAGCGTCTTTATAAATACATATAATTAAACCAACATTTCTCTACTATACACATAACTGAGTCATTAAAAAAATAAAACCTCTATATAAACTTCTTTTGCACCGGGAACTATCAGGGGTGTGTTATTTAATGACTAAGTTTGTAATGATGTGTATTTTTTTAATATTAATGTTTTAGTTTTTAAGTAAGTACTGTTTTTTTATATTTTAGCGTTATTTTTAAGTTTAATTTTGTATTGATATAAAATTCTGGGCGCCCAGCACCAACGCTTCTTACTCAAGAGTCATAAGATAATATGTAGTTTCTGTGCAGTTGTTATCTTAGTTTATTTAATATTAAGTCATTTATTGTAAATTTCTTTTTTTTCTTGGTCACAATAAAGAGTTTTTGTATTGTATTGTATGTTAAGACTCTTTAGTCCAGTAATATCACTTCAGCTAAATAATTTTTCGAAACAAATACACTTTTTGAAATATCTATCTACCTATTATAACGTAAATACGTGTCCACTATTTTAGTAACAAAATCTTTATCAACGCGTGATAATCGACAACCATTCTTCGTATCACTACCTACTTAGATTATAGCCACCGTTATTTATTTATTTATTTATTTATGACCAGAAATATGTATTAAGATAGATGCCGAGTGTGCGTCAATTTGATTATGAAAACCAAGTATCACTTTTTCATTGGGGTTTGTTATTTTAAAAAGGCCTATGTTTAACCCCCCACGCAAAACGATGAGTGTTATTAGTTACACTGCTCCGTGTGTGCCCGTGTCACCATAAGTTTGGGTGAACCATTTTAAAGTTATAAGCCCGCGGCTCAACATTTAAGCTACGTGCTGAGTGCTGACCGACCGAGCACGCGACTACCTCGGATGCTTAGACGTTACCTCGCCTAATCAGTACGCACCCGTCTAAAATTTTACAGGAATATGTCTCTCCTTTCACTGCGAAGGCGCCAAAATTAACATGGAGCATTTCTCCACTTACTTTAGACACGATAAGGAGAAAGAGAACTTGAGGCTTCTACCCCGATACACAACACATATCTGTGGTTATGACGTCAAATTGAAGAGCGTGTGTATGAGCACAGCTGTTACCCTTATCGTGAGTACTTAAAACATGTTATTGTAAACAGACTAGTGTATGAAGTAATTTCTATATATTTAAGACAAATTACAAATCCATCTATACATTGAGGACTCAACAATAGAGTCCGAAATACCGGCACCCCACCGCAGAGGGGTCCTCCTATCAGTGAGGACCCGGGGCCGCGGAAGAGTGCTTCGGCTTACCCGCAGCCCCGGCATAATGGCGTTCCGCAGAAACACCCCCAGGTTTTTTTTTTTGTGGATATCCCCGCCTCGCCCACTTTCGGCGGGGGAGAGTCCTAAATACCGCCCTGCGCCCCCCTGGGCAGGGTGACGATGCGTAACGCATTTTTACTGGGATAAAAAAGGTATGCTGTCGCCTACGATACGCATTGACGCTGCATAACTGCATAACACTCGTCAAATGTCTTTAAACCAAGTAGTTTCTTACTTGAACGACCCAATCAAAACTAGCCAACCGCCCCCGCACCCCATGTTTGGGCGATTTATTTTCATATAGAAAATCACGAAAGCGGGGTCTTGTTTTGGTTCTTGTTCTTTTTCTTTTACATGAAGATTTTAAGAATAATATTAATATAAATAATATTTATTTTTCTTCTCAAAAACCTAGTAAACTCGAATGTAACACTTACGTTGTGAAATGTAGAGATGATAAAAACGAATATGAAATTAAAATCATTTCGTTACAGCTTGTTAATTCTACGAGTTACTATATTTAATATAAAATGTAAACAAACTCGTAAACAAAATGAGATTCACTTTCAACACTTAATTTGTTCTTGTCACGCTTCTCGGTCTAACTTTGTTCATTTAACTAGTCTTCATTCTATAAAAGACGTTCTGCGAAATTGTTTTACCTTATTTTAAATTAGGTACCTATTATTATAATCTGTCTGGTTTGTCTTACTACTGGGCAATAGCCTCTCTTCCCTCTTTCAATTCCTATTCAGTCAAGGGTTATTAGTCGTCCAGCTATTGCATAGAGTTTTCTTTTTATTCCGCCATCTCCATTTGGGCCTGCCCAATCTCTATGGACTATGGTGGTAGAGCGGTGGTTCGGGCCATGCGGCAGACTTTTGCCCAGGTCAATGTTTTCCATTTAATTTTTGAGGAATTCGAATGTTTCAAGAATTAATCCATTAAAGTGAGGACTCAGTTAATAGGTAGGTTTATCTACATATATGTACATAGGTTTTTAAAACACACTAATATTGTAAATGCGAAAGTTTATGAATGTTACTTGTTCACGCCTGAACGGGTGGACCAATTGAGCTGAAATTTGGAGAAGAGAATATAGAGATAGCCTGTAATAACACAGGCTACTACAACTACAGTACAGCGGGTAAAACTGCTGCGCAAAGCTAGTTAAAGTAGTATATGTCTAATGTTAAAAATAGGAAAGTACGTATGACAAAATGTACAAGGTTTAACCATAAAGCACCTACCTACATACGGCAAACCGCGCTCCATACCACATAGATACATAAAATACGACAGTAAGACGGTAAGACGCAGTGGTATATTGGACTACATTATCACGATGACTCACCCACAGGGTGAATCAGATGCGGACAAAACAGTTGTTTACATAACATCCTTTGTAATACGCTTGCTTGTTTTCAACGCTCATGGTAATTTTGTCATTGAAAACGACATTACCTCACACATAATCATAAAATACTTGGACGATGATGGAATGATAAAATATACAAAGATTGTATAGAACACATATGTGTCTCTCTCACTCAAAAGTGTTTAGACAAAACAATCCTAAGCATCAGAAGTGCGATTATACTGATCGCACTTCTGAATTTTGAGTAAATCTTCAAGTCTCTAGAATGAAAGCAGCGGATTCGTAAAGCCGCATTCCAGCTCGTGTTTTCTACACACTCAACAAAACATATCACATTCAACTTTCAACAAAATTCTAGGCTTTTTTTAGTCCCCTTAATAAGCCTTGATACAACTTATATTGAAATGTTACAAATCATCATATTGAGTTAATCCATATTTAATGAAGAAATGCATGAAGAAAGGGAAACTAATCTTTTAATTTTAAATACCTTTGTCATAATCCTAGTAGTTAAAACAATAATACATTTGTGTTATTCCGTAAGATTTACACAAAAATAAGAAGTAGGATGATAAAGTATGTCGATGATGATAGAAAGGGAGACAACAAATCAATATTAAAAGCTTTAGCATAACGAAGGTCGTTACCCCAACCTAAGCCTTTGAAACAAAGAGATTAAAAGATTATATCTAGAGGCCTGACGTTCTTTGTTAGAACGTTTCTCTTGCTGTTGCATAAACTATAGTTTGCATCTATGGCTATAGCTTTAGAAACTATTAAAGCGTTTGTATATAATTATAGGTAAAGGACTTTAGTAGAATATCGTCCTTTAACTAACACTCGCAATACTGCTGTTACATAGGTACATAATATGTATTTTGTATAAAAAGTTGTTATATATAGACAGCTTAATTAGGTAACTTATTCTCTAACACTTTCGGTACTCCCCCAATTACCCAGAGCTTTTTCTCTAGTTTCAGTAATACTGGTAGAAAAAACCACTTTACCATCAAGTCCTAAAGTTTTGCTGAATATTAAAACAAATAAATGATAGCCAATAATAGGAACATATTCAAGTATGTAAACTTACTAAAAGATAGCACGTAGAAAAAAAAAGAACGAGACTTCAACAAGCCGGAACCGAATTGAACTCTACTTTTTGCTACATTCTTATCAATTTTGTATCACGAAGACCAAGCAATCAGCCTTTCATGAAGCCTTTTAAGCACTAGACCGTTAGTATTCCATATGAGTACTAGCCAAAAGTACCAGACGAGAGGTGAAGGACCGGAGCTAAGGCGATTAGGGGACCAACGACCTGTGGCGAGCGTTTGATCGGGCACCACTTACCACTTTTGGACCTTGATTCATCGCCGATGTGATTGAGTGTCATTGTTGATTTAATGACTTGATCATCTTTGAAGTCAATGGTATTAAAAAGTAGAGTCCGACCGAAACCGGTTTTACGGCCGAAACCGAAACCGAAACCGAATGTTCGGCCGAGGCTTTAGTTTCGGCCGAAACCGAAACCGAAACTCACGTGGTCAAGTAAAAAAATCTTTAAAATACTGAAATTTGGTGTATTTTACCCATTATTCCGCATTAATTAGGACAAAATGGAAGCACAGCTAACGAATTAGGGAAATAAAGCACAGCATAATATTAGGTTTGTTGCATCAGTTGTAATATAAAAAATATAACAATAATTTAACGACAATAATTTTTTTTAAATAATTTAGTTTTTTTTTTAATAATATAATTTTTTTTTTTTTTATAAATTATAACAAAAAATTTTTTAGGCTGCGTGGTCAACAAGGAAGCCTTATAGTTTCGCTTTGTCTGTCCGTCTGTCTGTCCGCGGCTTTACGGAGAAACTATAAGTCCTAGAAAACTGTAATTTTGCATAGAGGAGGGCAATGACGACCTCTTTGGCGCGGTGGGCTAATACCCGCCTGCAACGCAGAAGGTTGCGGGTTCGATTCCCGCATGGGACAAATGTTTGTGTGATCCACAGGTCTCTGGTCTGGGTGGTTTTCAATATCTATTATAAGTATGTATTTACCAAAGAAAAGTATATAAGTATTATATCCGTTATCCTAACCACCATAATACAAGCATTAAGTTGCTTAGTTTGGGGTGAGGTGGCGCTGTGTGAAATGTCCTGAAATATTTATTTATTTAATGATTAGGGTAAGAGAACGCTTACAAAAATAAATTTATATCAATTAATTTAGGGTACCTCCCAAACTTATAAAATGGGGATGATATTTTTTCTGGCTGATCCAATCATTTGTGGGTATTGTTGAATAGGTATTTTAATGAAGGACATATATTTAAGGATTTTTTTTGATTTAATGATCCATTTGGAAGATATTCAAGTATATTTTTTTATTTCGGCGTCCCCGCCCTCTAATATTTAAACTACTGGCTTTCAAACACTGTTAAAAATCACGCATATAGTTTCAACCATGAACTTTCCAGGAAAACCCTATGGTTTTCCTGTTTAACTTAACTGCTTTCAGTTAACATGGTTTTATAATTTTTAAAGATATCGTTGATAAAAATTAAGGCGGTAGATATACGATTTGCCAGTTCTACGGAAGCCTACATTGCGCGTAGTCTGAATAGCGCTTGGCCTATTTATTAAAATTAAGTTATTATAGCAAAATATTTATCAGTTATCAATTATAATAATCAAAACACTAATTGTAACTGTTTCACTAACCCCCTTGGTCTAGGAAAAACTCCCGGTTCAAATCAAAATTTACATCTATTATTTCTAGCTTCTTTAAAATGAGGTTCAAATTCGCATGCGAAGGTGCGGCTCGATTGAGCCGCTGCGCTCAGGGACATACGGGTAAAATACTAAGTATTAGTATTTTGAAATCTTACTAATTAATACTTTGGTTTGTACCTATTTGTACTTAGAAGAATCATCAATCTCTTTCATTCCTTAGGTACCTCTATATAAAAATAATAATTACTAAAATTACTATTACACGCTTAGTTCCAGTCTCAACAAAGATAATATTATCAAATCACACATTTAAAATTAACAAACCTATATTACAATTATTAGTCGTCCGCCAAAGCGTTGTCGCGAGAAACGAAGTTAGGCGAGCCTGCACGACAACTTCCGAAGGGAGTTTCGGTTTCGGCAAAAGTTTCGGCCAAATTTGGCCGAAACCGAAACTTTCGCCGAAACTCGATTTTTGGCCGAAACTCGGCCGAAACCGAAACCGAAATTTCGGTCGGACACTATTAAAAAGTTATGCACGTGCAGAGGTACCTACATATTCTATTTCGCAGGGATTATTCCCATTCGAAGTCGTAAGCATTTATACATTGCAATGCAATCGTCATCAGAAGACATAATCTTACTAATATTATAAACGCGAAAGTTTGTAAGAATGGATGTCTGTTTGTTACTCTTTCACGCCTAAACGGACGGAAAAGATTGAGCTGAAATGTGGTACAGAGATAGCTTAGACCCTGGAATAACACACATAGGATATAGTAGTACAGCGGGGGCCGCTGGGCGCAGCTAGTAATTTATAGTTGTCTCTCATTGGGTGAGAGCGACCTCGCTTTGTCAACGCGATTCTCCGACGCCTTTTCTCATCCGAGTCGTGAGAGGATATTTGGCACCCAATGTGGAATGGGCCCAATGGTTCTGAATACTTTTCCATACCCAGAGAAAGGTCGCGGTAACTTACTTTAGATATCCAATCTCAGAATTGCTTCGTGTTAAATCTAACCAATTCTACAAAGAAACAATATTGACAAGACGATGTAGACACAGGTAAATATTAAGACCCCTTAATCAATTAACTTAGAGGACTTGTTAATATTGGATTTCTCACTGGATACCTTTGACATACACACAAATTGCCTCATTATAATATTTTCTTCATAATTGGTTACAGACCCCACTGTCTATAAAGTAACGCATCACATTCTTTTGTATTTTTTCCACCCAGTTTTATAATTTCATTCTGTCGCGTGATAATATCTAATTAACCGAGTAGAAACGAAGGTGCAGATGGACCGTTCAGATCGCATCAAGTTTAATCTTAATTGAGTTAGTAAGAATAGAAGATGGTTTTTCAACCGTGGATTTTAACTACAAAATTAATTTGTAATTTGGATAATTCAATGTTTGATACACTTTATCTCAATCAATGCAAGATAATGAAGTTCAATGATATAAGTATCATCATATTACTAACTGAACTGATAATAATAGATTTAAGGTCTCCGGTATTTCGCTCATGGCATGGTGGTGAAAGATATCTCCCAATCCATCCGTCCATCAATCGGCCTGCCTGGTGATCTAGGTCAGATTTGGCAATTGGCGGTCGTCAGTCGTCATCCCATCTGGTGGTCAGCGGTTACCGTCTACAACACTATTGGTGTGAAGCACACGTGATTCTGTCAGGGAATTACTGAGAAAACAAAAGAAAAAAAACTATTGGTGATGTCAACACTGTGTTTATCATTCCCGACGCATCGTCACGGTAAAATACTCCCAATCTGGCTTCACTGAATATTTTGCCGGGACACTGCCATAATGACTTGGTGACACAGTTTTATCCAGTGGGTAGTACCTAGTTAGCAACGGAAGAGGCATGCCACCAGAAATTCTAAAGCATTCACGATATTTGCATGCAATTTTGTAGCGATACGATAGTAAACTCGTAAAGGTATGTTTTTATAGTCTGAAAATGAGGGCACATGTGACAGTAACATTGTTATTAATTGCATTCAAGACGTGAGCGACAATGATAAGCAATCTGCATACATAATTGACACAGGAAACAATGCAGTCTGCCTAGTAGACTGCTTGAGACTTCAATTATCATCAGTCATCGGACTATGTTTACACTATCATAATATTTGCTGATAGCAAAGTTGTCAGCATATCAGAAAATCTTTAGGTTACTCATATTGAAGATAAGATGTTGATGTTTAAACTAAACCAAATTTATGAATTGCTGGTATGTTTTTATTATTTCATCACATCTCATCTGATGAAGTGCAAATTATTCCACATTTTCTACAGATTCCTGCATAGAACATCAATACATCATGGAAATACCACATTTGGTACGTGTAGACAAAAATAACCTTGAGAAAAGCTCAATAATTTTGATAATGAAGTGTTATCATTTTATTAAGAGATAACAGGAAAACAATCAATGACATGACTCATCACCTCTTTCTTCCCTTTACTGCCCCGATTAGGAAGCCCTACGAAGAGATCGAAGTTCAAGCTTATAAAATGTTCCTACGAAGTAAAGTTATATGCCCAAAAGGTTGACTTCGGATCGCTGTCACATGTTTATCGTTTCCATTTTATAGATTTTGTGCGGGTAGGCAAACAAATTCTTCGGGGAATATTACGTAGGGCTATTTGTCAAGCTATAAAAGGTAATGCGATACGGGCTTTTAGCTCTATTTCATTAGTAGATCAATACACGTGGGTTAAAAATTGAGCTTCGTGGGTTTGAAGTGAGCTTTAACAATGTTTAGGGTAATGACTAATGACTCGATCTAGTTTGGTTTATGTAGCACTTTGTGATTAGTTTTTAGAAGATACATAAATACAATTTTTAAACTGCAAAGCGCCATAAAAAATGGTCAATAGAAATCAATAGCCTGCAAAGGTCATAAGAAACCTTGGTGGAAAATAAGGCCATAGAACGAAGAATAATGTCCAAGACAAAATTTATCAGCGACTAAATTTGATCATAAAATGATGAGGATACGGAGCAACTGTACTTAGAATTAAATACAAAATTATTGTAAACCATATTACTCGTACTATAAGATATTTTTTGATTGTTGCGTGTTATGCGTACGTAGGTACCTACTTCATGCCACACCAAAATAGTTTCTTCGACTTCGTTATACCCTAAAGAAGAATTTAACTGAGAAAATATAGAGGTACCTAGTAGATCCAAGTCTACCACATTCATACATCTAAGTCAAAAACGAGTACACCTTACACCGGACGTTCTTCGTACGAGGAACTGTTGACCTCAGAACCCATTACCTACGATTGACCAATATAATAATGTAACTAGTCCATTGCAGTAATAACACTAATGGATAGGAGGATTTTATTGAAGCTTCCTTGAAGGAAACCGATCTCTACAACGGTATCTAGCTGGTATAAAAATACTCTATAATATTGAGGATGTACGTGCTTGTGTTATTGGACATTAAATAGTTTTTAAAGTTAACATGAAAATTGGATTATCATTTGGACATAACGTATTAAAAAGATGTACCTAAATACCTACCTATACGAAAAGGTAAAGAAACCTCATACGAGCGCCCGCATGGGTGGCAGGAAAAATTGAAAGTTTGTCCCAGCATGAATTTAATATTGCACATTTGTATTATCAACTTATTGTCCAACAGTTTCAGTACTTTTCAATAATATATAGTTACTAGCTGCACCGGGTAAAAACCGCTACCCGCTGTACTGTAGCCTATGTGAAATTCCAGGGTCTAAGCTATCTATCTCTTTACCAAATTTCAGCTCAATCGGTGCACCCGTTTAGGCGTGAAAGAGTAACAAACATCCATACATTCTTAATTCTTACACGAACTTTCACGTTTAAATATTAGTAAGATAGCAAAGATAATTTGAAGCAGAGTGATCGGGTAATAGGTACTTTATACCTTCAGAATACCTCTCTGCACTGTGCTTAACATCCTGAGACAATTTTACGCCTTATAACCCCAATAATTAATCTAACCACGAAACATCAAACTTTCGCATTTAACGGGGATCCACAAGCAAAGTTTAGATGCAAATCTGGTTTCCACCATCAAGATGTGTCACGCGTCAAAGGTTAGGTGGCTGACATTAGAACAATGCTAATGGGAAGCAGAGCATGGGAAGGTATGTTACTATGAATAAAGGTGGAAAGTTCACACGAACAGGTGCTATGGAAACGGCAGACGGCAGTGGCAGTGATAAATCATGTGCCTCAAGGTTCTGACTAAATACCAGCTTGGTCTTCTGATATAAGAATACTGAAAGGTTGAAATCATACGTCCATAACTTAAAGACAGGAGGTATCATAATAAGAAAGGCTTGTAATGGATCATATTTGATACTCAGACGTTATGGATGACTTTGTCCCAGCGGTTTCATAAAGTAAACTCACATACCTGTGAGATGTGTTCCTCAAGGTCTAAAGTCTAAGGTGATGGTCATGTTAAACACTCCAATAAATTGAATGTCTAGATGTCCCTAATAACAATCATTTAGGTACTGATTTACACAATAATTTAAAAAGATAAGTAGCAGTATTTTTCAGGCTAGTAGACTTTTTGGTTAGGTTGCAATTTACTTTATTTATTTTTGCCGTGCCAGTTTTGGGTCACGTCTAATTTTCTTGGTAAGTGCCAATGGCATCAATGTTTGATCAGCGTCCGCACGGCATGCATGACCTAGAAACGAGGACCTAAAATCAATATGGTATTATACAACGTCTACCACGACACACGTGATTTCGTGACGATTTTGGATTCTATCAGTGTTACCATGATATTATTTTATTTTATATTATATACTTAATAAGTTAGATCGGCGTTAGCAGACCAACTGCCCGATGGATCGCCATTGCCAATGTCGCAGAAAAAACTCCTTATCCAACGAACAAACTCTTGTGGCTAACAATTTTGACATTTTTTAAGTGTTGTGATGACAGACGTTGCGTTGTGGGACAGCGAAAGACATTTGGAATTTTGGTCAAAATTGGGTAGAAAGAGTAGAAAATGATTATGATGAAATTAGATCAGCCATCATAAGATACTTGTATCAAGATCGGCGTCGCCAGTCCAGACCCAGAGAACGTGCATGAAACAACCAGAGAGGAACTGAAAAACTCATAGTGTGTAGGTTTGATGTTCTGTTGCATATTGCAGCTTTTCTTGACCGTTCCTCTTCCACAAATATTCTTTGTAGCCAAGTGTCGAATTAATTTCGGTCGTGTGGACGAGATCGCGTGCCGGCACGAGAATGACGTAACGTTGCACTCAGGTTTACTTTTAATGCAATTTCTTTTTTGCCGTTGCAATGTGAATGGACATGTAGAGTTTAATACGTGTCAGCTTTTTGTTCAGTCTTATTAGCTGCTAGTCAATAATTACAATCGAGTGCTTGTCTGTTTCTTTGCTCATTGTAATATTAAGTTTTTTCTGTTCGAGATGAATTTCCTTTAAAGCACGCTATACCTACTTAACGAAATCATACGTCCCGCTTTCTATCCAGCTTTCACAATCTGACATTAGTAAAAATAAGCCGGAGATTAATTTTTGGAATTATGAAAAAACGTGATCCCTTCTTAGGAGAAAGAGATCCATATACCCTACATACATATGCATAGCAAAGCTATACTATGATATGTATGGGTGACATCAATATAGTAAGTAACCAAGGTAACAAAAAGTTTTGCACGATACTATCCCTCGAAAGGCTCTCGTGAAATCTGAGGAATTCTATGATCCAAGTGATTCACAAGAAATATCACTCATAATCTTTTCTTGAAATCTTTGAAGAAGAAACCGCTGCCAACTACCACGTTTCTTTCATAATTTACTCATTCCATCATACTAGTATGAATTGCGTATGTCATCAAAGCCTGTTTATCTGAATGTCAATTGTCTCCAGACTCAATGTCAATGGCAATTACGTTACTAAGAATTGACAATGGGATGATAGGTCTTGATTACGAACCATTGATGAGGCAATCTCTTATGAAAATAAGTTTAATGAAAGCTTATGAGGATGGTATGTTTATTAAAAGTTACCTACTAGGAGTTTGACCATTTCTAATGGTAGGTAGGGACTAGGGACATTATTAATTGCATAAAGAAAAGTATAGGTAAATTATTAAAAGTATATAAGTATTATATCCGTTATCCTAACCAGCATAATACAAGCATTAAGTGGCTTAGTTTGGGGTAAGGTGGCGCTGTGTGAGACGTCCTGAAATATTTATTTATTTATTAGGCCATGTTAACCTTGTTCTTACCTAAATACTAAATACCGACCGACATTGTGGGGTTGGCCACAAAATCCATGATATTATTTAATGATTCAAGCTGGTAGAAACCAGTTGGTGATTAAACTGAAATATATTTTTATAGGCATTATTAAAATCATGCCATGAACAATATGAGTAATAGATCACATGAATATGCGATTAATACTGTCACAAGTCACAAGGGATAAAACCGTACTGTTTTGAATAATTTTATAAGGACAATAATGAATCAATTTTATGCTGAACGTTGAGTAATGCAACTAGGAAACAATTATCACTTTACAAGTACGTACTGGGCTCTAGGTTTTATATTATGTGGCCCTATGTAAGGTGTAAAAGAATTAAGTAAATTATTTTAACCCTTTCTCCAAACCTCTTCATTTTTGACGGTTATGTACCTACTGTCCACTGTTCAGATACCTACTGCCGAAGGAAATATACGAATTTTAAAACTGCCGTTGAGAATACCTTCTTATTATTTTTATGCCAGAGACACACAATCAGATTGATGGTTAATAGTTACCATCGCCAATAGACGTCTGCAAAACCAGTGGAAACAACAGTGGCTGACGCGTTGTCAGCAAAAATTTACAACTTTTAATAAGGTGACGAATTTCAGGGGACCAGTAGGCTCCTTCCATCTCTCTCTCTCTCTTATTCCAAGTTCTAATACTTAAACTTCAGAATTATGTGAGATAAGATTAAAGACCGAACAACTCCATCTAAATATTGACCATTTATGGTTAAGACTTTAAAAGCAAATAACCAAAAGAGGTTATAAGTAAATAACAAGCTGAATCATCACTGGTCGGCAGAAACCAGTTGCAGGAATTCTAAATTGCCGGAAGGGAATTCCTACGTAATGCCATGACGTATTTGAGATACCGTAATACTCTTTTTCGTCATACGATGCTCAGCAAAAAGATAAGAATGGGTGCCTTTTAGGGCAAATTAGGCATTTGATGGTAAATGACTTAGGCCTTGTTGGAATGAATCCTTTAAACAGGAGTCCAGATTCTAGATCGATTTTACTTCTTTGGAAACTTCTCTTCTATATATGTCGTGCTTATTCTTGAGGCTAGAAGGAGAGAGAAGGACAGGCGGAAAAAAAACCAAGAAGTTAACTGAGTTATGTGTAAGAATAGAATATAATAAGAATTTATTGTCAGAATAAGAAAAATCAATAAAAAAATGGAGAAACTAAAATTTTTATAGGTACGCAGGTGCAAAAACCTCCTATTTTACTGATATCACAATAATCGTGAATTGTGATCCCTATTTGGGAAACTTAATAAAAATAAAACAGTCATTTTTTGGTAAACGAAAAACCGTAAGCCAAAAACCGACTCCTAATACAGGAACATAGCCATCGTAGTCTTTTAACAGCTTAACATTTAGTATTCAAACAAACAAAACCTAATTAGCAGTCTAGGTTTTAGGTATTAACTTTGTAGGTCATCGGCGCGCACGTCATATTGCGGTCAGCCAATGACAATGTGGTCAGCAGTTGAATAAAGTTTAAATTATGTTACGTTTACTATGCAACTAAGCTTTTCATAATAAAGAACGGGATATTATTTTTACTTACTTTTTTTTTTCAATATTGGTTGCAATTGACCACGATCTTGCGTTACGTTAATATAATTGGGGGTAATATTTTTTTTTTTTTTAAATGTTATGAAGTAGAAGACGAGCAAGACGTTCTCCTGATGTTAAGAGATAACGGCTGCCCATAATCAGTACAGTGTAACCTAGGATTTCACAATTATGTGAAATTCTAGGAGCACTGCACCAACGCTTCTTACTCAAGAGTCATAAGATGTTAAGACTCTTTAGCCCAGTAATTTCACTAGCTACAGTGCCCTCCTACCGGAGCACAGTAATGTTTGCACATCACTGCTCAGGCGGTAGAATAACTGGCACTGTTGGGGTACCCACCTAGACGACCTCCTGCAAAGGAAGTCTACCCCCGGTAAATTGGGGTTTATACTCCAACAGAACAGGTTACCCTACTTACACTGTCAGGGTCAAATCACATTTTTATAGGTTGTGTAGCCATACTATATGTTGCAGTTTCAGGTCGCCGAAATCACTACAGGACCTGCAACATAACCTAACGACTGCCTCCTACATATCTTATAGGAAACCGGGACTCACAATTTTACGCGCCTTCCGAAACACGGTAGAGTCCATGCGGAAATCTTTACCACACTGAGATTTGAACCCAGGACCTTCGGCTTACAAGCCGGACCTACGACCACTAGGCCACGGACGCTACAAGCGGCCGTATATATATGGAAGCAGACTAAACCTAGAAGGCGGGATAAATCTTCACTGAATAACTTTGAATTTTGTGTAGCTTTACATATATATATATATATATATATATATATATATATATATATATATATATATATATATATCTCTCTGCGCCCATAGTTGGCCTATTGTGATCGCCACTTTCGAGGGTGAGAAAGTGAGAACACGCCACAGGCGCAGCGTTATACATAGTTCCCCACCGACCCTAGCAGTTTCAAGGAACTGTAGGATTTTCCTTGGGGTGATCTCTCAAAAGCTGAAGCTTAGCATATTTAACCTACTGTACAGCGGATAAAACCGCTGGGTGCAACTACTTAGTATACTTATAATATTTATAATTCCCACTTAACGGGTTTAACGAAATGTTGATTTTAATCAGTCAGTACAAAGGATTTCTTTATAGCATTCTTTACAATGCCTAACAATCATATTAGTACCTTATGACCATAATAGTCATTTCAAATTAGCTACACATGTATTTTAAATGTAAGCTTACAATAAATACTATTTGTTGTTGCTTGTTACATTTCAATGGTTCATAAATCGTGAGGCTCTCATCAATCTTCCACCTTTGAGTAATGCCCCTATGACTCAGAGACGCAGTGTGTTGACCCAAGTCTTTCATTATGAACATACTCATACTTTTGTGAAGGTAACAGTAGATGTGAATGTGTGAGTGAGATGCGTAGTGAAACCTCTCCTACGCTCATGAACGCCTGGTACCTCAAAGTTGCTGCGAGCTTTCGAATTCAATTTCGGCTTTTGCAAGGACTTATAGAAACTTTTTATTACGATTTTTGCATTGCAAAGAACATAAAATATAACGGAATTAAATATCAATAGGTAAATGACACAGATTATACAGAAATAATTATACAGTTGCTTTTGATATTTTAAACATAGCTTGGAGGAAATATTATTTAAAAACTAATAAGGTGCGTCCAGCGTTTTTACCCCAAAAGTAATAATGAATTTCCTATATTTATATAGGTACAGGTATTAAGTACCTACTACCTACCTATATTTTTATTTTTTGGTTAGCTCAATCGCTTGACCCGTTTAGGCGTGAACAAGTAAGAAACATACACGACAAATTTTCGCCGTTTATATTATCGATAATTATTATTATAGAGATGCATGTTGGATATTGTTTGTTTTGTAAATTCGGTGTACAATATCTATCCATCTACATTCGCAGTTCACATCCATGAGGTTTAATTCAATATCGATTTCTCAACCCTTTAGTCCACCCTTTAATAAAGCAGGACCCCAGTGACACAAATGGTCATTCAAACCGGTTTAAATGACGTGGTCATCTGGTCGTACCATTAGAAATGACTCACGATGTCGTAGTGAGCAATACGATTTAGTAACGTCGTATTTGTTAACCAAATATTATGAGAGCGTTGGTAAGAGCGAACAAAAGAATCTTAATAAGACATGATGACATAGGAAAGCTGGAGAATATTAAGCAAATGTTCGCATAAAATGCACTGAAGTGAGCGTGGCCGAAATTTCTGCAAAGGTTGTTCAGAAAATTGATGCCAATATTTTTTTAAGACTTCCGTCTGTAGTCTGAACATTCTTCTGTCGCTCGCACGATAATATGACAAATTTTGAAACCATAGGTTCCTGTAATAATTGTAGAATTTACTTTTTGGAAATGTCTTTCGGTAAAGCTGTAAATCTGTAAATAATATCTTTAAAAGTATTTCCAGTGCAGTGTATTTAAGTAATTTATTACCTACCTCTCACAATTATAATTAGTATTTAAATGACTTGACTCGAAGTCGAACAAAAACTAAAAGATCAATGAAGGGTTAAGGGTTAAGACACTGGCGTCAACCAGTCTACCAATTTGAACGGTTTAACCGATGACCTAATTAAATTACTCGTATCTTCGAGTTGGTCTTACTCTATTAATGATCACTTTATAATTTACTAGTGCACCCGCGCGCACTTCGCTGCTCCTAATAGAAAATTATCAGTGTTTCGCTACTATATTACGCATGTATTATACATATTAACCTTCCTCTTGAATCACTCTATCTGCTAATGAAAACCGCATCAAAATCCGTTGCGTAGTTTTACAGATAAAAGCATAGGTACACAGGGACAGACAGACGCGAGAAGCAATTTTAGTTTATACTAAAAAAAAAATATTTCAGGACATTTCACACAGCGCCACCTAAACCCAAACTAAGCAACTTAAGCTTGTATTATGGTGACTAGGATACTATGACTATGTAGTGATTACATGGTGTTAATGCTTACTCTATTAATTTGATCACTTTATAATTATTACAATGAATGGGCTCATCTATTGTCTATTTCTGGTAATTTTCTTCATCACACGCTGTGATTCACTATGCCTAGAAATATTTATTTCTAGTTTGCACGTGTCTATGAATTTACTTTTAGAAAAAAAAACATATGAAACATTACTATAATAGGAAACGATGAATAAAACATGTGGTGTGAATTGGTCATTATACTCCTCGAAGAACAATAATACATTTTAAACGGGTTTGTGTCCAGTCTACGGATCATAGCATCAGATTGAATTTGAAAATGATACCGCGTCGCGTAGTTGTTTCCATAGAAATAACTAAGATGGTACAGGGACCCAAACTGAGTCTTGACCTCCGACACAAGAAGACGCCACTCCTGCCTGTACTGCGCTGTCGCTTCTCAAGACACCATGGAGCGCTCTCAGGCGCTTTCCACAGATAAAAGGATCCAAAAAAAAAATCATCATATTTTAGTGTTAACGCTTAACATCAGGCGAACGTTGGGCCCGTCTAGTTATCTTCTTTCATAAAAAAATATTGTCTGTGCCAAATTTCTTATTAGCTTACTCAACAAAAGTATGACCATTGACCATTCAGTTAATTATAATAATTAATTTTAATATTATACCTAATCAAGGACAATGGACAGTGCCATAAGCCATATCGCACCGACCATGCATTCCTGTTTCGATTCACCGAAATGTTATCGCGTAGGCGCTTATCAACTCGTTATCACACCAACAGTAATTTTACTGTTCACTGCATCCATTAATCTCGGTATTAAATGACCGTGATGGATATCAAATGGGTAATTAATTAATTAATAATATTAAATAAGCGATTAATATATTTTTTATAGAATGAGAGGAATGAGGAATTTAGAATAGATCAGCATGTTGAATGTTGATTCTGTACCAAGAGGAATAGGTACATTTTCTAATATGGTAAACCTTTTCTGTTTATTTAGCTAAACCTATTTGGGATTTATTCTTAAAGTAGTGATAAAGTAGTAGGTATATTAAGAAAATGGATTTCATTTCATATCAGAAAGTAGGGTGAGTAGGTAGGGGGTTTAGCTTTTAGCATAGTAATGGATAACGCTCACCGTAGTCTTCAAAATCCAACATTTTCACCATTCGTCTTCCAACAAGTCTTTAGGTAGGTGTATGCGCATGTCCCCTCTATAATGATAATGTATCTATGACAATTTCATTCATAAATCTCAAGAAACGTGGAATCATACGTTACCTAAGCTTCCAAACATATAGGTACCTAGTAATATGAGTCATATTAATGTTTGTTAACACGAATTTTCACCGGTTGCGTGTATAACCAATTACTAAATATTTTACACCTACATGGTAGTAATGTTGACATTATACCTACTCGTAGTAACGGAATGAATCACTGTATTGTACACATACCTTTTGTCCCTACCACTTTGTACTGGCTTCGGCCGTAATTAGTTAAAGGCAGCCCAAAAATTGTTTTAACCTAACATAAGCTGAGCAATATTTATAGGCCTACTACTACACTCTACACACTGAAAAAATTTTAGATCGTTCGTAAAAATTGCGCTACCCATGTACTACCATAGGTAGGTACTCCATAACACTATCAAACCCTTTAACCGCCTAGATACCCGTAACAACCATAGGTGACTTTAACCACTCACCACAAGGCTTGTGTATGCCAACTTCCTGAAATTCATATAGGTAGGTACATAGGTCCCTACTTACTAACCTAACTGTTATGTCATAACTAACTGTGGAATCACAGAATGCATTTAAATATCTGTTAAAACAGAAAGTTGTTGGCAAAATAAATTGTTTTGCGGTAAAGACAAAAGTCGTATAATAAACGTGTTTTTGTCTGGTGAAATTGTTGAGGAAAGCACAGATGCATTTTTGCATCAATATTTATTATTATGACTCGAAAACAGTTAATTTTATTGCCACATTAATATTATTCTAGAAATAAATGTTGCTTTACATAATAAAATATTTAAATAGCCGGTTGATTTAACGTTACCTAGCATTCGAATAGTGCTTTTTATCTCGAGTTCGTGGTCATTGCCATTTTAAACGTGTTGGTTTAAAACGAGCATACTGACATTATCAGAAATGCTCTGACGCTTGCTTGTTCTGAATGCCTTACGTCTGTTAAACAAGCCTGCCAGAGGCCGTGTTGGCTAATTTACACTAGTTGCAATAATGTGCAACAATAAAATTGTGTTGTTATTAGTAGTTATTCAGAATAATTAATAACCTAACCTTAGGGTCACCCTACGCCCTACATTGGGCGATTACGACTCCCAAGTCTCGAGCTGGTGAATAAAGCCGTCGGAGATTCGCTACGACGCGACAACGTCGCGAAAGGCGACCACTCAGTGACACACGCCGCGCCATAGAACCGCCGAAGACTCATGACAACGCCATGGTCGAGATTCGCCGTCATCAAATGTGGCCCTCACGTTTCCCTTTCATTATAATACTGTTCCTACTATCGTGCAAAAAAAACATTACACCTACATATTTATACTATTACTTACTACTTTTAGCTCTAGACTCTAGAAGCTCGTTTTAGATACGCCATATCGCTAAATCGTCCACTATACGCAGACACGTGAATGTTATTCTTTCAAGAGGCTTTGCACTCAAATATGAAAGGGCGTTGAGAGCCAGAGAGGTCACATGGAACTGGTGTATTGAGTTTCTGCGAAGGCTCTATAGGTGTTAAGTGTTACTACGCATTAAGTTCAAAGTCGGGGAAATGGTACGTAGTACGTAGGTTCTAGGTACCTAGTACCTACATACGTACCTACAAAATGTAGGTAGGCACGCAGCACAAATACACAGGTCATACTTTTAGCTGAGAGGCCTTTATTTAGAGTTTTATTATTTCTAAAAAATCAACAAATTTGAACTTTTATGGAATTTGCCCCGGACAGGGTTATGGATTTAGATAGAATTTCAGTTTCGACGAAATCGCTGCACACTCGTGAAACCGCACTTAGGTTTTACATTCTATTACATCACTGGCAAACACATAAACCGTGCGACACCACAACAAAAAACTTTGGAAGTTCAAGTTAAAAGGTGCCAACCGGTTCTGGTATTTGCCGATGGCCAATAACATACGAGTCATAATAGTTGCTAGAGCCATTTAGCTCAAAAGCCTGCAAATACTATCCTAGGGATGGACAAGTGAAAATAGACCTAATTTCTAATGTAATAAGGTTATTAAGGCAATGGACATGTTTTCCCCTTTGAAGGTCGGTGCCCAGTGTCGTACAGAATTCCTCCAACTCAGCAAATGCTTAGCAATTTATTGAACGCAATTAAGTTCATTATAAAAACGTAAATAGAAGGTAATTGTGTTTAAGTGAGAACAAAGGATTCTTCTTTAATAACTAGGTATAGGTAATAAAAATGTCATAATAATTACAAAATATACATTTGATAATGTAAGGATATGTACGAAGGTATCAACTAGGAACCTCCCAAACCAACAATCCAGCAATTAAAGTCCATCTTTTTTGTTATGCCTAGTAGAATAATGAACAAAAATCCTAAGATTTAAAGATAAAGATAAAAAAGTATTTATTATCAGTAAAAAAATTTTAGTGACATGTTAGAACAAATTGCATTATGAACAAAACGAAAATTACATATAAAAAAAACAACACAAACAATCCACTGATAATTGGAATAGGCTCAGCATGTACCGGGCAGACAGGTCCTGCGCGGCGCTGATTTTCAGCCTACCCCGCGCTCGACTAAGATGTTTAGCGAGTTCAAAAACTATGTAAGTAGCAGGATAACAATAGTAGAGAAAAATATTGCTGAATTTGAACTTTTTCAAAAAGTATTAGGTACTGGTTACCACTTAATCGCAAACGGCGCCGCGGTAGACCCAAAAAACGATGGTGGGATGACCTGGACACACACCTCGAGGAATTGTATATTATAGCTCAAGACAGAGAAAGGTGGAAAGAGCCAAAAGGTGGGAGGCCTTTGCCCTGCAGTGGGACACCACAGGCTCATAATAATAAATTAGGTACGAGTAGGTAGGTAGGTACCTACTCCAAAAGAACAGAATAGTTAATTTATAACAATTCCAAGACAAAGAGCCAAGAGGTTTGGTTACAGCGAAAGACATTGCAGGGCGTGGCCAGTAATAAATTAAATTTGCAAAAAGGTCAACAACCTCAATACATCAATGTACGGAAGAAGTTAAACTCAGGCCCTTAAATGTTTATTTTCATTATTTTAACTTAATAAGATTACCAATTACCTTACTGTACCCTGTCTGCCGACCTTCGAAGGTCGCTGAGTTGCTGTGTGATTCACGTAATGAGTAATTTGCTTCCACGCTTGTTCTTTTATTATCGTAGTATTTTAAGGTACAAAGGAAAGTTAATTGGTCCTTGTTTATCATTGAGTGAAAGTAAATAGACAAACACATTAGGGATAATTTTAAATTTTGAACCCAAAGATTTGGTTCATAAAGCACACCTACACACAGGTCCTATCTAATACCACCTACCTATCTAAATTTTTAACGGTGGAAAGAGTGAAAGAGAAACAAATATCTTTGCATACCTACGTAGGTTCATTCATAGAAACTTTGCTGGGCATGACGAGATTCAACAGCTTATATCCAGAATCTCAGGGTGACATGACAGGGAAATTTTATTAGGTAGGTACCTATATTACTAGCGATATTTTATAATACGTGCGTAGATACGTACCTACCTACTTCTATTACCTAAGTACCTACCTCCCGTTTAGATAAAGTTCATTGTATTGCATTCAGGAGTCACGAAGTAGGTAGTAAAAGTCAAACACTAAGCAATCAGGAATTCAGACTCGCTTCAACGTCTAGGCGTCAGCATACCTACGCAAAGACCTAGACACTAAAATTAGCATAAATTGTATGGCTAACATTTAAACGATTGGCTATTTAGAGAACTTCTGGTCACATCCAAAATTAACAATTTACCAAGAAGATTTTTCTATTCAAATACATTTTTATTTGTTTTTCCCTTTCTCTTAAGGTTATTTCTTCGAGTAATAGGTAATATCGACTTAAAAGATTCCAACGAATTGCTATGTCTTCAAACAAAATGTAAGTCCTTTGAAGCCAGCGCTCCACTCGACGCAAATCTTCGCGCGAATTGTCAAATTTTTAAACAAATATTTAAATTTAGTTTTGTTTGAGAGATTGACTGTTTGTTCGCTGATTACTCAAAGACACCTCAACCGATTTGGAAAATTATTTTTATGTCTTTTTATATTTTCCAACCGGTCCCTTGAAAATTTTAGTGGAATCGGTAGAGCCCTTTTTCAAGTGATAAATTAAAACGTGGGGCTCACCCTTGCGTATTGTCAATACACATGAAATATGGAGTAGCTTTAATATTTTTTTATTAAAATTCACTTGTAAGACGGTTAAAAATAACATTCCAAAATGATGATAATCCCAAAAGCACCTCACTTAGTCATTCAGTCAACAAGTACAACTGTGCGTCATTTACCATTACCCATGAGGCTTCTACCACATACGTTACACACACTTGTAATAAAGACATACTGCACTGCAAAGACTGGAACAATGACGTCACGGAAGTGCCTATAGTACTTCTTTGGTAACTTTTTTCGACCCAGGAAAAACGCGTTAAGCATCATCGCCCCACGACGGGGGGCGCGGGGTGGTATGTGGAACTCCCTCGCCGAAGATGGGCGCGGCGTGGATACCACTAAAACCTGGGGGTGTTCATGCGGGACGCCATAATGCCGGGGCAGCGGGTATGCCGAAGCACTCTTTTTTAGTACCTGCGTTAAGAGTAGGGATGGACATTTTCGGCGATATTCTCAACGTTGCTATAGCAACTTTGGAATATTACCTAAGTTACAAAGCAATTTTTTGAATATTGCCGGCAATTTTCATTCTTAGTAAAGAGCCGCGATTCCGTTTATTCAAAGGAACTTATGGGACTTTTTCTTTCCAGTATTTCGAAAACGTCCCATTAGTTCCTATGAAGGAACCATCTAAAGTAACTGAGTACTGGGTACATACTAGGAATAAACATACAATTCGCCTCGGAAGCAATAATGGCCAGGGATAGCTCAGTTAAGGAAGCTTTGCTTATTATGGACTTTGGATGTAGAGCGAGACTGGATGGCCAAAGCGGCAGAGTGACATTGAGTATTTTGGCCTATATAGTACGGAAATTCATCATAAGACGCTAAAAAGACAAGCATGACAGATAGACCTTTGATTTAATTGCACAGTCCGCGGTATCTCCCTTTATTACAACAGTGTGTGTTGCGTTAGTATTCAAAACAGGTATGTACTGTCGCCTTGACATGTTTAGACTACGCCCGTATAGTTATTGAATAACCAAAAAGATTGACCATGTAATTGAGATTTTCTGCTAGGTTCTAAGTTTCTGCTAGATTCTACAAGCAAGTATTAGTACTTAAATTTTACACCATTCACTAAATAAAAATGTTGTGGAGATCATCTTTGAGCCAAACATTTTATAGACTGGTTATGATAAAATTTACTATCTACCTACCTGGTAAGTAGCAGATAGGTATGACAATAACAGACAAAAAACAACGTAGGAGGTTTACAAATCGATGCATATAATGTACCAGTTGCACCCAGCAGTTTTACCCACTGTTTAGTATATGTTTTAATCCAGGGCGTAAGCTATCTCTATACCAAATTTCAGTTCAATCGGTCTACCCGTTTAGGCGTGAAAGAGAGAACATATTATATATATCCAGCCATCCATACATTCTTACAAACTTTCATGTTTATAATAATAGTAAGATGTACCTAATAGGTAGGTTTTATATTTTTTTATCTGTTTAGTTGTATTTAATAGGTATATTTACAATTCATAAACTGCAAATGTATATAAAAATATTCCAATGTTTACTCATAAACTTTTTATACCTAATTATGTTTCATAATAAATAATATAGATGGGTACCTAAATAACTTATCTCTATGCACAGGCAAGTTATTTTTAACTTTGTTAGTGTGCACTTCCATATTATAGGTACATTTAGGTACATGTAACTATTACACATAGTAGGTATAATACATATGTCCTGAGTCCTGATATATGTGTATAAATAAATATTAAATTAGATTTTTACTTGGTTGCCGACTGTCAGATAAGTAATTATACTTAAAACATGTAAATCTTTAATTGGCTGTAAGAAATGTATATTGTTCTTTTGTAAATCTAGAATTAAGGCCTGTGGATTTTATTAATAAACAAAATAAAATAAAAATAAATAAAAATTGAAATTTCTTATACCTATTCGAGTAAATTTTATTTAGGTATTCAATTCAGAACACACTTCCTTTGCAGGAGGTCGACTAGGTGGGTACACCCAACGGTGCCAGTTATTCTACCGTCTGAGCAGTGATGTGCAAACATTACTGTGCTTCGGTAGGAGGGCACTGTAGCTAGTGAAATTACTGGGCTGAAAAGTCTTAACATCTTATGTCTCTCAAGTAAGAAGAGTTGACGCAGTGCGCTCGATAGCACTGTGCTAATTATGGGCAGCGTTATCTCTTACCATCAGGAGAGTGTCTTGCTCGTCTTCTTACTTCATTGTGTATAAAATCAGAACAGCAAGGCACAAGTAACAGCATTATCCTATAGTCACCAAGTAAGTAAAACAGTGGGGCACAGTTGTGTTCAATTTGATAGGAAAATTTATATTCATGGTGAGCAACTCCTAGAAAATTAATATGTCCAAAGACTTACGATCATTTTAGTACTAAGAGTGCAAAAAGAGTTAAGGCATTGCATTTTTAAAGACCGTTATTCTAAATCTGAGTCTTAAACCATGTCTATCAGGAAGGAAGCTCAGAATGAAAATCCTGTAACCATCACTGTGAGTTTAAGTAGTTACCTATACTAATATACCTAAAACAGTTGGAAAAAACTTTATTTAAAACTAGCATATTCGCTGGCTTTGCACAATGAAAAGCCCTTTCTTACAAATGTAGGTATCTCACGTATCTCTACCAAATCACCATATTTCTACCAAATTTTAACTTAGTGTTTTCAGTTTGATATACTTAAAAATGGGATGAGGAGTTAATTGGAAAATTTTTTTTTTCAAAAATTCTCATTATTCAATTTTTTTAATATATATGGTATGTCACTGAAAATACTTTTAAAATGTGTGCAATAATATTATGTAGGGCTGGTATAGAAGAATTTTCAATAAATTAATTCCATGAATTTATATTTGAAAATTCGTCAAATTGTGCAAGTGATAGAGTTTTACTCGATAAATAATACGCTTTTAACTGCTGAACTAGTTCGGTTGAAATTTGGGACAGAGATAGGTATTTTGATATAGACCTCTGCTAAGAAAGGATTTTGTGCAGGCAAAGCCGCATAAGCTAGTGTGAGCCGCATAAGTAGTGATTTACCTATAATAAAACAATAGGTAAATTACTACCAGTGCCCTAAACTTGTGCTCCTTCACTTCTCGCACAGACCAGCTCAAAGCATACATAGCATATTTGATGAACACAATTAGTATGCAAGCTTGAATAGATTGAGCATCAAATTATGCAGCAATATGCATTGCTTACTACCTCTTACTATTTTATGAATATTGCATATGAGATAGCTGTATTTTGAGTTTCTATATTATTTGACACAGACCTATAATTTTATATTAATATAAATCTAAATATATAGGTATATAAAATGAAAGTGGGGCTGGCTTTTTATTATCAACTAGTAGATCGAGATGCACTTCGTCACACTAAATTAGCCGTGTTCTTCTACTATATTATGCATGTGTTTTTATCTAAATATATAAAAGGAAAGAGTGACTGAGTGATCTATCAATGGACAGCCTAAACCACTGGACGGATTGTGTTGAAATTTAGAACACAGATAGGTTTTATGACGTAGACCTCAGCTAAGAAAGACATCCACCGTGCAGGCAAAGCTGCGAGCATAAGCTAGTACTTAATATTTACCTTTCTCTTGAATCACTCTATCTATTAATGATTATTTATATTATCATTGAAGACTGTAGATTACTGATATCTAATCTTCATAATGGCACATAGTATGTATTATTTAAAGTCCTTTTATATAATTTAATGAGTAATTTATTTAAAAAATAAATTAATTATATGCATGAAGATAAAATTTGTAATAATAAGTGTACTTATAGGCACCTATAGGCTTAAGGAAAATTGTTACTGGTTTGACACGAAAGCACTGTGATCCTCATATTAGAATAATATTATTTTAAACAGTATAAATGCATGTTCTGAGTATAACCGGACTTAGAATGACGAAATTTAGATTGTTAACCAAGATTTTTAAAAATAAGTTAATATGAAAGGAGTCTAGAAATATACCTACCTAACCTAGGGATGAAAACTCAGGGTACTAATAAAAAAGTTGTTTAGTAAATTCAACTTTAGACTAAAAAAACAAGTTGAAAACTAGTTTTTTAGTAAAGTTATTTCAAAATAATAATTTACCTATGACTATATTTTATAATTTTAACGATAGAAAACATGCCATTTTCTATGACTATAATATGGAAATGTTATAAATCGATCTACATATCACCATTTAATCTGAAAACGTATCATCAGCAAGATAACGTTGCGAAATATTCGAAGGTGTCGCAGTGCTTATCGAATGTGCTAACCGATCAATTTTACCGTCGTGGGTAGCAGAAAACTTAATAAAAAGTTGATAAATACCTGCGCAAACTGCTCTCTGATCTCCAGGATCTCTTCCTCCGTCAATTTACTATTATCTGCCATGGTCACACACGTAAAATCACAAAAACAATGATCACATCCACAACACCGCTACCAATGTAAACTTTATTTTCCACTTTACTCTTACACAATAGACGTATATGGAATATAAAAATCACAGTACATTTAATATATTGGTAAATACGCACTAAAAATAACACAATACACAACAGTTAGTGGCCACAATACGATAAAACGTCAATGAATCAATTCAAACCGGCCACGGCGCACGGCATGGAATCACAGATAAAGTCAAATGATGAAACGGAACGCGTCGTTTTGGCATTTGACATTAGATTAATGTTGCCACCGAATAAAAATTTCCTCCCATTCGTTGTGACAATTTAAAATTTCCATAAACTTTGTAACATTACTTTAACTTAGAAAAAGAACGGAGCGTTATTTAAGAGAAAATTTAAGTCAAGTCTCATCTTCGCTTACCTAATGTTAAATTTTCTCTTGATGTTCTGCGTCCCCATTGCTACACTAAGTAGAACAATGAACTCTCTTCATTTACTTCGTGGAGCATAAGCATATTCAAGAAAAATTGTATATTCACCTAACATTAACCGACTGCAGTCAGCTAAACCTAGGTGTAGCCTCAGGGGGGGGGGGGGGGTTGGCTCCCGCCCCCCCCCCCTAAATCCGACTATGGGTGATCATAACCATCCGTGAATAAACTGTCTTTTTACAAGCTTTTATTTACTTTCACCTGTCTGTTGTCTGTTTGTAATCAACTTTTGCAAGTTAAATTTGATCCACTTCTCGGTTTCCGATTGAGTTGAAATTTTGTTTACACGTATAAATCGTATGACAATACTATATTAATGACATGGAGCTGATCTGATGATGGAGCTGGAAGGTAGCCTTAGGAACTCCGTAATTAAAGACGCAGCCCCATTGAGTTTGGGCTCAATTGATTCGTCTTGACGAGTACTTTGGCGCTAGATGGTAATAATAATAATAAAAGCTTGTTTTTACGTTTTTTTTTTTTAATTTCACTTGTTTGCTGCATATTTTCGTGAAAATACTGATGATGATCGTGCATAATGGTCCACACATCAAACAATGTTGATTGATTGGTGATGGTGACAGGCGGATTTAGGGGGGGGGGGCAGGGGGCCAAGGCCCCCCCAGAAGCATTGTAGAGTTACGAATTTTGCACATATTTCATAGTCAAGACTATAATTTTTTTTCTCGGTGCTCGCAGCAAGCTGCTCGCACACTTATTATTAAGGATATTTGAACTTTCTAACTGTTCAGAGCGACCTAAACACACTTTTTTCTTAGTAAAAATGATAATATTCTTGCCTTTCTGCACCTTGGCCCCCCCCAGAACCAAATCCTGGATCCGCCTATGGATGGTGATGTTCTCGACACGATAATCTCATAAAAGTACCTTGTAATAGTAGTACTGTTACCTCATATAAGTAGTGTTGTTTTTTTTGTTTGTAGTTTTGTTACCTTCTGGTAAAACTCAAGAAAGTCTTTAAGTCCTGCGCCCCTTTTACTACACCTTAACCAAAAGTGATCATGACGACGGAATAAACGGATTGCGTTTTTATGTGGTAATTTTCCCATTTTTAAGTGGATATTTATAGCTCTTGTCACACCAAGAACAACGAAGTTTAGTAAATGTTACCATTACAAAAAAAATGTATTTTGTAAAATAAATAAACGCTCCTTCATTTTCAAAATAAAAACCAATGGTTAATTAAAATAAATAATAATTCAAGGATTAAAATATAAAATTCCGCCTCCTATCTAAACACGTAATAATATTACTTTAAAATAAGTTTCTGTTTCGTTTCAAGTTTCGTAATATTGCACCATCTAGCGGGAAGTAGCGATTTACGAAAAAGTAAAAACTTGTCGATGGTATAAAAAAATGTAAAAAAATAATGTAAGATGGCGCTAGAGTACTTTATTATTTAATAATATAATATATTATAAAGGTTCGAACATACTAAAAAACATCAGCCGATGAAAACGAAACACAACTTCTTCAAAATGCTATACCATGGGACTTTCTTTGAATTTTCTTTTGTTTGTGTGAATCAACTATAATACAATAGTAATATTTAATATAATATTTTCTTCATATCGACGTTGAAGTGCGAATATCTTCTATCTAACATTTTAAGTGAAAATGAGTTTTGTATGGCATTGGATTTAAAGTTCAATTTTGCATGTACTGGCAAAACTCCTAAGTGATTGGAATAAAAATAACGTGTCAAAATGATTGTGGTAATACCTCCTAAATTATCACGAAAATTTAGTCGCTGCTAACTAATTCTAACTTACAGTTAGAAATATCTCCTAAGTTAAATATACATCGTTTTGTATTTTTTTTTGTGCGAATACTTCCTATCTACATTGAAACACGTTCTTACTTGATGAAAGCACTTGTTTGAATGAGACTGGAAAGAACGACCTTTATAAGGTCGTCTGTCCACCTTGTGGGTGGACGTCCTACGCTTCGTTTGCTAGTCCGTGGTCTCCACTCGAGCACTTTTCGACCCCATCGGCCATCCGCTCTGCGCGCTATGTGGCCTGCCCATTGCCACTTCAGCTTGCTAATCCGCCGGGCTATGTCGGTGACTTTAGTTCGTCTTCGGATTTCTTCATTTCTGATTCGATCTCGTAGAGAAACCCCGAGCATAGCCCTTTCCATAGCACGCTGGGCGACTTTGAGCTTCGAGATGAGGCCAATGGTGAAGGACCACGTTTCGGTGCCGTAAGTCATCACTGGTAACACACATTGATCAAAGACTTTCGTCTTGAGGCACTGAGGTATATCGGACGAAAAGACATTGCGTAATTTCCCGAACGCTGCCCAACCGAGTTGGATTCGGCGGTTGACCTCTTTCTCGAAGTTGTACCTACCTAATTGGACTACTTGTCCTAGGTAGATATATGAGTCCACAACTTCGAGTACCGATCCTTCAACAGATATTGGGGTGGGTACAACATTGGCATTCGACATAAGCTTCGTCTTGTCCATGTTCATTTTTAAGCCCACCCGTTGTGAAGCTCGGTTGAGGTCATCGAGCATCATGCTGAGTTCCTCCATCGACTTTGCCATGACTACGATGTCGTCGGCAAACCGAAGGTGAGTGATGTATTCGCCGTTGATATTGATGCCAAGTCCTTGCCATTCCAGAAGCTTGAAGGTGTCTTCCATTACGGCAGTAAACAGTTTCGGAGAGATAACGTCTCCCTGTCTTACGCCTCTTCTCAATGGAATCGCCTTCGTGCTCTGCTCCTGTACTCGGACTGACATAGTGGCGTTCTTATACAAGCACTTCAACACTTCAATGTACCTGCAGCATATGCGGTGTATAAAATCAGGCAACTATCAGATGTAGCTACAGCGAGATTAGTTTACTTTGCATATTTCCATAGTTTAATGTCATACGGTATTTTACTGTGGGGGTCAGCAGCAGATATTGAGACTATTTTCATACTGCAAAAGCGTGCAATTCGTGCCATCTATGAGATGCGCCCAAGAGACTCTTTAAAGGAGCTCTTTAAAGAGATAAATATACTGACCCTACCATCTTTGTACATTTACGAAAATATTATGTATGTCAGAAAAAATTTAGATAAATTCAAGTTAAATAGTGACACTCATAGCTTTAATACTAGAAATAAGAATAAGTTAGCTGTACCTCGATTCAGATTGTCCAAAACGAGCCATAAATCATTTTTAGGGAATTGTGTACGTTTTTATAATAAAATCCCTGATGAAATAACGGGGCTCACAGAAGGTAAATTCAAAAGCCGTGTTAAAGACATATTACAAAAGAAAGCCTATTATAAAATTAGCCAATACATAGAAGACAAAGATGCCTGGAAACCTCTGCAACCACCTGTAAATAAATTATGTAACCAAGATAATAATTGTAAACACATATTTAAAAAAAGCAATCCCTATGAGTTTCTTGCTCATTCTTCTCATAGAGGTGCCTTGCGAATGAGCGGTAGAATATTAAAATAAAATGTAAAGTTGACTTGCAAAAGTGCTCCATTGTAGCCTATTTGAATAAATGAATTTTGAGTTTGAGTTTGAGTTTACCGATAGTCAATATGGCATCGCTGAAGTGACTCGAGCACCGCCCATGTTTCCACCGAATCAAAGGCTTTTTCATAGTCCACAAACGCTAAGCATAGTGGCATATTATACTCCTCGGTCTTCTGTATAACTTGCCGCAGCGTATGAATGTGGTCTATGGTACTAAAGCCTCTTCGGAAACCGGCTTGTTCGGGAGGCTGGAAGTCATCAAGTCTGTGTTCGAGACGGTTCGTGATGACCCTTGAAAACAGCTTATAAACATGGCTCAGAAGCGTAATGGGCCTATAGTTCTTCAATAGGCTGTTATCACCTTTTTTGAAGAACAGCACCACCTCGCCTCTGCTCCACGTCTCAGGCGTTTTGCCCTCGGACAAGACGGAATCAAAAAGTTTCTGGAGGACTTTAAGTACCGGTGTTCCACCCGCTCTCAGAAGCTCTGAAGTGATTCCGTCTTCGCCCGGCGCCTTGTTGTTCTTAAGCTGCTTCAGGGCCATCCTAATCTCGTAAAGACTGATGTCCGGGATATCTTCGGTATAGTGTCGGGACAGTTTGGCTCTTGGATCTCCTACCAAGTTGTCAACGGGCTTTGCGACCGAAGTATAAAGCTGTCCATAGAACCTCTCGATCTCCCCTAAAACCTCTGCTTTGGTCGACGCTATGCTGCCATCTTCCCGTTTCAGCTTCGTTAGCTGGCTTTGCCCAATAGACTTGTCCTTTGCGAACACTTTGGAGCCTTGGTTTCGCTCAATTGTCTCCTTAACACGGTTAGTGTTAAAGACACGCAGATCATGACGCAAGGACTTAGATATACGTCTATTGAGCTGCCTATAAGACTCGGCGTCATCGGGAGATTGCAACTGTAACGAACGTCGTTCAGCCATGAGGTTTAAGGTTTGATCAGCCAATTTCTGAGGTCTATCTTTACGACGGGGTCTAAAAAACTTGGACCCTACCGTGCGTACAGCTTCCACTAGCCCGTCGTTGATCTCGTCCACTGATGCTAAGTTCTCAAGGCAAGCAAAGCGGTTTGTGAGCTCGAGTTGAAAGCTTTCGGGGTTTTGAATATGGGCACTGGTAGGTCGGAGCGTAGACTTCATCAGACTGGACCTTTCTAGCTTAACGTTAATATTTAGTGAGCCTCGTACAAGTCGGTGATCACTGCCGGTTTTAACCCTGTTGATCACAGAGACATCACTAAATATCCGATATACGATCATTTACAACAACTTAAATCAGTCATACCTAAAGATTGTCACTTATTTTATGATAATATACCAAAAAATACATGAATATTCTAACTGATTTAGAGTAAGTGATTGCTCAGTACCCAATTGATAGTTCCTTATTTTTTCAGTCCATCATAATATAACATTAGAGTACGAAATAACTGCAGGTACTGCTAAGTCAAATAATTAAGATTGATTGAGTCTATCTATTACATTTTTAAAGTTTTATTGATTAGTTTTGCCTATGTTCATCTTAAATAAAACAGTTGATTGTGATTAATAATTATAGCAAAGAATAACTAGATGATGCCATTAATAAACATTTTTTTCTTTACTTATTGTATGTCTTTTATTTATAAATACCTTCGAAGTACGAATCGCTAACTGTTGTATCTATAATATTGATACCAATAACTCCTAACTGACATTATTTCGAAAATAGCACATCATAGGCCAATGTGACTAACTTCATTGAAATTTGCATATAATTTTATACCAATTACAATAGTTAACATTTATTGATAATCAATATTAAAATCATGAATCATTTTTTTCACCTCCTGTAAAATTTTGTTTTTGTTGGATAGAAGTTATTCGCACTTCACCGTCGATATAAAACCATCATTGATTTAAGTTAAGCTATTCAGCGACAGGGAGCAGTGTTTTCGAGAAAATTCTAGAATCTTCATCTGGTTTTGCCATCTAGCGGCGAGTAGTAAAACTAAAATGTCATATCTTCTCAAGCTATGGGTCGCACAGTGATTTTCAATATTATCGTATTACAGGGTTTTGTTTTTCTTGAATGGGATATGTCTGGTAGGCTATAATGTGGCAATGATTAAAAGGCGTTTTACGAGTTTAAAATCGTGAATTAGTATAACAATATACGGATAGAGGCACCCAGTCCCTATTCCATTAGATACTTACTATTAGAATTTCACTCGGTATGTAATCAAACGGTAGTACACAAACGATTTATTATTGTTGTTTATGCCCATATACTTACCCAGTAATTAATCAAAATACACCTTTGATAGTATTATACTCTTTCTTTGCATAGAATACAGACGTGGACTGACGAGGTGCGACTGATCAGAAATAGGTATCTAACCTATTGATCATAAGCGGATTTAGGGGGGGGGGGGGCGAGGCCCCCCCCCCCCAGAAGCATTGTAGAGTTACGAATTTTGCACACATATCACGGTCAAGATTATATTTTTTTTCTCGGCGCTCGCAGTAAGCTGCTCCCGCACCTATTATTAAGGATATTTGAACTTTCTAACTGTTCAGAGCGACCTAAACACACACATTTCGCAGTAAAAATTATATTATTTTTGCCCGTCTGCACCTTGCCCTCCCAGAACCAAATCCTGGATCCGCCCTTGCTACCTTGATGACATATTATAAAATCTAAAAGTAATAATTTGATGTTATATGGATAAAATTGTATAATTTGATAAAACACTTGTTTAAAATTATAAAAAGAAGCTAGAAACCTTTGAACACCTCTCACGTTGCATTATAATGAAACTCAATAATAATTTTGTTAGCATTGCGGGCCCAAACTGTTTTATGATTGAGCGTCTTTGATATCGCGAAATTTCTAGTAAGTTCGGGTAGATAGCGCCACCAGTTTAAAAAGCAGTGCGCGCGGCGTTCACGGCAGATTCAAACTAGCAACGCAGTGAAACAACGCACGAGAGAAAACAAGTGAATTTGAAGTTTCGAACATTCGAAGGTCGTCGTGTCATTGTTGAAGATTATTTTCTGAAGAAGTGCAGAGAAATTCGATAAAATGTCGCTTATTCCGTTTCTGTTGGACTACGAACTCGACCGCCCTCGGCGCCTATTGGATCAGCATTTCGGCTTGGGGTTAGCGCCTGATGATTTCCTGTCGCTTGGTGGCGGGCCGCTCATGAGCAGAGATTACTACAGACCGTGGCGTCACTTGGCTGCAGCTGTGAAAGACGTCGGCTCGAGCATCAAGTCGGATAAGGACAAGTTTCAAGTGAATTTGGACGTGCAGCATTTCGCCCCGGAGGAGATCAGCGTGAAGACAGCGGACGGGTACATAGTGGTGGAGGGCAAACACGAGGAGAAGAAGGATCAGCACGGGTACATCTCGCGGCAGTTCACGCGGCGGTACGCGCTGCCTGAAGGGTGTAATGCTGAGACAGTGGAGTCACGACTCTCTTCAGATGGAGTGCTGTCAGTGATCGCTCCTAAGGTTCCCCTAGCGGTAGAAGGACAGCGCTCGGTGCCTATCACTCAAACTGGACCAGTTCGTAAAGAAAGCAAGGAGCAAGCCAATGGAGACGGTTCTCAGTAACTTTTTTATTTAGAAATACTCATTTTTGTAATTTGTAGGCTTGTAGTGTAAGCGGTAGCAGAAATCACACAATGCATAATATAATGTGATTATTCGTGATCGATTTTGTGTTCGCGAACCTTCTTGCCATAGACCCGGCATTTCCTTTCGGAAAGTTTGTGTGAGCTGCGAATTCATTCCTATTTTTGTTTTAAAAGACTGATTGCGTTTAAGTTCTTAATTAAAATAAATAAGTTAAAAATAATATGTACAATCTTTTATTTAACTTGAAATTTACCTTTGCTCATATGCTTTTACGTGCAGATAGGTAGGTAGATAGTAGGTAGGTAGGTACCTACTATGTGTTTCGGCTAATGTCCGAAGTGTGGCTACACCTATGCAGGCGCGGATCCAGACCATGATTTTGGGGGGGGTCATAGGCTAAAATTTTTCTCAAACTGAGAAATGTTTTGGGCTTTGGGACACATTTAAGAGTAGTCTTACAATTTAGTACATCACACTTTTTTTTACCGAGTGGTAAGGAAATTAAACATTCTAATTTATAAAAGCGCGAGCAGCTCGCTGCAAGCGGCGAGAAAATTTTGAATTTTTCAGCACGAATGATGTGCATTTAGCTAGCTCCGTGTAGCAAGGAAACTTAACATTCTTATTTATAAAAGCGCGAGCAGCTCGCTGCGAGCGGCGAGAAAATTTTGAATTTTTCAGCACGAATGATGTGCATTTAGCTAGCTCCGTGTAGCAAGGAAACTTAACATTCTTATTTATAAAAGCGCGAGCAGGACGCTGCGAGTGCCGAGATAATTAAGAAATTTTCAGCACGAATAATGTAGGTACGTTTAGCTAGCTACGCGTAGCAAGGAAACTTAATATTCTTATTTATAAAAGCGCAAGCAGGACGCTGCGAGCGCCGAGAAAATTTTGAATTATTCAGCACTAATGATGTGCGTTTAGCTTTCTTCGAGTAGCAAGAAAACTAAATGTTATTCTTATTTTTATAAAAGCGCGAGCAGCTCGCTGCGAGCGCCGAGAAAATTTTGAATTTCTCAGCACGAATGATGTGCGTTTATCTTGCTCCGAATGGCTAGGAAACTAAATATTCTTATTTATAAAAGCGCGAGCAGCTCGCAGCGCGCGCCGAGAAAATTTTGAATTTTTCAGCACGAATGATGTGTGTTTTGCTTGCTCCGAATGGCTAGGAAACTAAATATTCTAATAAAAGCGCGAGCAGTCCGCTGCGCGCGCCGAGATAATTTTGAATTTTTCAGCACGAATGATGTGCGTTTAGCTTGCTCCGTGTGGCAAGGAAACTTAATATTCTTATCTATAAAAGCGCGAGCAGGTCACTGTGAGTGCCGAGAAAATTTTGAATTATTCAGCACTGATGATGTGGGTTTAGTTTCTTCGAGTAGCAAGAAAACTAAATGTTATTCTTATTTATAAAAGCGCGAGCAGTTCGCTGCGAGCGCCGAGAAAATTTTGAATTTTTCAGCACGAATGATGTGCGTTTAGCTTGCTCTGAGTGGCAAGTAAACTTAATATTCTTATTTATAAAAGCGCGAGCAGATCGCTGCGAGCGCCGAGAAAATTTTGAATTTTTCAGCACGAATGATGTGCGTTTAGCTTGCTTCGAATGGCTAGGAAACTAAATATTCTTATTTATAAAAGCGCGAGCAGCTCGCAGCGCGCGCCGAGAAAATTTTAAATTTTTCAGCATGAATGATGTGCGTTTAGCTTGCTCCGTGTGGCAAGGAAACTTAATATTCTAATCTATAAAAGCGCGAGCAGGTCACTGTGAGTGCCGAAAAAATTTTGAATTATTCAGCACTAATGATGTGGGTTTAGTATTCTTCGAGTAGCAAGAAAACTAAATGTTATTCTTTTTTATACATAAAAGCGCGAGCAGTTCGCTGCGAGCGCCGAGAAAATATTGAATTTTGCAGCACGAATGATGTGCGTTTAGCTTGCTCTGAGTGGCAAGTAAACTAATTATTCTTATTTATAAAAGCGCGAGCAGATCGCTGCGAGCACCGAGAAAATTTTGAATTTTTCAGCACGAATGATGTGCGTTTAGCTTGCTCCAAATGGCTAGGAAACTAAATATTCTTATAAAAGCGCGAGCAGCTCGATGCGCGCACCGAGAAAATTTAGAATTTTTCAGCACGAATGATGTGCGTTTAGCTTGCTCCGTGTGGCAAGGAAACTTAATATTCTTACTTATAAAAGCGCGAGCAGGTCACTGCGAGCGCCGAGAAAATTTTGAAATTTTCAGTACTAAAAATCTGGGTTTAGCTTGCTCCGAATGGCTAGGAAACTAAATATTCTTATTTATAAAAGCGCGAACAGCTCGCTGCGAGCGTCGAGAAAATTTTAATTTTTAGGCCCGAATGATGTGCGTTTAGCTTGCTCCGAGTGGCAAAAAATATTGACTCTTATATAAAAAACTGAACTCAAACACTCACTTTACTCTTATTTATAAAAATATATGCAGAAAAACCTCGCTGTAAGCGCAAAGGCAGAGCTGCAAAGACAACATAAAGCGTGAACAGCTTGCAGCAGTTAATATAAACCAATTAATCGTAACTATGAAAGGAGCTGTGTAGCTTGCTAGGAGGCGAGGACCGAAAACAAATTAAGTACACAAATAACTCAATGCGCATACTCAACAGCAATACAAATTTATGAACTTGTACGTAAAGCTTGCTGCTAAGAGAAAATTTTCTAATTCTAACTATGAAAGAAACGTAAAACGAGTCGATATGATCAGATTTTTTTCCGACTAGGATTTTGGGGGGGGTCATGACCCCCTTGACCCCCCCCCATGGATCCGCGCCTGCACCTATGTTTAACCGGCTAAACCTAGGTGTAGCCGGCTATTCCTAGGTGCAGCCGATCAATGCTGGTTATTGGCTATTGGGTGTGAACAAAATGTTTTAAGAAAAAAGTTTTTTATTATTACGAAGTTCAGGGCAGACACCCCCAAGTTTTTTAGTGAGTGTGAGAACCGACTTGTCCTTATTCAAGAGTTCTCAATTTGAGGAATAAGACGATCACCACAACAATAATGAAATAAGTTTGTAGCAAGTTTGTGTACCTAATTATAGACGAAAATAAATTGGATAGGTAGGTATATCTAACTTTAACCGACAATGATCGTCTACACCTAAATTTAGCTGGTTAAACCTAGGTGTAGCCGAACTTCGGACTTTAGCCGTAACATATACCTACAATAATTTTCGGGGGTAGACTTCCTTTGCAGGAGGTCGTCTAGGTGGGTACCCCAACAGTGCCAGTTATTCTACCGCCTGAGCAGTGATGTGCAAACATTACTGTGCTTCGGTATGAGGGCACTGTAGCTAGTGAAATTACTGGGCTAAAGAGTCTGACTCTTGAGTAAGATGCGTTGGTGCGGTGCACCTAGAATTGCACATCATTGTGAAATTCTGGGCAGCACTGTACTGATTATGGGCAGCGTTATCTCTTAACATCAGGAGAGCGTCTTGCCCGTCTTCTTACTTCTCCACATAAAAAAAATCTGTATCTTAGGACACGTAGAGCAAAGAATAGAAACTATTGCTTGCCAGTTGGGCAGGACTCAGGACCTCTCGCTTCCTGGCGTAGTTGCTTCCAGGCTCAAAAAATGTACTTTCCCGCCACGCATCCGCATAGAGGACGATAGGTGCGTGGGCGCATTCTTCCGTATTGCACAATTTCACCAACACTTGCGGGAACGGCCAAGCACAGACTATACCCGTGCCCCTCGATAGAAAGGGTGTGAAGGCGAGCCGTCGTCAAGAGATGTAGAGGCTCTGCGTGGATTTTTAGTGGATATAGGTACCTCCCTGCCGCCTGCCGCACCCATCATCGGCAGGGGAGCCCGAAGTACCTACCACCCTTCGCCCTCCCTCCGGCGCGGCGTAGGGTTATGAGTTACTATAGCTGCATCCAGCAGTTTTACCCGCTGTACTGTAGCTATCTCTATACCAAATTTCAGCTCAATTGGTCCACCCGTTTAGGCGTGAAAGAGCAACAAACATACATATCTATAATACATCCATACATTCTTACAAACTTTTATAATAAGTTAAATTAGTAAGATATTCCGTATGATGCGTAAACCATAATTTTCCACAATACTATTTTTTCCCTAAAAAAATACAGATAATTAAGTATTTAGCAGTAAGAACGTCAACGAACAGCAAACCAAGCCTACCTATTAGTTCAGTATTCGGAATTCGGAGCGAGATAAACGCACACTTTTCCTCCCCCCATCAAAGACCTAATATTGGGTCTTTACCAACGAATTAGGGAAATATCCATATCCATATCCATATCCATATCCATCCATCCATACATATAATAAGAATGGAAATTTCTCCCCATTCATTGTGATCCTTTACTAAGATGAATCGTGAAAATACGCATATGAACAAAACGACGCGAAAAAGTCGCTTGCGCGATCTAATTCGTAAAACATTTTGTCAATTTTTCCAAGGGAAACGTAAAATAAAATGATAAAATAAATAATAATCATTTATATCGGACACATTGCCCCTAATTTACATCAAAAATTCTAAATAAAAGTAATAGAATATAAAGTAAACTCAATTCAAAAAAATATGGTGCGACAAACTGCGACAAACTAAAAATACGCCATCTATCGATGTGTGTGTAAACGAAACCTTTAATTTGGGCTAAATTTGTAAATAGTTTGTGTCACTGGTGTGGTTAAACAACACCACCGATTTGAATAAAATTTTCACTAATACGTTGCAGTTTTCTCTACTTGAAACTTAGTGTTGGTTTTAGTCAAATCGGTTCATAAATAAAAGAGTTATATCAATCTAAAGATTCGCATATAAAATGCTAATAAACAAGAAAGGTAGTCATAGGAACCGCGTAATCAAAAGACAAAACCTCATCGAGTTTGGGCTCATTTGATTCGTCTTGACGAGTACTTTGATACTATATAGTAACCAGGGTCCGATGACGGAGCTGGAAGGTGGCCATAGGAACTCCGTGATTAAAAGAAAAAACCCCATCGAGTTTGGGCTCATTTGATTCGTCTTGACGAGTACTTTGATGCTATATAGTAGCCAGGGTCTGTACATAGATAGGTATCATTTTGCACCTTATTTTTAATTTCTAAACCATGTAAAATCATCAGGAAACAAATTAGAATTCATTTAAATTAGTAAATGTAACTTATTTCTCATATGAATCAGCGCCAGCAGAAAATAATGGAACTAATCTAATGTGCGCATGATGCGTGTAAATATCAGTAATAAATATCTTTTTGCTGCTTATTTTTAATTTCTAAAACATGTAAAATCATCTGAAGATAAATAGGAAAATTCATTTAAAGTTCATTGTAAAAGTAAATTATTTTTCATACAAGCTAGCGCCACGGAAAATAATGGAACTAATGTCCTAAGAAAAAGAAATATCGTTTATTCTGCAAACAGTTTTAGAAAAGAAGTCCCGCGTAACCTAGCGGAACTAAATAATAGATTTATAATTACTGTGAATACTTCATTTATTATATATTTTTTATTTGTTAGATTAATTAAATATTATGTACCTATTTAATTGAGAAATTAAATATGAGAAATTATGAATTGTTAAAAATCTGTAGATATTTTAACTTAAAATCACGCGATTGTGGCGCTCCATCTAGGGGGATCTTTTGTAAAAATCACTGGTTATCCGGAGACACACAGACATAAAATCTGTTCACACCCATTTAGGCATACATCCAGACACAAACTTTCACGTTTATAATGTTAGTAAAATTTTGCAATGATTATTATAGAACCTTTTATCTGTGTTATAGATAATCATAGGCGGATTTAGGGGGGGGGCAAGGGGCCAAGCCCCCCCCCCCCAAGTCATTAAGCAAGCTGCTCGCGCACATATTATAAAGGATGTTTAAGCTTTCTTACTGCTCAGAGCGAGTAGGCTGATTTAGGGGGGGGGGGGGGGCAGGGGGCCAAGGCACCCCCACCCCCAGAAGCATTGTAGAGTTACGAATTTCGCACATATTTCATGGTAAAGATTAAATTTTTTTTTTCGGCGCTCGCAGCTAGCTGCTCGCGCACTTATTGTAATGGATGTTTAAACTTCCTAACCGCTCAGAGCGAGCTAAACATACACTTTTCGTAATAAAAATTATAATATTTTTGCCCGTCTGCACCTTGCCCCCCCCCCCCCAAAACCAAATCCTGGATCCGCCTATGATTTTAGGTATACACCTCAGTGGGAGAGTCCTTCTCACGAATGAGGTCCCGCGGAATTTTGCGGAACTAAATTAAATTTTTTCGATAAATTCTGGACTTCATGCCATAAATAATTTTTCACCACTCTCGCACGAAAATAGTGTCTTTGGTCATCGATTTCAGTGAGCAAAAGCCGTTTTTGCTCTCTAGAGAGGCAAAGTGATTTGAATTTCGAACACAATTTTATTGGCTATGAAGAAGTTGGTGTGTTCTGAAACTTATTTGTGTACAATTTTTATTTAACTGAGATGCACATAATTTTTAATGTTATTTATTGAATTTTAAGTTTATAAATTGTATTTTTTCAATAATATTTTAAATAAAATACTATTACAAATACAAATACAAACATTTATTTGCAAGAATGTAGGTAGGTACAATAGGTCTTAATAAAATAAGTCGTTATAAACTAGGTCCGTTACATTCTGCCTCATTGGAGGCGTGCAAAATTTCACTTGATTATTTACATAAAATGTTAATCTTATTATATACCTTGCATTTTACAATATAAATTAGTTTTAATATGTTGATAAAAAGTAAAAATAAAGAGAAAAATTATAGAATAATAAGTCGTAAGTGAGTTTTTTTTTTTAAATATTATTACAATTTGTTTTTCATAAATATGTCACACACACAAATTTCGAACGCAACTCTTTTAATAAAAATAAAAAAATACAAAATGGCGGGATGTAGAAGTTTAGAGTTTACAGTCAAATGGAGAATGCGTTGTGACGTCATCGATAAATGCCATCTTTGTCTCTCTCTTTTGTATGAGGTAAGTGAGATGGCACTTATAGTAAAATGCTAAAACTAAAATTATAATAAGGCGAATTTGTATTTTAGTCGAATTTCGTCGTTACACGGTCTTTTATATTATTATTATTCTACTTTTAATACCTAATATTAAAAAAGAAAGGATTTAACGTTATTTCGACGGGTATGAGATATCTTAATAAATTTGATAGATATATTATAATAAATAGTTTGAGTACGTAGGTATATGATAGTTTCATTTCAGAAAATTTCATTTTAGTTTTTTTTATACAACGATGTAAGAAGATGAGCAAGATGCTCTCCTGATGGTAAGAGATAACGCTGGGATTTAACGAAGGTTAAATTCTGGGTGCACTGCTGAGTCATAAAATGTTAAGATTCTTCAGCCCAGTAATTTCACTAGCCACAGTGCCCTCCTACCGAAGCACAGTAATGTCTGCACATCACTGTTCAGGCGGCAGAATAACTGACACTGTTGGGGTACTAGCCGACCTCCTGCAGAGGAAGTCTACCCACGGTAAAGAGATCACCATTAAATGACGCGGAAAAGAGTCAAGAGTAAGTGTACGGAATCAAGCTGTTATTATTCCGTATTTTTATTAGTTTTTCTGATTTTAATGATAATTTGATATATTTTTGTTTACTGTATTTAATCTTGATGTACTATATGTGTAAGTGGTAATTTATTGCCGTTCTAATTTGTACTGTGGTATAGGTATAACGATAGTTCTGGGACTTATCCCAGGACGTCTCTGAAATCTAAGTATTATTCACAAAAAATGTTTCATAATATTATTTACTAGCTTATGCTCGCGGCTTTGCCCGCACGGCAAAATCCTTTCTTAGCAGTGGTCTACGTCATGAAACCTTTCTATGTTCCAAATTTCAACCCAATCCATCTAGCGGTTGAGGCTGTACGTTATACAGATACATCAGTCACTAGCTTATTCTCATGGCTTTGCCCGCATGGACGGGTTACGTTTCATAATACCTACGGTCGTTTCAACTACGGTCGATATAACTACGGTCGATTCGCATAAGTTCATTTCACATATTGGACGACTCGCTTACAGTGCAACTCGCCTGCGGTTGATTAAACTATGGGCATGTGAACTAATGGGCGATTCGGCCAATGTTCATTTGATATATTGGTTAATTCAACTATGGACGACTCACCTACGGTTTATAAATTCTTTGCTACGCGTGTTTTTAGTACAGTATTCAGGGCAAACCGAAATCTGTTGGTTAGGTTAGGTTTGAACAGTGACCACAATGCGCGAGCGCCAGATATTTTTCTTATTCCTGAATTATTTATCCTGTGTCATGGCATCTTCAGGCATTTTGGCATCTTCTTTCATCTACCTCATCATGGCAAAGTGGCATAATAAGCTGTCTGCGCACCTACAGATAGAAATCATTCAGGTATCAAAAACAACACGTTTCTGAATTCTGTACTAAAAACAAGTATTTTTTAGCTGTCATACCTGACTAGCAGCCGGAAACATGGTCTAAAAATACGTGAAACGTCCGTTAGTTCGGTCAAAAATAGGCAAATCGTCCAATAGTTTAATCAACCATAGCTCAATCGACCGTAGCTGAGTTAACCGTAGGCGAATCGTCCAATATTGATTTCAACCAATAGTTATTATGAACGTAGGCGAAACGTCCAATAGACATTTTGAATAGTAGGTGATTCGATCGTAGTTACATATTGGCAAGGTTTGCCAGCCTTTACTAATTCTACGCCCATTAAGTCGCAGAAAACCCGTGAATTGAATCCCTCTTTTCCGTGGAATTGGAAATCGAATTAAATGGTCTGCATCAAATTCATTAATATATGAATAATTTACTGTCACGCGCTACGAAGTGCGCGCGGGTCAGCTAGTATTAAATATAATAAAAATATATATTTTAAATCGGATTATTACTTGTGATGAAAAGTGGATCCTGTACGACAATCGGAAGCGTTTTTTCCGTAATTTGGATAACTTCTTGCGAGGAAAAAAATTCAACTCCGAATAGGCAGTCCAAACCGCCTTCAAAAATTTTATTGATTTCCGTCCGAATGGTTCATTTAGGAAAGGGCTCAATGTATTACCTTTAAGATGGCAAAAGTGCATAGATAGCAATGGTACAAACTTTAATGAATAAAAATAAATTTAAAAAAAACGACTTTGTGTTCCTCTTATACAAAACGCCAATTTCACAGGTAAAGACCCAATATTATAGTGCAGAAATCCTTGCCCCCTGAAAAAAATCCTGCCAGAGATATATAAATAACCATGTTTTTCGATTTTATGTGCGTAAATCCTAAACTATTCAATCTACTGTAGCGTAAATAAATAATTAGGAAAATGGGCGAACAATCTACTGGATTGAGTTTGCTAATAGAAATGAAGCACTCATAGTAATCCCACCTACACAATTGTGCCACGTGATCCGATTTTTTTTTGTAATTTATACACCACGGTGTGTATAAATTACAAAAAAGAAATCGACAAGACGATCACAAGACTTAATACAAAAAAAAAAAGGTAGCACTCCGGGAGTGCCGGCAGAAGTGAAAACTTCAATATTAACGTTGTGTTTAATTATAAGTATAAAAGTACTATTATTTATGAGGTAGAATACAATGTTTATTTATTGCGCTATCGTATACAAATATGACAATTTATATGTTGTTATTTATAATATTATATCGTTATTTATATATTACATTAAATTTTATCTCTCAGAAAAATCAACTTCCATCCATAATTTCGACGACTTTTACACCATCAACAGAGCAGCACACTCAGGCACGGTAGAAAGAGTGGGAGATACTAGTTCCTCTCCCTTCCCCTCGATCTTACGCTTTTTCGATCAGCATCACGTGACCCTGACGCGAGTTTTAAAGTTTTTACCCATACAAAAAAAAGTGCTCAGCGCCGCTAAAGAAGTTTTCACTTCAAAAATCGTCGAGAAACGAGCATAGATATAGGAATTTGTCTATAGAACGAGACTGCTTCCCTCGCGTGTGACGTCATCTTTACTGAGATCGACATCTTAGCGTGCCTCCAGCTGCGTTGTGGCTAACGTAACCACGGTAAAGAGATATCTTTACCGTGACGTAACTATTCAAGCCATGTGTGTTTTGAGTAGGTGCTATTGCTACACCATGGATCCCCCTTGTGGTTTTACCCTTACCCTTAGCAGAAAGGGGGCAGCATTTTTTAGGTTTGCCCCGCCTCGAGAAAATCCAAGATCCGGGGCTGGTAGGTGCTTCATTTTTGTGTTAATAAAACTAAATCTAGTATTTTTATTAGTAATTTAATAACGGTGGGAAATTGGGACGAATAAAATAATAACAAATATATTAATGGAGATGCCTACGTCATAGTTATATAGGTACCTACCTATTTATTATAAATTCACAAATTAGCGAAACCTATATACCTACCTAATTATGTATTTATGAATTAAATTTTGACAATAAATGTTTTTTTTTACCTATTCATAGTCTGCATTAAATAAATAAATACATACATATCTACGTAAGGTATTGTTTCACTGCTAGCGATAAATATAAAATCAATTTGCGGGGTTTCCGTGTGTTAAAGTTTTTTTTTAATATATTATGAACGATTCTTTACAATTAAGCATCGGACTAGGCAAATTATTGAATGCCGATAATAATATTAATGACCGGCTTAGGCGTTTTATTAACTGGCTATTTTTACCAAATTGCTGCGACATAGGTACGACGAGAGCCTAGAACGTTTGCGATGGCAAACGCGTAACATTATTATTATCATCATCAGGGGTTATTATTTCAGGGAGGGATTTATCCCGCATTCTAGGTTTAGTCTGTTACCATCCACGGACGTATCTTCTTAACATTACGCGAGATTGTGGTCAAAGGCAGGATAGCCTTCCATGAGGTTAAAAAAATTGACGCGACGTGTGACCGAAATGCTGGGGTATATTTGGCCCAACGTATAATATTGCCATGATGGCAGCATTGCCATCCAACGTGGCAATGCTGCCAGCAGCACGCTACCATCTGACAGTGGATTGGAGCTGGAGCACTTGGATTTTCTGTAGATTGGAGGGGATCGGTAGTGGATCAAATTTGACTTGCAAGATTTGATTACAGACAGACAACAGACAGGTGAAAGTAAATAAAAGCTTATAAAAAGAGGAAGGTACATACATGTAGCACACTCACAGTTTATTTCTTCAAAGAATACATCATTTGTGTATAGTTTTATAGTTGCTGTGTCCTTATTTGTTATCTATTCTCTCTCGACCTCTATCTGGGCTGCTAGGTATATAGGTATATAGCGCTGATTGTAAATAACATTTTTACTGAGAAATTGTCAGTTAAATTTTAAACTTATTATAGTACTAGTGGCTCTCCGCACAATTTGTAACGCCTAACAAAAAAACAGTGTTTCTCTACTATAATAATTTTATGCATGTAAACATACCTACCTTATAAATAATCTTCCTCTCGAATCACTTTATTTATTAAAAAAGACGCATCAATATCCGTTGCGAAGTTTTAATACGTTCTAGAATTTTATTTCGTCTTTTGTTTTCATAATCAGTGTAGTTTATAGTGCTCGGACAAAAATTGGCTTTTTAATAAGGACTAAAATTATGAAAAGTCATACTTTACAGGCAAGTACTTATTTTAAATTTGATTTTTTGTTTTTATTAAAGGTAAAAAAAAACATATTTTTAATTATTGTTTTATAATAAATTTTAGCCGAAATAATAAGAAATAGGTGATGTTTTGATATGTTTTGCGATTTTTTATTTTATGGTTAAAATATTGTATGCGTATGTTGGAACTTTTTTGGTATTTTAATAAAGAAGATTGTATAAACATTTCTATGTACCTATATAAAGGAATTTTATTAGAGAGAGAGATATCGACCTGCGGTTTGACCTTTTTTGCTTGGTCATCAAGGGCTACATTTGAGGGTTTGCCGTGCTTCTTGGGCTTCATCAATGCGACCAGCAATCGAATTCATAACTTATATAGTACATCTATATATTATAGTATGTATCACGAATCCCTATTTTTTACACGGTGAACAGAATGTATTTATTAAAAAGAACATTGTCTGTCAAAAATTGACGCTGATAGACTGACTGACATACTTGGCATTTGGCACGATTGTTTATTTCTTTTAGTTTTACGTTTTTCTGTAAAACAATTCATTATTTAAAGCTGAAAAGGATAAATCGAGCAAGTCAGGTAGGATATTATCACGGTAAAGAGATATACAGTAATTTGATTCCCTAGAAGCGGTTGAACTCAAGGTCGTGCGAGTTTGCAACCAAGTGGGTAGGGATCGGTAGGCAAAAAACAAAAAACTTAGCTTTTATTATTATTACCATCTAGCATCATAAAGTACACTCGTCAAGACGAATCAAATGAGCCCAAACTCGATGGGGTTTAATTACGGAGTTCCTATGGCCACCTTCCAGTTCCATCATTAGATCAGCTCGATGTCATAATAATATTGCATTTTCATCCAAATATAGGTTCATGCCTGCAAAACTTCAGCTTAATCGGAAACCGGGAAGTGGATCAAATTAAACTTGCGAGACTTTATTACAGACAGACAACAGACAGGTGAAGGTAAATAAAAGCTTGTAAAAATACCCCCGTACAAGTGTCACTGGGACGACGGTTTATTATCGTGCATTTTTCTACAATGATTCATCACAGTCATCTCAGTACATTTTCTTATTTTTCGAGTAAGCCACAAGCGTTTGGGGGCCTTAGATTCTTATATAAAAAAAGAAAAACAAAGAAAAAGAAAATGGGCTAGAAGGTGTTGGTATCCTTTAAAATATGGACATAAATGACACTTTTTACCTTTTACCTCGCACAATTCAAAGGAGCGCGTCGCTCATTGCTTTCCACTGGACAACAATCCTATCACACCTAATAGAATTAAAACCACCAAAAGGTTTTTATATTTAAATTAGAAATGGAGGTTTATTCGCCAGTTTGAAGACGTATCCATACATAATAATATACTTAATTAAAAACAAGTTTGTCGCCGCTGTAAGGATTTCATTTCAAACCTGCATTTGATCACACATAACGTGTCTGTGGTTTTAAAAATAACTTTTTGTACTTATTAGTGAATGAATACAATTGTGTGCAGTGAATAATATATTATAATGTTATAATAAATAAAAAGAAAAACATGACGATCGTTAATGGAATTTCCCCGCAAATTAAAAACGCACATTTGTATAGACAGGTAAAGTTATTTATTCTAATTGATTTTTCCACTATTTCCTTAATATATAAGAAAATAATCTAACATATTCCTATCATAGGTAGGTAATCTAGTAATTAATCACTTTAATACAATTAACATACGTCTCCTAAGAAAATTTTGAATGATTATGTACTGTACTTAAAAATTTACTTGTTACTTGCTAGTAGTAGGTACTTAGTACGTAATTAGTGTCCGACCGAAATTTCGGTTTCGGTTTCGGCCAAGTTTCGGCCAAAAATCAAGTTTCGGCGAAAGTTTCGGTTTCAGCCAAAATTGGCCGAAACTTTTGCCTAAACCGAAACTCATTTCGGATGTTTTCGTGCACGCTCGCCTAGTTGCACGTTTTTGTGGACGACTAATTGTGATCCTAGGTATCTTTGTTAATCCTAAATGTGTGATTTGATTATATCTTTGTTGAGACTGGAACTAAGAGTGTAACAGCAATTTTTCAGTAATTATTATTTTTAATAGAGGTACCTAAATGAGATTGATGATTCTTTTAAGTACAAATTAAAGTGGAAGATCAAAGTATTAATTAGTAAGATTTCAAAATACCAATTCATAGTATTTAATGAAACAGTAACAATTAGTGATTTGATTATAATTGATAACTAATAAACATTTTGGCCGTGGGGTGACCAGCCTTAGAATAGTCCCCCACCATATCGTCCCGTGGTTGCAGTAGGAGCCTGCTAAGGGAATATACCGGGAGATGGGCAGCAGCATCTTCCGGCTTCTAACCACACTAAATAAAAAACTGCGCGCGCCAACCCGCCTGCCAAGCGTGGCGCGTATGGCAAAACCCCCCTAAAATGACGAGCAACATATATATCAGGCCCCCAGTCCCCGGCAGCTCCCTTATTCCTGACGCGGGTAGCAGTCAAGGTGACGGCGGAGCAGGGGGTATATACGGAGGTATCCTAAATTAAGGCCGAAACCGAAACTTTCGCCGAAACTTGATTTTTGGCCGAAACTTGGCCGAAACCGAAACCGAAATTTCGGTCGGACACTAATATATAATCGGTTAACGCCAGAACAGACAAATTCTACTAATATTTTAAACTCGAAAGTTTGTAAGGATGTATGGTATGGATTTATGTTTGTTACTGTTTCACGCCCTCAATTAGGTTCATGCACAAAATTTTATTTCGGCGCGAATCGGCGCGGCAATCGACACTTTCTGACCCGGCAGGCCCTATTAAAAATTAGAACGAGCATAGTCGCGAACTGAGTCAATTTTGTATTATACATATAAGTAATATTTAGATAGGTGTTTCCAACGTGCATAAGGTCATATTATATTATGTTCTGTACATAATATGCATATAAATACATATTATATGTTTCATATTTGTTAGGTTCGTCTTGCACTTGTAATGTATATAATGTAACTCATGGGTACGTAATAAGAATGCAGAATGCAGCAATCGTCAACATTTTCGGCAGTGACGCGCCGCATTGTCCGGTCATTGTTGAATTCGAGATGATTACTTCGCGACAGCAGTTCCATAATAATTACTTATACCTAATTTATACAAGTATCATACAAAAATATAAGCAATTAGCTGTTAGATACATATTTTTTGTTAGCAATAAACTCTAAATTTAAAAACAGTTTTTGTTGTAAAATTGGTATAATTACTTCTGTATTCTGTGTAACTCTCAGACGATGAATCCGTATAAAGGTGTTATAATTATAAGATATAAAAAATGTTATAAGGTAAAAGCGACAAAGATACACTTCGCTACGGTAAAAAGATATTATATTTTTTTGTATTATATATTTTTACCGACAGTTCGCGCGTCAAATTTTATAATTACCTATATTATATTTATGTTAAAAACACTTTTGGAAAATGTTCGAGAGAAACGCAGCGCAATATAAGGTGTGTTCTAAGTTTTAGGAACTAATTTATATACATATAAATTATCAGAATGAGAGTATTGTGGATAAGTTGGCATAATATTATAATGTCTGATGTCGCGAAATTTGCAATAGGCGGGCCGGTCCATAAACGTCGATCTCTTGGAAATTTTACGATATATTGCGCAATTTTTTAATAGTATTACGAATTCTCATGACCGGTGAAAGTTTTTCGTAGCGATAAAAACTTGAAAAATTTCATTAAAAATGAAAAAAAAATTAACATTATTCATCATTTTCATTTCATTTCATTATATGTAATTCATTATATTATATTAAGTATATACTCTTTATATCTGCTTCGGCGTAGGTCAATAATATAATTCATTCATACTTTTATGGCAATACTATTTGCTTTATTTCATTTAATTTGTATTACATACATATTACATTTATATTTTATTTCGGTGTAAATATAAGATGGTCCTTTTAATAACAAATATTATGACGATATATTTCCTATGTGATGTGGTCTATTATTGATTTATTAATATAAATTAATAATTCTTACAATCCCACGATCTCAACTTTTTTTTTTACATTACGAAAAAGTAGCACGTGCGTACGTTTGCGTAAATTTATTTTTAATTTGGCTAAAAATTAAGACGCTGTAAATACAAAAGATCTGAAATAAATTTGCAAATTCTGGTTATCGATATCAAAATGTATTTATGAGTAACCATGTAGTATTACGTAGGCATTTACTTGATATATCTAGATTATACTGACGTAGGTACCTATATAAGTTAGTTTTACCTACAATTAAAAATTCATCAGAGTATAACTCCAATCGAAATATAATAACTCATTATTATTAAGGTTGTATAGATTAAATCAACTTCGAGCTCTATTTAAGTAGGCTGTACATATTAATAATAATATATATTTTTTTGAAGCTTTAAGCTATACCCACATTGGGAACTGGGAGACAGCAACTCTCGAGCGGGTGACAAAAGGTGGCGATTTCGCTGCGTTGTCGCCGACAGTCGACATTGGGCGATCGCGGCATTGGGCGCCCTTAGGATCTAATAATAAATATACCAATTAAAATAATATTACATTCCTTTATAAAAGGAAAAATACAACGCAAAAATTAAAAATCCAAGCATCCATCCATCCAATTTAAATTCCAAGATGGCCGCCATCGCAAAATGGTGAATTACATATTGCGTTGGGGATTTTTTAAATTTAATTCACTTGTTTAAATATGTGTTTACAATGTTTATCTTGGTTACATAATTTATTTACAAGTGGTTGCAGAGGTTTCCATGCATCTTTGTCTTCTATGTATTGGCTAATTTTATAATAGGCTTTCTCTTGTGATATGTCTTCAACCCGGCTTTTGAATTTAACTTCTGTGAGCCCCGTTATTTCCACACTTAACCAGACAACTTTTACGTTTGCCCAACCCTTACGAGGCTGGTGTCATGGATAGGGACCATAAAACACAAACTCACCCCCCACAACTACACCTAGAATAGTTTTTCTTTTAGAGGAGATTTTTTAAATTAATTTTTTTTGTTTTGTTTGTTTTAATTATTTTTTTTTAGATTTTTGTTTAGAATTTGTTTTTTGTTTTATGTTTAATCTACTAGTTTATAAAAACGCCTATAAGATATATAATTTAAAATGTTTTATAAATTTTTAATATAGGTTTCTTGTTTTTAAGTATGGAATAAGTTGTGATAACAATATGTCGGGAAGAGGGCATTGATATCTGCGACACAGTTCTTTAACTCATGCGGATATCATCGATTCTTCTATGTACTCAGTAAACTTGTTTTATTGTTCCTAATAAAGATTTTTACCGGGGGTAGATTTCCTTTGCAACTTGGTCGACTAGTGCCCAACAGTGCCAGTTATTCTACCGCCTGAGCAGTGATGTGCAAACATTACTGTGCTTCGGTGGCAGGGCACTGTAGCTAGTGAAAGTACTGGGCTGAAGAGTCTTAACATGTTATGACTCTCAAGTAAGAAGCGTTGGCGTAGGCGCACCCAGAATTTTATCGTTTAAAATCCTGGGTAGCACTGTACTAATAATGGGCAGCGTTATCTCTTACCATCAGGAGAGCGTTGCTCATCTTCTTACTTCGTTGTATAAAAAAATCTTAACCAGCCAACTGTATCATTTCAGGCGTTAGCCACATTAGCATCATGTCTACTGTCGATGACTGGTGGCCTCACCTTCGGGTACACCGCTGTTCTTCTGCCGGAGCTGGAGAAGGATGAGACCTACCCTTACGATAAGGACTACGACTCTTGGATAGGTAAGTTTATAAAACACTTGCCAAATAAAATCCCCTTGTAACCAACGTTGCTACTGCAGCACAGATAACAAAATAACTGATGACTTTGAAACGGCTAAACCGATTTAGATCAAACATGTTATATCTAAGAGTGTTTATTATATCTCCATAATGTCAGAATTTCATTATTTACAGTGTTCAAACAATCAAATATTACAAATATTTTAACTGCGTTGAAGTTGAAGTAAATAGGTATACTTTACGACTTATTCTCAGACCTAAAATAACCTTCTTCATCTCTTTTAGACTAGAAATAATAACCTAAGATAATAATAATATACAACCTAACAGTTATTCATAAAAAATCGATCAAGCCTTTTTGGAAGTACCTATTCGATAATGAGGCACTGTGACACGAGATTCGAGATTTTTATATATTAGACTATTTGCGTTATATAAGAAACTTGTTGTAAACAACATAATAATATGTTTTACGTGCAAATGAATTCCGATAACAAAAACAAGTGCTATTTTTAAATACCTTTAAGCATTTATTCATCATAAAGATAACAAATAATATTATGCTTAATAAAAAGAAGAAACAAAAACTGCACGTATTGGGACCGCTTGCAGATTTTATTACCTGTTTTATAACCTCACCTCGGTTTCATATTTAGCAACGGTTTTTAGTTTATATTTATTACCTGCGCAGATTTCTTTTTGAGAGCAAGGAATTTACTAAAATTTTAGCATTATAAAATATATCGTAATTTTAATTCTATCTAAATATTTTAAAAGGAAAGAGTGACAGACTAATCTTTCTCTACTTTCTACACACCGCTAAAACTACTGAACAAATTGGGTTAAAACTTGAGGTACAGATAGGTTTTATAACGTGGACCTTTATAAAGAAAGGAACTTAAGAAGCGGGCAAAGTCGCGAGCATGTATAAAACAGAAAATATTATTATCATATTAAAGTGTTACTATAAGTGTCATATAATTCATACGGTATATTTTAAGAACATGAATGCGTGAAATCCTAAAAATAATTCTCATTTACAAATTGTTATATAGGTACCTACTTATTATTATTTTTCTGAGACATGATAATAAAAGAACTTAATAAATTCATAATGTGTCCAGAGCACAGTCACTTAAATAAATTGCTTAATTTATGTTAATATGCATATAACATAAAAACTAAAGAGACATATTATAGCGTCAATCTCACAATCTATATTTAACGTACAACAATAAATGTTAAATAAACTAGTATTATAGGTACCGGAATAAATTTTCATTATAACGCTATGCCAGGCATAAGTAGGTATAATTAAATCAAAGATTTAAACGTAGGCGTATGAGGCATAAAAATAAAAAAATGTTGTCAAGATCTAGAAATTATTTATTCAGCATAATCATGTCACAATGTTGAAAAATTTTGGATTTTAAATGTGAAATCTTACAGTTAGTCCCGAAGAATCCTGGTTAAGACTGAGTTTTCACTGACTTTCCATATAAGTCAGTCAGTCATAGTCGGGGCTGGTGAAGGTAACTGTTGATGGCGCACTGGTCCCAGATTTACTTCTTGATGAAGGTGGAGTACACGAAGGGGTTGGTGGAGATGATGGGGGAGCTCTTGATCAGGGTGGTGGTAGGGGCGTAGGGGTAGAACGGGGAGCCGCTGTAGTAAGTGGCAGCGGGGAGGGGAGTGAGGAGCTGAGGGTCAGCAGAACGCTTCTTGATCAGGTGGGTGGCGATCGGGTAGGTCGCGGGCGCGGAGTACACGGTGCTGCTGACCACGGGGGAGGTCACGTAGGGGGTAGTGGGGATGGTGTTGAAGTAAGTCGAGGGGTAGGAGTAAGTGGGCAGGAACTGAGCGGAGCGCTTCTTGATCAAGTGAGCGTTGAACAGAGGAAGGGCGGCGTTGGAGTAGTAGGGGCTCGCGACGTAAGGAGAGGAGACCACGGGGGTGGTGATGGCGGGGCTGGACACGTAGGTGGTGGGGTAGTAAGAAGGAGCGATGAACTGAGGATCAGCCGAACGTTTCTTGATCAGATGAACAGGGGTGGTCAGGGGCAGGGCGCCGCTGTACGTGGTGATGGGGGTCTGCACAAAGGGGGCGGTGGAGACGTACGATGTCGGGTAGTAGTTGTAGGCCGCGTTGAAAGCCGGGGTGATGAACTGAGGATCAGCGGAGCGCTTCTTGATGAAGTGAGGGAAGCCCAGATTCGCGCTGTAGGCGAGCGGAGACGGGTGGATCACGCTGCTTGACTGGCTGCTGATGCTGGTGGAGGCCGGAGACACCACGGTCGAGTAGGAGGTGTAGGGCGACACCAGCCCGGGGTACAGCAGCTGAGGCTCGGGCTCCGCCACGGAGGCTGCCACGAAAGCGCACAATACTACGAGTTTGAACATCTTGGTTGTGCTGTCTCAAACGACTGATGACTGACCGAGGTCCAATTCCTATTTATACAGATCAACCACCGAAGCTAAGGGCGATCTCGTTTTATGAAACCGGTGCAGGGTGCAGGAAGCCGCTTTTAATGCCGAGGTCGACTACAAACCTTAGTACATCATTCTCTTTGTCAGTAGTGAGAGCGGGTAAATAAACTACACTTTTTTAATGCATTGGAACTATTTTAAGGTCAAGCGGCAACGCACCCTCGCCGGCGACAAAAGTGGATCAACCACTTTGGATTTACATATTGTAATTATATATTGTACCGAGCTCAAGTGGGTACCTACTGGGCACCTAGACCACTTTGATACAATTTTTTGTGACGATTATGACTAAGGAGACCTTTTGTTAGCCGGTACTTATCAATAATCAAATTAGGTATATGTAGTTGCTATGTCGCGACAAGGTTATAAATAAATCTAGGACTTAGAATATACTTTTGACCAGCGTTTGCAAAATCAATACTTATATAACATTTTATCTTTATGGAATTTTCTTGTATCTTATCCTTTTCTGATCCTCAAATATGGTCAATAAAATAAATTTTTAAGACATTGAAAAACGAATCATGATACTTAAACCTAGGACCGTCTTGGTGTAGCCGCACTTCGGGGTTTAGCCATTACAATTTACAAATAAAAATATAATAATAGGTATAATGATGACATATTAGAGGTATAATCTACATTCTACATACATATATCGGTATGAGATTGTCAATGTGAGGATATACTTGAACATAGGGGTATTAAATATTAACAAGGCTAAAAAACTAAGATATAAATAATCAGATATAATAATATGTAGCCCATAAGTTCTATAAATAAATAAATATATACCTATCAACAAACCTAAAAATAAATACCTATGTACCTAAGTATGTACATAGGAATTTATTTTTAGGTTAGTTGGAAAAAAAAAATCTAACGCTATAAGATTTTTGTCTTTTGTTAAAGAAAATTTTGTCGTGACGTTTTCTTTAATTCTTTACTCTTTATTTATATGATCTGGTCTACACGACTACAATAAACTTAATGGATTTATATCCACATTTTTCATAAATAATTACTATTGGTACGGTTTTCTAACACATACATATATGATTTTGCTTATCACGTTTTACTCATAAAAAGAACCTAGACGTGAAGTGCCTACGCATTTGATAGCACTATATTCTATTTCTTAAGTTTAAATTCAATAAAGTCATTCCAGATAAGTTAACTACTCGTATGTAAACTAAACCAATCTTACATGTTTAGTCCATTATCTTATTAATATTATAAACGTGAAAGTTTGTAAGAATGGATGTCTGGATGTGTGTTTGTTACTCTTTCACGCCTAAACGGGTGGACCGATTGAGCTGAAATTTTGTATAGGGATAGCTTAGACCCTGGAATAACACATAGGCGACATAAGTACTGCGGGTAAAACCGCTCGGCGCAGCTAGTAAACTATAAAAGAACTTATGAGATAATTCCAAAGACAAAAAAGTCAATGACCGTGAAACACTAAGCATCTTTCTCACTTTGAATATTGTATGAAAATAACTTCCAAGACGAAAATTTCCAATTTCCTCTACCAGACCAAAGCTACACAGTTTGCGATCCGTCACTCTTTCAAGATGTTATCAAATCAAAACTCATCCAGGATATTTCCTTGGTTCCAGCTTCGATATCACCACTGGCGATGATATTCGGCTGCCTGATGACTGGCCCAATGAGCGACGCTATCGGCAGAAAGAAGGGCCTAATGTCGCTGAGCTTCCCTTTTATCATAGGATGGATAATGATAGGATTAGCAAGGAATAATCCCGTTATGCTCGCAGGAAGGTTCATAATAGGCATGTGTACTGGAGCAATGACACCTCTCGTGATGATCTACATCAGTGAAATTGCTGATCCCTTATACAGAGCCACCGGCCTCTTCTGCCCAGGAGTGACCTTCCACACGGGAACCTTTTTCAGCCATTGCCTTAGCCGCTATTTCTATCGTAATACAGTCTGCTTCATATTTATGATACCACCTATTTTAAGCTTCATCATTCTATTGCTCATAAATGAAAGTCCCTTATGGTTGATAATAAAGGGAAAGAAACTTCTGGGCATTGAATCCTTCAAATACTTCAGAGGAGAAGGTGAGAGAGTGCAAGACGAGTTGAAAAAGGTCTTGGAAAGTGCTGATAATCAGCCAGGACATAGTTTTAAAGATTTCATCAACGTGGTGTTCACCAAGTCTTTCATGAAGAGTTTACTGATTATGTTTTTTGTTTTCAACGCTGTTCAGTTTAGCGGGATAAACACAATAGCATTCTATGCACAGAAGATATTTGAGAAAACGTTCGGAGGAGCTGTAGACGCATTTACACTTATGATAGTTACGGATTGCATTAGAATCTCATCCTCTACATTTATGTGCTTTTTTGTGAAGAGGTTGCCTAGAAGAACGACTTATCTGTTTTGCTGCTACAGCATAAGTCCAATACTGAGTGGACTGGTCATCTATATGTGTATCAAACCAGTAGGATACTCGTGGATAGCAGTGACTTGTATGGTCATGTATATAGCAGCAGGCAGTCTCCTGATAAGTATATCTTGGTCGTTTATAGCAGAAATATTTCCGAATAAAGTACGTGGATTTGGCTCGGGCTTGAGTTCAGTGGTATCTAGTCTTTTGCTGTTCCTCTCGGTGAAAGTGACTCCGGATATAACTAGGAAGTATGGAGAAGCTGCTTTGTATGGTGGTTATGCAGCTGTCACGCTGTCGGCTTCCATATGTCTCACCTTCATGTTGCCTGAGACAAATAGTAAGACCTTACAGGACATCGAAAACTCCATGTATAAGACTAACAAGCCGAATCCGGAAAATACTGAAAACATGACATAATTATTGTAACACTTAATAAAATCCATCCGAAATATGTATACGAAAATAATAATTGTTCCTATACATTATAATGTATTTCTCTACTTAAGAAAAAATGTCCGTAAGATACTAAAAAGGTTGTGCTTTGATTAAATTGTTATAACATAGATCGGGCTGAGCGTTAAGATATTATAATTAAAGAAATTATAATTATCGTTATACTTACCTCTAATATGCATTTATTTGGTTCCAAATTATATCCAATTCGATCCTTATCCGAATCCGACAAACGACGAACCGCATAAGCCATAATATCTTACATCTTACGTCCAAATATTTGTACTATGGCTACTGCTGTTAATTTAAAAAAAATAGTAATTAAAATAGGACTTCTCTGTGAAAAGTACACAAAAAAATCCCTACGTTTTTTAAAACTATCGCAAGTGTCTCCATTATAAAATATAGACGTGAGTTGTGCCATTTTGTTAAAAAAAAATCCCTCCACATCTTCACCGCAAACTGTAGAAATTACTAGCTGCGCCCAGTGGTTTTACTTGCAGTACCTATGTAGTCTATGTGTTATTCCAGGGTCTAAGCTATCTCTATACAACATTTCAGCTCAATCGGTCCACCCGTTTAGGCGTGAAAGAGTAAAAACACACATCCAAACATCCTGACATCCATTCTTACAAACTTTCACGTTTATAATATTAGTAAGATTACTATGTAAGTAGTAGGTAGGTACCTAGAATTTTACAATGGTGTGAAATCCTGGGTGGAATACCTATTATTTATGGGCAGCGCGGCAGCGTTATCTCTTAACATCAGGTGAGCGTCTTGCTCATCTTATTACTTTTTGAATTAAAAACCCTATTTTTTTACATTTACGTGGCTGTAGATAGATAGATAACACTTTATTGCACATTATAATTACAAACAAAACAATTAACATTAAATATACTGCTGCTGCTGTTAAATGCATTCACACAACACAATGCATAGACACTACAGCAGTAGTGTCTAAGCTAAGTATACTTACCATACAAAATAAAATTTACGTCTATTCCAGTAAGTCATTTCTCGGTTTCTGATATATAAGATGAGGCTCGGATTCCTATTTGCTATTTTTTAGATTAATTTATTTTTTTACTATTAACCAGTGTGTCGTATTTAAAAATACTTATGTACTATGTTTTATGTCAAAACATGTGATAAAATTGTTAATTAAGATATTTTATATATTTTTATTAAATCATTGCTTCAACTGCTTGTCATTATTGCCTTTTAATGGATAATAATTAAGTATAATAATTAATAACATAGAATAGAAATAAAGATACGGTCGTAAGGCGCTTTTCTGACTGAGCAACTATTGCAGGAACTGGGACTGGCCACTTTCTAGCAACCAGCTGTTTCATATATAGAGCAATGACTGATCTATCAGTCAATCCCTCTTACTTTTTATAAAAGAATATAGGATGAAGTTGCATTTTATAATTTATTTGATTTCGTAAGGTTGTAGAGAGTGCTTTTCACGAAAGAAGGTCCGCGGAATCCAGCAACTAAATTCAATTCATTTCATTTATTTATTCATAAACAATCCAAGATCGTATTTGAAATTGTACACAATATTGAACAATTAAAATAATTACTAAAATTAAAATAAGTCATAGTCAATTTAATTGATGATGAACATGTTCTAAATTTCGAAAGGAAGAATATTTGGAAGTGAATGATAGGTGTCAGGATTCAGGATCATACCAAGTACCAAGTAGAGAAAAATAGTCTCTGCCTACCTCAGCGGGAACCAGACGTGATATATAATAATATTATGTATCTATGTATGTGTATGTACTAAATTATTTTGGTAAAGTAAATACCCAACTAATATTAAAATAGAAATTTAATATGAGAAGTCATAAATTCCTATTTTTGATATATATAAACCAATTACCAAAGAGCATTAATACATCATGTGTCCTATTTGCAGATGACGTCTCCCTACTTTTTGAAACCACAAAAAACTCCAACTATACACATATAATAAATACATTCTTTGAGACAGAAAATTGGCTGCATCAGCATAATTTAGAACTTAATACATCCAAAACCAAAGTATGTCAATTCAAAACGTATCAAAGAGAAGCTTTAAATTTAACTGACTTAAATAATTATCTTAAATTACAAGAAACGGATAGTTTAGTTCTACTAGGAATCACCCTTGACTCCCAGATGAACTGGAAGAGTCACGTTGAGGGCCTCAAGACGAAGCTATCCCAGTTTATTTATGCACTAGGAGTTTTAAAACGCGGTACGGACTATAAAACTGCCCTAGCAGCTTACTACGTACGCTTATGCTTTCTCTTGGTTTTGCTATGGTATTGTTTTGTGGGGGGACAGCACGGATTTTAATGACATTTTTATTTTACAAAAGAAATGTGTTAGGATATTAGTTAATATACAACAGAGAGACAGCTGTCGACCACACTTTACTGATAAAGAGATTTTAACCTTACCTTCCATATATATATGGCAAGCCTGTTTGTTTGTAAAGAAAAATCGCGAATACTTTAAATCAAATTGTGATCTAAATGAGAACTATAATAGACGAAATAAAAATAAATTAGTACTACCAAATACAAAATTAAAAATAGTAGGAAATAGCCCTTATTTTCGAGTTGCTAAAGTATTTAATCGGCTACCTGAGCAGCTTAAAGCTGAAACCAAATTTAAAACCTTTGCAAACCGTCTAAAAATGCTTTTATTAAATAAATCCTATTATTCAGTAAATGAATACATGAACGATAATAACATAAAAAACTTTAATTTCGGTCGGGTTGTTTCTGCTCTAAATAAATAGGTCTTCCAAATTAACTGTTGTGGCCATTATGTGATAAGGAAATAATGAAATAGCATTGTTAAAATATCTGGTTCTAATCTATCTACAATATATCCTAAAATTAATTGACATTCCTGACTAAAATAATTGTATGAATCAAAACATAATTTTTCATTTTTTTTTTTTTCAATTTTCAATGTACAATTATATTATGCCATTATTATTGGATATTGCATTTATGACATAATGTATAAAAATATGACTATTATAAAATTTATAATAATGTAATCACAATGCCCCTACGGGGTTGTAGTTGAACTAAGCTTTATTTATATAAGACCTGTAACACACCTACAATGTGATATGATAAATAAATAAATAAATAAATCGGGTAGACATTGTAACTTTAAAACGCGCGATTGTGGCGACCCGTCTAAAGGACTTCTTTCGTGAAAAGCAGTCTAGGCAGGGTTTTGAAGGTTTTTTTCAATTTAGCAGTACCTAAAGTGACGAGTCGTTTGACACGAATCATAAACAGATACCTCTGTCAGCTGTATAATTATACAATTATTGTAATTATATAGATACTATTTGAGTGATGTAGGTAGGCTATTTGATTTACCTACTAGTTTTTATCCTGTGACCTTTAATGTCCTTTTTGTCACTAATAGCCGGCAATCTAGATTTGCTATGAATGGCAATTGCTAATTAATTACCTCTAGGGCATAGGTACTTGGTGATATTTAAATCTAACTTTATGATAATTATCAAAATAAACCATAAGAATTATCTACCCACTTACCTCTTCTTCGTCTCAAATATTTTAATTAAAGTTAAAAAAAAAAGTGAAAAAATACATCTCAAATATTTTAATTAAAGTTAATTCAAGAAAATTGCCCGGAGTTTATCATTTTACTGAATTTCGGAACTTCGTATTTGGTTTAAACCACATTCGGTCCATTATTAGTTTTAATCGTCTAAATGAAACCTTTTTTTTTTAATCGGTTATAAAGTGAAGGAATCTCAGGAGTGTTCACGGAAACATTCATATCTTTTAGAATTTAACCTCGATTATTATGATTTTATGATAGGTATTCCAATGATGCATAAATAATACTTTTACATAAACATATTACATTGTTATCTAAACAGGTTATAATAATAAATGATTATAATAACTGGTTGACTGGGTTTTAGAAGAATTGATTATTCATCGTCTTAGAATAAATAAGAATTAGGAATATGACTTGGTTTTAAGCTACTCTCCAAATAGGATAAAGCTAAGTCTAACCGACTTAGCTTTTGGAAAAATAGAAGAAACTTGTTGAAAAAAAGAAAGAAAGAAAGAAAATATTTATTTCTTACACACACATAAAAAAATAAATAAAAAACACAATATATAAAATAAAAGTGTGCCACAAATCGGTCCCCAACTCAGCATTATGCTGGGTGCAAGCATCCAGCAAAATTATTAAAATATCAAAGATGATGAGAATGATATGCCCAAATTTTTTGTCTTATACAGGGTGGGCCAGAAAGAATTGCGAATTTGAAAAAATAATAATAAAAAAACTAAATGCAATTCACATACAATTTTTTATTTCAAGTAAAATAGACATCTGGGAAATTTGTTTCTTAAAAAGAACATCATCCAGGTGTGCACCATCGCCCTGCAAACATTCCTCGAATCGGAACCTCAAATTGGTAAAAACTCGCTGGCACATTGCGCGGGGAATGGCTGCCATTTCTTCTCTGATATTGGTCTTCAACTGATTAATTGTTGCTGGGTTATTAGAGTAGACTCTATTTTTTAGATATTCCCACATAAAAAAGTCCGATGGCGTTAGATCCGGACTTCTAGGCGGCCATGCAATATCACCTCGGCGCGATATCAGTTTCCCAGCAAACATCTCATTCACGACCGCCAAAGAGGCATTAGAAGAATGGCATATCGCGCCATCTTGTTGAAACCACGTCGCACGATTATAACGATAATTGCGGAAAGAAAAAATCCCTTAACATGGCTATGTATCGGTCAGAATTTACAGTGACGATAGACCAGGATTACGTTGAACTGAAACTCTAATTTGTTCAATTGTGTCTTCCGTTCTTGTTGACCTTGGGTGTCCCGCTGGCTTCTGTTTGAGAGTCGAACCAGTAGCTTCGAACTTTCTGACCCACGATAGAATCACACTTTCCTTCGGACACTGATTTAGGTCATGTAATCCAAACTTACGCCGAAATAAACGCCGAAATAGCACACGAATCGCCATTTTTGTATTAATTTTTAACGCATAATGCACGTTGCGCTCCGATGAAACTATCCATCGCGACTGAATTTCCGAGAACCGAGCTACTTAACCCCACCACCCGCGCAGCCCCCTCTCATAAGATTTAAACGCAAGAGTGTTTTTAAAATCGTACGCCTTTCTGGCCCACCCTGTATAATATTATGTTTGTCAGTAATATGCAAACATATACAAAGTATAAAATTTATATTTCTGGTCAGTGGTCAGACTGTTGGAATGTTAGAAAATATGACCCCTCCGTCCACCGCCGATCACCCTCATAAATTTTAGATTTATTATATTTTATGATCGTATACAGGCGTTAATCTGTAGAGATATCAGATTTGCACCGACAACTTTGAATTGCTAAATCACGTTTTGATTCTAAAGGCTTTTTTGTTAACCCCGAGAAAAAATGCGTTACGCATACCCTCCCACCGGGGGTATGGGAGGGTTATTAGCGTTTAATGAGCTAACTCATAAATTTATTATATTTCAAATTAAATAAGTACAAAAACGTATAATTGGGTTGTGGGGAAAAAACTACCACTACTATTATTATATAGGTATTATCTGAAGATAGAATAGAAATAGATCTACTTTATTGGTGGGCCAACATTTACAAAACTATAGAATAATACACAACATCAACAAAACAACAACACATCAAATAAATTTGTGCATCTTGTGATCTGATTTTGGCATTAACCCGATGGGATATAAAATTAACAGCAACGTTTTCTTTACTTCCAGCTTCCATATCCCCGCTGGCGATGATCTTCGGCTGCATTTTATCTGGCCCTATGAGCGATGCTGTTGGGAGAAGAAGAGGCCAGATGATCTTGACCATCCCTTTCACCATCGGATGGATCCTCATAGGCCTGGCAAACAACAACGCTACGATCCTTGCAGGAAGGTTCATAACTGGGTTATGCACCGGAGCCATCAGACCCGTTGGGAATGTCTACGTCAGCGAAGTATCAGATCCAAGATACAGGACCATCACGCTCTTCTGTCCAGGCTTGGCCATCCACTTGGGATCATTTGCGAGCCACTGTTTCAACTACTTCATCACTAGAAAAATTCTCTGCTTCATCTTCATTATACCTTCCATGTTATGCTTCACCATTCTAGTTCTGTTCTTAAAAGAAAGCCCTCTATGGTTGATCACTAAAGGTAGGACGGACGAAGGAATAGAATCCTTCAAATTGTTCAGAGGTGAAGACGAACGAGCAATGAATGAGTTAAAAGCTGTTTTAGATGGAGTAGAAGCCAAACAACCAGGGTCTGGTTTCAAAGATTTCGTGAACGTAGTCTTCACCAAGGCTTTCATGAAATCATTATTTACTATATTCCTGGTTTATGTAGCTGTGCAGTTGTGTGGTGTGAATACCATATCGTTTTACGCGCAGATGATATTTAAAAATACATTTGGGGATGCTGTCGACTCTTACATGCTTATGCTTGTCACGGATTCTATCAGGATTGCGTCTTCGTCCATCATAATGGGTTTACTGGCGAAGAGATTACCAAGGAAGAAGGCATTCTTATGCAGTTGTTACACCACCGTTCCAGTTTTGATAGGCCTGGTGGTATATTTGTGTATTAAGCCTGAAGGATTGGAGTGGCTTTCTTTGACGTGTATCATTATTTACATAGCTGTAGCGAGTAGTATGACTAGTCTTACTTGGGGTTTCGACGCGGAGCTGTTCCCGAACAAAGTCCGTGGTTTTGGAGCTGGAATGAGCTCCCTCATGTCATTTTCTCTTCTATTCCTTTCTGTGAAAGTGACCCCTGATATAATGAGGACGTACGGTGAAGCAGTGATGTATGGAACCTTCGCGGTGGTGACTTTCATAGCAGCTGTGTGCCTTACGTTCATTTTACCTGAGACCAGTGGTAGAAGTTTACAGGACATCGAGAATACTATGTATAACAAGAATACTGTACCTAATGATACACCAGCTAATACTGATACAGAAAATAGGGACCTGAGGATGACCAATTCAAATATACCATAAAATCAGAGTCTAATCCGAATTTTTAAAATGGCAGTTCTGCGTTATCAATGGATAACGTTATCAATGGATAACGTTATCAATGGATGCAGAATGCTGCATTTTGGATACCTTACACACATCATACAAAGCCATTCCAAAGGCAGTCAGAAATTGGTTTTAGTGCGTAAGCTACTCGGATGAATTAGCCAAACAGGATGAGCAACCACTAGGCGACCCCCGCTGCCAACACACACATACAAAGCACTCATTCCCAATCCGGCTTGTTTATTAAAACTAGTTGTGACACTTACGCGTCATTCGGCAAACGATCGCAACAGGGAAAGTCGTGAGCAGAAATTGGCCAATTGTAGCGTTTTATGGTGCAAAACGCGATGAGAAAACATTTAGTTTACAAGAGGATCATGTTACTTTCCATATTTAACAATAATTTTGTCGAAATATCAACAAAAATACAAAAAATAAGCAAAATACTAAAAATTACTATGTGTTGCCACTAAATCATGCAAGACCTAACTTGGGGTAAATTTTACGTATGAGTAGTTATATAATATTTTAAACGTCTATATTACGTTCGTTATTGTAAAACTAAAAACCAGTATTCATATTATTATAAACATTTAAACAACAACACTCACATTCCTAATTATTAACATATATAAATAACCAGCCTGGATACCTCAAAATCTATTTATATATATCTGAGAGTAGGTACTAGGTTATTATAACAAATCAAAACATAAAGTGAAACCGCGGGTCGGCCAGTCCCAAACACTATCCACCCTATGTTCAAAAAGGAAAACGAGACAACCAATCTAGCGATTTTCACAAAAACGATTTCAAAACAATCGTAGCGTAGGTCCCTGATACTAAAAAACGTTCAATAATATGATATTTTTCCCAAAAACTGCCTTTGCAAAATTCTTCAATTTGTATTAAAAATTAAATACATTACATTTTTCTTACAAGTTTTTCTATTAGGTACATGCCTACTTGAAATTTTTTCTAATTTTCTTTAGACTTTTATTTTAATTGAATATTTTATTATAAATTAATATTTATTACGCTCAAAAAAAGGTAATTTAAAGAAAGTTATACAATGGCCACACTGGAAGAAAAATCAAGTTGGGACATGTCGAGACAAAAAAAATATCGATATCGACTTTTTAGTAGAAATCTTATCAAAATCTAAAAATTAAAGTTAGTAGTGAAGGGACATTGTATGGTATGAAAGGTGAGCATCAGCAGTTTTGTGTGCAAGCGAGAAGTATGATAAACACTGGCCGACGTGAAAGGACGTCATCAGTAAAGGGAAAATAAAAATCGGACATTCATGTTTGGCTTTTATTCCACAAAGACCTTTGCCGGTGCCGGTAATTCCCGGTACCCCACTCCCTGGATCCAAAGTGAGATCACAATAATGATGATAATATAATATTTCATGGGTATTTTGTAATTCGTTTAAATTACTTCTGATAGGTACATTGAAGAGAGAGATTGAGATTTATATGTATTGACTGTTTGATTTAGGTTAAAACTAAGTAATTGATGTTTAATCCGATTTTTTTCATATTTCTCACTGTAAATAAATATCCACCCACAGCTGGGTATAGGACTCCTGATGTTCACGTCACACCTTCCGATCCTGTACGAGTCTGTAAATCGGTAAAATACTGATTCGGAGGCATTAAAACGTGTGATTTGCCTCGGGTTCCGAGTTCCGAGTTCCAACTAGTTTAAAATAAAATTTATTCTGTATCATAGATGTTAATAACTAGATAATTATGAAATTATGGTTATTGGTTTTAACTTTTACTGGGTCAGCCAAATATTCACTGATTTATCCTATCAAATCTTATTTTATTAGCTAACCTATGATTGCCTGCGGTGGGACAGCCTCCGGCAGAAAAACTAAATATCATAGATATATCTATATGCAGTATGAACAGGCCTATAATTATCCAAATGTCAGAATTAAATTCAAAAGTTTTACAAATAAAATTTACCTATCGTCATAATTATGTTACATATTATGCAAATAATATTGTATCCGAAGTATCGATAGTGCTTATCGATAGTTTCAAACACTATCGTCGTTTACGTAAAATGTGCGTCGTCTAGTGCACATGCAGGCTGCTTCTGTGTGTGTATTATATTCGTGTGCGTGTATTTATGGTAGTGTTGGATAATTTTGACGTAAGCGTTCGTAACGACATGATTGAAAATTCAGTAGTGTGGAATCGTTATATTAGTGTGAGTAAGAACTCGTTGTTATAATATAAATATATAAGAAACGAAAGTTAAGCAATTTATGTTTACTATGAAATTAGAAAGATTTTATTTATGGTGAACAGTGAACGTATACCTATACTTAATACTTACCTCATATAAAGTAGATATTAGATATATTAAGATAAGACAATAAATTACCATGACTAACTGTTGGTTTTAATTTTGTAGAAATAAAAATCTTTCCTATTAGTGTTTAACCCCCCGTGTCGCACCTTAGTTGAGACCTGAAATTGGGATCTTGACAATGTCAAAAAATTAAAATGTAATTAGTTCGAAATTCAAATAAAAACTAAATACGTATATAACGTATGTATTAAATGGTTGATGATAAAGTGGAAAATGGATGAGGGAAACGTGTTGTGCCAGTCTAGAAATTATTTCTATGCTAGCTGCACCCAGCGGTTTTACCCGCTGTACTGTAGTAGCATATGTATTATTCCAGGCTCTAAGCTATCTCTATACCAAATTTCAGCTCAATCGGTCTACTGGTTTAGGCGTGAATGAGTAACATAACATACATCCAGACATCCTGGCATCTAGACATCCATATACATTCTTACAAACTTTCACGTTTATAATATTAGTAAGATACCTAAATAAACTAGTAAAATACGAAAAACGTGTCACGGGCGGAATCATTTCATTGTATTCTGAAGAATGTTATTTGAAATTAAAAATATACCCAACTAGATTCTCATGACGTCTTTACCAAACCACTGATAAACGCGAGTATCATTATTTTACTGAATATTTATAAGTACAAATAACTCTGTATTTAATTAACGAATAATTCACTTAATACTAAAGTTCCACTTTAGAGGTTCTGTTTCAGATAGAATTTAACAATAATTGAAAATTATTATAAATACGTAATAATAGCAAAAAATTTTTTTTTAAAGACAAAGTAAATAATACCTAATTAGTATTTTTTTTTGTTTTTTGTGCTGTGTTTGCGTTTTTTTAGTTTACCATTAATTAAGAAAGGATTGAAATGGCAGAAAATATTGAAATAAACAGTCGATCTTATTTATGCAAACAGGTAAGTGTTATGATTTAAAATTCGCTGGATGTACCTATCCAATAGTGTTACCCACTAAAAGTAGCATATTACTCCAAGGTATGCCTATGCCTATCTTTTTTTTTTATGTAAAGTAGTAGAAGACGAGCAAGACGCTCTCCTGATGTTAAGAGATAACGGCTGCCCATAATCATTACAGTGTTACCTAGGATTTCACAATTATGTGAAATTCTAGGAGCACTGCACCAACGCTTCTTACTCAAGAGTCATAAGATGTTAAGACTCTTTAGCCCAGTAATTTCACTAGCTACAGTGCCCTCCTACCGGAGCACAGTAATGTATGCACATCACTGCTCAGGCGGTAGAATAACTGGCACTGTTGGGGTACCCACCTAGACGACCTCCTGCAAAGGAAGTCTACCCCCGGTACGTAAGTCTACCCCTATATTATCAAGTAAATTTTAGCTTAATCGAATCAAATTCTGCAGTTTGGGTGTCAAATGGTATGAGGTGAGGTGACAGTGATAATGATGATCAAGGCTAGTAGTTATGTTACGGCTAAAGTCCGTAGTGCGGCTACACCCAGGTTTAGCCGGTTAAATCTAGGTGTAGCCGACCGCAGTCGGTTAAAGTTAGGTATAGAAGATTTATTTTCGGCCTCACGCGTTTAAAACGTGAGACAAGTTGTTATCAACATGTTTAATTGTTGTATGGTGATCGTCATAAAATTAGCATTAAGTATTCTTTAATGATGAATTGAGAAATCTGGAATAAGGACAAGTCGGCTAGGTTTAACCGGCTAAACCTAGGTGTAGCCTTACTTCGGACTTTAGCCGAAACAGTTACACAAAGTCTTTGTATTTTTTATGCAAGTAAAAAGACGTGTAAGACGCTCTCGTGATGTTAAGATAACGCAGCCTGTAACCAGTACAGTGCCACCTAGGATTTCACAATGATGTAAAACTTTAGGTGTAAGTACTGCACCAATGCAATGCTTTTTACTCAAGAGTCACAATATTAGATGTTAAGACTCCTTAGCCCAGTTTTTTTACTACCTCTAGAAGGCTCTTGGCCGCTGGGCTGAAGAGTAGAGACACTTTGCATTATTTTTTTAAGGCATTAGCAACGGTTGCATCCAGCTTGATCTCGATGTGCAGCGGTCTAACCATCGGCATCACAGCGGTCATGTTACCTCAGCTGAAAGAGAACGAGTTCCTACAATATGATGCTGCTTATGATTCTTGGATAGGTGAGTTGGAACTTTTTAAATTGTACTTATATGTTCTAAGTTCTAATTTAATGTTTTAAACCGGCTCTCCACATAGGTAGCGTTAATGTACGCGCTGTTTCAAATTCTCATTCAAAAAGGGGTTTGATATTTTTATGTTAAAAGATTTGATGTAACAGCCAAAGTGGCTCTGGATGGTGTGCTAAGTATAGTTATCAATTCACCTATAGAAAGCGAAGGAAGGGTTCTAAAAACAAATGCGCATAAACGAATGCATAAATTGTCTTATGTTGACAGCTAAATTTAGCTAAACAAATGTAATTATTAGTCCTTGACTTGACCGTGTTTTGGTCGTTGATTGATCATGTTTGTAAGACCGCATTTTGTTTTTGTTTCAGCATCCATCGCAACACTATCAATGATAATAGGAACACTATGTATCGGAGCGATTGCTGATTGGTTTGGAAGAAAGACAGCTCACATCATCCTAGGGATTCCCTTTATTCTCGGCTGGGGCTTCATAGCTTTCGCTGACTCCGTGACTTTCATCCTCATCGGGAGGTTTATTACTGGTATAGCAGCAGGTGCCAATAAGTCAGTAACCATGATTTATATAGGAGAGATAGCTAACCCAGCAATACGAGTCATAGCCCTTTGTATACCCGGAGTAATGTCTCACCTAGGGATCATCTTCAGTCATCTTGTTGGACACTACTTCACTTGGAAAACCAGCGCACTTATCTGCATAGCACCTGGAGCCATTGCCTCGATAGTTTTTTTTGAAGTGAAAACTTCTTTAGCGGCGCTGAGCACTTTTTTGTATGGGTAAAAACTTTCAAACTCGCGTCAGGGTCACGTGATGCTGATCGAAAAAGCGTAAGATCGAGGGGAAGGGAGAGGAACTAGTATCTCCCACTCTTTCTACCGTGCCTGAGTGTGCTGCTCTGTTTAGGCGGCACAGGGGGCTTAAACAAGCGCGCGCCCGATATTTTTTTTTATATTTATATTTTTATATTTTATATTTTTTTTATTAGACACTTAAATAGGTTCGAATCAAAACTGTTTGTTTCTTACTTAAGTTATCATAAACCAATTGTATCAGTTGTAAAAATTTGCGATGATGATTCTGATAATAACGATGGTGTAAAAGTCGTCGAAATTATGGATGGAAGTTGATTTTTCTGAGAGATAAAATTTAATGTTATATATAAATAACGATATAATATTATAAATAACAACATATAAATTATCATATTTGTGTACGATAGCGCAATAAATAAACATTGTATTCTACCTCATAAATGATAGTATTTTTATACTTATAATTAAACACAACGTTAATATTGAAGTTTTCACTTCTGCCGGCACTCCCGGAGTGCTATTTTTTTTCTATTCTTAAAGGAAAGCCCACTATGGCTTATCACTAAAGGAAGAACGGATGAAGGCATTGCAGCATTTCGCTGGTTCCGCGGAACTGATAACGCGTCAGAAAAAGAATTGAAATCTGTGTCTGAAAGACAAGCTGAAGAACCAAGAATGAACGTAAAGGAAGCAGTGAAAACAATGTTATCCGCGTCTTTCATTAAACCGATTTTGATTTTGATGTTGTTAATGTTAGAGATGCAGTTCTGTGGGATAAATGTTCTTAGTTTTTACGCGCAGGACATATTTGCACAAACATTTTCAGAGAATGTCGATCCTTTCTATTTGATGATAGCTACTGATTTCGTTAGAACCTTCATTTCAATAGGAGTATGTATGTTATATAGATTTTCCAAGAAAGTGATACTATTGATCGCCAGCTTTGGAATATCGATAAGCCTTTTCGGTTTGATTGTGTGGCTGATGTTAGCTGAGAATTCTGAATGGATTCCTGTGACATGTGTGATAATTTATACGTGTTTTTCGACTATATTTGTGACCGTGGCGTGGACTTTCGTCCCTGAAGTGTTGCCAGGCAATGTGCGTGGGTTTGGATCGGGACTGAATGCAGCGTTTTCATACATTTGTCTTTTCGTCGCCGTTAAAATCACACCTGATATTATGATGTCATACGGTAAAGTGGCAATATACGCATTATTTGCAGTTTCAGCGTTTGTTTGTGGTACATTTTTCGTACTGCCTGAAACTAATGGAAAGACTCTACAATCAATCGAAGATAAATTTAAAAATAGAAGTGTGGATACAGATGTTATAAAAACATAAAAAAAATGCCTAAAATTAGCATTAGGTATGATAATGCAAAATTCGTATTATAGTCCAGTCAATTTAGACATTCGAAGTTACATAAAGTCCCAACAAGCTGAATTTCTGTGAAGTTGTTCAAAACATAATTATAAACAATGTCTAGAAGTTCCCCATCATTCCCCTGTAAGGAAAAAATTTAATTCAAGGTCAAAGGTCAAAACAATGAGTTTTTCGCGATTTTCAGCAAAACGGTAAGTTTTATCATAAAATTATCTTAGACAAAATTGTAGATCATAAAATTGTCTACAAAAAAATATTTAATACTTTTTTTTCTACGAGCCACCGTTTTTGAGATATAACGATTCAAAAAGTTGTAATCTCTTATATAAAATCGTTCGTACACTTTCGTGCTATCAACGCACAGCCCAAACGGCCGGACGGATTGAGCTGAAATTTGGACAGCGTATTCCTTGAAAGATTTCATCGTGCAATAAGAAGCGATTTTTTGAAATTCCCTCAGGAAAAGGAATTATTCCCGAAAAACGTTTGTATGCAAATCCGTAACCGTTTACCCGATTGAGCTGAAATTTTGTAAAACGATTGTTGGGATTGTGTTGAGGAACATTGAATAGTTTTTATGACACAATTTAACTTTAAAGAGGGGGTAAGGGGGGGGTCAAAGTTTGTATTGTAAATTTAGAACCGCTGGCCCTATTGAGCTGAAATTTGGTACAAAGGTAGACCAAGTCCTAAAAAATGATATGGGATACTTTTTATTCCAAAAATCAACCTCTATGGCGGGATAAAGGAGGTCAATGTTTGAATACGAAATCAGTAACTAATGACCCCATTAAGCTACAATTTGGTTTAGACATAGTTCGAGCCTAATTTTTTGTAGACAATTTTATGATCTACAATTTTGTCTAAGATATTTTTATGATAAAACTTACCGTTTTGCTGAAAATCGCGAAATACTCATTTTTTTACCTTTGACCTTGAATTATTTTTTTTCCTTACAGGGGAATGATGGGGAACTTCTAGACATTGTTTATAATTATGTTTTGAACAACTTTACAAAAATTCAGCTTGTTGGGACTTTATGTAACTTCACTCTCATTTTTTGGTCTAAATTGACCGGACTATTAGTTTTATGCTCTATTTGAACTATTATTAAGATAAGAAATAAAATAGAAAACTGCTATCAAAGAAAGCTATTTTTAATTACGAGTAGGTAAGTGAAATTTTTATTAATATAAACAACAGTCAGTCTCATGAACACAGTCTTTAACACTATCTTCTTATTCCTTCTTCTCTTCAAGTTTTGTTTCTTCTGAAACATCTTTTCTCACTGGTCCGGAGAACGTGATTGGTACTGACCTCTCTCCTTTATCAACTGCTGATTTGGTGGGGGCTATGACTGTGAGGACGCCGTCTGAGGACAGCCTGGACTCGACTGTCTCTGGGTTGGTACCTTCTGGTAGCTTGAACCTCCTAACAAACTGCCTCGACACAAATCCGTGTTCATCTTGCTTCTCCTCATGTTTGCCTTCAACAATAATGTATCCATCAACTGTTTTCACCGCAATCTCTTCAGGAGAGAAGTGTTGGACATCGACGTTGATCTGCCACTTGTCCTTCTCAACTTTGATGGAGCTGCCGTCAGTGGGCCAGTAAGGCTTCAGCCGAGGAATGACCGGGCTTGTAGGTGCTGCGAGGATTTCCCTTGGTGTGATGGTGAGACCGAAGTTCTGGTCGAGGAGCCGTCTGGGCCACCGAGGGTTTTCGTAGTCGAGAAAATACGGGAATAGAGACATTATGGTGTGTTTAGTAAAGTAGAATGATATCTTTGAGTGTTCTAAAGTGACTGAGATAGATTTTCGTGCGTGTGGTTTATATAAATGACGCTGGCACGTCACTCTGGCTCTGGCACACGCCACTACTTGCCTCTGAAATGTAGGAGTGTGCGAGAAAATTCTGGACGCCGAAGCTTCGTTACTCACTGCCCCGTTTTACACACAATGATAAATTTGATTGTTTATCAACATTGAGTGCTATGAGTCGACGCGTCTTGACGTCTGGAAACTTTTCGCACATTCCAACGAACTTCCAGAATCACCGAAATTTTAATAATGTTATTCATGTTTACAATGTCAGATGTTTTACAATAATAAATGATGTTACATTCCTACATAATGTACCTACCTACGTAATATCATTGTCTGATTCAATTTTCAGTGCTAGAGGTAGTAGGTATTATAGAGACAATACATATACATACATATATTATATGTTTCTTTTATGAGTTTATTTTTACCTCTACTGTTTGTGAATAATATTATTATTGAAAATGATAGCAAGAATAATCCGTATTCAGTTTAAATTAAATTACATCCCAGGTACCTATTTATAACGAATTAAAAAATATATGTAAAACAATAAAATAAAAAAATTAAATAAATGTAATAAATGTATGTGTATATATTATGTAAAACAAATTAATAATATATTGTGTACTTTCATACACTTCCTAGTTTGTATTTCGATTTTCGGTTTTGTTCCTAGTTTGGATTTCCTAGTTTGCAACTCTAAAGAAACATAAATGCGGATAAACGCCTATTCTAAATAGATGTATGGTAAACTTGTCGAAATAAATCTATGAAACTTTCAGTACCTATACGTTCAACGAAAGCTGCTTACTATGTAAACCGGCCCTAATTTTAGATTCTACATAATATAATATAAATGAAAATGTAAGTGAGTAACTAGGTAAGTTATTTATGTCTCACTGCGCCTACGTGAACGGTATGCTCAAAATAATCTTGATCCAATGACGAGGTGACTCAGACATTGTATTTAAACACCTTTAGAGTTATTTTGGGATATTTACAATACTATATTATTATATACTAGCTTGTGCTCGCGGCTTTGCCCGCGTTGTAAATTCCTTTCTTAGCGGAGGTCTACATCGTAAAACCTATCTACATTCCAAATTTCAACTCAATTCGTCCAGTGGTTGATAGATGATAGATCAGTCAGTCAGTCACTCTTTCCTTTTATATATTTAGATATAACTAGCCCAGCGGTTTTATCCGGTGTACAGTTAACCTCTATGTTATTCCGGGGTCTAAGCTATCTGTATACGAAATTTCAGCTCAATCGGTCCATCCGTTTAGGCGTGAAAGAATAACAAACATACATCCAGACATCCATACATTCGTACAAACTTTCGCGTTTATAATATTAGTAAGATACAACAAGCTGTGTCCAGTGGCTATATCCACTGAAAAGTAGAGGTATGTGAGGTATTCCGGGGCCTAACACATAGGTAACTTGAGGCTACCCTACCAACCAAATTTTAGCTCAATCGGTTCAGCTGTTTAGGCGTGAGGACTGGCAACAAACATACGTCTCTATACTTTCGCGTTTATAATATTAGCGTTTATAATATTAGTAACAAGTAATATTATCTAAATAAATATTAAATACCTACCTGATAAAATTTGGGCGCAAGAGTCAAATGAGGCAGAATGAACTACCTTTGCTAGGCGCTAAAGCTCTTATCATGACCTAGCATTCTTTTATCTGTGTCATGACGAAAGGGGTTTACTTATTACAGTTCGATAGGTAAGTTATGTATTTAGTGAAAATACCTTTGATGATTGGCATTTCTTTTCCATTTACATTTACCAGAATAATTATTATAAAATAATTAATGTCTGTAATATAATTGGACCTAACTATCCCACAACCACTGTCGTGGACCTTTTCGAAGCCTACGAAAGAGCGTACTGGTTAAAAATTTAACTTTGAAATCAAAAGAACATCATAAATATTAATTATTACCTCAACGTAGCCATACGACTCGACAAGAAGAAGAATAATAAATAAATAACAGAACTTTATAACAATTTGTGTATATTCGTTTCTACTATTTATCATCTGATTTTTTATCTTTGTCTTCTGTTTTTTTATCTTTCAAGTACTTTCCACAGATGCTTTCAAAGTCTGATTTATCGGGAACATCAGCTTCTTTATTACTCGTAGGTTTACTAGCATAAGTTATAGGAATGAGGGTTTCACAGGGAAAATTCTGATCGCAACCTTTCCTAGGCGCCGTTACTGTTAAGATTCCATCAGGGGTAATCTTAGATTTCATATCTTCTACGCTACATCCGTCGGGTAGCTTGAATTTTCTCATAAACTGCCTCATTATGTGACCTTTTTTTGTGGTTTTCTCTTGTTTCCCTTCGATTATAAGGAATTCTGGCCTGGCTTTCACGCGTATCTCTTCCTTATCAAAGTTTCGTACGTCCAATTTGATTTGGAACCTATCCTTGCTGATTTTGATGGTCGGTCTGATGTTTCGGGTCTGTTTAATCCAGCAGTTTAATAGTGGACGCAGTCGGAAGTACAGAACTGGGTTTAAGATCATAGTTTGTATGAGGTCACGAAAATATAAGATTTATAAAATTATATTCATTGGTATGGAAATAATGGAAATAATAAATACATATTGTTTAAATTATATAAAAATCATGAGTGTCAATTGTGTCATAATCACAGATATTATTTTTATCTTTGGTTATCATAGACAAAAAGAGGAAAGTTTCTATGTTTAAGAAGTTTACATTGGCTGTATGTAAGCAACTTGCTTGTGACAATAATATGAGAAAATCATTGATTTTGGGATATTGAAATTTAAAATGTATCAGAAATGCTACCGTACATTTTGTCTTCAGTGAAAAGACCAAAAATATTTTGGAGAATGTAAAAAAAATAAAAATAAAAAAATAATTAATAATCTTTTATCTGTGCTATAGGTTAGCCTTTTACCACGGTTTCGCGTGATGTTAAGCAACGATGCGGCCATAGATGGTAAATGGTAGCAGACTTAACCTAGAAGGCGGCTCTTCGAAGAGTAGGAAACGGTAGGCAAGGGATTAACGCAATAGATCCCAATGGGTCGATGTGTTGCTGACTTTGTCAGCCCCCGATTCCCGACATGAGATAGGATAAGCCTTGAAGGCGGGATCAATTAATAAGGTTTCACTTAACATAATTTACATATATAATTTTTGGTCGTCTTCTACAGATTTTAAAAATATTTTTAAAGTAGGTAGGTACTGGACCCTTTTCAAGGTATTTTTAACTGCAATGTATCACTACTAGTGATACTATCTTGCAACGCCTGACTTTAGACTTGCTATGTAAGTAGATAGCTACGAGCAATTCGCCCTTGCGTGTCCTGGATCAATAATTTCGTCTGGCTGCTTTGGAAATTTCTACCAACTAGGTAGGTACCTACCTACTAACAAGTGTGAGTTAGTTTTTATATAGAGAGAATGTAGGTACCACAGAGTACTTTGTAATATACTGGTAGCAGTGGCGGATTTGCCCTAAGGCCCAGTAGGCCCGGGCCTAGGGCGGCCAGATACCTATTAGGGGCGGCCAATCGTGACAAAAAAATCACTGATGACAAGAAATAACTAAAAGTACGTAAATATTTTAAAGGCTACAAGGGGCCATGGGTTTTTCTCGGCGGCTCTGCTCTATAATAAGAATATTTATTTTCTCACCGCTCAGAACACATCTTTTGTAGTCTGAAATATAAAATTTTCTCGGCACTCGCAGCTAGCTGCTCGCGCAATTATAAATAGAATATTATGTATTTTGCTCACCACTCAGAACGAGCTCATTGCACAATTGCACATCTTTTGTAGTCTGAAACGTAAAATTTTTTCGGCGCTCGCAGCAAGCTGCTCGCGCATTACAAGGTTTTAAAATTTTTATTCTATTCGGAACAAGTTTAACGCACACGTTCTTGTCAGAGATATAACATTTCCTATTTTAGAGATTCAAATTGTAGGTAAACGTTGAAATGTATAAACCTACCTTGTTTTCAAGAAAAAAAATTCTGGATCCGCCACTGTTTATAACATTCGGTGCCATCGACTCGCCATTCGAGTTCACGTTCATTTTGTTCGCGAGTCGGTGGCACCGAATGTGTTAAGGAGTAGACGAAGTAGACAGGAGGTAGGAGTAGACATGTTATATACGACGTAGGTGCAGGTATTACATGGACTGGGGCCTAGACTGTAAATCCGCCACTGCCTGGTAGGTACCTTCGCAGGCGAATTTTTTTGTTATGTGTTGCGAGTTTCGAGCCCTACTTTGCGCGTGCTTTTAGTTTGGTCTTTCTATCCCTAGAAGAACTCGTAACGCATTGGTACCCTACGACGCAGGGCGGTGTTTGGGACTAAACCGCCGAAGAATCAACCCACTGAATAGGTACCTACCTGGGGGTATTCCTACCCTACAAATATGCTGGTGCTACGCTGGAGCACTCGGCCCCTAAGCTAACATAACTTAAGAGTCAAAGAGTTTAGAATAAAAAGCAAAAATTAGACATCCATAGTTTTTATTATTTATTACATAAATTTACACAACTTAAGCCTACCTAACCAAACATAATCAAAAAATAATCAGTCTCAAAAAAAGGCTCAGCCATCAATTTGGAATACTGGGTGGGTTTAAAAAGCTGGGTAGAATCTACTTCGCATCTCCATTGGTTGTTTGGTCCTTGATCTCCTTCCTGACAGGTCCAGTTTGAGCGATGGGCACGGCGCGTTCTCCTTTTAGAGCTTCAGGCTGCTTCCGCGGCGCCGTGATGGAGAGAACGCCATCGGAGGAGAGCCGCGACTCGACCGTCTCCGGCACGCAGCCCTCCGGCAGCGCGTACCGCCGCGTGAACTGCCGCGAGATGTACCCGTGCTGATCCTTCTTCTCCTCGTGTTTGCCTTCCACCACTATGTACCCGTCCGCTGTCTTCACGCTGATCTCCTCCGGCGCGAAATGCTGCACGTCCAAGTTCACTTGAAACTTCTCCTTATCCGACTTGATACTCGAGCCGACGTCTTTCACAGCTGCAGCCAAGTGACGCCATGGTCTGTAGTAGTCTTCGGAGAAGAAAGGCGACGTAGCCATTAGGAGGTCGTCAGGAGTGAGGACCAGTCCGAAGTCTTGATCCATAAGTCTGTGACGGTGGCGAGGAGTCTCGTAGCCAAGAACGAACGGCAGAAGAGACATTTTGAAAGTTGTATCGAGTTTACGAATGAACTTGAGCGTTGAGTGATCGCTGTGATCGCTTGTATTCAAATACATGCCAGTTCGAACTCTCCGCGAGTTTATATATGAATCGAACAGTGCCATCTAGCGTCGAGTAGAAAGTTCTCGAATGTACGCGTAAAGTGACGTCAAGCTCGGGGCTGGCTGCGGCCCGCGGCACGCACACTAACTCGATGAGTTAGTGTGCGTGAATTGATAGTGTTAGGGATTGCGCAGACGGCACACTTTTTGTACGATCGAGTCTGCGGCGTACAAAAAGTCTGCATGGCGCGCAAAAAGTCTGTTGCGGATTTTTCACAGACTCAACGCACACGACGCACATCTTCGATCATTCTGTCGGCAGAGCTGTAGGGACGTAGACAGGCCCGGATTTAGCCAAAATGCCGCCCTGGGCAGTGAGAAAATGCCGCCCCCCTCCGCTGAAATATTATTTACCTATATAAACGCTCATCGGCTAGACATTTTGCTAAGAAATTTGTTGTCGAGTTCTTTCATATTATATGTAATTATGAATATTTATAAAAATATACATCTAACTACGAAAGCTGTGTGTATAGCTTGCTTTGAAAAAGAGAAATTATAATTGAGAAATTTTATAATGCTAACTACAATAAGACCGCTGATTGTGAATTGTGACACATAGATTATAATACCGGGTTTTTATGTTTGTGTTTATTTTTCAATGTTTCAATAAAGTGTTTTATCTACCTATCTATCTGTCTACGACAGGTGTGCGTAAGACTCGCTTGGAGTGGCAAGAAAATTATAATATTATGTTGACTAAAAAGACTGCGAGCAGCTTGCTGCGAGCGAGAAAATTTTGTATATTTGACTACACAACAGTGGGCGCATACTTCACCCTGAGTGCCAAAATCGCTGTGAGCACCGAGAAAATTTTGTTTTTGTGACTATATAAACAATGGATGCATAGTTTGCTCCGAGTGTTAAAATAAAAAAAAAATATTATTCAAAGCGCGAGAAGCTAGCTGCGAGCACCAAGAAAATTTTGTATATCTGACTGCAAAAAGTGAGTGCGTAGTTCGTTTTGAGTGCCAAAAATAAAAAAAAGAAGGCGAGCAACTAGCTGCAAATGCCGAGAAAAGTCTTGCTACGAAAAGTGGACGGATAGCTCGTTTGGAGCAAAAATCTTGAGTTTGTGTGGCCAGTATTCCAGACTTCTTATTATGAAAAAAAAATTGTAATAATAACCAGCGTGATTGAGAATACAAATTTTAATTCAACATCGGATGTTTATGGATTGAATATTTTTTTCTCGTTTCGAAATTTGCCGCCCTCAGTAAATTTGCCGCCCCCTGAAAATTTGCGGCACTCGCCCCGAATGCCCCTAGTGTAAATCCAGGGCTGGACGTAGACGCTATGGAAATCGTGCAGAGATCGCGAAGTATTATTTTGTACATGAAGTACAGAAAAAGAAGAAGAAAGAAGCGTTACGTCCACCACTAGCAAATGCAGATTGCAGACTAAAGTGTGTGTCGTCTGCGTTAGCGCGCGTTGAAGCAAACGTTCTATTTTTTTCACACACTTTTTGTACGGAGCGGCGCGACGCGGCGCGATCCGGTCTGCTCGAATTACACGGATTATTTGTGTGCCGGACTTTTTGCGCGTCGTGTGCGTTACTGCATATAATTGCATAGGTTCTATTTTCACAGACTAAAAAGTGCGTCATGGATAGTCTGTCGTCTGCGCAGCCCCTTATCCCGTGGAACAGTTCACTTACTGTCTGTGAGGGGTACGATTGTTGGAGTTTCGCGAAGGTTATGGAATGCACGCGCGCCGGCCGGCGACTGTTATCGCACGTTGTTTGTAAATAGATGCACAATTCTTGCAACAAGTATGCAAAATGTAAATGTAATTATTACGAAACATGCATTGCATTCGCATAATAGGTATTAATTTATTGTGTCTTTAGACTTTAGAAAAAATATTTAAATAGGTATTCATGTTAGGACTTTTTTTTTTTTTTTTTTTTTTATGTTATGAAGTAGAAGACGAGCAAGACGCTCTCCTGATGTTAAGAGATAACGGCTGCCCATAATCAGTACAGTGTTACCTAGGATTTACACAATTATGTGAAACTCTAGGAGCACTGCACCAACACTTCTTACTCAAGAGTCATAAGATGTTAAGACTCTTTAGCCCAGTAATTTCACTAGCTACAGTGCCCTCCTACCGGAGCACAGTGATGTTTGCACATCACTGCTCAGGCGGTAGAACAACTGGCACTGTTGGGGTACCCACCTAGACGACCTCCTGCAAAGGAAGTCTACCCCCGGTAAACTTGCTAGTGAATTTGAATGCAACTATAATACCTATATTAAGTAATATTATAGCACTGACATAAAAATTAGATACTGTGGTTTTATATTCATATGCAAGAACTAGATCAACCTAGCCGCAGTAATACAAACCAACCACAAAGCCAGTATAAAGTTTTGAACTAAAATAGTTCGAATTATCTTTTGAATTTAATAAATTATGAGATTTTATTATTTTGGACTAACAATTACTTATAACTTTATAACCCTTAATGCATGCATATGCGGGAGGGCGGGTGGTGGAATTAATACTAAATACTATTTTGGTATCGTTTAAATTCCTCACCATCTTAGTTAGACTCACAAATTTAGAGCAGAATTAACACTAAGTATTAATAAAATAATTACCTAATTGGATTTTGGACATATTTTTTATTTTGAAATTTAGTGATTCTTGACAGTTTTTCCTTGATATATTGTATTTATTATGAATAGAATAGAATAATGACAAAAAAACAATTATGCTTAACACATAGGTAACATCCAGTGAGGTATCCTTAATAATAAGTTAGTGATATTACCGTGAGACTCAAACTAAGCTCAATAAATTATTGAATTGTGTCGGATAATATGATGTTTATTGAAATAAATGCTTTGAATTGGAATTTGAATAAGTAATATATTACGTAATTTTAAATATGACATTTGCGTACCAAAAAATAAAGACCCTACCTGCTAAGCAAGACCAACCACCCTAATTATCCTTAAGTCTTGTTTGGTTTTATTTACACAAAAAAGTTTGAAATAGAAATTATTTATTTTTCAAAGCAATAAAATAGCAAATTAAATAGTATAACAATAATACATAGAAAACTTAATGTCATTGTACATGAATAAAAAAAACAAAATCATAAATTACTCAGATGAAATTTAATTAATTACAGTGGCGCCCTCATTATAGGTAGGTTTACGAGTACTTATGAGATACCTATATTAAACATGTAAGGTATGTTTTTTTATTATAAGCACTACTTATTGCCACGCAATTAGCACTGAAGACTGAACCGATTGCGATGCAACTCGATATAGGGTAATTTCGCCGGTTTCCCGGCCAGCGTTAGTTTGCTTTCGGAGACTTAGCTTCAGAAATTCTTAGAAAACAAGACGTCTATCTCTATTTTTCAAATAAAATTTAGTCCTTGACAGAGAGGGATAGACGGCTAATCCTTGTCAACATATAACGATCGTATAGCATTATCAGAATTTTAACAAATCACTGTTGATTTTTATGTCTACACTAAGCGTGTTTAGTTTCGTACAAAATTAAAAAAAAAATAGTGAGCACGTGATGCATTCGGAGTAAGTATATCATGATTTATCCATATATTACTGAGTGATAGTGTTTAATTTGCTTTAATAATAGTTTTTTAACGTATTTTAACAATTTTTAAAACAAAATTATTTAAAAATAGGTAAAATAATGAGTGGTCGCCAACTAAAATATAATATAAATGAAATTTTAGTTTGCGGCCATATGGTCGCAAACAGACTACTCGGTTTACTTTTTTATTTCCTTCTGGTTTCCATAATATTGAAGGTATTATAATTCAGTTAACCTTTTTCACATTTGCTAAATTGCTTCTTTGGTTTCATTAGTTTGCGGCCATCTAAATATTCGCAAATAGTACAAATACTCCACACATCCACATCCAGGTCGCAAACTAACGTCAAGACGTTAGTTTGCAACTTGGATGAACGTCATTTTGCGACCGCCTCAAAATGTATGGGAAATTAATGACCGCTTACTGAATGTGGTCATTTGATGCCTTCATTATACGACCACTTGAATTAAGTTCATATTATTGCAGTTTGTGTTAAAGAATGTGCTCAACACTTAAGAAAAAGGAGACAGTTAAAATACGAATTAGCTCTGAGAGATAACCGTGCAGGAGGATTCGGTATAAGAAAAAATATGTAGAAGGTTAAAAGAGTTGACGAATTTAAATATAAGAGGACTAGGGAAAGACGGGGAGAAACTAATAGGTGAATAGGTAGGGAGGGTTGGTGGTGATAGGTAGGGAGGCCAACGGAGATGAAGTCTAGTCATGCAGGGAAGCCATGGTTGAGCGTATGAGCTTGGCCTTAGAAGCTGTTTCTGATTGGGGAGCAGCTAATTTGGTTAAGTTTAATGCTACAAAAACCCAGGCGTGTCTATTTACCGCTAAAAGAAGTCGATTCATTGAAGCTCCTTCTTTCCAAAATGTTTCTTTACCGATAACTAACCAGCTTGAGTTACTAGGAGTTACTCTCACGCCTGACCTTAATTTTGGGAGTTACATCGAATCTAAGGCTCAATTGGCCGCCAGGAAGCTGGGTATTCTAGCAAAGGTGAGGCAATACTTCACACCGGGACAGCTGCTAACGCTGTACCAAGCACAAGTCCGGTCGTGTTTGAAGTACTGTTCTCATCTTTTGGATGGTGCTGCAAGTACCAGCTTCAGGCACTGGAGTCAATTGAGAGACGTGCCAAAAAGCTAGTAGGTGACCAAAAGCTTACGGAATCTCGGCTGCAGAGCCTTGAACGTCGTAGAATGGTCGCTTCGCTTTCGGTCTTCTATAGGATTCATTTTGGAGAGTGTGCGCAGGAATTACACGCACTAATTCCTCCACGCCCATTCTATCGACGGATTGTCACGGCAGACGGCAATGCGGCATCCCTACTTAGTCGGGCTACCAACAGCCCGCACCAAGCGTTTTGCTTCGTCGTTTCTGATGAGAACTGGTCGCATTTGGAACACTTTGCCGTCATCCATGTTTCCCGAGCGGTACAACTTGGGTATCTTCAAGGCAAGAGTGAATAGGTACCTTTCTAGGCATCATACGTGTTCCATCGTCGACCGCATTTTCACTTTAAATCAGGTAGGATGTGGTCAAACGTAGGCCTATTTTGTATAAAAAAAAGTTGAATGGTTCCTTCCTTACAAAATTAAACAGTGGAACATGATATGCTGTGGGATACGCAGATGATATTATAGTGGTAATGATCAATGACGAATTTCTAGATATTGTATCCAAAATTTTGCTACAGGCTCTAAAGATAATGGAAGAATGGTGAAAGTGAAAAGTCACTTTAATTCGGCACAGAGTTGGAATGATCTATGGGTAACGACAAGACGTGAAATATCCCAGTACGTTAGAGAAGGAGCTCACATGGAATCTGCACGCCAAGAAGGTGACAGAAAAAACTATAAGGGTTTTACTATGTGTTGGTCAGCGTATGCCACACCCGGGGACTTCGTCTTCATCTACACTTCAATGATACGCCCAATCTTTCCTACGGCAGCGTGTCATGCTGGCTTAGAACCGAACTTACATACAACAGGAGATGAAAGCGTTTTACATACTCCAAGTGCAACCAGATGCAGACTGCCGCAGACGGGATCCGGTACAGCATCAGGTATCTACTTGGAAACTTTATAACAGTCTGGGTCTATATACTACCGTTTTTTGGTCGGAGATGTATGCCATTATAGCATGCGCTGAAGAAAACATAAAGAGGAATGTGAAAGATAAGATCATATCTATATTCTCAGTAACAGTCAAGGCCTTAAGTTTCTGCAGACTCCTCGTTCCTCAGCTCAAAACTAGTCTTGGATGCTGCGAAGGCTGCGAACAAAGAAGGCTGCAGCAACAGAGTACAAGTTTGGGTACCGGGCCATGTTGGTGTATAAGAGAATGAGAAGGGTGATGGACTTCTCAGAAGAGGATCAGCAAACGACCAAGTTAGGGTCTGTCAGCATGCACTATCAATAGCCAGCATAGTAAGAGAGAGAAGTAGAACTTAGTGGGGTCACCGCTTTAATTATCGACTTCTTCGAAGAGTAAGAAATGATAAAGCAGGGGTAAACACCATAGATCCCAATGCGCCGATGCGTTGCTGGATTTTACAGTCTGGCGACACTGGGTTGATGACATCACAGCGATCGGAGAAAAGACTTGGATGCGAACTGCTCAGGATAGAACTGCTCACGAAGGGGAGGAGGTCTTTGCCCAGCAGTGGGACGATATGGCTTGACAATCATGATGAGGTTCCTCGATTTTAAGCATGGTTTTTAAAATAAAATATTTTGAATAATATGAAAAAAAATACAATAGAACATTTCAAAAAGAAGGGAGAGGAGAGGGGGTAGTTTATAAATGAAGATATAATTCATATTATTTTATTAAATAAAATAATTATCGACATTTTGTTAGAATTTTAGTGGCCGTAAACTAAGATGAGGGTGGTCGCATATTAACAAAAGTGGCCGCAAACTAGTGAAATAGCTACTTTTGGAGAAAACATTTTTTTTCTTCAAATTTTAATACTATTACTATTACTTTTTAATTTTTTTAATAAAACTTGATCATGTATAGATCCGCAAGAAAGATTTTTCATAACTGTCAAGAAGATTTTTCATATTAATAAGCTAACCTAAAGTGGGGAACTCCACTAATTGGTCGCAAACCAGCGAAATGACCCTACCTGGATACTTGTAATACCTGGAACCTGAAAGAACAAAGGCTGCTTTGATATATAATCCGTCTTTTTTATTTCCTGCGCACTGCAAATGGTATTACATTCGCAACTTTCTCATTTTTTACAGTTAGCCGATCGTTAATCGTTCCAATCTTCAGAAATTATTTTGTTCTTAAGAAATGATTAAAATCCAGTAAACAATCAAGAGAATTTTCTATGTCTACCAATTAATATTTTTTTTATTTGTAGGTGCTCGAATCAAATGTCTACCTGGCATGTTTGTCATAAGTATACTAAATAAATAAATTAAATAGTTCAAAATAACCGACAAACAATAAGAAAATGAATAAACATTTAAAAATATATATTTATAGCCTAGTTTAATCAACACAACCATAGGCGGATTTAGGGGGGGGGGGCAGGGGGCCAAGGCCCCCCCCAGAAGCATTGTGGAGTTACGAATTTTGCACATATTTCATGGTTAAGATTATAATTTTTTTCTCGGCGCTCGCAGCAAGCTGCTCGCGCACTTGTTATTAAGGATATTTGAACTATCCAACTGGTCAAAGCGAGCTAAACACACTTTTCGTAGTAAAAATTATAATATTTTTGCCTTTTCTGTACCTTGGCCCCCCCCCCAGAACCAAATCCTGGATCCGCCCTTGAACACAACTATGTATTTAAGGTACCGAAATTGAAATTTTTACAACTAAGTAGGTATCATCACTAATATTAATGTTGCTGTTAATTTTTGAAGATATTATAAAAAAAAACTTAATATTTTTTTAGTACTTTTATAACTACGTAAATTGCCTATTTGCTAAATTACTACTCACTCTTACTTACTAAAAACTTAAAGTGTAGGTATTGTTAATCTATTTTAAAATAAGTTAAATAATAAAAAAAAAACATCTTAATAATATTATAAACGTAACAGTTTGTGAGAATGGATGTATGTTTGTTACTCTTTCACGCCTAAACTTGAGATTGAAGTCAAATTTGGTATAGAGATTAGACCCTGGAATAACACAAATTATGCTACTGTACAGCTGGTTAGTCTAGTGGTTGTACCACTGGACACAGCTAGTAAATTAATAAAATACGGATAGTTTTTTCTCTAAATAACATTAATTAAGTACAACTTTTAAAAACAATATATAATATTTTATTAAAATTTATAGTTAATTATTTTGATATTTTTGCAGTAAATAACTCAGTAAGTAGGTCTTTACTTAATTGCATTATCATCCACTTGACTAGACACTATAAAGAGCATTGTAAACAGATGTAGATATGACCTTGTCCCCGACCTATACAACAGAGTTGAATAACATTCCAGAAAGTACCACAATATTCTAGTCGACGCAAACCCGCGCGGCTACGGTAGCTTTGGCCGAGAGGATTTGCAGTAAAAAAAATCAAATAATGTATATAATTTTAAATTAAATCAATTAAAATAATCAACTGCCTTGGGATAAGACCACCGATTGTTTACCTTCTATTGAAGATTTAGCGCTTCTGCGCTAGATATCTTTTGACTTTTGAGTTTCTTTGTAATTATATGGTATGCAATAAAGTATAATTCTATCCAAATAAAATATTTACAATTTAGTAAGTATAAAATAATTGTTGTATAGCCTAGTTTAATCAACAAAATTATTTAAAAAACCAAAACTATCATTTTAAAAACTAGGTAGGTATATTAGTTACTAAAGTTACTAGGTATTGGTAGCTATATTAGTTATAAGAAATTATGTTTTAGTTTATTTAGGTTTAATTTTTTATTTAAAAAGGTACACTAAGTTTCATATTAATTAAATATTTTTGCAATAAATATAACCAGTATTTTAAATTTTTACCTAATTGCATTATCATTCACTTGACTAGATACTATAAAAAAATAAAAAGAGCATAGTAAACAGTTATTGTAGATATGACCTTGTCCCCGACCTACCCAACAGAGTTGAATAGCATTCCAGAAAGTACCACAATATTCTACTCGACGCAAACCCGCGCGACTACGGTTGGTTTGTTCGAGAGCATTCGCAGTGCAATGACACCGATAGCGGCACGGAACGTCAAGCTGCGGCCCGCATTCAATATTTTAAGATCTAGACACGCGGCAGCGAGTCAAGCCAAGTTCAAGCAAAGGAACTGGCGACCGCGCCGTGTGTTATATTACACGAACCGTCCAAAGCGCGTTTTGACGACTTTTTACACCCTCGTTATACAAAAACTATTACACATAGACAAGTCAAATTTGGCACATATACATAAATATACGAACTATATCTCTGTTCCAAATTCCAATAACACAGCTCAAACGGTTATTTAGATATAAACATCCAGTAATCGGTGAAGTTAATACATACTGAGGGATAGATCAAAAGTAATATCCCAGTTCCAGATGACCTAGAAAGCTGAAATTTGGCATCCCGATAGGTAATGTCGTAGTAACAAAGGGAAAAATCAGAAACTAGTATTTTTTTATCATTTTAAATTATTATTAATTTTTAAAAAATGTATGATATTAAAGTTTGGGACGCCTAGGAACGCATAAAGCAATACATGTTGCATGTTGCTATAATTTTTGTGTAGGCGGCTATTTTCTGTTAGATACTACGAAGTGCGCGCGAGTCCACTATTCCTACTAATATAATTATAAATATATATACAAACTTTATACCTACTGTACGTATGGATATATGTTTTTTACTTTTTCACGCCTAAACGGGTGGGCCGATTGACTTTAAATTTGGTATAATAAAAAATATAGCTTAGACCCCTGGAATAACATAATATACACTACTGTACCAAACTGTATAGCGGGTAAAAACAGCTAGGCACAGCTAGTCACTAATAAAAATAGGTTCCTGGTACCTACGTAACAATTGTATATCCTATGTAAATACCTATCAATATATCGACTCACCAGCACAAGGCGGCTCAGTAACATAGAGGTAATAATATTAACATTGTTTACAATAAAAATAATGTATGTATATCGCCTTAGGTGCTAGTTGGTGTAAACATTTTAGATACCTACGTACCTGTAACGTATAGTCATAATTTTATAGGTATGTGGCGGTATCTGGGGGCACGGCAGTGCCCCCGTCAAGTCGTCGTCATTACAAGCCTTGTCGGCTTAGGTTTCTTTTGATCGAAATTCTAATTCAGTTCCAGATGATCTAAAAAGTTAAATTTCCATCCAGGTAGGCGGTAGGTATAAGATAGCTGGGTGAATATAGATAAATTTATCAGTAACTAGTATTGTTTAAAAATCAATTGATTAGGTACAATATTGAAATCAATAGTGCACATAAATGCTATATATAAAAAAGGACTAAATTAATTATAAGTATAGGTATATCGAAGCACGGCGAGGCTCACGGGCCGCGGTGCGCGGTGCGACGGCCGTGCCATGGAGCAGTGGGGTGGGGGGAGGTGCAATAAAATAATCATTTGGTATTAATCTTATTATGACTGGGTGTCTTAAACCTATTACATACTAAAAAGTACTGTACAAAAAGCAATGATATCCCATCAAAAACATAAATGTGAAAAGAGAGCCAAGTTCAATATTACGATGTATGTACTCATAGTTACCTATGATTTGGTAGTTGACTTCAACGACAAAAGAAGTGAGATCTAAATGGGTGCCAAGTTCAATGGTCAGTTCTGAAAAATATTTACAACAACATAAAATATTTTATAACAACTTAAAAGATTATTTCTTCTTATCACTTAGAATTAATATTATTTTGAAGCCCAAAGTTTGACTTGGCTAGTTCTCATGGGTACCATACGACGAAGTATCATTAAGATAAGACAATAGATACTTTATTGTACACCACATAATGTTACAGAAAATACATAAGTACATAATTAAAATTAAAAATTACAATGTACAAGGGGCGGTCTTATCGTTAAAGAGCGATTTCTTCCAGACAACCAATGGATGGAGGGGACTAATTTACACGATAAAAGATGGTGGCGCACTAATTAGCATTAAGTGCGTTTAATAATGATCAAGCTAAAGTTAAGAGAGTACCTACTTAATATATTATGAGAACTGGCCAAGTCAGTCTTTAGGCTTCAAAATAATATTAATTCTAAGTGATAAGAAGAAATAATCTTTTAAGTTGTAATAAAATATTTTATGTTGTAAATATTTTTCAGAACTGACCATTGAACTTGGTACCCATTTAGATCCCACTTCTTTTGTCGTTGAAGTCAACTACCAAATCATAGGTAACTATGAGTACATACATCGTAATATTGAACTTGGCTCTCTTTTCACATTTATGTTTTTGATGGGATAAATTATTACATGAATGGTTGTAGTTGAATTTTTTTATCGCACTTATTTGAAATTTATTTTATTTATGTTATGTTTTTTCCCAAAATTAAAAAATAATTGAAAATTGTGAAAATTAAAATAAAACTAAGATTACCTGTATTTATTTTATTTATATTGTATTGATAATAATTATTTTGATTGAAATCATTTTAATGAAATGAATATAATAAATAGTATGTAAATCGTTTTACATATTTTCAATTACGGTTTTAGTGTTTAGAGCGTTGCGGTTTTTACTTGAAGACTTTAACTCGTGATATCAACATTTCTGTACATACTCATACCTAACCCTTTATCCGATTATTTATTTTTTGAAATAAATCCGAGAACACGTACACACGCTTTAAATCTCTGCCTGTTATTAATTTATATTTTAAAGAATCAGACAATTTCGTTTTTAAGGGATAAAAAAGTTCTCTATATTTGTTACATTTACGTCTAAATAAAAAAAAAAAACAAACAATTTTTTTTCAATAGTTTCTTTTTTTTAGGGATTTTAAAATGTGACCTAGATTTAAAAAAAAATACACTTAATTATTAGTTAGTGGCTAACTAATGGCATTCCTAATATGGTATGGACTATGGACCAATAGAATCATAACAGTGAATTTCAATAAGGTCTACTACTATCAAAATGTTTGTTATATATTTTTATAAGTAGAAATCATAAAAATGTGAGACTGGATTCTTTAATTATAAAATATGTTTTTTTAGTAAATTTTATGCATTATTTATGTTATATAATATATTATACCGAAATTGAACGTATTCACAAAAAACCGGATCATGCGGCCCCTAATGTTTGGCATCTGTGAGTTTGAGTAGCGAGTTTCTGGAAAATTCTACTCGCTACCAGATGGCGCTGTTCAAAGTATATAAACCAACTCGGTGGCGGCAATCTTCATTCATTTGAATTCAACAGTGCGAATAAGTCGTGAGCGAATTTCACCACTTTCAAGCGAAATCTCGCAACTTTTCAACAATTTTCAAGTGAAGATCGAAGCTAATATTTGAAGCAAAAAAATGTCTCTGCTGCCGTACCTCTTCGACGACTTCGGCGTCCGCCGGCCCCGCCGACTTGTCGACCAGCATTTCGGCCTGGCGCTTACACCTGAAGATTTTCTATCATTTGGACCCATGATGAGCAGAGATTACTACAGGCCGTGGCGTCACTTGGCTGCAGCTGTGAAAGACGTCGGTTCAAGCATCAAGGCAGATAAGGAGAAGTTTCAAGTGAATTTGGACGTGCAGCATTTCGCGCCGGAGGAGATCAGCGTGAAGACAGCGGACGGGTACATAGTGGTGGAGGGCAAGCACGAGGAGAAGAAGGACGAGCACGGGTACATCTCGCGGCAGTTCACGCGGCGGTACGCGCTGCCGGAGGGCTGCGTGCCGGAGACGGTCGAGTCGCGGCTCTCCTCCGACGGCGTCCTCTCCATCACGGCGCCGCGGAAGCAGCCTGAAGCTCTGAAAGGAGAACGCGCCGTGCCCATCGCTCAAACTGGACCCGTCAGGAAGGAGATCAAGGACCAAACGCAAATTGACGACAAAGAACAAAAGTGAACACGGATTTTTGGTTCTGTAAGTTAAATTCTACCTGAGATTTAAATCTAAAGTTTCTACCTATTTTCAAATAGGTACGATTTACTGGTGCTTTGCAGAAATAGACCAAAAAAATTAAAATAGATGTTAAATAAAAAAATATGTTACAGATAGGTACGAAATTAGCAGATTAATAATTATTCTAATAATAATTTATTAATCAGCAATCAGCTTCAGATCAGTCAAAAAGATTTGTCCTCTTATTAATCGTAATTATTGGTGATTGGTATTTTCTCAGGTAGAATTTAATATTTTTACTATGTTTGCCTATTTTATGTTTAGTGATAAGTTACCTCCATTTTTAAATATTCCAAAGTTTTGGGCGGTGCCATTCTGGTGTATTGAGACTGATTCATAGGTTATTAAGTTTCCTAAATAAAAGCTTTTATCATTACTAAATGTAATTTTGTTTTAATTAATAAATCCTTGTATTAAAATCCCTAGACGTCTTCAATATCCCCGAGTTAGTTAGCTTCTGGTAAGCTAAAGTTAGGTAGAACGTAGGTCAGCTTTCGCCCTGTCCTTAATAAACTTGTGGCTGAGATCACTATCACACAAAAATGACAGCTGGCCGCAGCATTTCAGTTCGAAAAGTAAACGCACATCTATATCGTCCGTCTAATCGAGCCGAACGCGCCGAAAAAATCGAATTTTGAATTCTTTATGTAGGTACCTTTACCGTTTACCGGGGTTAGACTTCCTTTGCAGGAGGTCGACTAGGTGGGTACCCCAACAGTGCCAGTTATTCTACCGCCTGAGCAATGATGTGCAAACATTACTGTGCTTCGGTAGGAGGGCACTGTAGCTAGTGAAATTACTGGGCTAAAGAGTCTTAACAACTTATGACTCTTGGGTAAGAAGCGTTGGTGCAGAGCTCCTAGAATTTCACAACTTTGTGAAATCCTAAGTAGCACTGTGCTGATTATGGGCAGCGTTATCTCTTAACATCAGGAGAGCGTCTTGCTCGTCTTCTACTTCATCACATAAAAAAAAACCTATATTATGAAATCTCATCAAACCTCGCACACTTCTCCGCGTCGAATCGCCCAAATCGCAAGATTTCCCTATAAACAAAAACTTAATTTCGTTCGGTTCGAATTTCGTATAGATGTGCGTTCACCTCAAACTTACAGTAGAATTAACTTGTTGAAAATTTATTTAGGTAAGACCATAAATTTAGTAATGCGTTTTTTCATGTTTTGAATATATCCACTTTATTAGTTAGCTTAGTCTGTTATTCTTTGCTTGACAATTATATTTTATACTCTGATAAAAAATAATAAGTGTAAGCTCGAACAATGTTACCTAATCTAGTGACCATAAATTGCTGGCCCGATTCCGCTGAAATTTCGCAGGCGAAATCATCAGGCACATCACACTAATATTTTAAAGGCAAAACTTCGTGAGTGTATGAGTATTTGTTACTTCTTCACGCCGAAACGGGTGGACTGATTGAGCTAAAATTTGGTATAGTGATAGCTTAGATCCTGAAATAACACAGGATACAGTAGGTACAGCGCTGGGCGCAGCTTGTCCAGTTATAAAGGTAAAAAATGAAGGTAAGATGTAGGAGGCAGTCGTTAGGTCATGTTGCAGGCCCTGTAGTAATCTCGGCGACCTGAAACTGTAACATACAGGATCGCCACACAACCTATAAATTGTGATTTGACTCTGACAATGTAAGTAGGGTAACCAGTAGGGCTATTCATAGTATCCGTCAGGGAACCGAACCGAAGACCGAATTGTCAAAAATGTATGAAATGACGCGGATTGACGTATAAAATCGATTCGACGTAATTCGGTCTTCGGTTCGGTACAAATAACTAAATAAGCCCTGCTTGGAGTATAAACCCCAATTTATTATTATTATTATGAAATAAAACAGCCAAATATTTTATACGAACCATTTTAATTTGCTACAACAAAATGGCGGCCCCCCACAGCTGGAGGTGGCCAAATAATGTTAGGTTTACTTCGAATAGTGTATAAAACAATTTTATTTAATAGAAGCTCAGTTACGCATACCACTACGGTGCTGTATTCACATTTTATTAATTTTTCAATATCGGTTTGGAAAATAAATAAGTTTACTCGTAAACTTCAAATGTTTTGGATCTTTCCAGAATATACTTAACTTTTATGCCAAATAATTAAAAGGATATTTTATGCCAACCCTACTTCTGGGGTAAACGGGTAATGCGTTGGATTTATATGTCAAGAGGATTTTTTATGCCAACCATACGAGTGGGGTAAAGGGGTAAATGCGTTGGATTTATATACCTATGTTAAAAGGATATTTTATGCCAACCCTACTAGTGGGGTAAAGGGGTAATGCGTTGGATTTATGTTAAAATGATCTTTTATGCCAACCCTACGTGTGGGGTAAAGGGGTAATGCGTTGGATTTTACTTCAGAGGGTAATTGCTTCACAAAAATGGAGGACGCTAATGTACAATGTACGAGTTGGAAAAGTTGTCAGTGGGGGAAATTTATCCCATGTTTTCGTTAAATCAGTGATCATTTTAATATAGGTAATTTGAATAGATGATGCTATAAAAAGGAAAAAGTTTCTAGGTCCTATTTTTTTCCAACATTAAACAGAAAATAAAATTTAAAAGTGATCCAAAGTAATAATAACCATAAGACTTAGGTATATGTAGGGTAGGTCAATTCTTAGATATTAAATTGCAAAACCCAGACTTTATATCAGCAAATATTTAAACAGCATTTTATCTACGCTCATTATTCATGTGGCCAAAAATGAAACTAACATTCAACTCATTAAACGTTTTAACAGAGTAATATGAAACGCGCTTACACATAGATGCTAGCGACCTCACGCCATCATTACGATTGTAGATATTGCATGCACTATTGGTCCATGTTAACATAAACACAGAAACTTGACACCTTTGTGTTAAGATAAACACATTTTTTTTAATATTAAAAATACAATACTACAAATTATATACAATACTAAATATTTATTTGCCAAATTAATAACTAAGTCTACAGATATTTCCGGTGGTGAAGCTTCAGGAAGTGAATTTATAATTTAAACAACAAAAAAAACTAAACTTCTGTATCTTTCTGTATCTGTCACAATGCAATATTTTTATGACATCAAACTGATCTGATAATGGAGCTGAAAGGTGGCCATAATGAATTCCGTAATTACTCGTAAACGATGCAACCTCATCGAGTTGGGCTCATTTGATTCCTCTTGACGAGTACTTTATGATGCTAGATGGTAGAGTCCTTTTCACGAAAGACGTCCCGCGGAATTTTGCGGAACTAAATTTATTTTTTTCGATAATTACTGGACTTTATATTCTAAATATTTTTTGTTTGTTAGATAAAATAAATACATATTTTATTAAGAAATTAAATATGAGAAATTATGAGGCGTTAAAGAGTTAAAAATATGCCAACTTTTAAAATTTGCGATAGTGGCGCCCCGCAAAAAGGACTCCTTTCGTGAAAAGCACTCTAAATATAAATAAAGCTTGTTTTTTTTTAAGTTTTTAAAAAAAATCACTTGTATTGTAATCTATGCAACCCCATAGAGTTTGGGCTCATTTGATTCGTCTTGAACTTTGATGTTAAAAATAAAAACTAGTTATCAAAAAGTTTTTTTAAATTTCACTTGTTTATTAAAAACTCAAAAGGGCATCTGCGTGTTGGCCTTTTTTGTCTCTGTGTATGCATATAAAAAGCCCGAATTTGACCCGTGTTTAAAGGCGACAAAAGCATAATGATATATTAATAGTTTAATAATTTCCAAACCGATATTAAATTCTACAATTTATTGCTATACATTGAACTAGGTTTTGTTGCATATTTTTCTAATACACAATTTTATAAGCGACATAAAAAAACCAACTTCTAATATAAACATTTATCTACACAATTTTATTATAAAAACAGTTTAATAAATATAACAATAATAAAATATAAAAAAAAAACAGATTATATATTATGTAATTCAGATATATCATCAGAATTTGAAAGATCATTAATGTATAGAATAAATATTTTATTAAGTTTTTATTTTATATAATGAAGAAAATAAGAATATAGTTTATTAAAAAAAAAACAAGATTATAACAGAAATTAAAATTATTATTAAAATTAAAGTTAAATCGAAAGAAATGAAAGTTCTCTATTTTTCGTGTTTTGTGTTTATCCAAAATTATATATTTTTTGTTAGACGACATATTAAATATTTTTTTCCTTTGAAATCCGGTATTGTAAGTTTTATACTGAAAATTTGGAAAATATTAATAAAACGGCACATCCTATTTTAACCGATTTTAAGAAGAAAAGTTTAAAAATTCGTAAGAATTTCAACTTTTCTAAATAATTAATGTAACAAATTCTGGAGGGCCATGTGATGTAGATCTTTTTATCGTACTAACCACAGCCTAAATATAATATATATTATATTTATAACAAAAAAAATTACATACATATAACTAGGTAAAAGGAATATTCAATACATTTTTTAAATAATATTTTTTTTTTTAATTAGGTAGGCGCATACAAATATGTAAATATATATTATTAAGTACTTAAATAATAATAATAATAAACGTAACAAATAATAATAATTCATAATATGAAAATAATGTATGTCTTATACATTACTATTGCCATATTATAATAACACGCTGTTTACAATTTAATAACAAGTTTATAAAAAGAAAATAAAAAATATTGGAAAAAGGTAATAAATAATAAAAAGTTTTGTTCACAATATAAATACACTTATTATGTCATAGAATAGTGATTCTTGCAGATGGTCAACATTTGAAACGTGAGTAAAAGTGCATATATCTGAAATTATATATTTTTTACCTTATTTGTTAGTTCCCTCAGTGATTGAGAATAAATTTCTAAAATATTTATATACATGGAAGGCATGAGGCGTGTGCATGAACATTTTAATATACAGGTCTAATAAACTAAATGACAGAGGAGACATAAGTCAAAAACTATGTAACTCTTTCATGACAAATTAAGCTCCAGTCCCTGTGCACTGTGTAATGAGTTTGAGACTTTATTTAAGTCTGCATACTGATGCAAGTTTTACACAAAAATAAAACTTGTATTATTTAGCATAAACGATGCACAGCATCTGTGAGAGTGCGGGTTATACTTTCCTCTAATTTTACACTATTCCTTCCGTTTCCGGTCCAATTTTGCCAACATGGCGCCGCGTTCGCGCCAATTTTGCCTCGTGGTCCCAGGTAGCCGCCATGTTGTTTGGCGGGTTTCTGTCATAGGAGTCTCCAGGAGCCCTTATTGGGATGCTGTGCATCGTTTATGCTAAATAATACAAGTTTTATTTTTGTGTAAAACTTGCATCATTATTCGGCATGTAACGATGCACAGCATCTGTGAGAGACGTGTTTGTAACTCCTGGTGACCACAGAACGGCAATACAATGAATGTAAAAAGATATACATACAATGAATAATAGTAACAATCAAACTTTTTCTCATTGCGAGCCTTAGGAAAACAAATCATAAATAGAATTATTATGCAATTAATGTTAAATTACAAGTAATAAAAATTAAGATATGTAGTAGAATCTACATTTTAATTTCATTGATGGAAACAAACTTGGAATCATTAAATTGGCTCGAAGTTCACAGCTAAATTATTCTGAGATAAGCCAGGTTCACCTATGATTTGCGTACAACAAAATTTGGCAAACGTATTTTTTCTACGCCAATTGCCTAGCGCAAGAATCTCTCCTATAGGGGAATGTTCATATCAATTAAGCGACGCAACAGCTGTGCGCATGCTGCCAGAGAAGCCGATATACCGCTTATTTCAACTCGGTCTCGTTCCAATTACTAATTACAGTGCGCGAAGCTGTATGAATGGGAATTCGTATTGTAACGAACAAGGCATCGTGACAGTCAGCTGTTCGTTGCTGTTCACCCAAATTTACAACATACTATGTAACCAATGCAATGGACATTCTTATCACAATGGGATAAAAGTTTACAACCTGATTGCCTGAACGAAGCTGCATCGGTTTAAGATCCGAAAGCTGGATGTAAAATAATAAAATTTTAATTATGTTCATAAAGCTGTGGTGAAATTTTCAAAAGAGTACGGTTATACACCCTTCTGCCTGATGCCAGCAACAGCAAACAAGCTAGCCTACGTGATGCTTAAAGTAATGAATCTAATATTGGTGAATTAGACTGGAGCCAGGCAACCAGGTCACCTGGATCCCAAATTGGCAGTTTCACCGATCTAGTTCTTTGCAGAGATATAGCTTGTAATAGCTTGTAATATGTGACTGACTAAAGAATTAAAATTAAGGCTCTTATTTTGAGCCGATTCACCAAAACAAAAAGAAGTCATTTGTAAAGAAAAACAGTAGGATAAGCTAACTTTTCTACAAGAAATAAATAAGCTTAAAATCTTTCAAGGGTATTAACGTTGGGTTATAATATTTTATACACTAATTATATATTATTGATCCATCGAGTCCAAGCAGGTCTTCAAGGACTTCAAAGTAGATTCTCTCCAGCCAGATTTTAATTAAGATCGCTTGACCTTAGACCATTCCTGAGCTATACCACCCACCGACAATCTCCTAGACGTATAGCTCCATGTCCTGAACTCGAGGTGGTGGCCCGGTCTATTGGTATTCGATCCAGGTTCCTGATCCTCGTCGGTTTGCTCAACACTTGCTTGCGAAGATCCGGCAGCCAAAATACTTTCGTCCACATTGGAGCTACCAGGTATGTGCCCTGCGCCGAATTCAGGTGGTGAAAGATGCGTGGAAGCAAACTTGGTGGAGGGAATATCCACGCCAGGTGGAACCTCCATGATCGTCTGAGGGCATTGCAAAAGCTGACCGAGGAGTCCCAACAATCTTTGTCACGTATTTGGCCCCAACCGTCGTTTTTATTTGTAAATATAAGTTGATCTAAGAAGTCAGAAAGTGGCGAAAAATACTCCTGAGAGCTGATGGAAACAGATTCCATTCCGATATCTGTAGATAAATTGTCGGCGATTATTTTGAAGAAATGGAGAGATATTTGGCCATTATGGAGATTTTCTATTTGTCCACCAGATTTAGCAGTTTATAAGACATCTCCAGCAGTGGTTTTAACCGCGTATCGCCTTCCTTTTGAATAAAGCACTGGTTTCCAGGTGCCTGATATTGTCTGGTCGTTATCACCGTAGGATTGAAGTTTTAAAAACTAACGTGAGTGTTATCGATATTACTATGTAAACAACCGACTAAAACTCACGGATATAATGGTCGAAGCTAGGCTCGACCCTGGGTTCCGACAATTACGATGCCCTACTACCACCACCGTATGATTGTCCGATTGTAGAACCATATGACGTTGTATCTTTGTAAATAAATGGCATAAACTCACTTGTATTTTCTTCGGCTTCGTGCCGACCGTACCGTCATCGTTTAGTGTAAACATAATTTGACGTTGCTTCTTAAAATGGGTTATGATTGCAATGCCACCCGTGTTGGTTGATGGTCCAACCTAGGCCAGTGAGTGTATCCATCACATTCTTCACCTACTCTTAGAGAAGTGTTCTGGATGCTAGCAAAAAATCATCGAAGTACACTTTTATTCTGATGCGACCTTGTTGCGTCTTTGATGCGCATGACAGATCGAAGGGCAAACAGTTCATCTGAAGTACTTGGCCGTTCTAAACCATCCTCAAGAAACGCAATGCTCATGTGCTGAAGACAGGTCTAGACTCACCATCCAATGAGACTTAGAAAAAGTTGTGCACTTGAAAGTGATATATGAGTCTCAATGACTTGGGTACTATGCTGATTGAAAATATATATAATATAATATTGAACCATCGCTCATTTTGACTAAAAATATAGTTGATAGAAAACTAGGTCCCAGGTGTTGCTGATCCAGTATCTCTAACACCCTTTTCAATAATGTTTCTATCTGCAGTCTGAGGACCTATTGGCTGTCGCCCAACGACATGTAAATAGAATCCATAGACAAAATTACATTACTTTCTTAAACCTCCTCTTTAATATGAGTAAAATAACAAACGCAGCAAAGTACATTGAAATTTTCATCAATCGTAGTGGGAGTAAATTAGCCAATAGTCTGATAATGGAGTAGCACATTCGCTGATAGGCGAAACAGAATTGGTTTGGAAATAAATGGCAGACGCATTCCCGCAATCATTTTGAAAACATGCTCTGGGGTCCCGTTATTTAGCATAAACGATGCACAGCATCGGTGTTATGTACTCTCTGCAGCTTGGTCAATACAATCTGCAGGCCTTGATTAATAAGATAATATATTCTTCTTCAATCATCAACTGCAAATACTAGATGGATATATGTATTATATCAGGGGAAGCAGGCCAGTTTGTTACAAATCTACTTAAGATTAACGATTCTCGCTGAGATTGTAATACATTAAATATGCCTGCTAACACTTATATTATTATTAACTGCCGCAACGGCGAATTCTAGAAAAGCCATGATCATCCGATGAAAGCTTCGAGTTGACAGCTGCAGAGTGTGAAACCGTCAGGCAGGCATCCACACTGGTTCTGAACTGGGCGCTGTAGCAATATCATGCGAATCCACCGTGCTAGGCACAAACGCCGGTTTCACCGGAGACAAACCATGTGAGAACAAGGAGACAGGCTCCGACGTCGGTTTCGAACCTGACGCCGGAAGCACGTTATGCGAGGTCATGTAGGTAGGCTCCGACGCCGGTTTTGAGCCAGACGCTAGAGGCAAGCCAAGCGAAGTCTAGGTTCCAACGCAGAGCGAGGCCACGGACGTAGGTTCCGACGTTGGTTTCGAGCCGGACGCCGGAGGCAAGCCGAGCGATGACACGGAGGTAGGCTCCGACGTCGGTTTCGGACCGGACGCCGGAGGCAAGCCGCGCGAGGACACGGAGATAGGCTCCGACGTCGGTTTCGGACCGGACGCCGGAGGAGAGCCAAGCGAGGTCATGGCGGTAGGCCCCGATGCCGGTTTCGAGCCGGACGCCGGAGGCGAGCCAAGCGAGGTCATGGCGGTAGGCCCCGACGCCGGAGGCGAGCCAAGCGAGGTCATGGCGGTAGGCCCCGACGCCGGTTTCGAGCCGGACAGAAACCCGCCAAACAACATGGCGGCTACCTGGGACCACGAGGCAAAATTGGCGCGAACGCGGCGCCATGTTGGCAAAATTGGACCGGAAACGGAAGGAATAGTGTAAAATTAGAGGAAAGTATAACCCGCACTCTCACAGATGCTGTGCATCGTTACATGCCGAATAATATTTTATTATACCTCCCACTTGCATCGTACCTTTTGTGTATTACAGTGACAAAATCTTTTGGACAAAGTTCTTTACAAATTTTGTGTTGTTTGAGAATTTGTCACTGCGACGCACAGTGTTTGACTGAGCTACAATAAACCATTCCCATTATTATCAACTTACTTGATAGGTGATGGGTGTTTTTTAAGGTATGGTAAAATCACGTTACCTGTTTTCAGTCGCAATCATAACGTGATTATATCAATCCAAATTTAAAAGATAAATACCTGTGGACTGTGGATAGTGCACATTGTGTTTTGTAAATATTTAAAAAAAAATCTGTTATAATGTAGTATTTTGTGACTTACGACATGCAACGTCAAAACTCAATAACAGTAAATAGCTACATCATTATTGAACACATGTCTACTCTGCCATAACATACCAGACCTGTCAATATATAACAATATCCAGAATAGTAAATAGGACGTATCAATTTTTCTAATGAATTAAAAAATGCATTCGAAAAACTAATAACAATATATAAAAGTTCATACATCTAACAGAATCATACATTTTAGAAACATTTCGTCTATATGTATAATTACCTACTCTAGTCACTAAGCTACATAAAGATATGCCGATTTGCTTTGCAACATTCCTAAATCTAGTATATAATGAGTATATAAAATTGAGCTTTGTTAGATATGTATCGATTCATATGTCACAAGCTTTCGAGTAACAAAGTCAATGTGTCTAGAAGATAGTATTATTCTAGAAAATACGGCTAACAGAAGTCATTTAGTATTATTTATAAAACTCAAGTTGCGTTTTTCATATTATGCAATGACATTTTTAAAATATGAAGACACGTCAATTGCCATTACTTAAAAAACAACTATAGTAGGTACGATTAATCGGTCTTAAAAAATTATCGAAATGATAACTCATTAATCGGTTTATTTTACAAATAAAAGAATCTATATATTATTGTTATGATGCCTTACTGCTTGGACATACTTGTGTCAATTTCGAAATAGATTTGACATTGTTACTGTGTACGGTGTAACTAGTCTGGCTAAAGCATTACAAGTAAAAATATCGATATACAAAAGTTGCCCGTCCAAATCACTATCTTTGTTTTAATAGATATATCAAGCAGTTGACATATTCTTGCCAAAATGTACATATCTTCATATTTTAAAATACCATTTACACGACTTATTTTCATTTAAAGTCTGATCACGTAATGTATCCCAATTTAGCAAAGTGGCATTTTGATAAATGCTGCATTAAAACTGATTAATACTACAAATATGTATTTAAGTAGTCACATTGCATTTTATAATTACTAAAATAACATTATTAATCATTATTACTCATTTGTAATCGTTTCTCCGTTTTTTACAATTTTAAAATAATAATAACATTTGATTAAAATAGCAATGGCATTTATTAAATAAGTGTAAACATCTACTTATCTATTGATATGTATTTTTATGTCACAGTAATTTTCATTTTCCATTAATTCATAACAATAAAGACTATTTCAGAACACATATTTACATAAAGGTATTTCATACCAGACATTATTCAGAAAGAAAGTTTGAATTATTTTTAAAGGAAACCAAAAGTTGATTACATTTTTTCTTTCATTAACATTTTAAATTATATATCGGCAGCTTAGATTATAGCTACTTAGTTTAGACGCCACATAGTCAAATTCGGTGGACCAGAGACGGAAGTGGCGCCTCTCTTGTGTAACGCAGGCAACATCGCATTTTCGTGATCGGTTGACAAGTAAAGGGGAGTGACGGGAAGTGACGTTAGCCAATGAGAGTCGAGTAGTTGCACGGTCGTCCGCTAGGGGCGCTGTTGTGAGCGAGCGGTAGGGCGGACGGGCGTGAGGTATTATATTGAGCTGTGTAGACGACGGAGACTCACTTTACGTTTGGCTGGCGGCTGGGACGGTCACTTTACTTCGGGACGGCACCTCGGACGGACGTTATGTCCGAAGGGTGACTGGGACGGTCACTATACGGTTTGGGTATCAAATTAGTTATCGAAGCGTTCGTAGCTTTGCGGAACACTCGGTCCCCGTTAATATTGTGTAATTCTGAGTAGTGTAATACCATCCCTAATCACATTGTAATGTAACTGTTTGCAAGTGTAATAAAATTAATCATATTGTGGTGTGATGTCTTATTCTTCTCGCCCGTTATATCCACGCTGTAATCCATGCCTGAGGGGCTCCAGAATGGGCGACAATAGAGTGATACACATATAGGTTACTACGCTAAGCGCCCGGTATCCTGTCCCGACATCAGAAGTGGGATAAAGAACGGTGAAAGAATTAACGTGTTTTTTTAAATGTTTCAGTTTGCCTGCCTTGTTCGCCGCGCCTGGCTTTTCCTGTGGCGAGTTCTGAGTGCGCGATCTGCGCACAGATGTCCACGCGGGTGACATGCAGTGGAGCGCTTTTGCCGGCGCTCGTGTGTGCTCGCCTGTTCCTGCTTGCGTGCGTGCATACGTGTGTGTATGCGTGCGTGCTGAGTCTGCTGCGCTGTGACCTGCGTCGCTGCTGGTCGAGCAACGAGTCGACCTTGGTGTGACTGAACTTTGAGACGATCTGAGAGATCGAGCCGTATCAGCGATGAACATTATTTGGTGAGTCGATTCCATGATTTTTTGTTCATGCCTACTGCAGACTACGTAACCGTAGCTTGTTTTGTCTACTCTTGTAGTAGCATTTTAGTGTGCGATGAGCGGTAGTGGAGAATTTGATGCCTGAGCTAAGTTTTAATGTCGCTCAATGATAATTACCTACCCTCACTTTTTTGTAAATAGTTGAACATGGCTCGCAGTGTAGTCAGCTTAGAACAAAGCTTAGAAGTGTTATCTAATAATTAATAAGGCCCTCGCGTTGTGTTAATGGAAGTAAAATAAGAAATTCTGAGATTTTAGTCTTAGACTGATTACAATAAATGAGGTTAGGTTTGAGTTAGGTTAGGTGCACTATTGAAAATTGCAATTTTAATGCCACCGGTTTGTGTACCGGTGTGATACGATAGTCAAAGATCTTAGGCTTACATTACAATTGAGGTTAGGATTGAGTCAGGTTAAGCAAACGCAATTCTGTGTTGTGGTTATCTTTATTACAGATGAGTGCATGCAGCAGCGCGTGCGGTCGTGCGATGCGCTATCCTGAGCATCGGCGCGTGTGTGCGGTCACTTGGCGTGCTGGCCTGAGCATCGGTGCGTGTGCATTCACATGGCGCGCTATCCTGAGCATCAGCGCGTGTGGTCATGCGACGCGCGGTCGTTCTGAGTGTGCAGAGGAGAGAGAAAAAAAAGGGGGGAGGAGAGAAAAAAAAAAAGGGGGGAAGAGAGAGAAAGGATTTGTATCGCCGTTTATGTTTAGTTGCCAGTCATCACGAGAGATAGAGGTCCAAACCAAACCAAACCAACCAAACCAAAAAAAAAAAAAAAAAAATTTGAATTAGTAGCCTTTTTTTCACGGTAGTCAATAGGAGAGTTTGTGTAGTTCATGCGGGTTTTTATTTCGAGTTATAATAGTTTCCAACTCTTGAAGTGAAATTACCTAGACAAAGTGGTGTGATCAGTTGCGGTTGGAGGTGACACGGCTGTTCGATGTGTGTTGTGAGATAGTCGAAAGGATTCAGATGTCTGGGTCGAACCCTATGGGCTACTGCGGGAGCTATAGATCGAAGAGACTCTGTTATCCGGGCTATTGTTATGCTGTGAGTGCATAGTGAGTAGTTGTGGGGATGCAGAGATCCGGGTCGAACCCTATTGGCCGCTGCGGTTGCCGTAGATCGAAGGGATTCTGTTATCCGGGCTACTGTTGATGCGGTGAGTGCATGGTGAATAGTCGAGGGGATGCAGAGATCCGGGTCGAACCCTACTGGCTGCTGCGGTTGCCGTAGATCGAAGGGATTCTGTTATCCGGGCTATTGTTGATGCGGTGAGCGCATAGTGAGTAGTCGAAAGGATGCAGGGGTCCGGGTCGAACCCTACTGGCTGCTGCGGTTGCCGTAGATCGAAGGGACTCTGTTATCCGGGCTATTGTTGGTGCAGTGAGTCCAGAGTCAGTCGAAAGGATTTTGTGATCTGGGTCGAATCCTACTAGCTGCTGCGGTGGCTGTAGATCGAAGAGACACTCTTATCCGGTCTGTACTGCTGGTGCATCTTGAGTTTTGAGCTGTCGCGTGTCACAACCGAACTTGATGGCATACTAAGTCGCTGGGGTATATTTTCTAATGAGAGCCCCAATTATCTGTCACTTTTGAAAGAATTATGTCAGGATATTATGTCAGGATGAACGAGCGGTGGAATGTGGAATCAATTAACATGGTGTCCTTTTGTTATAGATGTGCAGTAAGATCGCGCTGGGAGAGCTCACCCTGCGGGAGTTCGCTCTGCAAGAAGATCGCCCGAGGACGTGCGAGCGTCAGGAAGGCCGTATCGGCAGCTTAGATTATAGCTACTTAGTTTAGACGCCACATAGTCAAATTCGGTGGACCAGAGACGGAAGTGGCGCCTCTCTTGTGTAACGCAGGCAACATCGCATTTTCGTGATCGGTTGACAAGTAAAGGGGAGTGACGGGAAGTGACGTTAGCCAATGAGAGTCGAGTAGTTGCACGGTCGTCCGCTAGGGGCGCTGTTGTGAGCGAGCGGTAGGGCGGACGGGCGTGAGGTATTATATTGAGCTGTGTAGACGACGGAGACTCACTTTACGTTTGGCTGGCGGCTGGGACGGTCACTTTACTTCGGGACGGCACCTCGGACGGACGTTATGTCCGAAGGGTGACTGGGACGGTCACTATACGGTTTGGGTATCAAATTAGTTATCGAAGCGTTCGTAGCTTTGCGGAACACTCGGTCCCCGTTAATATTGTGTAATTCTGAGTAGTGTAATACCATCCCTAATCACATTGTAATGTAACTGTTTGCAAGTGTAATAAAATTAATCATATTGTGGTGTGATGTCTTATTCTTCTCGCCCGTTATATCCACGCTGTAATCCATGCCTGAGGGGCTCCAGAATGGGCGACAATAGAGTGATACACATATAGGTTACTACGCTAAGCGCCCGGTATCCTGTCCCGACATATAAAAACGTTATTTACCAGCATCACTGTATTAAAAATATTGTATTTAATACTGTGTACTGTGTGATAATAAATATCTGCAAATTTTTAATATGACCCTTGACAAGGGTAAATTGCCCTATAAAATTTTGCCAAAGTAACGCTGGAAACACGTATTGTTTCTACGATTTAAAATGTCAATGTTCAAGTTGAAAATCAATTTTTTTTTCCATAATTTTCATCTTATTACTATAGTAATATTTCATGTGTTTTGTGAAGAAGTTATTTCATAATTTTATATATTGTGTATTATTTTTAATATCTTAATTTACAGTTTGTGTTGTATTTAATTGACTTCTAATGGAAATAGTGACATTTACCTTTTGAAGTTAATAAATATAATAAAATCAATTTAATTATAAAACGATAAATAAAAAAAATTGTATTTAAGGGATAGTTAGAGACCACAAGATGTAGTTAGACTAATTGTCATAAAATTGTGTTATTTACTCTCATGTCGAATATAGAGTGTTTTAAGGTTTTCTGACTTTAGTACAACTACATCTTATAGTTTATTAAATGTGTGCAAAAAATAAGAGTCGTGTTAATATTAGCTGGGATGAACGATAGTTTAGTTTTTTAACATAAATTCAATGAGTTTATTATATCATGATATCATGATATAAATTTGCATAAATTGTATAAATTGCAATGAAATCGTTTACATTTTTTTTGCAAAACACATAAATATGATCCACTATAAATCATGATCTGCCTCTCATTTAAAACAAAATATATTTATTATTTTGAAAACTTTGCAGTATCCAAAAGATGCAAAATTATAAAAAATGAGGTTACATTTGATTTTATACTGGAACGGTAGGTTTTTAAGGTTTTTTACAAGCTTTTATTTACTTTCACTTGTCTGTTGTTTGTCTGTCTGTCTGTCTGTAATCAAATCTTGCAACTTAAATTTGACCCACTTCCCGGTTTCCGATTGAGCTGAAATTTTGCATGCATGCATAAATCGGATGACAATGCAATATTATTATGACATGGAGCTGATCTGATGATGGAGCTGGGAGGTGGTCATAGGAACTCCGTAATAAAACGACGTAACCCCATCGAATTTGGGCTCATTTGATTCGTCTTGACGAGTACTTTATGGTAATAATAATAAAAGCTTGTTTTTAAAAAGTTTTTTAAAATTTCACTTGTTTCAAAATATTATCAAAATTTGACAGCGATAGCGAGACGAGACATGAGTTTTGTAATGAATAACGCCCCCTTTTTTATTACATCCGCGTTCCTTACATTTTTCGTTCATGGTTTTCGTAAAAGCTGCTATTGTTACGACTCTTAATTTTTTTGCACATTTTGAAGTTATAACCAAATAAATACTTAGTAATAAAGTCTAGAATCTAGACCTAACACATCATGACGCCTATTTCGGAACACAACGTCTAAACTACTCCAAATTAAAGCTTCTCACGTTACCATTTCATAACTTATTATTATGCACTTACATAACTTGAAGTATTCTAGGTGTCACTTATTTTTATGTTTGTGGGAGAACATAACTTATTGTGTAAAAATCAACATCACTAGATCATATAAAACAAAGTCCCTTTCCGCTGTCTGTTTGTCCCTATTCCCTATGTATGCTGGATCTTTAAAACTGCGCAACAGATTTTGATGCGGTTTTTTTAAAAGACACAGTCATTAATGACGAAGGTTTATATTATGTTTCATAAAATTAGTTAGTTTATAAAATTTTATGTATGTTAGTTTGTAAGGTATATATGATATGGGCCTCTGGTACACTGCATCTGTGGTAGTGTACTATTGCCTGAAATAAATGATTTATTATTATTATTATAAATATATAAATGAATAAAAAACCCATTTCCTAGCACCTACTAAAACCAATGAAAAATATTTCTTTATTTATTTTTTATGTAAAGAGAAAATTCTATCTTGATAAACGGATGGCGCCACCCTTTATGCCGATGCAATATTAGTATTTAGTATTTTTATAATATTATGAAAAACTGGTGTAAGTAACAACCAACTCTTTTAGAGTAAGAAATAGATAGTAAAGGGCTGGTTGCACAACAGTGGGATCGTGCAAATAAGATAAAAATCCTGTAAAATACAATACTTAATTGTCAACTTTTAGGCTCTATTATATCTATATATAGAGCAGTATTAATTGTTATAATTATGTTCTTCCACAAAACGTCTAAAGTGCATTCACATTGATCTTTAGAATTGCTACATAATATAATATATAAATACAGCCGTCCCTAATCAACGAAAGGCAACAACCTACAGAACCTACTTCTATTTAAAAAAAAACTCATCGCAGACATGAAAAAAAAAATAAGACTAAGAAAAAGACAAGATTTGCAAAATAATTTATAGGTACACAGAAACATACATTTTTATTTTGACATTATGAGTAGAAAATCATAAAATAATATGTTTAACCATCGACGAAAGAAATCACGGAATTGAACTGAAATAAGGAATGAAGCAACCATAGTATGCCCACTTTCTCGCCCAATGCTCTTAGTTCAAATTTTTCTTTCATCCATGTTTTAACAAATAGATAAATTTAAAGAGGAAGTGAGAAGTATCAAATGAAAATCAACTCAATAATTATATAAGGATCGAAGATATTATAGAGATACATATAATATATAATATGATCGCGATATGTGGAGAGACTTGGGGAGGCCTTTGTCGTGCAGCCGCGGATGAGTGCTTCGGCGTGCCCGCTGCCCCGGCATTATGGCGTCCCTCAGGAACACCCCCAGGTTTTTTAGTGGGTATCCCCGCCGCGCCCATCTTCGGCGGGGGAGTCCCACATACCGCCCCGCGTCCCCCGGCGTGGGGTGATGATGCGTAACGCATTTTTCCTGGGTAAAAAAAAGGCCTTGCCGTGCAGCAGTGGGACAGTATAATATAATATAGATATAATAATAATAATATATATGTACGTACCACTGAATATATAAAAAGAAACAGATCTTAATGAGAACCAAACGTTTAGAAGTAGGTAAAATATAATATCTGCGATGACCAAACAATTGAAGAAAAGAAACACCTAACAGTGTAAAGGCGTTCACTTATGTACATAACCCAGCCTTTAAAGATCGACCTACAAGCACCAGTTCTAAGTCGAAAATAAAACGAAATACATTTAACTATCATAGATAATAATGTCTTATACAACCACTTTAAAGTTAGGAATATAATAAAAAACAATTAGAATGACTTTATTTATTAAACAAGCTTTATTAATTAAATTACTCGATTTTAAAGAGTTTTAACATCTTATGACTCTTGAGTAAGAAGCGTTGGTGCAGTGCGCCCAGAATTTTACATCATTGTGAAATCCTGGGTGGCACTGTACTGATTATGGGCAGCGTTATCTGTTACCATCAGGAGAGCGTCTTGCTCGCCTTTGCTGCTTTTTTATTTTTTTTCCTAAAAAGCTCTTGAAAATTCAATTTGAATTTGACCAGGTTTGCCATCGAACAGAATTTCGAGGTCAAATCACACGATTCACACGATTTGTCGTGTTCACGTACCTTTTGAAATTAAATTTTCTACAATATTTTTTTTGATAATCTTGGTATTTGGATTTCAGATAAGTAAGGATTTCACAAAGAATATTGAAATGTGACTTAGAATATAGGACAGTTATTTCTAATACCTAGGACCTAGGTAAGAAAAGGGTGTGTATCATCACTGACCTTGTACCATCTATATATTATAATATGATCTAAGTAGCGTCAAGTTAGTGTGAGTTTCTTTTGATGGCTGAACAAGCCATACATACCTGCTACAGCAAAGGTCGCAAAAGTAGGGGGTTGCAGAATATTTTGGTGTTAGTGGTTCGTGCAAACGTGTTTCTGGGCCAGCGCCTATCTTCGTAGCATCGAATGGAACTTAGAGAGATCCTACAGTAATGAAGAGACTAGAACTGTCATCCCATACATTCTCCTGTACAAATTTTACTTTTAAGAATGTATGGGATGATATATTTAGTCTTGACATGACATTAGAGTCCACACGCCGTGATAGACCCGATCGTAGTAAGTTTTGACGTGATAGTGTGTTAATTTTGTTTGATACGAATGAGATAAGAAAGTTAGGTGTGTATACCTATATATATGATAGAAATAGAAAGAATATGAGGTATAATTTTAAAGTGTTGTATATAAAATTATTATCCACATTGTATATTCTATGATATGTTTAGATCATGTCAGTCTTCATGCTACTACTAGAGTTCAGTCCTAAGCTAGCGGATTTTCCAATCCCATAAGAAAAGGACGCGATTATTCCAAAACAGAAATCATCGAAAAGCTTTACGTAATCAATAAATCCAATCTCATATACATCCCTAGAAAAATATTTAGGTATATCAGCAACAAGTTCATTAAAATTATCAAATATTGTAATATTCACAGCATTTTTGATATGTTTCGTTACATTTATATTTACATCTATTTCACTTACATCTATTTTGTCTGTGATATGTTTTTGTGCTTCATCTAAAGCGAGTGCATCGTGCTCATAATTTACAACTACATCAGTAAATTCATTGTGATTCATCAAAATAGATGCTAAATCGACGCTTAAAATATATCTCTTTACTAAAGAAAATTTCTTGGTGAAGAAATTCGTGATAGAATTGACTAAGTTGATGAAAATGAAGATGAAAGAGGAGATGGTGTTCTTACAGTTATAGATGATGGTGAAAATGGTGATGATGATGTAGAAGTTCCTGTTAGGGCCGTGGTGGGTGATGGCCGAGCTTGGAGGAGTTGGGTACACGACGTCTACTTCGGCAATCTTGAAGATGGAGAGCAGGAGATGGGAAGAGATGTCTTCGTGTTGGGAGTTGATTCGAGATTTCACTATTTTCAGAACGTCTATGCACTCCTCCTGAAAACAATAAGTCAAATATGATACCATTGGAATTTATTACCATCAGTTTTTAGTACGTCTATTTCGTAGAGATTAGACAAAATTAAGTCCAGAAAGAATAGCGTTATTGGAGTCTTAAAGAGCACAGCCATGAGTGGATCAACCAGGATCAATAAAATATGAGCTTAGAAATTTTCATTGTCGTCGAACTCAATACCCATTCTCTGCCGTTATTGACCCAGATTTGGTGTGTAAGATCTTTAGTTTACCCTATTTAACAGAAATGTGATACGTTTCATAATTACGAGAGACACACTTTGCTTTTCGTCCAAATAATGTATAAAACACAGGCACTGTGCAGTAAGTACGACTAGTTTTTAATGAATATTGTATTTAATTGGTTTATAAGATGTGTCTGTAATATTTACCTTTTCCCTATCGAGCAATGCTTCACCAGCCTCTCTCAACATCTCCTGTTCTTTAGGCGGCACGCTGGCTGAGATGATCACGTTCTCATTGCTGATGTTGAACAGGGTTAGAGTGCAGTTGGTCTGGAAGTAACGTAGAACAAAATTAACTTGATTTCTTGTATTTTTGTGTGACTAAAGCCCACAGCCCAAGGATGGCATAAGGTATTGGTTTTCCTTGGTTTTATCTCCTTGAAATAATATAGTAGATACCTACTAGAAAGTACGTAATCTCATCTGATTACACTCCTAGGTTTTTGAATATATAAATGTTGCAAGTGTCATTTTTATCATCGTTAGCCTAAAATAGCCTACTGCCAAGAGCTAGTTTCTGTGCATCTGTGCAGGTTTTTCCTGATTATTTCTATTGGAATCTAACAGCTTTGCAACGTCATCCCTGTCGATCCCAGTACATTTTTTCTAACCTCTCTGGACTTTTGTTCAGCACCCTATAGTCAGGATAATGTCTGGGTGAAAAGCTAATAAAATTAATAGAAGCTTACCATTCGTCTACTGCTCTAAAGGATTCAGTCAGTATTCACCTTCAAGAAGCTTGTATTAAAAGAATAAATAAAAGTTATAGAAGCTTACCCCCTCCCGGCTGACAGAGTACATATACTGCTGCAGAAGCCTCACAGCATCCTCGGCTCCCAGCCCAGTGTGTGGACGGAGAAGACCCTCGTCTACTGCGCTGAAGCCGAGGAGCAGGTACACGCCTTCGGGAAGCTTGTATTCTCCTGGAATTCACAAAAAAATATATATTCAAGATCACAAATCACAATTTATTTTGATGAAGAATTCTATATAGGTATAAGATTATTTTCAGTATAAAGCATTATTTTCAGTGTATTATATTTTGAACTTCTATTTTTTTTTATGTGATGAAGTAGAAGACGAGCAAGAACGCTCTCCTGATGTTAAGAGATAACGCTGCCCATAATCAGTAATGTGCTATTTAGGATTTCACAATAATGTGAAATTCTAGAAGCACTGCACCAACGCTTCTTACTCAAGAGTCATAAGATGTTAAGACTCTTTACCCCAGTAATTTCACTAGCTACAGTGCCCTCCTACCGGAGCACAGTAATGTTTGCACATCACTGCTCAGGCGGTAGAATAACTGACACTGTTGGGGTACCCACCTAGACGACCTCCTGCAAAGGAAGTCTACCCCCGGTAATTTGCAGCCTTGGAAGCTCATGTCCTATTGAGGCGGTATCCAGATCATGCAGATGAATGACCCCGAATAACAGTAACACCGGCCACTTCTATAGTGGCCTAGCAAGGCAAGCATAAGAATTACTCTCACCTGGAGAACACGGCGCTCGCCGTACGAGACTACTACCAATAAATAGTACAGAAGACTTACCAGGGTTAGGGCGCATGCAGATGAAAGACCCCGAGTAGCAGTAACACCGGCCTCTGTAAGCCTGGTAAGCTGGAGCCGCATGAGAGTAATGCGCCAGGCGGGAGGAGCACGGTGCTCGAGGCACACACGCCACCTTGCAGGATACTTGGAGAGAAGCTTCGCACACGCAGAGGTCTGTGCATTCAGCTAGCTCCGCGGAACGGTACAGCTGGAAAATAATGTTGAAGTTTGTAATGATGCTGATGTTTGTAATATTATAAAATATGTGAATATCAGGTTAGCAGCCTACGAGAATTTTTAACGACTCTCTAATTCCATGTACATCTAATAAAAGGAAGGGGTAATTGACAGATCTATCAACGTACAGTAGAAGCCGTTGAACTGAATGACTTGAATTTCAGATATACGAGTACAAATATATTATTGTAAAGGAGATCCGCCGAGACAAATATTTTAATGCGGGTAAAGCGGCGAGCATATGGTAGTCGTAATAATAAAGCCTTAATTTAGAATTTTAGAATCTCATCGAAGTACGTCAAATCCCATTATGTATCTACTAACTCCTTGCCAAACCATTTCCCAATAGTGGAACTTACCCGCCTAGTTTCACCCATCTTGATATACTGAGCTTGATCATCATTCTCCGGCTTCTTCACAATACAATACTTGGTCGGCTCGAGGGTCGTCGTCGGTCGTGGCGTAGTAGTCGTAGTCGTTGTAGTCGTGGTAGTTGTTGTTGTGGTGGTGGTTGTTGTAGCCACGGTAGTCGTCTCGGTTGTCGTTTCGACAACAGGTTCGGATATCTGCGCGATCTCGTTCGGACCGATCGTTTGTTCGGACATGGTCGTGATTGGGCTGAGGTCTTCGTGGTTTTCCTGAATAAAGATAAACATAATTTATTGTCAATTTGTGCTGTGGATGCTGTTATTGAGGCAGCTCTGAGAGCCTATTGGCTAAATCACACCCACTACGATTGATGACAACTTCAATGTACATTGCTGCGTTTGTTATTTTACTCATATTAATGAGGAGGTTTAAGCAAGTAATGTACGAAATTTTGTCTATGGATTCTAGTGTTTTACATGTCGTTGGGAGATAGCCCATTCTATGGCAAGATTTCCATTTATTTGACCTGTAACCTGTAAGGAATTCCATTTATTTAATCTGTAACCTGAAACCTATAAGAAATAGTCCTAAATTTATATATCAAATGCCTTTAAAGTTACAGGTCCAAGCAGCTATATACAAATAATTCACTTTGACTCGAAAAGAGAAAGAAGTTCCTAACACTAGCACCGAATACTCCTTAAGAAGAAAAACTATCCTACCTCTATAGTCATATATAGTATATGTATTACATTCTATAACTTACCAAAGCCCCACTAACATGGACCGGATAATGCGAGCTGCCATGCTGCGTGGTATGTTTGTGATGAGTGGTGGTGCGGTGGTAGATGGGGGTCTCCGGAGCGACGGTGATGTATCGGATGCCATTGTCGACGGGCGTGGTGGTCAGTAGAGAGCCGTACGTCTTCACGTGGTAGTCGCTTTGGGATTCCACTGGAAATTAAAGTTTGAATATATGTATTATAAAAGTTCTTGTTATGGTCGAGAGCTTGGATGCTGACCACAACGTAGGTGCCCAGTTATATTGTGGGAATCTAATCATCGGCCAGAAGTCAGTGCTCGAAGTATCAGCCGTTATGGTGAGGTTGTGACGATAGATACCTCTTAGGCCACAACCAACGAACAACTAACCAACTGCCAGCCAAGACTGTAATACAATCCAAAATCAATGGTGCGATAAGCATAAGCCCCTTGAAGCTGCATTTCCAACTCGGCTAGAATTACCATCGATGCATCAACCCTTAACCAACAATATAGTTAGGTATGTCACAAGACTCTGATAGCCATACAACCGGTCTTGTTAGTGCTGCGATAAGCACAGACCGTTCGAAGCTGTGCTCGAACTTAACAGCTGCCAGCATAACACTTACCAACACTAGGATTAAGCCACAGCAGTCTCTGCCACCCAAAACAGTAGTACAATTGCCCAAAATCAGTTCCACAATATACAAAAGTCACTCGGAGCTGCTTGGGCAACACAGTAACAACGGCCGCGCAACATTGCCATACTGTGACATGATAATAGAACTTACCAACACAAGGATTAAGCCACAGCAGTCTCTGCCACCCCAGGCAGTCGTACAGCTGCCCGAAGTCAGTGCCACGACAAGCACAAGCCGCTCGGAGCTGCGTGCCCAACACAGCAACAACAGCCGCGCGGCAAGCCGCAGGGGAGCCAGCACAACCTTGAGTCACGGCGTCTACTGCGCACCATTGTTCGTAGTTCTCCAGCCGAATTCTGAAAGAACATTTGTAATTTAAAATCTAGCTTGGCCCAGCGGAAAGCGTAATAGAGTTTTATGCTAAAGCGAAGTTACCAGTAGGGGCTTTATGAATCTCATAGGAGCATACTACTAATGATAGCAATCTGGGCATGTGCTGTTGATGATGATATTTTAGCAGTGGGATCCGGGGCGAATACTCTAACACTTCAAAAACCCCAAGTTATAGCTGTATCAGTTCAGTCCCCCCAAACAGAAATCTAGGATTCGCTATTGAGTGGACTTATGGTCATTTTTTTGCCATAAAAATTTAACTCGGTAGCTCGTTCTTTGTTTTTAGCTATAATATTATTATGTCTGTCTATTGCTCGTTATTTCTTCAAAAAAATATGCGAATCCATTTGAAATAAAATCAACACAATTATCGACAACCAAATGATTTGGATAAAGTCCAAATACTGACAAAAACAAAACATCTCCACACTCCAATGTATTCTTTATCCATATAACCCTTACAACTCCAAACTCTAGTCAATTTAGGGCTGTAAGGACTTATTGAACTTTGCCGTCTGTCCCTGGCAGGGGTCCCTTTATTTTTAGAACCGCTATTCAATCTTAATCAATAACTTCAATCTCGGGCCCTTTCCTATTGAGGACCCTCTCGAAAGCTTTGCTTACACTTCTCGCAATTTGTTTAACATATGAAATGTTTTAGGGAGAGATTTCAAGCCTGAATTTGGCCTGATTTGATCGAAGTAAGGTGTTTAAGGGCGTTCATTAGGTTAATAGTCTCTTTTTTAATTTGTATTATACATAGGTTAGCATTTGACCACAATTACATGTGATGTAACGACGATGTGGCTGTAGATGTTAGCAGACTAAATCTAGAAGGCGGGATTAATGCCTCCAGTTCAGTCTAGTCTTTAATTAAATTGTGGTGCTTAATCTTTTTCTTCAATTTCTACTTTAGTTAGTTTATACTGTCCCAGTGCTGGACAAAGACCTCTCTTAAATCTTTCCAACTTTCTTATGCCACGTCGCGTCGGCCCAGCCGGCTTGGAACGCGTTTATATTATATTATCATCTTGGCACTTTTTCCTGAGCCGCCAGGATGTGAATATTTTTAATTCATTGTAGGTAAACCTTTGACCACGTGTATGTTTGTATGATTGTGTGTATGGATGTCTGTTCAAATTTCCCGAAACTCCAGGCAAACTGCAGGATTTTTACCTATGTATTTTTATTGGCTTACACATATTTACACTTATTCCAACGTAGGGCACAGCGCAGGTTTTACGAAGATCGGTACAGTAGTTTTCAAGAACTCGGTTCAGTATTATTTAAAATCGCTCTCCGATACTAGAAGCGAGCTTGAAGTCGTTTTTTTTCATTACATAGTTTTTTCAGTCCATAGTCTTGATTAACGTTCAGTAATTGAATAAGCCCTAAGGGCTGATTAATCTACATTACAGTATTCTATCAATGTATAGCAAGGGTTGACCACCAATGAAATGACTCGGACAATGCTTGGACATCACTAATTTCCTACCAGTACACACCATATGACTTCTGAATTACTGCACAGTCACAGGATTATGAACCTAATAGCTTAGGAATTAGGAGACAATTTGGGATGGTAAAGAAATGAGTATATAGCTCCTGAATTAGTCACTTGCTATGCCATTATAGACTTTATAGCTTAGCTATAAAGCTTCAATTTAGGATGATCAAGGATCGATCACGTAATTCGCCATTGGTCATTGTTGAGCTGATTAACATGTTCGGGAATGTTCGACGTTAATTTCGATGCTCAGGTGATTTTGATCATGCATTTGCTAATAACGTGGTGTGTGGAGGGTTAAGATCATTAAGTGGGTCATTTCCCCGACTGTACTGACGATTTTGTACTAATAATCAGAATCAATAAAAGAGTATCTGACTGACCTATCTACGCACAGCCTAAACCGTTAACCGCAGGACTGGATGCAAGGCTCTGCCGATTCCCAGGCCTCCGTCCCAAAGACGATGCGGGAGTGCCGCCGGGTTGTTTTAGTGGGTATACCCGTGCAGCTGTCCTGCACGGGGAGTCCCACATAACCCTCCCATACCCCCGATGGGAGGGTATGCGTAACGCATTTTTTCCCGGCGTTAACAAAAAAAAAACCGTTAACCGTTTGGATTGAAATATTGGAACACAGGTACGTAGTCGTCCAAATCCGTCCAAATAAAGCCGCGTCTCCAGCTTCTGTTTCTTTCAAACATTCAACATGAGCATGACAACATCAAAAAAGTCTTTTCTCGAAAAAAAAAGTTGTAGTAGAACTTATACCTACGTGTAAGACCTAGAATAAACTCTATTATCCATGTAAATTTTCTCCAGGAAAATGCTACTTTAGCATCAAGTTAGTCCTATCGTTGTGCTGAATAATTAAATAAATAAATAAAATAATAAAGTGATATGATAAATACCTTATTGGTATTGGTATACGGGCTGTTTTCCGCAATTAGGCCGCCTGGCCCATTTTGCGTGGATTAATATCTTAATAAATAACTGTCAGAGTAAAATCACAATCACAAATATTGGTAGTGTACTCAGATTTTATGTTGCAGTTTCAGGTCGTCAAGATTACTACAAAAATTACTGCAATATGCTATTCTTTATACATACGAGTAGATACTCGTATGTACTCGTGTGTGTCCCGACTGTTTCCTATAAGATTATAGGAAACAGTCGGGACTTGATTAGGTTTTACATTGTCCTTAAAACTCGTAATATATACTGTTTAAAAATCTTCAGTCTCGTTAATTCTATTTAACCTAAACAAATAATTTAATTCCACCCCTTTACATCCCTCTAATTACAACCATTTAACAATTATAATATCAATATTTAATTGTACGAGGTTGCAGGCTATTACGATACTGAAAATAGTAATTATCATAATTGGTTTAACATTAAATGGAAATAATTATGGGAATGGTTCACAGAATTTGTTGATTTTGTGGTAATATTACATTACAATTTTTGGTACTCACACTAGCTTATGCTCGCGCCATTGCCCACTTGGCGAAATTCTTTATTATCGAAAGTCTACCTGATAAAATCTATCCATGTTCCAAATTTCAACCCAATCCGTTCAGTGGTTTACGTTGCGCGTTGATAGATCAGTCAGTCAGTCCACTCTATTCTTTTTTATCTTCAGAAGAAAGATTTGACTAATTTATAGATAGATAGATAGAATACTCCTTATTGTAACACCACAAATATACAGAGAATCTTAAAACTAAAACACAATTTCGTAACTTACCTAAGTATGTATTTTTAAAAACATTTTTCAAAAAATTACTTTCTATGTAGAATCAATAAAGTGTTATTTATTTATCTTATATAAGCGCCTAATACCACGCTTATAAAACCGCGGGTAAAAAATACGAGAGTATATACTTATAATACATCAAACAGAACAGTAACCTACATCAAGCAGTGCACCATCGATCGGTCCCAACTTCCAGCTCCACCAAAATAGACTGAATCTGAATTCACTCCGCCAGATTTGATTCGTTATACAGACTATTTTGAGATAAAATGGTTAATGCAGTTTTCGCAGCACTTGGAATATATTAAAACAGTCTAAATCAGGATGAAAATCATGTAAATTGAGAATACATACATGTAATATATAAGAGTATGAAAGAAAAGCGGGACTGGTCAGCTGACTAATCTATCAACGCATAGACCAAACTGCCTAATAGATTGATTTGCAAGGAATGCTGGTTTAATGATGAAGACCTTCTATCGAAATACGAACGTAGATGTGTCCTGTGATTGTACTATCATGAAAAGTGGAGCCGAAGGACGCTGGGCGCAATATAGATGGAGACAATCATGAACGTTCTTGATTACATCGACCATAGCTAGATTTATCTTATACTGCATTCAGGGTCTGCACGGCGAGGGTATGACATGTCCGGAAGGAAGAGCTAATGAGAGGACATTGGGCGCAAGATGGATGGTAGATGGAGATGCTCTTAGGCGATCATGACGGCAAAGGCTTTATAGCTACTGATCTTCCCTGCATTCAGGGTCTTCACAACGATGCTCTTCGGAGTTCTTGATTGCATAGACTATGGCTGATCTTACCTGTATTCATGGTCTTAGGATCGAGTTCTTCTTCTACTGAGTATTTTCCCGGATATGGCTTATTTTTCGGCTATATGTCTTCCTCTTCTCGCATAAACTATAGCTAGATCTATCTAGATTATTCTTACCTGCATTCAAGGTCTTCGCGGAAGGCATGGGCGGCATGGACCGGGAGCGGAGAACCGATAGGAGGACGTTAAGCGCAAGACGGCTGAAGGCGCGCCTGAACATCCATGACCATTTAATCTATAGGTACCTAGAATAAGTCTTACCTGCATTCAGGGTCTTCGCGGCAGGCATGAGCGAGGGTATGACACGCCGGGAGCGGAGAACCGATGGGAGGACGTTGGGCGCAAGACGGATGAAGACGTTCCTGGGCGTTCATGCAGGAATCTTCGCGGTTGTCGGTTTTCCTGGACATAATTATAAACATAAGTTTTTGTGTAGGAGACAGAGTGTTCACTGGATTAAAAATATAATTCTTTTGAACAAAAATATAAAAAAATGTTGTCTTGTAAATAACGCATATTGATCTAAAAAACAGCTGATATCAAAAAAGAAAAGATAATTAAGCAGATAATTTATCAGTTTTAGTGAATCATTAAATATTATAGTGACTTTAAAATGCTTATAAAATAAAAATAAACAAAGATTTTTTTTCTAAATTACATAATTAAATTTAAAGATCCACTAACTAATTATTCTTCCAAGAGCAACTTAATTCGTAATCTAAGACGTTTCAAATAAAGTTTTCTAACTTTGAAAAAGAAACCACGGATTCGTGGCCGAGAAAAATCAGGGGTAATAACTTCACATGGCAACCGCTTCCTCTAGAGAGGGGCAAATAAATAACGATATTTTTATCGATGTTTTACCATCGACTTGACGTCCAAAATATCGATGTTGTGTGACCTATGGCATCAACTCAATTAAAAATGTTTTATTCAGGTATCTAATTAGAACAAGATGAGCTTGACGTTCACCTGATGCTACAACTTACAACTTTAAAAAAAAAATAGATTTTGTCGTTTTTGAATATTATTTGTTGTATTGTTGATAAAAATCAAGGGTAATAATTTCACATGGCAACCGCTTCCTATAGAGAGGGGCGAATAAAATGTTTGTCATATCGATATTTATTATTACGATCGATTTCCTGTCGTCCAATATATCGATATTTACCATCGTCTTGACGTCAAAAATATCGATATTTTACTAAAAATGTTTTATTTATCTAATTAAGAACGAGATGAGCTTGACGTTCGCCTGATGCAATAAATTCCAACTTTTTTAAAGGTTTTGCTATAGTTTTTATTGAATATTTTTTATAGTATTGTTGATAAAAATCATGGATAATAACTTCACATGGCAACTGCTTCCTCTAGGGAGGGGCGAATAATATGTTTGTCATATCTATATTTATAATTAGGTTACTATCATCGATTTAATGTGGTATCGATATCAAAATTTATGTCTAAGTACAAACTTTTTTTAGTACGTTCATAAAATGTCTTCATCGTATTTAAATCTTGCATGTTTTAGCGCTTGTAAAATAAAAAAAATATTTGCTAGTTATATATGTATATACCAAGAAATAATTTACAATATTATTTTTGTTAGGACATTCTTGAGCGTAACGTAACACATAATATTCGGACATTTTCACTTATTCCACACATTCCGTACATTCGGACTTTTCGGTAAATATTGCTGATGTTATATCGATCATTTCGCGAATGTCGTTATTAAGTTTTATCGATATAAGTCTTCCCCAAGCCTAGTCCTCTTGTATATTCAGAGAAAAAAGTTATAAAGATAAGGAAATATTATTTTCCAAAGTTTCCTTTGGAACACGTTTTTGTGACAAACAATTAAGGAAGTTTTTCGGCTGCTATCGTAATTTCGAGACTTTCATATCTTTTTATTCTAAGAGGATATTAATTGTGACTATTTGTTTTAAGATGAATAACTGCTAAGGTTAATTATTATTATATTATTAATGAACAATTAGACAAATTGTTCTTTTCATAAGGCTTGGTTCACGTGACCGGCATAGAACGCGCGTTTTGTAGTCCGGCTCCTTAGCCTATAGCATAGCCGTAACATGTACGACCCCGAGCGGCAGAAAGCAACTTGGCATGCGTATAGCTTTGCCGTTCATAAGAAGAAATTTTAGTAGAAACACCCCCCCCCACGACAATGTTTCCACCTCTCCCCCCACTTTTATGTCCCTATTTTTAGCTTTTTGAGTTTTTCATGAAAACTATGAAAGCTAGAATAAAAATGGCAAGCAGAAGTTTATTCTCCGTAAAATTCTCTACAATATTGTCCTTTATAGCATATTGCCAGGATTTATAGTTTCAAAAATATGATTTATTTCTTTTTTGAATATTTTCCAAAATTCCATATAAGACGTTCTCTGGGCACAAAACATGTCGTTTTCATGCAGAGGTTTGAAACTTGGCACAATGATTCCTTATCTCCAAATAAGCTGATTAAGATCAAAACCCCCCCTATCACCCCCTCTAGCAGCAAGGAGGGGGGGCAAAAGGGGCCGCGCCACCTTTCTCCATTTAATTAACTCTGGGAGACCATGTAGAGCCACGAGAAAAATTTCGGTGTCAATTTCGGATAAACCGATGATGTAGATTTCATTTCTGATATAAAACAACGGTATTGGTGGCATTATGTTTAATAAACTTCTCCTTGGCATTTTTATTCTAGCTCTCATAGTTATCAAGAAAAATTCAAAAAACTAAAAATAGGGACATAAAAGTGGGGGGGAGAGGTGGAAACATTGTCGTGGGGGGTGTTTCTACTAAAATTTCTTCTTATGAACGGTAAAGCTATACGCATGCCAAGTTTCATACTTTCTGCCGCTCCGGGTCATACCTCCATACTAAATCGAGCTAAGGAGCCGCACTATTGGTAATAATTTTTGTCTTTTTCTAGTATGCTCTATTTGTGACAGATATAATTTAATAGATATAGGGGTATATGGAAATAGAATGTAAAAGGAATTGAATAATTTTTTTTATATCCCGCCTAATGGTGAGCGGTTACCGTCGCCTATGAAATCCTACAACAGCACGAAGTGGTAATTCCGACACAGAGTGTGCTGAAATTCCTTTCTACTTTCTTTAAATTCTACTAATATTATAAACGAGAAAGTTTATATGAATGTATCTTCGTTACTCTTTCACGCCTTTTGAAAATTAGTATAAAGACAAGCTAGCTTAGTCCCTGGAATAACATATAGTCTACTGTTCAGCGAGTAAAATCGGGCACACATCATCGGGCATTGGGCATCAGGCGGGCACTGTAGCTAGTGAAATTACTGGGCTAAAGGTCTTAACATCTTATGACTCTTGAGTAAGAAGCATTGGTGCAGTGCTCCTGGCATTCACATCATTATGAAATCCTAATTAGCACTGTGATTATGGGCAGCGTTATCTCTTAACATCAGGAGAGCGTCTTAATCGTCTTCTACTTCATCACATAAATAAAAACAAAAAAAAATGACAAAGAGGACTTACTTGCAAAGACAGAAAGCGATTTCCGTGTTCCACTGCACGCCGTTCTTCCTATAGAAGCTCCTCAACGCGGTCATACAGCCTTCACGATCGCAGTCAGTGACGTGGCACTTTTGCAGCACGGGGGTCAGTGACGTCACACACTCCGAGTCCTTGATGCAAGCGTCCAGGGCGACGTGGCAGGTGGACTGTAGGGCCACCTTCTCCTCACCTGATCTACCGTTCTCTTTGCCAATGCGGTCTGTTGGCGTATGTGCGGTGTTAGTTGTGTTTAGTGGTGTTTTTGGGCAACGGTTACTACATAAAGATAAGATACTGTTTATTGATACCACATATAAAGTTAATCGTAGTCGTGGTCGTAGTCATCGCCGTGGTTATGTCGTCGTTGTCGTGTCATCGTTGTCGTAGTGTCGTCGTCGTCGTTTATCATAGTGAAGATGAAATCTGACTATCAGATTGCCTCTTTATATAATAGCATGATTGATTCAGCTTAAAAAGGTGTTAATTTCCGAACGAGATGATATTTTTTGTATATGTATTTTATATATGAGTTCTAAATGTTGTCCCAAAAGTCTCCTAAAATATCGTGTCTGCGTCGTAATTTTAAGGTCAAAAGTAAAAATCTGGTGCTATCCGTAAGCACCATGATTGCCATGAGATAGAGAAAGAGACATCCAGTTTTTCAAAAGTTTCAAAGGTACAAAATTGCTCATTTATAGAACTTTATGAAGTTACGTCGAGGAAGGAAAGAAGTATTTTTCGCGTCATAACATCTCATATTATAGTCCAGTCACATTTTAGAAAAGAATTAATATGAAACAGAGTAACTCAGATTTCACAATAAGACTGTATCAATCACAATGCAGTCTCATTGAGTTTAACCGTTGCCCATTTTGTGAATCTTAATAATTAAATTATAGTTCGATCACTATGTGGTATTCAAAAAGCATGTGTAATATAATATACACCACACGTTGATAAACTATCCCTTATCATTAAAATTCGTTTTGTCTGTAAAAATATTAAAATATAAATTGGTTGAATATTAAAACACCTTATTTTTAAATCTATTATAATTTATCATTGGCATATATACCTAATTATAAATCCTATCATATTTATTATAATATGTAAAAAATAAACACCGAAAACACAACATGAGATAAATTGTTTCATATATAAAAGAAATAGATAAAAAATAAAATACATAATAATATCATATGAATTAAACTAAAACGGTAAATATGGTGTAGAATTCCAATAACAAGAAATGCTCATGCCAAGACAGAATATAATATACAAAAATTGTGTTAATGTCGATAATAATAATATGATAACTGTGAAAAGTGTATATAAAATACGTGTTGTGATTAAAAATACCAATGGTTTGCCAATGATTCACGTTTTATGACAATAAATTCATTTTAAATACAAGCTTGAACTTTTTAATCAACATGCTATCAACAATTTTATGTATCATGTTAAAATTTATAAAGTCGATGTTTTAAATGGTACATGCAAAGTGAATTCAAAAGAAATTTCCTTAAACCTTTGTAACATTGGATCAATAAAAACAGATTAATGTCTTTCAAGATGGTTCTTTAGCGTAAACGGTAGCTTTCCGGAGATTTCCGAGTCTAAGCGGTTTTGCTAAGACTCTCCTTTAAAACTAAACCTACAATTTTACTGAGGAGGGGGAGGAAGCAAACTTCAGGGGTCTACGTTTCACTATTCCTCTCTAGATACATCCTAATCTACGCCAAGCTATTCTGTGTCGATGTTCATAAACTATCGATTCTGGAGCTAGGAGTGGTCTAAACTATAGTGCTCGGTTCAGAGGGTAGAAATAAAAGGGATGGAAGAGCACTCGGATTTTTCATGAAAGTGCCGAAGAATGAATTAGATACCCGTGAAAATGGCCACCATCGTATTGTACAGTTTGGAAGCCCCAAGTGAGTGTGACTTACGATATCTATGGTTAATTGTAACCTACGGTAGGCCATAGGGGTTACCCTTAGATCCTATAGCTTTGTCAACTAATCTTCCTTTAAAACATGATGGTACAATTTTGAAATGAAATTGGTGCAAGTCCTTACCAATTCAGTGATTCCGAAAGATTAGTTGACGTTTATTAACCATACGTACGGTTCTCATCGATGTATCCAGCTCCGTAGACAGTCTTGGTAGCGTATAGAGGATCTTCGCTCCCCCCTGGCTCATGGTTCCAGCGATGGTAATGGTGTCCGTGCGGGTTGAAGTGAGGACTTGCATATCGATGCACGTGCGTCATTATTTTGTCCGGGGCAATCAGGTTCCCGTCCTGAGTAATGGACATACCGCCGATCCACGACGACACTCCGGTTCCGTTCCGATTAGGCGTCCGTCCGTCCGACATCAGCTTTACTGGAATTTCATCCATCGAATGGCTTAGCTGGGGAAGCTGCACGACCGAGCCGTAGCGCGACCGGACTCCGAACTTCGTATCGCCAGAGACAATCGCGCCGGCCGATCGTTTGCACACAACGATTACAAGAAAAAAATCTGACCCTACTTTAGAAAAATACAAAACATTCAATATCGGCAGACGTTACGACATTCATCGGGCAGTTTGTTCGGTTCGAGTCAGAGAACGAAGTCTCTCCGATGGCAGTCCCGGTCGAACTATTCAAGCCAAGTCTATGCCGCGCAGTAACCATAGAGATCGTAGAAAAGTAGAAGATGCGAGATCACATGCAAACATGCACAAACAAGACTCAGTGTAGACTTGAGGCCAGGTGAATGCGACAGATCGTAATGAAATACTAAAGTGGAGTAAAAGGATAAGGGAAACGGCAGAAATGTAACATGCAGGCATAAAGTAGGAGAGCGAATACTCATTAAATATTAAACAGACATTATTAAAACTCATACCTCCTATGTATAATGCTAGTCCTTAACTATTAAAATTGTGTAAGTGAAGTCGAGTCGTTATAAATTAAAATCGGGTTAGCCTTTTGCTTTTAAATATCAAAATTCGCTATTAAATCTCTAAGAGCCTAAAGTCGTGGATTTATTCGAAAGGTTTAAAAAGCTTTTAAATGTAAAATTCAATTTAAAATCGTGTGTAAAACGTTCTAAGAAAATCGTACCAAAGAGTATTCGAAGGAAAACTTGAGAAACAAGGCGCGCTCCTACCTTACCAATTAGCAAGCCGAAGCGTGCAGTGAGCAGTGCTAGAGGCGACGGCATCCGACAGAGACACATAGAGATAAGAGAGAAGAGAGGGTGAGGCGGCTCACCGTGGCGGGGCCGAGGGGGGCGCGGGGAGAGGAGTGCGGCGCGCAGCAGGCTGGCGGCGGCGGCGCGCGTCATCAGCCGCGTGCCGTTCTCCGTCACCAGCAAGAGGGTTCCGTCAGGCGCGGCGTACCGAGTCAGCGGGGGCGTCACCGACACCGACCGCGCCCGCGGCGCCTCGAACAAGGCGCGGACTGCCGGCTCACACTCGCCCCACGCCGCTGCCCCACAACCACGTTACAACGCCCTCCCACGCACGCCGCAATGAATACCCTCAACGGACACTACCATCCTTTGAGCGTACTCCCACAGAAACAAGGTTAGGGTAGTGTATGCCGCCTCGATCGCCGAAGGTGTCAAGCCAAGAGTTCAGGTAACTGCGGGCATCTGTTTGGTGTTTAGGTCAGGAGTACTAAAAACAAGCTCGTGTTCGGTGAAACATAAACGACAGCCGGGTGTGGTAAAGTAGTGATCTAAGTCAATCCTAAGGCCTAGGCATCTATACTGTGTTCAAATAAAAAAGGCACGTATAAGAAATCAAAGAAATGATAGAAACGAAAGTAAAAACAACTAATTTAACACGTTGACGGCTAGTTGGAAGTGAGTCTAGTACTCGTTTAAGCGTTTGATAGTGTGAGTGTTGCTGTCTTGTTCGTTTTGTTGGTTTAAATTTGAATTTGTTTTCTTGTTAACACCTATAAGTTTGCTATAAACCTCATTAATTTTGTACACGACGGTTACAGCTTTCGATATATTGATATTTGTTGTTAATTGGTGGTGGTGTCCCGCAAGGCGCAATACTGGGTCACAGATAATTTGTATTATACATAGCCTTCACATTAATTAATGTGGAAAGCGCATGTATTTGCATTATTGATTTAAACACTTAAAGCTATATCTATTGATTAAACATAATTCACTGGTTCTGACTGAAATCTATACACAACTATTCATTTTATTAATAAAGGTCCATCAATAGGTCTATTTGCAATATTTGATTAAAATCATTATTCATTATATCTAAAAAGGAAGGAAAACAGAGTGATTGCCATGTCATTTTCAGGTTCCCACTCAGGGCTCATAACAAGGGAGTTAGTAAGGTATTTTTCAACTAAAGATCGGCTGTAGTATCAGTATGGAAGATTCCTTGGGTAAATATATAAGTTCATGTTAAGTACAATTATATCAAGTCTTTATAACAATCAATTATAATGTCACACTTGCAACATAGTGTCCAGGTAAAAAAAAAAATCTTATTCTTGACTTGACTGCAGTTGCATGACTATAACTGCAACCAGCAACCATTTCTTATAATGTAGGTACAATGGTTCAATGGCTAAAAGAATATTAATTGATGGTTCTTGAAGTCCCAAATGCTTTTAAAATTTTCGTTGACCTTATTTCTGTAATCCAGGATTTATATTTCTGTAATTCGGGTTCGAGAGTTAACGCACCTAAAGGTAGCTACTCTATTCCAATCATTTCAGCTCAATCGAACCTAAAGTGCTGGTGAAATACCTTTTGATTCCCAAAATCTACAACCGCCGATTGTTTACCTAGCATTTAGATACGAGTATCTAGCTCAGTCAGTTTCTTTGTAATTATTTGGTATGCAATAAAGTATATTATTCTATTCAATTCTAGTCCCTACTGTTATCACCATCACGTTTCAGGATATTTTTCCGGAGGCGGCCAAGTTGGGAAAGTAATTTGAACAGTTGTGTGTGTTCCCACGTACTGAAAGCGAGCCGCAGGGCAGCCATGATGGATTTTAAACTGCGGACGCGGACTGCCTCACTCCATGTATTGTTATTCTATTTTTGATGTGCCTTGTAAAGTACCTAAACCTTGTTATTTGACACGGAATTGTGAAATTCGTTAAATTATTGGGCAATATTATTCTGTCTCTTTTTAGTTGTTTACTTAACATGATGTTGTGATTGTCGTTTCTTATTTTATCTTTTTTATTTAGATCTTTAGCATACGTTTGTCGTCTAAGTTATCAATTCTATCTAACGTTGGGCGAAGACGAAAGTCTTGGGGACAAATTTTTTAAAATTCTTTAGAACTCAATATGTGTGGTGGTGGGCCCGCGGAGCCCGCTTGTAATACAGAAAGTTTATGGTTCTATAAATATTTGTATGAGTTGCTGTTCCAAGGAGTGATAGTTTTTTTCATCACAATTCAACTCGAACAGATGAAGAAGGAGTAAGCAATATTAGATGGATTATGGACCTTATTCAATCTAATAAGTAGGATAGGATAGTAGGGATTATTCTCTTTATTAACTAAACATCAATCCAATAAATAAATATTTCAGGACATTTCACACAGCACCACCTAACCCTAAGCTAAGCAACTTAATGCTTGTGTGATGGTGGTTAGGATATCGGATATAATTCTTGTAAACTTTTCTTTTGTAAATACATACTTATAATAGATACAGAAAGCCACCCAGACCAGAAACAAATATATGTGGATCATACAAACATTTGTCCCATGCGGGAATCGAACCCGCAACCTTCTGCGTTGCAGGCGGGTGGCGGGTATTAGCCCACCGCGCTACAGAGGTCGTCAAAAAGCTGTCCTCTAAAACTATACCTCACAGTCGCACTATTCCCGGTTGAAAGAGTTCCGAATCGGGATCATTGTTCGATATTCCATGGCTTTGTTGAAAACTAACGTTTCCAACCACCAATCTCAACTAGCGATGCACAAACTGAAATTAGTTCTGGCAAATGGCTCTGTATCTGGCTATTCTAGTTACTGGTATATTTTTTTTGGATTTGAATGTAGTTTTTTAATTTTGTCGCCTATGTATTTTACTGTATTTTAGTATCCTCGCTTATTGAAAGCGAGCTTAAAGTCGGTTTAAAATATTTTTAGAAGCATTTTGGGCTTGGATGGCAATTCATCTCTTTGATTTGGTTCCATAAAATAAAGCTGATTTTTGTTGATATAAATAAATCGCATTTAAACACCGCGTCTCGGCGAACGTAGTGAGGGCATTCTTGGACGAGATGGGGCGACAATATCCTAGGTAAAAGTCGATGGCAGTGGTTGGAGGAAGAAGACAGAGGACCGCGTTGAGTGGCGTTCCATGCCTGTGTTCAGTAGTGGACAAACGTAGTTTGATAATGATGATGATGATAATGATGTAAATTGAAATACATTCAGTCAACATATAGGTCTCACTATTATTATAATTACTCGCACCAAATTAAGTAGAAATGATTAAAACAAACGAAAATCAAATCAAGAGAAGTCCTCGGTAAATGGACAGCTGAAAACAAAGCATTGTCAAAATTAATTACAGCAGCATGATTTTAATTAAATTTTAAAGAGATAATCCGAATACGAGGTATTATTATTATTAAAATGATTCATTAGAGACACGGATTGCATAATTTAATTATGTAAATTTGTAGTTTTATTGCGTTCTTACACTGATGAACTAAATAAATATTAGCTTATTCTCGTTGTTGTCCCCGCATGGAAAAATCCTTTCTGAATGGAGGTCTACGTCAAAATATCTATTTGTATTCAAAATTTCAAAGCGATCCGTTCAGCGGTTTGAGCTTATATTGATCCAGAGCAACTATAAGAATAAGAATTTGTTTATTCATAGATTTCAGGTACATAATATCAGATCTTAATGTAATGCATTGTTCTGCCGAAACCTGTCTTTTCCAGTCGTATGAATAATACAATAATGACTTATAGCTAGCTATGGCTTATGATTTATAACTCACACATATGTATTACTTTATTTTTAAATTTTGTACTGTAAATATTTTAAGAGATTATAATATTATTCAAGCGCCATTGTTATTGCTCAAAACGATTTCTTCACGCTTTGAGTTTATTTTCGACGTCTGTCAAGCAAACAAAAACAATACCAATCGAATATTAATTTACCAAAGTTGAGCACTTACAATAAAGAAACAAAAAGGTAGGAGCCATTCAGTGTGGCCCTTTGTAAGGGTACTTTGAGGTCCGCAAAACCAACCTTTTGAAGAATTCCCTCCCTTTTGGCCTTTGACACGAACTTTCGTTTCCTTGTTCGTTTCTGATTATGTTAATAGTGATTGCTTGAATGTAACAACGTTTTTTGTACGTTGGAAGCAGGAGTTCTTTGAATCGACTCTTTGGAAGTGCCTATAATGGGATTTTTTTGGTTGTGGTATTGAGTTCTCGAGCGACTAGTTTTTGAACGAATTTGATATAACTTTTGTTGATTGTCTACTGAAAATGTTCGAAAATGTTAGGGCATAGGTACTATAGGGTTTATAAATTATCTTTACATCATCTAAATATATCAAAGAAAAGAGTGACTAACTGACTTACTGATCTATCAACGCACAGCCCAAACCACTGAACAGATTCGGTTGAAATTTAGAATAGAGATAGGTTTTATGACGTAGACCTCCGCTAAGTAAGGATTTTGCCACGCGGGCAAAACCGCGAGCATAAGATAGTTTAGTATAAAATACAGTTCAATTCATATATTATTAGCTTGTAATGAAATCGCTTCCGCTACTGTCTGTTAGATCTTTTCAACTACTTCTTTTCTTACTTTTCTTTTTCTTTTTTTTTTTTTTTTTTTTTTTTCTTTTTTCTTTTTTTTACTTTTTTTCTTTTAAACTACTTATTTTAATGCAGCTTTGAGTAATTTTTTGAATAGATTGAGCGATTCAAGACTAAAGTTTATGTGTATAATACGTGCAAAACCAGGAAGGTTGGCTAGTTTTATATTTAAAAATGAAAAGTCACCTAATCTTCATATTAAATAAGCTTCGAATAGAACTTCCGGGAACTTAAGAGTTTCCCTGGACACAAATGCACATATTACGGATGGATGTACGTATATGTAGCCATTTCCGCCCGAATAGCCAATCGCCGCTGTTGACTAGACTAATATTGGGACATAGGGATGTTTACTGGGTAAAAATATAGATATTTAGAAAGATAATAATTTATTGAGCACAGAAACACAGGCACAAGAATTTTTTTTTGTATACATAGGTATACCGTATAACTGTAGTGAGTAGTGTCACAATTTACAATAAAAGGAGGATATTTAGTTCAAAGGATATGTAAAAATTGTGATTTTGCGGGCTTTCCATTCGTTTTACTGGTGGTAGGCTTCGGCCGTGGCTATAAGTTTACCACCCACTGGACTGGGTGGTAACTTGTAAGTCAAGCAGTCATTATGACCGTTTTCCGGCATTATGTTCAGTAAAGCCAGGGAGGGATTTGTCCCGCTTTCTTGGTTTAGTCTGCTACCATTTATGGTCGTATCATCCCTAAACATCACGCGAGATCGTGGTCAAATGCTAACCTATAATGAAAAAAAACTTGAGAGGTGTCAAGGGACACCCGGATGATGGAACGAAGTTCCTATAGAAATGAAAATAACTGGCTTGCTTTCTATAAAAGAGAGAGAGAGAGAGAGAGAGAGAGAGAGAGAGAGAGAAACATGCGCACGACGCACAGCTTACAATAGCTTACTATAGCAAAAAGTGTCATGACAACTTTTCGTAAGAATTTTTTCCGTCTAGCCCCCTTTCACTACGCGCGATAAGGAACTTCGTTCCAAAAACGTTTACTGCTTGGCGGTAGGATACCTGGCAAATGTATGCTATTTTCCCAGGCTTCTGTAACAGAGGCGGACCATATTTTTATATAATAATCTTTTACTTTATTTATGTCTGCTCACCGATTACTCTATTATAATAAAATATACAAAAAAATACAGCAACTTTTCATACCAAATAGTACCTTTTATACCAAATAGTACCTTTTTATACCAAATAGTACCTTTTTATACCAAATAGTACCTTTTTATACCAAATAGTACCTTTTTATACCAAAAAGTACATTTTAATACCTAAAAGTACCTTTTTACCAAAATTTGAAATACCTGACGCACAATTTTTGAGTCAATTCCCCGGGACAAATGCATACAGCTAGGTAGTCGTTTCCGCCCCGATAGTCAATTGCCAGCGTTGACTCGACAAATATTTGGTCCAGTAATTGGTGCGGAACTCTTCGTGTTGGTTTTAGAGCTTACGACACGATTACAATGCGATTTTTGTTTGTTACCTTTGTTTGTTAGACTTTGGTTTGTATGTGTAATTTTTGTGGTGGTGAAAGTCTTTTTAAAGACTCTTTTTTGTTTCCGCTGTAAATAAACGTGTAACACGTATCCTCCTATTAGGGTTACAGCAGGGTTATGTGGGATTGAGTGCTTCGGCGTGCCGCTGTCCCGGCATTATGGCGTCCCGCAGGAATACCCCCAGGTTTTTAGTGGGTATCCCCACCGTGCCCATCTTTGGCGGGGGAGTCCCACATATAGCCACGCGCCCCCCGGCGTGGGGTGTTGATGTAATATGATGTAATAGATTTTTCGAGGGTTAAAAAAAAGTTATTTGGGACTCCCCAGTACAGGTCGACTCCATGGGTATACCCACTAAAAAGACAAAAAAAATATTATTTATTTTTAAAGTTTATAAATAACGTATTGTGCACTTTTAATGAGGAAAAGTCAAGCGCATTGCAGTCAATGTTCAAACCTTGGCTACTACGAAATTAATTTAACAGATAACGGACTAAAGATAAGCAAAAATCAAAAAGTATTTTAAAGAATGAAATCTTCAATTATAAAGGCTCCTTCTATCTTTTAAAAAGGTATTTGTTAAATCCGGAAAAGTACGCCCCCACAAACCGAAAACACGAGAACCCTAGTGAAATTTGTGAATAAACTACAACGAAAATCTGCGCAACCATTAAATTTATGTAAATGACCGAAAACAGAGCGAGAGAGTAACATTTTATATTAATATTTTTTTTTTGTAAATAGGGCAATGGTTGAGATAATACGAATTAATGAGGAATGCAAATGGAGTGTAAACACACCACTGATATATTAAAACATTGGCCTAACGTATAAGTATTGCCATTCAACGTGGTAATGCTGCCAGCATTCTGGGCACTCTGCCATCTGACAGTGGTTTGGAGCACTTGGATTTTCTGTAGATTGGCTTGTGGCCGATCTGTGGTTAATAAAAGTGTTCTCAACTGGTGTAGTAGCTGTAGTATTGTTAGTTTGTTTATCTCAATAAAGGCATTTGCCAACAAATAAAATTAAAACATTTATTTGATTATCTGTTTTGGTTTGTGATTTCAAATATTGAACAGTCACAGTTAATAGTTTGCTGTATTATGTTTCATATTTATTTAAACATAAGCTCCAGCTGACGGTTACTCTTTGAAAAGAATCCTGAATTGTAGGTACAGATACTATACTTCGTTTCAAAAACAAAGATATTTGTTGCAGGGTTCAAAGGTTCTTAATTAATTGGATATTATATCGGATATTTATCATAATATATCAGATATATATCATAAGATATATCTTATAATATCCGATATAATATCACAAAAACGGTTATATCAGATATATCTGATATAACAGTTTTTGTGAATATATCAAGATATTTTGATTGATATACCTATATAACCTTCGAACCCTGAAAAAATTATCTTTGTTTTTGAAACAAAGTATAGGTACATTTTTTTATGTGGAGAAGTAAGAAGACGAGCAAGACGCTCTCCTGATGTTAAGAGATAACGCTGCCCATAATTAGTACGGTGCTACCCAGAATTTGACAATGATGCGCTATTCTAGGTGCGCTACACCAACGCTTCTCACTCAATAGTCATTAGATGTTAAGACTCTTTAGCCCAGTAATTTCACTAGCTACAGTGCCCTCCTACCGAAGCACAGTAATGTTTGCACATCACTGCTCAGGACATAGTAGTAATATGCGTTTGAATGTGCTTATTTCTAAATTTTTTATAAATTTTATTACAATAACTTGAACTCAAAATTAGAACTACAAAGCAGAACCTTAAATATAATTAATTTTGACTTTTTTACCTAAATAATTTTTTTTTATTTGTTAGCTTTCTTAGGGGCTGCGCAGACGACAGACTATCCATGACGCACTTTTTAGTCTGTGAAAATAGAATCTATGCAATTATATGCAGTAACGCACACGACGCGCAAAAAGTCCGGAGCACAAATAATCCGTGTAATTCGGGCAGACCGCACCGCGCCGCGCCGCGCCGCACAAAAAGTGTGTGAAAAAAATTTAACGTTTGCTTCAACACGCGCTAACGCAGACGGCACACACTTTAGTCTGCAATCTGCATTTGCTAGTGGTGGACGTAACGCTTCTTTCTTCTTCTTTTTCTGTACTTCATGTACAAAATAATACTTCGCGATCTCTGCACGATTTCCATAGCGTCTACGTCCAGCCCTGGATTTACACTAGGGGCATTCGGGGCGAGTGCCCAGGGCGGCAAATTTTCAGGGGGCGGCAAATTTACTGAGGGCGGCAAATTTCGAAACGAGAAAAAAAAATTCAATCCATAAACATCCGATGTTGAATTAAAATTTATATTCTCAATCACGCTGTTTATTATTATAATTTTTTTTTGCGCTCATAATAAGAAGTCTGGAATACTGGCCACACAAACTCAAGATTTTTGCTCCAAACGAGCTATCCGTCCACTTTTCGTAGCAAGACTTTTCTCGGCACTTGCAGCTAGTTGCTCGCCTTCTTTTTTTTATTTTTTGTACTCAAAACGAACTACGCACTCACTTTTTGCAGTCAGATATACAAAATTTTCTTGGTGCTCGCAGCTAGCTTCTCGCGCTTTGAATAATATTTTTTTTTATTTTATCACTCGGAGCAAACTATGCATCCATTGTTTATATAGCCAGAAAAACAAAATTTTCTCGGTGCTCACAGCGATTTTGGCACTCAGGGTGGTATGCGCCCACTGTTGTGTAGTCAAATATACAAAATTTTCTCGCTCGCAGCAAGCTGCTCGCAGTCTTTTTAGTCAACATAATATTATAATTTTCTTGCCACTCCAAGCGAGTGTTACGCACACCTGTCGTAGACAGATAAATAGATAAAACACTTTATTGAAACATTGAAAAATAAACTTAAACATAAAAACCCGGTATTATAATCTATGTGTCACAATTCACAATCAGCGGTCTTATTGTAGTTAGCATTATAAAATTTCTCAATTATAATTTCTCTTTTTCAAAGCAAGCTAACATACAGCTTTCGTAGTTAGATGTATATTTTTTTTTAATAAATATTCATAATTACTTATAATATGAAAGAACTCGACAACAAATTTCTTAGCAAAATGTCTAGCCGATAAGCGTTTATAAATAATATTTCGGCGGAGGGGGCGGCATTTTCTCACTGCCCAGGGCGGCACTTTGGCTAAATCGGGCCTGTCTACGTCCCTACAGCTCTGCCGACAGAATGATCGAAGATGTGCGTCGTGTGCGTTGAGTCTGTGAAAAATCCGCAACCGACTTTTTGCGCGACATGCAGATTTTTTGTGCGCCGCAGACTCGATCGTACAAAAAGTGTGCCGTCTGCGCAGTCCCTAAGACTTATAGTTTCTCCGTAAAGCCGCGGACGGACAAACAAAATGGAACTGTTAGGGTTCCTTGTTGACTACGAAACCCTAAAAATTGAACTCGATAATTTTTCAATTTCCCATGTCAGCAAAGAAAATCTTTACGCGTATTATATAGCTAGTTAACACACTAAAAGTTTGTGAGTCACGTCTAAACGGGTGGACGAAAAAATTTGGTATAGAGATAGCTTAGATCCTGGAATAACATAAAGGCTGGAATAACAGTAAGTTCGGTTCCAAGTTTATATTGTTGTATTTGTGTGAACAATAAAGAGTTTTCTATTCTATTCTATTACAAGCATTTAGTTGCTTAGTTTGGGGTTAGGTGGCGCTGTGTGAAATGTCCTGATTTTTTTTTTTTTTTATTATTCTATTCTACAGCGGGTAAAACCGGTGGGCGCAGTTAGTATGTAATAATTCCCTTAATTTACTAATATATAACGATCTCTTTTCAACTTACCTGTACAACAAATTAAACATGTTATTCCCCCAAATAATGAGAGTAACCTAATCTCCTTTACTTGGAAACGCTCAAAGATAATTTATACAATTACTTTTAGTCTGAAGCAAAAACAGCAATTAATGTATTGATGAAAAACATTAGTCTGTGGGTCGATATCTTAACCAGACCATGGATAAAAGGTTTCGTTGGCTGCTCACAGATTTACTTATATTTTTTGAGAAAAACATGCGCTTACATCTCTTAAGAGCGTATTTATAACAAGCTTTTATGTACTTTCACCTGTCCGTTGTTTGTTGTCGAATCAAATAGGTACCTGCCTGGACTACCGTAGGCAGGTTGCCAGTTTATCGGTCTTTTACACAGTGCATTTCGGAGAACGCCTGGGCGTTGCATGATCTGATTCCGCCGTCTCCATTTTACAACCGAACATCTAGAGAAACGGTACGGCGCCATCGCTACACGGTTAATATTCCGTTTGTCCGCACGAAGCGATTTGCTTCGACCTTCATAATCCGGACGGCGAAGATTTGGAACTCCCTATCCGCTTCAGTGTTTCCCGAAAATTACAGCTTGGGTGTCTTCAAGTCGAGGGTTAATAGGTATTTGCTAGGCCTGTGTGTAACAGCTTCGACTACGTATTCACTTACCAACAGGTGAGACTGTGGTCAAACGCAGTCCTATTCTATATAAAAAAAATGAGCCCAAACTCGATGGGGTTGCGTCGTTTAATTACGAAGTTCCTATGGCCACTTTCCAGCTCCATCATCAGATCAGCTCCATGTCATAATAATATTGCATCGTCATCTGATTTACACATGCATTACAAATTTCAGCTCAATCGGATACCGGGAAGTGGGTCAAATTAAACTTCCAAGATTTGATTATAGACAGACAGACAGGTGAAAGTGAGTAAAAGCTTGTCATAACGGCACAACTCACGTCTAATATTGTCAAGAATATCTGGACCACGGTTTTGAACCGTTCATTGTCCGAAACCGTGGTCGAGATATTCTCGACAATATTAAAAGTGAAATCGTCTAGGGGCGGGTTTATCGCTTAGAGCGATCTCTTCCAGTCAACTAGCTTTGCATGGAGCGTTTGAAATGACAGAGTAGGGTTGATCGATTCTAACAAATTGTACCTAATAGCGAAAAAGGAGAGAATTTTAAGAGCGTATATTCTATTGAGTGACGCGCCATCGCTCGCACAATTTGACAAATTTTGAAATATAAATTCATAGAATTAATTTATTAAAAAATCCTTAAGACCAGCCTTGCATAATATTATTGCACACATTTTAAAAGTGTTTTCAGTTTGATATAATAAAGAATGGCATAAGGGAGCCACATATATATTTTTTTCAAAAAATCTCATCATGAAATTTTTTATATATCACACAAACACTTTTAAAATGTGTGCAATAATATTATGCAGGGCTGGTCTTAAGAAATTTTTAATAGATTAATTCTATGAATTTATATTTCTAAATTTGTCAATTTGTGCGAGCCAGAGAGCGTCACTCGATATATACGCTCTTAAGTACATAAGCCAATATAAAAATCAATACATGACCCAAACAATAGAGGTAGGTATCTAATCTTCACTGCAATTCTCCCGAAACTGTCTTACAGAACGATAAGCGAAATCGAATTTCGACTTACCGATTTCGATTACCCTTTGGAAGTCTACTAAATATAAACTTACTAGGGTTGCCGAAGTTTTGCCCGTTCGCTATAACTTTTAAGGGTTTTCACGCTGATCTTTTTAGTGTCGATTTTATTGTGGACGTTGAATATTTTTATATGGGGGTTACCAGCTGTTCGGGCCATTAGTTTGACATAACAGAAAACCGGTAAAATAAAATAATTTTGCATGCTGGCCACACACACAAAACTTCCTGCTGTCAATTATCTGTGGACCCCTTCCCTTCTCTCTGTGCCTCAGGTACGAACAACACCTATTTTACGTTCTAATTTTAAGTAATTTAACAAGTGAATTAAATTAAAAATTTTAAAAAACCCCCAACGCAATACGTAATTCACCATTTTTTGATGGCGGCCATCTTGGATTTAAAATTTTATATAGTGGGCTGTATTCTACTCGTTAAGCCCTTTCATTTGATACCCATATTGAGGGGGTCGTCGAAGAAAAAAGTAATCCGCCATTTTGTAGCGGCGGCCATCTTGGACCGATTTTCACCAAACATGGCTAAGAACACTCTCGACTAACTCTACTGTCAAACAAAAAAAACTAAATCAAAATCCGTTCATCCATTTGGGAGCTACGATGCCACAGACAGACACACAGACAGACAGACAGACAGACAGACACGTCAAACTTATAACACCCCGTCGTTTTTGCGTCGGGGGTTAAAAATGTTTTGAAGTGAGTGCAAATATCAACAAAGCCACCTGCACGCCATCGAATTAGCTAAAGATTTGACACCAGCTATAACCATTTTTAAGTGTTATGAATTCATGACAATCACACAAATATAACTCGTATATGTGAGATAAAGATGATATAATATATTATGTACCTATCAATAAGTTAGTTTGACTTCTGCTAAATTACACCCTACTCTTTAATTTATAACTTTCCGTGTAAAGTTGGTTGCCTGGAAGAGATCGCTCTAAGCGATAAGGCCGGCCATTGTGGACATTAATATTAGTACTTTAATTGAGTTTAAGTCTATTTTGTTATTTTTTGTCCCAATAAAGAGTAATGTATTGTATTGTAAAAGGGAAAGTTTGTGAGTGTGTAACTGTGTGAGAATGTGACTGTGTGAGTGTGTAATATACATACACGCTTAAACGGGTGGACCGATTGAGCTGAAATTTAGTATAGAGATAGTTTAGAGTAGCTCATATGCTACACTCAGTACAGCGGGTAAAACCGCTGGGCGTAGCTCGTATGATTATAGAATATATAGATGGCTTTGATTTTTTGCATTGTCCTAAAAATACAATCAATCTATTATATTAATATAGATTCCAATATATGATAGAGTTAAGTTTAACTTTTTCAGACCTGAATTATTTTTTTCATCCTGTGGAATTGGTAAATTCCGTGTGACTAAAGAAAAGTAAGGGGACTATTAAAAAAAAATAAAAAATTTAGTCTTCAACTTTTCGGAAAATCTAGTTTTTCTTAATGTGCATAAATGTGGACTCCCGTTCTACTTAGTATTAAGATTAAAGTATGCAATTTTTTCATTGTATCTTATGTGCTTGTTCACGCTATAACACGCGGGCGCGGGCGCGGGCGCGACAGACTTTGCTCACACCGCACGTGCGTTGTACGTGAACACCTTCATAGCACGTCATATGTGCGCGTTCACGTGAACAAGCCCTATGTCTACAATTGTGCACGCCAGTTCTGAAAGGGTGAAGTTGATGGCAAAAGTTTTCTCATCCAATAATGAAGTATGGTATTACCCCGTTCAGATTGAAAGTCGTCGGATCAGGGCGGATTAGCGAGCTTACAGACCGCAATAACAACGGATTATGTGGAATGAATCAAATGATATATTGAATTCAGTAATTAATATATCTTTGGACGAGTTCTAGTAATAATTACTTCAAGTTCTAGATTCAAGTTCAAGATCTAAGCTATCTCTATACCAAATTTCAGCTCAATCGGCCCACCTGTTTAGGCGTGAAAGAGTAACAAACATACATCCAGACATACAGACATCCATACATACATTTACACATCCATACATTCTTACAAACTTTCACGTTTATAATATTAGTATAGTAAGATAATTATGCTCGCCATCAGTCGCTTGATATGCTAGTCTTGTTAAAAGATAAAAAAATTGACACTAGCAAATATCTTGACTTGTGAGTCCATATATTGCATGCATGATAAAAAAAGTTCCCCCCACGCAGCATTAAGCTGAGCCTATCCCAATTGACTGCAAAATTACGTGTACATAGTAAAGTACCTACTTTGGTTTAGAGACTTATGTTTTGTTCTTTTGTGTTCTTTTGTCTTGTTGTAACTTATACATATTATTATGTATTTTTAATTGTAGAACAACGATATCTACTCGAGTATAAAAAAAAACTACGAGTATACGTCGCGACCGAGAGGCGTAAGCTCCTGATGAAGGACATCGTAATTGTCCGAAACCCAGGGTCGAGCCTAGTTTCGACCATTATTTCCGTGAGTTTAGTCGTTTGTTTACATAATAATATAGATAACTCTCACGTTAGTTTTCAAAAACGCACAACGAGTATAAAATATCATTGTTGTAAAACGTCAATAAAATATTTTTTTTACTTTACTTTTTACTTTACTTTAAGTTTCATTACATAATGCAGGTAAAGTTAATGGCGCAATACAAAATACAGTGATAAATATACAGTAATCTCATCACTCGGAGAAACCCAACGAGCTCTGATTCGCAAGAAAAACTCAAATCTTTGAATTTCACTGGCTTCGTTAACAATGCGGTTCAAGGCAGAAACTAAGAGCGGTTTGAATGATATGAATATTATTATACTACTTATTTTATCTATCTTCTAAATATATAAAAGGTAAAGTAACTGACTGACTAATCTGTCAACGCACAGTCCAAACTGCTGAACGGATTGAGTTAAAATTTGGAACACAAATAGGTTTCATGATGTAGACCTCCGCTAAGAAAGGATTTCTGCACGCAGACAAAGCCGCGAGAACAAGCTAGTTTAATAAAATTTTGGTGTCCATTCTGCTCTAATTTGTAACTAGTCTAACACTTAATATTAATCATTATCAATTTATACAATGGGGAGTGTTCTGAAGAATTATTCGACCTGATTCGCACGAGCCGTCACCGCTCGAAAGCCCATCCACACATTATTGATGCATGGCATTCTCGCACTGTGCGATTCACTCGCTCCTTCTTGCCGTACACCTGCAAAATGTGAAATGAGCTTCCGCCCGCGGTATTTCCGATGAGCTATAACATGGGACTCTTCAAAAGGCAAGTGAATAGAGTCTTGAAAGGTAGGCAACGTACCAGCGGTACCCCCGGTATTGCTGGTATCCATAGGCGACGGTAGCCACTCACCATCAGGTGGGTCGTCTGCTTGTTTGTCACCTATTACATAAAAAAAAATTATCATGGATTTCCGCAAACTAATACTAATTACTGCTTGTTTCATTATAATGAAACAAACTAATAATTATTGGTTACTAGCTCTGGGTTTTTGCTGAAAAGTATGTTTTATTCTAGAGTCTGGGCCACCTATACAAAATTTCAGCATTATCGGTTCGTCATGAAAAGGTAACAAACGACATATCAAACTTAAACTAAATTCAAAGTCAAAATTAATTTATTGCAATAAGCTACAATGGAGCACTTTTAGAAGTTAATTTTATAATTATTTAGTTTTGCTTTAAGTGGTTCAAAAAGCCAAGCTCTGTGAGAAGAACGAGCAAGAAACTCATAGTGTATGTCTTTTTTATTATTGTTATTTAATTAGCATTTGACCACGATCACGATTTTTTTTAATATGTGTTTACAATGTTTATCTTCATTATACATACACACATTTTTTTTTTAGAAGAATGGTAAGCTTATAATTTGTACCAAACATGAAGGAGTTCGGATTGTTACACGAAGCGGCAGATTAAGGATTAGCAGGATTTAACAAACACAAATAGAAAACACGTAATTCAAATCCTCCATCCCGTTGGAACTCAACGAAATGTGAGATTTTAACAATATTTACAATCTCTGAATAAACAGAAAAGGTTTAAAGAAAACGCGTTTTATATCAAACTAGCTACGCCCAGCACTTATTTGAACTTTTAGATTTATCTATGAAAGGTTAAAAAGTAACCCCTGTGCTCCAGTTTTTTATGCGAAGAAGTAAAAAGACGAGCAAGATGCTCTCCTGATGGTAAGAGATAACGCTGCCCATATAATCTGTACAGTGCCACCCAGGATTTCACAATGATGTTAAATTATAATTGCACCGCAACAACTTTGTGTTATTTTTTTTGTTTTATTATGAAATATTAGCTGCGTTCAGCGGTAAAACGGGTAAAACCGCTGGGCGCAGCTAGTTATGTATGTATCTATCCAGATACTCGTATCTATCCAGATACTCGTATGTACCACATAGAACAATCTACGCCACGAGTGGCCAGTATTGATTCCGTTAATGGAAATAGTTTTTGGAAGGGTTCGGTAATTCCCGTGATTGTGTGCGGTATTGAACTGTACTCGTATTAGCTTTGGGAACTATTGGCACCGAAGAATAAATAGGTACAGGAACAGACTTAAAAAAAACAAGAAAGAAAGGAGTCTTAGTTGAAGTTTTTTTTTATTATAGGTGAGCCTTAGCCGATCTCGCGTGATGTAAACCGACTATACGGCCGTAGATGGTAGCAGACGAAACACAGAACGCGGGATAAATCCCTTGGCTACACTGAACATCATGCCGGAACATGGTTATAATGACCGCTTGGTAACACAGTTTTGTCCTATGATTTTTCAGATGTAACTTAGAACTTAGATCGCATAGGCAGTTTTTATAAAATTCAATTAAAAATACGAACAACGTTAAGTATAATAAAAGGTATATGAAGATAAATGTACCATATAGAACGCCACGAGTGGCCAGTACCAGTATTGATTCCGTTATTGGAAATAGTTTTTGGAAGGGTTCGGTAATTCCCGTGATTGTGTGCGGTATTGGACTGTACTCGTATTAGCTTTGGGAACTGTTGGCACCACGGAATAAATCAACTGGAGGAACGGACATGATAGATAGATAGATAACTCCTTATTGCAACAAAGAAAACAATTAACACTAAGGGGCTGCGCAGACGACAGACTATCCATGACGCACTTTTTAGTCTGTGAAAATAGAACCTATGCAATTATATGCAGTAACGCGCCGGACTTTTGCGCGTCGTGTGCGTTACTGCATATAATTGCCTAGGTTCTATTTTCACAGACCAAAAAGTGCGTCATGGATAGTCTGTCGTCTGCGCAGCCCCTAAATAAGTTCATTTCAGTTAAGCAATGTTACAATTGGCGGTCTTATCGCTAATAGCAATCTCTTCCAGACAACCAAGCAGGAAAGGAAAAATACAAGTTTTAGAATGACGGTGGCTATAAAGATATATAGGAAAACAGAGAAACATTTTATTATAGCTTACAATACATAGAGATACATGATTTTAAGGATTTTATTGCACTTTTACCGGTGTCGTCGCACGTGATTTAATGTGCTGCCAACGCGATGTTATTAAAGATTTTTTTCAACATCAGCAATTCAAAATTTTCAAATGCACTTCGACATAATATAGAAAGCAGAAGTGTACATTACAATCAATGTTGATTCCTTCAATACTTAAATTGTGCCAAAACACAAAAATGATAGACTACAATAACTTCTTCCACTTCCACTTCTTTCTTGGACTTCTTTACCATTATCCTCAAGCGTTTGCATTTAGAAGGACACTTTCCATTGAAGCACCTATTTTGATATATAATTCTATTATGGCTGATCTAACATTAAGTAATCAATTGTATTAGCTTTAGTAACTGTTCCCACCTATCGATATTTGATGTAGGTTTACGACTGATTGACGTGTTTCTATGAATCCGGGCTTTCAATTCCAAATAATTAAATTAATTTACAGGGTCCCTAAAAGTTTTCTGAACCATTTATTCGTTGTTGTGAGCACAAAAATGGTAATAAATATTAAGCTTACTAGACTTGTGTTTTAAGATAAATACTCCCATTAATTAATTAATAAAAACTCTGTTACTATTTAAGAATTTTACTTACAAATTTTACGTTACTTATAATTTTTTTAAACAAAGAAACAGTGTTTAATAATTTAGATTTTATCACTATAAAATTTGTATTAATTTATTTCTTTTTTATTTGAACTAATGTAGATATAATTTCTAATTGTATATAGAACACAGACATGTAAAGGACACATTACCCATTAAATTTTATAGGACCTGAGGGTACAAGTTGGACCTATTAAAATATAAAGACTTCTTGTAAACATGAATAAGGACCTGTTACAATAGAAAAACTTCTAGTAAACGTATGTAACGACCTGGTATAGTATCATTTAGTGTTTTTAAAGAGATTTTCAGTCAGAACCAGTGAAGAGCGGGCTAGGCAACACAGAGTGCGTACTCACCGACGCACGGGTTGTGGTTGACGACGGAAAAGATGCGGTCGCAGCGCTTCTTCATGTGGGTGTTGGGGCAGATGCAGCCGAAGAGAGGAGACAGGCGCAGGCCGGCCCAGGCTTCACGGCAGGATTCCCTGGAGGAAAGTTAATTTTTTTTACAGGCTTTTATTTACTTTCACCTGTCTGTTGTCTGTCTGTCTGTAATCAAATCTTGCAAGTTTAATTTGACCGACTTGTCGGTTTCCGATCGAGCTCTAATTTTGCATGCATATATAAATCAGATGAAAATGCAATATTATTACGACATCGAGCTGATCTGATGATGGAGCTGGAAGGTGGTCATAGAAAACTCCGTAATTAAACGACGCAACTTCATCGAGTTTAGGCTCATTTGATTCGTCTTGACGAATACTTTATGATGCTAGATGGTAATAATAATAAAATCTTGTTTTTAAACAGAATTTTTAAAATTTTACTTGTTTTAGTAAGTAAGTAAGTTTATTAGAAAGACACAAGTTACATTAATTTATGCACGAAACAGTTATACTTAAAATAAAGGTAACAATACAATGAAACTGCTTTTTCCGAAACTAGACTTTAGGTCTGTATCTTCGGAAAGAGCAATATTCTAACAATGACAGCAAGTATATTAACAATAGATGTTATGAATAGTGTAGAAGCACATGTTCAATGTTTATTCTGGTAAATATTATTTATATAGATAAGTATCAAATGAAGTTATTAAAGCATGAACTTTCTAAGAAAACAAAAAAAAAATAATACAATTTACTTAAGAGTGACGAAGACATATTCATCTAATGTTTATTACAGTTTAAGACGAGTGTGAATGTGTGCATTTGTGATGTACGAGTGTGCGCGAACATTATAACATTATGCGCGTGCATATGCGCGGATGCATGTATGTTTGTCTGTGCGTGTGTAAGTGAGTGTATGATGTGTTGAAAGTCGATTAGCTATTTAATAGTTATGAGTAGTTGTTCGGTTTGGTCGTAGGTTAGTTGTTGGAGCCATAATTTAATTTTACTCTTACATTCATATTTAGATAAGCCATATATGTTAGTACTTTTATTGACAGTATTATAGAGTTGCCCACTAAAAATAGAGAACTGACGGCCACGAGATGCTGTTCTGTGCGGTTCTATTTTGCGTATGCGATCTTTCCAACGTCGTTTTTGCATAATTTTTGGATCAAAAGGAACAGTCATATGTTTGCGGACAACAGAGCGGAAGATATAGAGTTGCCGGACCGTCAGGACCTTACTGTCATTATACAATAGAGTAGTCGGATATCTAAAGGGTTTCCTCCACATTACCTTAAGCACTATACGTTGAGCTCTTTCTAGGGCAAGAAGGAGAGTTTTGTGGGCGCCCCCCCATATAGTGTTACAGTATGTTAGAATCGATTCACATAGAGATGAGTATACTGTGTTTAGGATTTTCTCATCTGCAGTGTCCCTTATTTGTTTGAATATATAAATCAATCTTCTAACTCTCTGAACAAGCTGGTTAATTTGTTCGTGCCAGTGAAGCGTCTCGTCAATTTGTATTCCTAGGTACTTGACACAAACGGCCTTAGTGAGAGAAGGACAGTCACAATTACTTGTATTTAGGCAGACATGGGGAGTTATACTAAAATTATGGTTGGGTAGAGTTAGATGATTATGTGAAAAAGTTACATAATGAGTTTTTGTTACATTAAGGGTGAGCAGATTATTGTCAAGCCAATGTTTAATTACTGATATCGACTTTTCGGTATGAATCTTACAGTCGTTCCAGTTTGTTGAGTTAATAAGCAGAACTGTGTCATCAGCATATGTGATAATCTGACAATGGGGTATTTGGAGTTCACAGAAGTCATTTATATATAGATTAAAGAGGGTTGGGCCTAAAATGCTTCCCTGAGGTACTCCAAAGCTAATAGGAAGTTTGTCACTTAAGATATCTCCAATTTTGACCCGTTGATATCTGTTTGTGAGATAGTTCTTAAAGATATTTAGAGCAATTCCTCTGATGCCTACTCTTTCCATTTTAATAATTAGCTTGGGTATAGAGACAGTGTCAAAGGCCTTTGATAAGTCAAGGAACACTCCGATGCATTTTTCGTTTCCGTCTAGTTTTGATGAAATTGACTCTATTAGCTTTGATATGGCATCTTCTGTAGATTTTCGCTTTCTAAAACCGAATTGATTTTGTGATAGAATATTTTGAGACTCTAAGTAATTTATTAAACGGTAATTTAGAATTTTTTCCAATATTTTAGATAGAGAAGTTAGTATTGATATAGGTCTGTAGTTATTGACACTGTCTCTAGAACCACTTTTGTGAATGGGATGAACCGTGGCTTTCTTGAAACTAGTAGGAAAGACACCAGTGGAGATTGCTAGATTGCAAATATGTGTAATCGGCGGAATGAGGGCATTTTTGCATGCTTTTAAAATACGCGATGAAATACCATCATGTCCCACAGCACAATCTGCCCTTAGACCCTGGATGATTCTTTCTACTTCTGTAGTATCTGTCTCAAGGAGAACCATGGAATTTCTTTGCGATGGTTGTATTTTATAGGGGTATGGTGGAGAATGATTATGATTATTCAGCTGAATTTTGTTAGCTAGATTTTTTCCAATACTTGCAAAGAAATTATTTACCGTGTTTACTGATTGCTTTGGTGTGGGTTCTATTTTTAATAGTTCATCTGGTAAGGATTTCTGGCTTTGCGTGTTTGTGATGATTTTGATTGTATTCCAGGTAGCTTTCGGATTATTTTTGGCTTTCAAAAATTCATTTCGTTCATATTCAAGTTTAAGTCTCCGTAATAAACGATTGCAGAAATTACGATACCTTTTGTAGGTAATATTAAGAATTTCATTATCTGGGGATTTTTTTGCTTTGACATGCAGTCTGTCTCTGTTCCTGATGCATCGCAGTAAACCCGGTGTAATCCACGGTTTTATAGTTCGTCTTTTTTTAGGTATTTTAAGTTCTTTTGTGTTTTTACTTATCGCATGGTAGAGTTTAAATATGAAAAGATCAGCGGCTGCGTTGGCATCTGTTAATTTAATTATTTCATAGAAATCCATCACATTGATTTCTGAGATTATAGTTGAGTATTCAAAGGTATATTTAACACCATGTTTTTGATTTTCGTAAGCGGTAAAAGTTTTGTTTTCAATGGCTAGAAGTATAGGACGGTGATCCGTGATGTGTGAGTCAATGACCATAGTTTTTGCGTTTCTTTTTGTCTTCAGCATGAAGTGATCGAGGCAGTTACAGTCTCTTGTAGGAAAAGTGTGAGCTGGCAAAATTCCATGCAAGGCCAAGAGGTTAAGATATGCTTCGCAATTACTGTCCTTAGAGTCTTGCACTATGTTAATATTCATGTCTCCTACAACGATAATATTTTTGTATTTATTAAGAGGTGTAAGTACTTGGTTAAGACTATTTATGAAATTTGTTATATTGTGGTGAGAGGGTGATCTATATATTGATACGATGGTCAAATCAGTGCCTATATTACACACCAAGCAGTTCGCTTCTAGGAAATCAGGTTCTAGTATTTTGCATCGAATATCGTCCCTAGCATAAATAATTATTCCTTTATTTTGTGAGTGTATATTATTTGTGTAATAGCAATTGAACCCGGACAAATGAGGAATTTGAGATGACTTTTTTAGCCAACATTCCGTCAAAACAATAATGTGACACCGCAAGTCAATAGAGGCAAGTAGAACTTTGAGTTGGTCAATATTTTTGTTTACACTTCTAATGTTCATATGAAATATGTAGTAAGGGTGTTTCATGTCTTTGGTCAGTGTTTTGCATTGTAATGGTTCACATTCATAGGCTGTGGACACTTTTATCGAGTCGAGTTCGGTGTTGACGTATTTTATACTATTATGATTGATCGCCATTGTTTATAAATTATTTGAGGAACTCTTTGTGAGGGACATTGTAATGGAGCTATTTATAGTGTATTCAAGATTTGTAAAAGTGCATTCAGTGTTAGGTAATTTTTTAGTTTTAATCATTCTCAAAGTTCTAGTTATAAAGTAATTGTTGTGTGTATTATTGTTGAGTACCAGGGTTGCGGTTGAGTGAAATGATGAATGTAAGATACTGTTTTTGTGTGAGTAAGATTGATAATGTATTTTAACATATTTTATACTTTTGCATTTGAACTTTTCTATTATATTTTGGTCGTCTCTGTTTTTTTGTTCAACCTGATAGATGTTTGAAATTATGCCAATAACGCTATATATACAGTGATATTCGAACTTACAAATTTCAGTTTCCCTAGTGATATACCGGGACTGAATCAAAAAATATATTTGAAAGATACATAGAGTCTTCTTTTCATCGGCCTTATTATACATTTTAAAACTAACAGTATACTTTAAACTACAATTAATTACAAAAAGCAGCAGAATTACATATTCTGGCAGTCACTTTTGTAAGGTTAATTCATCAAGAGTTTTCTTTGACTGAATTTCAATAAGTTTTGTTCCATTATCTTCCCTTAGAAGGATCTTCCCATTGTTCGTCCAGCAGTGTTTGTAATTGTGCTGTTTTGCAAAACCTCTCGCCTGATAGAAGAGGTTTCTAGCATATGCTGGTAGATGCTCTGATAAATATATTGAAGAACGCTTGCATGACAAGCCGAGGTTTTGCGTATTTAGTTTTTCCTCATTTTTCTTACCGCGATTGAATGTGCGTACAGCGGAGAGCATTTCTGTTTTTTTTATCACTTTAGTGAATTCAGCAACAATGGGGCGTACAGTCGTCGAGACCGATTTTCCTGGCATCCTGTACGCGTCTCTGATGTCATTAGGGTCGATATCCAGAGAAAGAGCCTTTCCCGTGCTAACTATCATTGCAGTTAAATCTTCCGTAGTCTCCTGCTCCTTTGCTGGTACATTTCTGATTTCGATAGAAGCTGAGCGCGAAGTTTGTTCAACGTCTCGAAGTCTGCACTCTAGAATTTGTATGTATTCCTGTTGAGCTTTTGTTGTGTTTTTGTAATCGCGAAGCTCCTTACTCAAATCCTCAAATTGTGACGACAAAAAATCTAGCGATTTTTGTAGATCCGCTCTTTCGGTCTTGCTTTCTTTGAGTTCCGCTAAAAGTTTTTTGTGCTGTCTATCGTGTTCTATTTTTTGTTCCTTCTTCCATGAGATGAACATATCCTTAATCTCGTCTCTGAGGATTTGTAGCTCATTCTTAGGTGATTTTTCAGGGCACGGTCTTTTCTTACTGCGCGCGAGAGTTTTTGTAAACCTTTGCTCTTATTTTTCTGTGTCGTATTCTGAGCCACCTTCACCTGACTCCATTTCTGCTAGAATTTTTGATGGTGGTGAGCGGGTTACACGCGACATGTTATCGTAAGAACGAAGTATATAAATGTCGAGTCAAAAGTCCAAGCTCTGGGCTATCGAAGCTGTAATTGTTTCTGGTTTATGGGAGAGCGATTAGAGCCGTTTAACCGCACAGCAATGTAGAATCCTTTATGGGCAGTGTAAAATGTACAGGAATCGATCGGCAGTGGCTTTGCTATAACAATTTTCTAAGGCGCTTATTCGTCTACAAAAAGCTTATAGCAAGGCGGCTTACGAATAGTCCGCGTCCAGTCACAAGGATGCCAAAGTTGCCACAGCTTCCAGGCCTCCACACTGCCAACGGTGCCGATGCTGCCTAGCTGCCGGTGCTTCCGATCTTCCACGCTTCCACGCTGCCGATGCTGCCAGGCTGCCAGTGCTTCCAGGCTTCCACGCTGCCAATGCTGCCAGGCTGCCAGTGCTTCCAGGCTTCCACGCTGCCAATGCTGCCGATGCTTCCACGCTTCCTCGCTGCCAATGCTTCCGATGCTTCCACGTCCGTTCACTGTGGTGGTGTAGACACGACTCGACTTGTTTATTTATGTAGTGCGGCTGTTGTATCACCGCGGCCATGCTTGGCCTATTGTGTTTGCCGCTTATTATGGTGACCCATAAGCGCGATATAGAGTTCACCACAGACCACAGCAGCTTCTAACTGCAGCAAGTTAATGTTTTAGGGAAGCAGATGAACGGACCCACTGGACAAAACCGTTTCAACAAGTGATTATCATGACTGTGTTGTGACATGGAATTTGGATAATGGATTAACAACATATGTATATCCGACTCTGACACCTACATTGGATGACATAAGTGATGTTGCAGACTTCTATAGTAGACGGTAGCACAGAGCAGGCTTTCTCGTTCTGGTAGTCGGTCAGGGCGTAGGAGGAGGTTGCTTGAATCTCCTTTGGGTCCTGGTGATTATACCTCTTATCCATGTGGGACTCTCCATACCGAGCTTTGCAAGCGTTCTTGAACCGGTCAAACATTATAGAGCAGACTTTCTCGTTGTGACAGACACTCAGAGTTAAGATGAGAGTCAGTAGAGACTCCATTGGGCTCGGATCCTGATTATACCTGTTATCCATACGGCACTCTCGAAGCGTTCTTGAAGCGATCGAATAACAGAGGCAGTCATCCAAAACCAAGGTGTAGGTTGGTAGAGACTACATTGAGTCCTGATGAGACTCCGTAGGGTCCTGATGATCATATAATAGAATAGAAAACTCTCATACCTGTCATCCATGCGGCATTCTCCATCCCGAGCCTTGCAAGCGTTCTTGAAGCGGTCGAACAGAACAGAGCAGGCCTTCTCGTTATGGCAGACACTCAGGGCGTAGGTGCAGGTCGGCAGGGTCTCCACTGGGTACGGGTCCTTTTCTGTAATGGTATGTGGAAGTTAAAGTAAAGGAAGATAGATAATAAGTTTAAATGATAAAATTCAACAACCTATGCATCGACGAGAGATTAATACTTAACAATACCATCAATAAGACAAATCAAAGAAAGCAGTTTTAATGGACCTTTCGTACCTAGTATTATGTGATGATGAAGATTGAGTAAGTAGTTGTAATTTAATGGCAAAACTACAAAAATTCAGACGGAGAGAAATAACTTTAATAGGATATATTTGTACAAGGACCACGTTTCTCTTCAACACCCACACAGAATTATACTCATAATGTCTGTGGTAGAAGATTCCATAGTGAAAAATAAATTTGGAACACATAGGTTTTATGATGTGGACGTCCGCTAAGGATTTCTCCACACAGGCAAAGTGTGTGTGTGTATGGAATATTAGTTCACGCTCGCGTGAACTAATATTCCATAAAACCTTACATATAACAATTTCTTACCTTTCTTCATGACAAACACGCAGGGATGATCAAAGAGGAAGTCGCGGAAGGAGTTGCACTCCGGATCGACATTCGGCTCCCGGCAGAGACACGTCGGCTTGAAGAAGGGAAACGCTTGCAGGGTCCTCAGGGCAGCTTGGCACTTCGTCACCGTCACCGTGGAGCAAGCCACTGGGGACAATAAGAGTCGATTTATATATTTTTTCTTATTCATTATCTTATTCACCAGGGGTAGACTTCCTTTGCAGGAGGTCGTCTAGGTGGGTACCCCAACAGTGTCAGTTACTCTACCGCCTGAGCAGTGATGTGCAAACATTACTGTGCTCCGGTAGGAGGGCACTGTAGCTAGTGAAATTACTGGGCTTTAACATCTTATGACTCTTGAGTGAGAAGCGTTGGTGCAGTGCTCCTAGTATTCACATCAATGTGAAATCCTAGGTGGCACTGTATTGATTATGGGCAGCGTTATCTCTTAACATCAGGAGAGCGTCTAGCTCATCTTCTACTTCATCACATAAAAAAAAAAAAAACTAAGAAGAAAGAAGGCGGGAAATCCCTCTCTGGCTTCACTGAATACGGACAATGCCCGCTTGGCGACATGGTTTTGTACAATGGGTCCAATGGTGGTAACTAGCCGCGGCCGATTCCCACCAGTACAGCGAGTTGAAAAAAACATAAATTATAGGGATAGTATGATTAATGATAATTATGATTTATTTAATCATAATTATCATTAATAATTAATTATTTTTATTTCAGCAGAACAGGTTACCCTATTTACATTGTCAGATTCAAATCACAATCACATAATAACAGGTTGTGTGGCAAACCTATATATTTTTCAGTTTCAGGTCGCCACAATTACCTACTGCAAGGCTTGAAATAGGACCTAACAACTGCCGTGCCTTCCAAAACACAGTAGCGTCTTGGAGAAAAAGTTGCCACACACTGAGATTTGAACCCCTCTGGTGATCTGATTTGATTAGCCTCTGGATTACAAGCTGTTATACAATACAAAACAAATACAGTGAGACCCAGAAAATAATGTTACAATAAATGACTTAAAATTAAATAAAACTAGAATAACATCTGCTGTACAGAACTATATTTAAAAAAAAATGGTCTACAATAGGCGGCCTTATCTTAGAGCGATCTCTTCCAGGCTTTGCATCGAGAGGTAGATATAAAGAAAAGGTGGTTTATACCACTACCCGTCTGCTTTGTGTCGGTGTCTAACAATATAAATTTCGATCGGTCTATTACAAGTTTTATTGCTATCTATCTTCTGCCAAATCAGAAAGTTCAGCCAACACAAGTTTCTCTCAACAAAGTTGGTCCAAAAACGATCTTTTGTTGTTGACTTAAGGACCATTACCAATAATAATAATCGTTATCATGAAACCTTAGTAATATATTTGAATAGAAGCCGCGAGATCAAGAACTTTTGTATGACTGGTATAAGTTGGAGCAATGCCCTCAATAGCAAGTTTTAAATTTTGGCAATATTCGCAGTGGTACGTAAGTACATACATATATAACAATATTATTAGGTATTTATGTATAATTTATTATTGTGTTATAGTTTTAAGTATTTTTGCATATTTTCTGGTTTAGTAAAGAGCTATCATTCATTCATTATTGATTAAACCATAATCTAATGTTCATCATCGTTTCTGGGCTTTTACAATTATAAAAGCTGAGTCTAAGAGAGTTCATATTTATGGACTCCCGAAAGACGATGCAAAGATAAAATCGATCAGAAGAATTATATTATGTTCCTGGTAAATTTAATATTTACCAGCTAAGATTTTAAGATGCTTTTACTCACAGCATCTACCAGGATACATTTACTATGGATGAAACTAAACTAAACTCCTCAGTCAACCCATTAGCAGTTTGACAAGGGATGCCACGAATTTTATTCCCCAAAAACTTTGCAAACACCTTCAACAAAAACCTTCTATTAAGAGGTCCAGAGGGTTTCTGGCGACCCCGCCCTAACAAGGACGGTGAAACGAAAAATCGTATAAGGGATTATCTCAGAAATTAGTTACGTTTTTATGTTGGCAGGCATTAGGGAGTGACCAGATGACTGAATTGGATTTTTTCGGTTAATTTCGGGAAACCCTGTGAGTCTGATTGGGGAGGAGAAATGAAGGGATTTCTTGAGACCTTTTCTATTATGGAATATTATTCTATTACGAGTATGAGATCACGTTCAAAGACTATATTTTTTTGCTGAAACCAATCTTGGGTTTGAAGTGAGGATGCTGAGTAGACGGGTCCAAATTCAATCTAAGCTATGGCATCTAAATTCTGATTTAATGTCTTAAGCCTTAAGAACCAAAGTCCAAGTTGCAATAGTCTGATTAATTTTCAGCAATCTTGCAGTTTTAATCGTTATTTGAGATCGGATTTTTCAGAAATTTATTAAATGGGTTTATTTACTTCAGCAGAACTATTTAAGCTGTCAGAGTCAAATCACAATCACAGGGGTGATAGGGGTATGGGGCTTATTGTAGTTTCAGGTTGCGAATAATTTGTCCTAATAATATCTTTTAACAAAATTCAGGGCCACAGTTTTTACGTGACTATCGAAAACTGAAAGCGTCCGAGCGAAAATTTGTTGAACCCAGAACTTTTGGATTTATGCCGGACATACGGACTACTGGACCACATTAAAAACTAGACGTTGGATTCCAAATGCATTTATTAAAATAAGCTGCAATGGCGCACTTTAACAGTCAATAATAGACGACCTCTGTGGCGCGGTGGGCTATTACCCGCTTGCAACGCAGAAGGTTGCGGGTTCGATTCCCGCATGAGGCAAATATTTCTTGTGTGATCCACAGATATTTGTTTCTGGTCTGGGTGGTTTTCAATATCTATTATAAGTATGTATTTACAAAAGAAAAATATATAAGTATATTATATCCGTTATCCTAACCACCATAATACAAGCATTAAGTTGCTTAGTATGGGGTTAGGTGCCGCTGTGTGAATTGTCCTGAAATATTTATTTATTTTATTTTAATTTCACAATCATTTTATTCTAAGACTCTACCCTCTTATTCGAAAAGCACGTCTATGAGAAGAACGACACTCGCATTATGATATTAAAACTGGCACAAAATCTCATAACAAATTCAATTTTCCTATGAATAGTGCATTTAAGTCCCAAACAAATTCTTGCTTAAAAGAGGGTAGATGTCAAAAGTGTCACAGTTGTTAAGCGCGGCGCACAATGACGTCATTTTGATAAGGGTCGTGCGACACTAATGTTCCGAAATTCTCTCAAACGCTACTTATAATTTGCCTCTTGCCCTTTTGAGCTGCGAATTATTGTCAGTAATTTGTCATCATCAAATCTTTTTCGTCTCGGTACATCAATTCTGTTTTAAGTTTAGGGACTTTATTTTGAAGGATAGAAATAACTTGACTGCAGGTGGGAGTGTACTACGTCATACTATATGCTTCCTTTATTATTGAAATGTTGACCAAAGTAGTTCTAATTTTTTAACCTATTTTCAACATTCCTATTTCTATTACGTAACGCTTGTAACATCAAGTAACTACATACATATTTATTAACACAAAATTTTCATAACAAAGAACAAGTAAAGTACCTACTATATCTTATGAAGAAACAGAACAGTCTAGAATCCAATGTAAACAATAAACATGCACCAGACAAAAAATAACTAAGAAATTTCTTCTCTCAAAGTAAACAAATCGAATATTCCGCGAAAAAAAGGCTCTTACCAAAGAAACAACACGGTTTCGCTTCCAGAGCATTCATCTTAATTACCAACATTTCAAACGGCCGCGGACGACTTATCATTGTCAAGCGTAAATTGAAACGGTGCGCCGATATCAGCCAATTTCTGTACTGTACGAATTAATAGACGTTGGTTAAGTTTCTGCGTGAGATGGAACGTATTCTGCCCCTGATAGTTAGAAAGACGTACCTAGAGACTCGATCTCGGTCTCGAGTAAGAAGCGTTGTTGCAGTGCACCTAGAATTTCACATCATTATGAAATCCTTGGTGGTACTTACTGATTATGGGCAGCGTTATCTCTTTTTTTATTCGTTATAGCTTAACCTTAGACCACGATCACGCCTAAACTTAAGCGACGATGCGGCCGTAGATGATAGCAGACTAAACTTAGAAGGCGGGACAAATCCTTCCCTGGCTTTACTGCTTCCTGGCCTTGCTGGCTGTTCAGTAGAACATCATGCCGAAACACGGCAACTCTTAACAACAGGAGAGCGTCTTGCTCGTATTGTTAATTCTTCGCAAAAAAATATACTAAGAAATAGAAATATTTCCCTCCACTCAGTACGATCCTTTAGCTTCTTTAACTTTCATCAGATTCTTCATACTGATTCATACACGCTCGTCGGTTCTTGATACTCTCATAATTATATATTTAAGTAAGATTTTATTTGGCACTTAGTCTTTTGCTAAATATCAATTGTTTATAAAACAAAGCAGTAAAAGCCAATAAATCAAGCCCGCAGAAGAAATGAACAGTCATCTTATCCAAGGTTCCTCCGCTAAACAAATTAATTAATTTACGAACGCGATTCATTCAATTTATCAGATCCCGAGGGATTTAACGTGATCATTGACTTAATAATACATTATTTGATTAAGTTTTTAATAAACACTTTCCAATTAAAATAGCCTTCTTTTTGTTATACATTTACAATGATGTGAAATTCTAGGTGCAACTCAACAACGTTGTTTACTTAAGAGTCATAAGATGTTATAATACTCTTAAGCCCAGTAATTTCACTAGCTACAGTGCCCTCCTACCGAAGCACAGTAATGTTTGCATATCACTGCTCAGGTGATAGAATAACTGGCTAGAAAAAAAAGAATAACAAATCATTTATTGCCACTCAAAAAAAAAGTATATTTATAACAAGAAAAATACATCTTGGACAAAAGGAGCAGACTCAGCAGGTAACCATTTAACACAGGGTTGCTAATTTTAATTCTGCCCTCTACGTTCAACGTAGAAGTTAGTGAAATTATTGCGATTTCGGTTTTCAAAGGAAGTCTACCCCCAGTAAAAGTGGTTGCTGAAGTGGTACTTTAAACTTGCGATTTAAACTCAAGTTTCTTTTTTTCGTTTCTCAAGTTTCTTTTCACAAGCAACTTTTAGAAAAATTAGCTCAAATAATTCCGGTGAAAAGTTCCCCAAATACCCCTACATTGATAGAAAATAGTGCGAACAAAGCCCCCGTGTAACAAATAGTCCGTCAATCTCCCGAAGCCCGTAAACCGTGTAACACACTGGACGAATTTTTGAACCATTATCGGTGACAAAACGGAACGTTTAGTGGGTCGGGCCCGTGTCACCACTGGCTTATTGTTCCGACCACAGATTTTATAAAGTATAGATCGGCTATTATGCTTGGAGTAGGAACCAATGGAGTTTGCGCGGTGACCACTAAACTGAAGCAAGAAAAACGACGTCAGAGTTGTTTGCCATCTCACTTACCTCTTACAAATTACAAACAAAATACTATCGTTAACCTATGTATTCAGTATGAGTGAGTCTGTCCACAATGCGCGTGCTGAGCGAGCAAAACGAGCGTGCCGCGGCAGTGGCCGGCGATGCGAAACACTAAATTTTTTTTTTAATGATGTTCATTCTACAATCGATCGTCCACGCGCTTGTAAACGAGCGTAAGGTACCTGTCCCACCGAAAGCGAGAAAACGAGTAACTATCGACGATTTTCTCACTCAAGAAACGTACCAAAGACATAAAATTATGTGTAAACAAAAGAGATGCATTATATACGCTGTGCGACAAAAGCTGTGAAAGATAACACTCGCTCAGCGATACTCGCGCTGCGCGCTTAATCAAAACTCACGCCGAGTGAGCAACCAGCGCAGCGGTCATTTCTCTACTGTGCGAGTAATCGCTAGTCTCACTCGCACACTCGCTTAGCCGAGCTACACAACTATCGAAACTACGCACTCGCTCCTCGCCAACTCGTTTCTACAATCTAGCTCTACTCGTTCTTCGCTCATCGTTGCCGGTGGGACATCTGCCTAAAATGGAAAATCATACGATTCGCTAGCGATAGCTATAACACATTAGACCTAACTCAACACCGATATTATCGTCAATTTAAATTGTGATGAGTTAAAATGTGATAGATATATTTTAACTTTTAAAATTTGGGATGGTGGGGCCCCGCAAAAAGGACTCCTTTCGTGAAAATCACTCTAGTGAGTTAGATAATTATTATCTACCTCTAATTTATTTTAAACTTAGTGAGTGTTAAACATATTAGTATTTCACCTTGTAATATTGTTTCATGTTATATTTTTTGTTCTTTTCTCGTTTTTTTTTCTATGTGCCTGTGTCTCTGTGCCTAATTAAAAGTTTTTCTTTCTTTCTTTCTTTCTATCGTCTTCTTACTTAGATACATACTTTCGCGGTTTTTGACTCGTATAATTTGTTCTTTCTAGTCCTTATTTACCCAGTGGCCAGGCCCGTGTCACCAGTGGCTTATTGTCCCGATAGTCCCGTCATTTTGACGATAGTGGGTAGCTTTATAATTTGATCGGTATTTATGGTTTGCTAGTTCTTTGGATGTTCGTCCCTTTTTGTGACGGCGTCGTAATTTATTTCGAGGACAGTTTTTCGGAGGAACGTTTGACCAGTACTAAATTGCACATCTTTTTCCTTAACGTGACATTTTGTTGTTTTGTGAATATATATGCGGTTCCAAAATGATGTGAGTATGTCTAACTCATTATTCAAGAGAAATTTTAGGGGAACCGAAAACCGGGAAGAAGAGGTACCTTCTCAATGAGTCACATAGAATCCTGTCACACTGTGACTGGTTAAGAAATATATTCGCATCGAATAAAAGTGCTCGCAACGCATCGTTATCAACACACATTCCTCGCAACACATCCCTCGCACACATCCCTCGTACACATCCCACGCACACATCCCTCGCTTGTTTTGTATGCGCAAAAATCGAGCTCCGCTGAGCCGTTTCCACCAGAGCTGTGCTTACCGAGGCGAGGTAAATGAAGCGATTCTATTGGTTCTTTACAAACACATCCCTCGCTACGCATCCTCGCACATCTCTGGTGGAAACGCAGCCTCACTGCACTGAGCTCGTCTCTCAGACAAAAGATGTAAAAAGTGTCTCTTTAGCCCAGCTATTTCCCTGGACAAAAGCTAATTACGGCAGAATATTAGGTAAGTTTTTAAATTCGCGATTTAAAAATATTGGTGGAATTACGTATGTAGAGGCTATACCCTACAAAACTAACCTTAAAACTGACCTAAGTACATACATGTGAGTTTCTTACTATCGCAACAAAAGTCAAGAGAAAGGGTTCAGAACAAAACGCGTTTAAATACCTCCTTTCAGGAGCCGACCTTGTGGAACAAAGCCTTGCAAACAATACCCCTTTTTTCATACAGAACCGCGTAATTTTCTTACATTTAGCGTTGATTTACCTAAAATTCAGAGATAATTCTAGTTTGCTCAGATTTAGATGATGAATTTTGTTATTTGAGATGAAAATTGTATTTTATTAGCTTTCGCGAATTCGTTACAATTGACCTAGGTTATTATTTTATCTAATCTGGTATTTCTTTTTAAGATTTCTAAGAAAACCGTAGAAACTTTCACCACCTCTTAGCCCCCTCAAGGGAACGATTTATGGGATAAAAACTACTAATGTGAAATTTACCGGGATTTAATTTATATTTATTATTACCAATATATAATCATTTAATGAATCGGTTTATATCGATTAACGAATAACACGCAGACGTTCGATGTATTTATTTATATGGATATTATGTCAAAACTGAATCATTTTGCTTGTTAATCCCCCCCCCCCCCCCCCTACTGACATAATAATGTAACAATAATAAAATATGAAAATATCTAGACGAAAGGGAAAATATTTTGACAGGTTTAGTTCTGCAATAAAAAATTCAAGAGGTTGGTCATCGAAAATCAGTAGGTACGCTATCGGGGTTCAAAATGCGGGTCATGTCAAATTTTATGGATAAATTTGAAGTGAAGTGCCGTCGAGGTCTCCAAGCACCCTTCAAGTTTCCTCGAGGCCCTCGTAATGTTATTTAGAAAGGGATTGTACAAGAAATCTGATTTAATATTGTAAAATGTAGATTTTGGTGGCTAATTTTCTTATTAGGTATGCTGAAATTTGATGTTAGGCGATTTTGAGACGTGTTTTCTTATTTAATTATTGTTTCGCCCTAAAGGACAAGAACGGAGGATATTGCACAAGATACCTATGTAATTTAATATTGTAAAATGTAGATTTTGATGGCTTTTTGATTTCTTATCACACTTTTATTGAGTTCATATACGATTTTAAGGCAGTTTTTTTCCTTTTAGTTTTATTTCGGAATTGCACAAGAAATTTTATTCTATAATGTAAAATGTAGGATTTGATAGTTTTTAGATCGAATTATAAAGTATTTTTAGTTTTTTGCCTAGATATGTAAACGTTGCTGGAACATTTCTTAGCAAGGCATGAAGTATAGCGCGTTCCAGTTCAAAACGTCCCAAGAGCATCAGCCATTTTTTTATTGAATCTGTCACGGCTAAAGTCCGAAGCGCGGCTCAGGTTTAGCCGGTTAAACCTAGGTATAGCCGGTTACTGACAGGTCGAGGCGACGTGGCAGCGACAGTCAGGTGCTGGGTCGGTTGCCTTGCCCAGTCGGCACGCGGATAATAAGTCAAACAAATTTAAATGTATCTGTACTTACTACAACGGTAATAAGCCAAAAGACCTTGATATATTTGAACGTTGAACCTGTAAGCTTATTAGCCATTAAAAATGTATAACTAGTCAACCCTATTGATCAGAATATTTAGCTAAGGCAGATACCGCTGCACACGCGGCAGATACACTGGCCATCCAGGCTGTTGATAAGTACTTTGACTGAAAAATTATGGCGCTCCGTCGGAACATCCCCGGGATTTTATAGTGGTTGGCGCCGTGTAATTAACTATTATATGATTCTTCATCGGGGAAGTCCTATTATTATATAGATACTATCCTGTATAGGGTGAAAATTTGTAACTCACTGAACACAAAAGTGAAGCGAATTTCGATTAATACGCTGTGTAGAGTGAAAAACAAAGTTTTCATAAAGAGGTTTATTAACCTTTTTGAAATAAATAATCGAATCAATTTTGCTTTATCCTTACTCAAAAGCTATTCCAATAGGCTTAGAAGGGCTATTCTGTATTTTTTTTCAGATAAATTACAATGCTACAATGACAATATATAAAAAAAAACTCTTATATTTTTATTGATTCGTGGTGGTTGGAGTAGCGAGATGTAGCACTGGATAATTAAATATAAATATTTCAGGACATTTCATTCAGCGACACCTAACCCAAAGTTTTGCAACTTAAATGCCTGTGTTATGGTGGTTAGGATTACGTAAATTATTTTGAAAGTTTGACGTCAAAACCTATGTTTCTCGCGCCAGTTATTCTACCGTCACGTCTGAGCAGGAACGTGCAAACATTACTGTGCTTCGGTAGGAGGGTGCTGTAGCTAGTGAAATTACTAGGCTAAAGAGTCTTAACATCTTATGACTCTTGAGTAAGAAGCGTTGGTGCAGTGCACCTAGAATTGCACATCATTGTTAAATTCTGGGTAGCACTGTACTGATTATGGGCAGCGTTATCTCTTAACATCAGGAGAGCGTCTTGCGTCTTCTTACTCCTCCACATAAAAAAAATTCTTGCGTCAATTATAATAAGTGTTTAAGTGCTGGCGCGGTGTCTTCCTTTTACAACAGTGTGTCTGTACTATATTGGTCACGATTCACGATCGATACTAAGAAAGTCCTCGTACTTGTGTGACCCGTTTCTTTTGTTAAGGTTGTCGCACACGACATAAGGCGCACGGAATATCGGCCATCTTTTGTTATAAACCTTTTGTTAGCTCTTGTAGGGTTATTAATTTTTTTCATGATATATTACTTGGGGTTATTTTCGGAGGTGATTTATTGAGATTTTCAGGTCTTGTGGAAATGTGTTCTTGCTTTTAGGCAGCGTTATCTAGAAATTTAGGGATTGATGTTACTCGTGTACACAAGAAATATGGGTCCTACTTACTACCCATGTGTCTAATGGTTTTAATTTTTTACTGTTTACAAAATGTTTTTCTAACTTTAGTAGTGTAACTGGTATATATGAAACCGCTATATTAATGTGTATAATTTCATGGCCCTAAGTGCGGCTATGTTTAGCCGGTCGAGAGCGCTTATGCCGTACGCTCTCTCGCTCGCACAATTTGATACATTTTGAAACACAAATTCATAGAATTAAATTTTTTGAAAATTCCTCACACGGAACCATGTATACACGATTATTGCACACATTTTAAAAGTGTCATGGGGCGCAAATCATGTTTGTATTAGGCAAATATTGATGTGAACCCGCTCCGGCGAAGGAGTCCTATACCCCATATTACGGGCCTTGAGCCTAGTTTGGGGTATAGGTTCTCACTAGTAATTTATGTGATTTGTAATGCCTTAACTGAATAAACAATTTATTTATCTTGAAAAGAAAATGTTTCATAATCTATCCGTTTTTTAACATACGAAACTGAAAACACTTTTGAAATGTGTGCAATAATATTGTGCAGGGTTCCTTTTGAGGGATTTTCAAAAAGTTCAAAAAGTAAATTATGAATTCATAGTCATATTTCAAAATGTATCGAATAGTGCGAATAGAGCGTCCCGCGGCATAAGCGCTCTTAAACATAGGTGTAGCTGGTTCAAATCCATCTATGAACACCGATATAGTCTGATTTCGATAACATTTAAATGAGACTATAATTTGGAAAGTATACTAGAATTTTCCATATCGCTTCAAGCGAATTTAAGGACCATTTTACGGTTGTGAAAAGCCAATTTTAAGCCTTTTGTAGTTTCGGAGATTACGTCATCATTCAGTGATTTTTTACTCTATTTAAATATACTTTAGACTTAGTATTAGTCGATGCTAGATTATGCAGTAGGCTTTTAGGCTTAAATCGGAAGCTTATTTTTAAAAGCACTTTACACATGCATGTTAAAGAAAAATACGTACTAAGGTTTTACGTGGTTAGCTAATTAAATAGAATTTTATAACATTTTAGCACGCAGCCGGTTTTCTTTATAAATTTCTAGGGCTGGTTCATTCACTTAAAGGATACAGGATAATATTATGGTTTTAATATTTTTTAATAAGAATACGAGCAAGACGCTATCCTGATGGTACGAGATAATGTTGCCCATAATTATTACAGTGATACCCAGGATTTTATAAATGTAAAAAAAAAATCTGGGTGCACTGCGCCAACGCTTCTTACTTGAGAATCATAAGATGAAATGAATTATAAACAAGACAGTAAATGTTACCCGTAAAATTACTGGACATGATGAGATTTAGCTAGGACGAGATTTACCTAAGAGGCTTATTACACTTGGCTGAATTTAGTCCCTAAATTCAGAACCAGGGGGGGGGGGGGGGGTGTCGACTACGTGGGTCCCCAACAGTGCTAGTTATCCTACCGCCTGAGCAGTGATGTGCAAACATTACTGTGCTTCGGTAGGAGGGCACTGTAGCTAGTGAAATTACTGGGCTGAGGAGTCTTAACATCTTATGACTCTCAAGTAGGAAGCGTTGGGGCAGTGCACTGGGTAGCACTGTACTAATTATGGGCAGCGTTATCTCTTACCATCAGGAGAGCGTCTTGCTCGTCTTCTTACTTCGTTGTATAAAAAAAAACCTAAATTAGGATGAACGATACCTGCTTCTAAATTTAGGATGCTAAATTCGATTACACTTACTTGACTTAATTCAGTAACGACTAAATTTAGGCTTCTAAATTCAGCCAAGTGTAATAAGCCTTTTAGTAGGAGCGTCGACTACCGACGTGCCTGTAGTTATTCTACCGCCTGAGTAGTGATATGCAAGCATTACTGTGCTTCGGTAGGAGGACACTGTAGCTGGTGAAATTACTGGGCTAAAGACATTTTATAATTCTTAAATAAAAGCTGGTAGTGCAGTGCAGCCAAAATTTCACATTATTGTAAAGTTCTGGGTACTACACTGATAATAATGGGCAGCGTTATCTCTTACCATCAGGAGAGCGTTTTGCTCGTCTTCTTACTTCTTTGCATAAAAAAGTGGAGTCCATTACTTTTTAACCTTTCATAGATAAATCTAAAAGTTCAAATACCAAGGGTAAAGTTATTTTACAAGGTTAAACAAAGTTAAAGTAATATTACCCAATATGTGAGAAAGTGTGAAAAGCTTTTAAACATTCCCAAAACTTTAATCATCTAAACCCTTGAGTCAAAAGCCGACTTTAAACTTTAATGGAGGTATAATATAGCAAGGAATTATTATTATAAAGTTGCAGTTTTGTATTTTGGAGGTATATTATAGTGAAATTACTGGGCTGAAGAGTCTTAACATCTTACGACTCTTGAGTCTTGAGTAAGAAGCGTTGGGGCATTTTAACAATGTGAAATGGATAATAATTATGGGTAGCGCTATATATTGCAATCAGGAAAGCATCTTGATCGTTGCAAAGAAGTGCAAAAAAAAAAACCTACTATATCTTACTAATATTATAAACTTGCAAGTTTGTAAGAATGTATGGATGTCTGGATGTATGTTTGTTACTCACACGCATAAACAGGTGGACCGATAGAGCTGAAATTTAGTATAAAAAAAAATAGCTTAGACCCTGGAAAAACACATAGGCTATAGTACAGCGGGTAAAACTGCTGGGCGCAGAGCAGCAGGTTATGAAATGCGTATCGTATCGTTACGAATTCGTCTTGTATTCTTACAGAAACCATATTAACTGCATTATTTGCAGGAGAGGCCAGGTCAAGAGTACCAAGAACCGGCGAGCGTGCATGAAGAATGTGATGAAAGTTGAGGAAGCGAAAGAGGTGTGTCAGGATCGTACTCAATGGAGGGAAATAGTCTCTGCCTTTTTTTTTTTTTTTTGACCCAGGAAAAATGCGTTACGCATCATCACCCCACGCCGGGTGGCGCGGGCGGTATGTGGGACTCCCCCGCCAGAGATGGGAGCGGCGGGGATACCCACTAAAAAACCTGGGGCGTTCCTGCGGGACGCCATAATGCCGGGGCTACGGGTACGCCGAAGCACTCATCCGCGGCAAATAGTCTCTGCCTACCCCAACGGGAACCAGGCGTGATTATATGTATGTATGTATAGGTATTATTTGCATTTTATAACGAAGTCTCAGGTGCTACGAAACTAGTAGTTACACCGTGGTGTAATTTTATTGTCACGAACATTAATAGTCTGCATTTACACAGTCATTCGTCCACGTCAGTTTATGTGTAGTCTGGGTACGATTCGGTGTGACTAAAACAAATAAAGGTGGTGTTGACCTGAACGCTAGACAAGCTGTTAGGAATTGTTTAGTAAGTTTTGTGTTCTTTTTCGTCAGTAGGAGAAAGACAATCCAAATTGGTCATGATGAAGCGTGTTGCTAATTTGTTTTAATAAAAAAATGTATGATTACTCTTTATTGTACACCACAAAAGCAGAAACACTTTTTTTTTTTTATTTATTTAAGTACAGCCACAATACACATAATATTATACATTTAAATTAGGATTTTTGACATATGCTAGTTCCTATGTGTATAACAATTAAGGCGTACATAGCATTCACCGTAGAGATCAATAACAAAATTTAAAAAGTTGAATAATAAAAATGTGACAAAAAATGGAAAATAGAAATGTTTAAGACAATACGATCAAAAGAACTTAACTGGTATATATGTGAATACAATTACAGAAAAAAAATTAGAACTAAATTAATATGAGTAAAGAAAAAATGAGAAAATGATATTTAAGAAATCAATTATTGAAAAACCTTACAACTAAATGAATATGAAAAAACTACGATAAAATTAATACATAATCTAAGTGTAACAATTGGTGGTCTTATCGATAATAGCGTTCTTTTTCAGACAACCACCTACGGGGAAGAAAACATTTATATTCACACGGGCTGGTGGTATGACAGAGAGGGGTTGTATTTAGTTCTAAGTACTTGTAAGTTGTATCAATAAAGTTGTTAAGGACAACGCCAGCCCTTTAGATATTAAGAACATTAGCTTAGGAAAACTTTGGTAAAATTAAACTTAATTTTAAGGTATTGCAATGTAATAATAATTATTAACCGTTAGATGTATGACAAGGACAGACATACAGACCGTTAATGACCGTTAAATGCATAACAGGGACAAGCCTATATAACTGAAGGAAATAGCAATAAAAAATGTACAATTAGCGATCATAGGTATCGTACGGGCGGGAGACCTTAAAAATGTATATCAATAAGTCGAGTTTTTTAATGTTCGTCATCATTTCGTCCCACTGCCCCCGTGCCGTGCGGACGTCCGCTCCGCTTACCTGCGCTCAAAGGTCCATTCGATTTTTATCGTTTGTCCCTTTGCTCGCAGCTAGCATTCGCGACCCACTGCCTTTTTTAAGGCAACAAACGTCTCTCTCGAGACGACGCTTAACTTTTAAGCACCCTTCCCCTGTTTCTATACCAAATCCACCTTCCGTGGTCTGTCGGTGGAAACCAAACGGTGCCAACGTAAGCCGACAGGGCGTTGCCCCGGAGCGCCCGTGTTTTTCTCCTTCTGAGAAAACCACGGAATCCGGAAGGGCTTGACGCACCGCCCAGGGTCACTCAGGCCCTCGTGCGACGTCAGGTACGCAGGTACACACCCGGCTGCCAGTTTTTGCTAAGACTGCAACAGCCGGAATCCGACTTCACAACCTTTGCTAAGGACCTGTGAGTTGGCATTCACTAGGGATACAGACCTAGGCACTCACCTCCCTGTCTACACCCGGCAGGGAGATTCCTCCTTCCCTTAAGCTCGCCGGGGACCTCCTCCCCCGGCGCCACGTAGGCCTATAACCTCTCTCCAGCCATGGATCTCCAATCCTGGCTGGGGAAGAAATATGCCACGATTTTGAGAGAGTACAACGACTCTCTCAAAACGGTTAAAAATGTTTCTCTGCGCCCCGCGGCGCCCGTCCCATTGTTAACCTCGGCAAACTCGCGTGTTGCCTCGCGCGCCCCTAAAGTGGCCCCTCCCGTCCGCCATGATATGAGCCCGGCGTTCATGTCACGCGAATCGTGCTCTCCCTCTCGCACGCAGGCCTCTCGCTCACTCGTAGCGACGCCATCGCAGAGCCTTCAGTGCGCTCAGCCCTCTCGCTCTCCCGCGCAGTCTCAGAGCCTTCCTAGCGCTCAGCCCTCTCGCTCTCTCGCGACCCAATCCCAGAGCCTTCCTTGCGCTCAGCCCGCCCGCTCGCTCTCGCCATGTTTCTCACCCGCGAGCCCCTCCTCCCGCGATCGCTCGCGTTCCCCAGTCAACTTTGCCCTCTTTGACTCACCGCAGTCTCCCGACCCCGAAATGGAGTGTGATCCTATTCCCACTCCATCCCTCGTTTCGCCCGACGATGACGGCTTCACCCAAGTCGTCTATAAAAAGGGCAAGAAACGCCCCGCGGCGTCTTCCCCGTCCCTCCCCGCTAACTACTGCCCCCGCTGTCTATTTACTTTATATGTGGATCAATAAAGTGTTTCTTATCTTATCTTATCTTATCTAAGGCCATCTGCCCTCCCTCGGGCTCTCTGCCTCCCTCCGCGGCATCAGACTCTGAGACTCCCGTCTCTAAACCTCCGGGATCCTCCAAACTTCCCCCGCCCTTCCTTGTTCATGACAAGCAAAGGTGGAACGACTTGTCCCGTTCCTTCGCCGAGCTCGGTATAGAGCTCAAAACGGCGACAAACACCCAAATGGGTATCAAAGTTCAGGTGAAGTCCATCGACTCTCACCGAAAACTTACTTCCCTTCTCCGCTCCAAGGCTATAGGCTACCACACCTATGCCTTGGAGTCGGAAAAACACCTTCGGGTGGTCATCCGCGGAGTCCCCAAGGAGCTCGATGTCGAGCTAGTCTCCGCGGACCTCAAGGCTCAGGGCTTCCCGGTTAGGGAAGTCCACCGCCTTTATGGCCGAAATAAGGCCTTATTCGACCTTGTGTTGGTCATTTTGGAAAAAACCCCTGAGGGCAAGGCTATTTTCAATTTGAAGATGGTCTGCAACCTTTCGGGTCTTTCTGTTGAGACCCCGCATCGAAATGGCACTCCCGCCCAGTGCCATAGATGCCAGTTTTACGGGCACTCTGCCCGTTTCTGTCATGCCCGCCCTAGGTGCGTTAAGTGCCTAGGAGACCACAGCACTTCTGAGTGCTCTCGTAAGAGGGAGGACCCCGAACCGCCCTCTTGCGTGCTTTGCTTAGAGTCCGGACATCCCGCGAACTATCGTGGGTGTCCCAAGGCCCCCAAAGGCAAAGGTCCTCAGAGACGCTTCTCGTCTCGTCCCACAAAGCGTACCGGAGCGCCCTTGGCTTCTCCGCCGCGCTATATGCCCGCCCCACCCCCTGAGGGGAACGCTTGGTCGGCCAACGAGTACCCCGCTCTTGCGCCGACAAAGAATCTCCCACCCACTCCGGCCTTCGTGCCTCCACCGCCTCAGGCCTCTCTGGCCTCCCAAATCCCCTCGCCTATTAACGGTACGTCCGCCATGAGTAGGCTCATGTCGTTTTACGGCAGCGTCGATATGGACGCATTTAACAAAGTCGCGCTCGAATTTATTGCTATTCAGCAACGGAAAGACTTCGATAGTCTGACGGTCCTCTTTGCCCAAAACAGAGCCTTGATAGAGTCTGTCATGGCCGCGTTCTATCGCTCTTAACTATACTTCCACTATGGATAGTACAGCTAAGAGAATTAAGCCCCACTCTTTATCCCTGGCGTTCTACAACGCCAACGGCCTAGGCATAGGGACCGATAGGAACCAACTCCAACTTATTCAGCAATTTCTAACTACCCATCAGGTAGACATCCTGCTAGTGTGTGAGACTTTCCTAAAACCAAGCCGGAAGGATCCGAAGATCGGAAACTACCGGCTGGTTCGTAATGATAGGACTACCGCCCGATTGGGCGGTACTCTTATCTATTACAGGAACTCTCTCCACTGCATCCCCATAACCACTCCTCCTCTTACCGATCTCGAAGCGTCCTGTTGTCGCATCGGCATGTCCGGCCACCAGGCCATCACTATTGCTTCTTGTTACCTCTCTGGTAACAAAAAAGTCGACAGGAGTGATTTCGAGGCACTCTTCTCCCTTGGAAGCTCAGTCATTCTGGCTGGCGACTTCAATTCCAAACAAACCCTCTGGGGCTGCATTAGATCAAATACGAACGGTCACGATCTCTACTCCCTCTCAACTAACCTCGATTTTGAAGTTATTGTCCCTAGCTCTCCCACGCGTTTCCCTCCCATTCCTGACCATAACCCCGAGGTACTCGACATAGCACTTATGAAGGGCGTAACTCTCCAGTTGCGCTCTTTAGAAGTGTTACACGAACTAGACTCTGACCACCGTCCTGTCTTGATGAGACTTGGACCGGACCCATCTGACAGACTGACCAAGACAAAGACGGTAGTGAACTGGCAGCGGTTAGGGGAATCCCTAAAAGCTATCAAGTCACCCGCTCTTGACCTTATCCCCGACGACATTGTCTCCCCTGACGACGTCTCGTGCTCGATCGATGCTCTCACTAGTCACCTTCGCACCGCCATTGGCGAATCCTCTAAGCAGGTACCAGCCGAGGATCTCCAACGCTGGTCTCTGCCAGAGGATGCGAGGGAACTATTGACAGCAAAGAACGCAGCCACGAGAGCGTATGACTATGGTCCCACCGAAGAGAACAGAGTCAGGCTACGGCAATGTGAACGTTCTGTTCGCAAACGTATGACTGAACTCCGCAATCAGAAGTGGGACCAAAAGCTCTCAGAGATCGCGCCCACTCACCAGGCTTACTGGCAGTTGGCGCGATCTCTGAAGAGCGACACTGTGACCACTATGCCCCCTCTGACTAGACCGAACCTCCCTCCCGCGTTTGATGACGAGGAAAAGGCCGAATGTCTGGCCGACAGCCTCGAAGCACAATGCAGCCCCAATCTCGAGCTAGTCGACCCTGCTCACCTCGCAGAGGTGAACAGTGTTGTCGAGCAAAAGTCCTCCCTCCCTCCCTCTGACCCCATTAAGCCCGTCAAGGCTTGTGAGGTAGAGTCGATCATCAGGGGCCTCCGCCCCAGAAAAGCCCCCGGTGCGGATGGCATCACTACTAAAGTGATCAAACACTTCCCCACCTCTCTCATTTACCTCCTGGTCAGCATCTTTAATGCGGCCATGGTAAACGCCATCTTTCCCGACGCTTGGAAGAATGCCGACGTAATCGGCATTCACAAGCCAGGCAAGAAGGCGTCAGAGCCTTCTAGCTACCGCCCTATCAGTCTCCTCAGTACTCTGGGGAAAATTTATGAGCGCCTCCTTGTGAAGCGCTTGTGGTCCGTAACTCTGTCCAAAAACCTCCTTCCAGACGAGCAGTTTGGCTTTCGAGCCAAACACTCTTGCGTCCAGCAAGTACACCGCATCACGGAGTACATCCTCGAAGGTTTCAATAGGAAACCTGGTAACTTTGGCCGTCCTATGGGGACAACAGCTGTCTTCCTGGACGTTGCAAAAGCGTTCGACAAAGTCTGGCACAACGGACTGGTATACAAGTTGTACCAGTTCGGAGTGCCAGACCGTCTTGTACTCATAATACAAGATTTTATCAGGGCTCGAAGCTTTCGCTATCGCGTCGAGGGAGACCGCTCTTCTCCCCACCCCATCGGAGCCGGAGTCCCCCAGGGTTCCGCGCTCTCCCCCCTCCTCTATTCGCTTTATACTAGCGACATCCCACGCCCCCCGAATGTAGAGATCGCTCTCTTTGCGGACGACACCGCCCTCTACTCTAGAGGGTGGTGGCCGACCCGTCAGATAACCGCACTTCAAAGAGCCCTTCTCCTTTTTGGCGATTGGTTCAAGAAGTGGGCTATCACGGTGAACCCGGATAAGAGTACAGCAATGTACTTTCATCCGAGTAAACCGCCCCGCAAGGAGCGATCTCTCACTCTCCACAACAGACCCATCCCTTGGGCCTCCCATACCAAATATCTCGGGGTGACCCTTGATAGTCGACTCTCCTTCATAAAACACGTCACAACCGTGCGCAACCGAGCGGCCTTCTTCTTGGCCCGACTCAGTCCCCTCCTATGCAAGCGGAGTAAAATGTCACTTAGAAATAAGTTGACACTTTACAAAACTTGCATACGACCCGTCATGACTTACGCCTCCGTGGTGTTCGCTCACTCCCCTCTCTCCACCTTAGACATGCTTCAAGTGATTCAAAATCGCTTTCTCCGTAAAGCAGTCGGGGCTGAATGGTATCAGCGCAATTCCGATCTGCATTGCGATCTCGAACTCCCCTCTATACTTCAATTCATGAAGGATTGCTCTCGCCGCTACTTTGACGCGGCTCCCCACCACCCCAATCCCCTCGTTGTCCAAGCCTCAAACTACTCTGTAGATCAGGCCTCTACTCCCCTCCGTCGTCGCCCTAAAAACGTGTTGAACGATCCGGACGATCCCATCGCTGCCGTCACATCTGCGGCGCTGGGATCGCCGAATCCGCCAACCATGCGCAACAGTCGCTCCGTTTTCGGTACTGGTCCCGGATACCAGATCCTCCAACCAACACAAACACGACACCGACCGCGCCGGCGCGGTCGAAGACCTCTGAGATCCTTCAGATCAGTTAGATTCTCTCCAAATAATCAAACAGATCAAAACACTGTTAGGGCCCTAGGACACGCCCCTTCAGGGGTGCCAGGGCAAGTCTAGTCCCCCGTATCTGAAGAAGTCGATAATGTGCTTCACGTCGTGGAAATCAACGAGAGACTTGAAGAACTGGTCGAGCGACACTTCAGAATCGATGCTCTGGGCGTGGCATTAAAACCCAAGGTAAGAGAGGAAGATGAACGAGCAGTCGCCATCTTTAATGAAACAGCGAAACGGGTGAACGGAAGATTTGAAGTAGGTCTACCGTGGCGAGAGGATAACACCCAAACACCGCCGACTTATCACACAGCCCTGCAAAGGCTGGAAAGCCTTGAACGAAAACTCAGCAAGTCAGAGAACATGAAGAGTGAGTATAATCAACAGATTAAAAATCTTCTAGATAAAGGGTACGCGGAGCTGTGTGACGGAACGGAGAAAAACAGTGGGAAGCACTGGTATTTGCCACATTTTCCAGTACTGAACCCCAACAAACCTGGAAAAGTACGTTTAGTATTTGACGCCGCAGCCAAATCACGTGGGGTAAGTCTGAATGACTTTCTCCTGGACGGACCGGACCTCCTGCAATCCATACAGAGGATCCTTTTCCGGTTTAGAGAATTCCAGTATGGGGTGACAGCAGACATAAAGGAAATGTTTCTGCAGGTGAAAATTCGTAAGGAAGATCAACCGGCGCAATTATTCCTCTGGCGATCAGATAAACAGGAACCGCCCCAGGAGTACAAGATGACGTCTATGATCTTCGGCGCTAGAAGTTCACCATTCATGGCGCACAGCGTTAGAAATCTTAACGCAATGGAGCATGCACACAGCTATCCAGAGGCAGCAAGGGCAATCACGGAATCTCATTACATGGACGACTATGTAGACTCCTTCCACAATATCGAGGAAGGGGAAGAACTCATTCATGACATTATTGAGATCCACAGGAAAGCAAGTTTCGAGCTACGTGGTTGGAACTCCAACAACAGCAGGCTTTTAGATAGCATACCGGAGGACTTGCGAGCCGAGAGCGCCACTCAGATGCTCACTGGGTCGCACGAGCAAGAGAAGACTCTGGGACTGCGCTGGGACACCTGCGAAGATTCACTGGGTTTCAACACATCACTCAGCCGAGTGAAAACTGAGGTCCGACAACTCAGCAGAACGCCGACAAAGAGGGAGGCGTTGAGTGCGGTAATGTCATTGTATGATCCTCTAGGACTGCTGAGCTGCTACACAATCACCGGGAAAATTCTGCTACAAAAGCTGTGGCGCGAGAAGTTGACTTGGGATGAACCATTGCCACATGAGTTCGCCCAAGATTTCGGAGAATGGATAAACCAAATGAAAATTGTGAGTAATTTACGATTACCCAGGTGGTACCAGTCATCCGCCTTCGAGATCAAGGAAAGGCAGCTACATGTCTTCTGCGATGCAAGTGAAGAAGCCTTCGCTACAGCCATCTACTGGAGGATGGAGAAAGCGGACGGCACAGCAGAAGTCGCTCTGGTAGCTGCCAAGGCTAAGGTGGCACCACTACGAAGCCAAACGATCCCACGTTTGGAACTCCAAGCAGCAGTCATCGGAACAAGACTCGCTTCAACTGTCCAACAGGGACACAGGTGGAAAGTTGACGAAATAATATATTGGACAGATTCCAGAACGGTGCTCCAGTGGATCCAGAACGATACCGTGCGCTATACTCCATTCGTAGCACATCGGCTGGGAGAGATCGCCGAGGCTACGCGACCGCGACAATGGAGATGGATCCCTACCGAGCTTAACGTGGCAGACATAGCCACTCGTCCCAACTACGTGCCAGCTTCGAGGGAAGACAGATGGTTCAAGGGACCAAGTTTTCTTCAGGACAAGAAGTGTAACTGGCCTCAATTCACACGGGACGAAAACTCCAGCGACACGGAAGAAAGCGTACTTCAACTACAGGTAACAGTTAACGACAGCCTGCCAGATATTCACAGATTCTCCAACTTCGAACGTCTGATACGAGCCACGGCAGTCGTCATCCTGTTCATCGAGAGATGTCGCCAGAAAACGCGACACCCGCTGGATGCCAGACACTTACGAGAAGCCGAGAAACTCTGGATCCAAAGAAGCCAAGCAGAAAGCTTCAACACAGAGCTGCAGCAACTACGACTAGGTAAGAAAATAGCGAAATCCAGTCGTCTGTTCAGGCTCGACCCAACCTACTGCGACGGGATCCTGAAGCTCAATGGGAGAATAGGAGCTGCTGACGTGTCGGGCAGTATGAAGCGGCCGATCATCCTGGACGGCCGCCACCCCTTCACGAAGTTGTTGGTCCAGCATCACCACAAGAATGCAGGACACGCCAACCCAGAACGAGTGGTGAACGACGTGCGTCAGCAGTACTGGGTGCTCCGGCTGAGACCAGCCGTACGAGCAGCCACCTCGAGTTGCGCCGTGTGCCGCATAAGAAGAGCCAAGCCTGAAGTGCCAGTCATGGGAGACCTGCCAATAGCAAGAATCCAAGCGTTCGTGCGACCTTTCTCCAACTGCGGGGTCGACTACTTCGGTCCAATGGTGGTGACCATTGGAAGACGACATGAGAAACGCTGGGGGGCGCTATTTACTTGCCTCACTACACGCGCTATCCACCTCGAGTTGGTAGCTTCTTTATCCACAGACTCTGCAATCATGGCGTTGCGTCGAATGGCTGCGCGTCGCGGGTGGCCGACCGTCATCTACAGCGACAACGGCACCAACTTCAGGGGAGCCGACGCAGAGCTACGGGCTGCCTACAAGGAATGGGCGCCGGCTCTGCAAAACTACGGCCTGCAGCATCGTGTCACCTGGCGTTTCATACCGCCCGGTGCTCCGAACCAGGGAGGCGCATGGGAGCGCCTCGTGCGGTCTGTCAAGGCCGCACTCTCCCACACACTCAGTCAGAAGGCGCCCAAAGAAGAGGTGCTTCTGACCCTGCTGATGGAGGCTGAGCATTCCATAAATGCTCGGCCTCTCACCCACGTCTCTGTCGATCCTAACGATCCAGAGGCGTTAACGCCGAACCACTTCCTGCTGGGGACGTCGTCGGGGCTGCCTACGACGGGACCCTGCGCCGAGCCTGCCCTGACCGAGCTTGTGCGGCGCGCCACGCGCGCCGCACAAGCTCTCGCCGACGAGTTCTGGCGTCGCTGGGTGCGCGAGTACCTGCCCAGTCTCACGCCACGACGAGCATCCGAGGCGGAGATCCGCCCACTACGCGAAGGAGACCTGGTGGTGGTGGTTGACCCTACTCTACCACGCAACACCTGGCCTCGCGGAGTCGTCGAGCGAGTCTTCCCCGGCAGCGACGGGCACGTGCGCGTCGCCGACGTCCGGACCAGAGGAGGAACATTTCGCCGCCCTGCGACGAAGCTGGCTGTCCTTCCAGTGGAGAGCTGCGACGAGTCTTCGCTGGGGGGAGAATGTTAAGGACAACGCCAGCCCTTTAGATATTAAGAACATTAGCTTAGGAAAACTTTGGTAAAATAAAACTTAATTTTAAGGTATTGCAATGTAATAATAATTATTAACCGTTAGATGTATGACAAGGACAGACATACAGACCGTTAATGAACGTTAAATGCATAACAGGGACAAGCCTATATAACTGAAGGAAATAGCAATAAAAAATGTACAATTAGCGATCATAGGTATCGTACGGGCGGGAGACCTTAAAAATGTATATCAATAAGTCGAGTTTTTTAATGTTCGTTCAGTATCTTCATTCGTCTCCTAACGCTCATAATGTAAACAAGTTAGTCGTAAAAGTGTAAAATTGTGCCTAGGTAACCTAGATTGGGAATTATAAGTTAATAAATGCAGTGAAAGTGTAAATCAAAGTTGTTATTTAAAAACCCCTCTAAATAGAACAGTAAAATCCAGTAGGAAAATAATAAGTAATACAGTCCACTATAGGTAAACGTAACAAAAGTGTTATCTAATCTAATCTACAGTACGTAGATACCAAAGAAAACAAAAGGAATGAATTGACTTTTTATGTTCATACCATTTTCTTAAATCTACATACCGATGACGGTTCATCTGATGGTAAGCGGTTACCGTCTCCTATAGACGTCCTTGTATATGTCTTATTTAAAAAAAAAGTGAATTAAAAAAATGATGTAGAAATCTAATTTTCTTGCATTTTCGTATATTATGTACAGTCAACTACAAAGAGATGTATCCATGTTAGTCTTACAAAATGAAGGAACTTTTAGTATGCAAAAATTATTTACCCTTACTTCGTGACATTTTCAGTATCCACCAAATCTTATGCTATATTCGATTCATTTTAAATGCTATTATTATTATGTATCACCTAAGGAAAAGTAGTGGGATACATCATTGTTGCATATTAAACGAGTCGATGATAATATAAAGTTTGATTGCTACTATAAATGTCACGAACCAAGGGTAGTTCATTGTGGCAAATGAAAATTTACTTCATTTTGTAAGCCTAACATGGATACATCTCTTTGTAGTTGACTATACTACCTACTCAACGCACAATTGAATTGACAACCTCCTTTTTTGAGGTCTAAAAAATGTAAAAAGCCACTTTTCATCGTGTGAATCCGCTGAATAAAGTCACAAATAAAACCAACACGTGAGGTCCATTAAGATACGATGTGGTAAAGGGTCCCTACTCCCTACATTAGCTACCTTCACAAGCCTGGAGGATTTTGACCTCTGCCTGCAAAATGTGTCTAGAAAGATACAGATACCGCGGAAAGAAGGTAATACTGACGTCGCACACTTAGTATTAAAGAATAAATAAATAGTACTAATAATTTACAAAAAAAGCTTAAGAAAAAAATCCAATCTGCTGTCAGATGGTAACGTGCCCATAATACCTATTTAAACGGCGTTCCTTAGCTTCATCATCTTGCTGCCCTTTTCCGCATTAGGTATTAGGTAGGGTCGGCACTCGGCACAACACGGTTTTCTCATCCATTCTACTCTATCATCCGTCATATCTTCATCCCCTCCTCTAGAATAGCACGCATATCCTCTTTCACACATTCCGTCCAAAACTTTTTCGGGCGCCACCTTCCCGGATTACGGATTTTTTTGACGACCTCTGTGGTGGGGTGGGCTAATACCCGCTTGCAACGCAGAAGGTTGCGGGTTCGATTCCCGCATTAGGCAAATATTTGTGTGATCCACAGATATTTGTTTCTGGTCTGGGTGGTTTTCAATATCTATTATAAGTATGTATTTACAAAAGAAAAGTATATAAGTATTATATCCGTTATCCTAATCACCATAATACAAGCATTAAGTTGCTTAGTATGGGGTTAGGTGGCGCTGTGTGAATTGTCCTGAAATATTTATTTATTTATTACAACCCCAACATCATCAAATTCATGGACTTTTTGGTCACTTGATTTTCCCTCCGCATAATATGTATGTCCAGGTACCAGGCCGATCTTCCACTTTTTAATTTCGCTGTTACTGGTGCAACTTGGCTTCTCCTCACATACAAGCTACATTTCTTACTTAGTGTCTTCTTTAATTACAATAGTCCGCTCCGGCCGCAAACCAGTGGGAACTCGTAGAATAAAAGATCACAGACTTGGCTTAAAATGAAACATGAAATAATCACTGTGACATTTGGAACTCATGTTTAACAAACTACATGTACATATATTTTTGATATGTTAATTATGCTACATAACATACACGTTTGTCCACGTTGAAAATATAGCTATCTGTTAGATAAAATCTTCATAGCGCTCAGTATTTATCTAATAGAATAAAAAAATGACGACTTGACGAAAAGACAAATATGTGCAAGTTATATGACACATATAAATTTTATGTTAACCTTTTTTTACATAATCCGTTTTATCCCACAGCTGGGCCTCCCTCCTGAGGTGCTGGTTAGTTCTGTCCAGAGATCTATCTCTAAAAATGGGCACAATCTATTGTGCCCTTTTTTTACAATATCATCATCGTCATCAGCCTATGTTCGTCCACTGTTTGACATAGGGCTCCCCCATGGCACGCAAATCAACTTGGTCCTCCGTCTTCCTCCTCCACCTACCCTCGGCAACCCTCCGGATATCATCGCCGTATCTCGCCCATGGGCGCCCTAAACTACGTTTGCCGCGACGTGGTCTCCACTCGAGAACTCGTCTACCCCAGCGATTATCAGTTCTACGGCAAATATGACCAGCCTATTATCGCTTCATCTTGCTAATCTTTTCGGATATGTCGGTAACTCAGGTTCATTAAAATATAGCAAGATTATTTCATAATTTGAAATATAGCAAGATTATTTTTTATACTCGTAGTGTTCCACAAAACTAAGTGAAAGTTTTACACAAAAGAAACGATTCAACCTCCTACAATATTCCAGGCCTGTGTATCTTTCTGCAGAAACTTTTTAGATTGTTAGCTGACTTTCTAGTTGCTAGCGTATATTTTGGTTTGAAATAAGACAGGATTATAGTAGATTTATTGTGGTTGAATTGAAATGTAGACTGAAAACTTTCGGACTCTAGAGGATACAATGATTTACTGTAATAATTTCATATTAATTACTAGCCAAGCCCAACGGCTTAACGGCAACAGTTAAAGTTCTAAGTCAATCGGTTCGAAAAAATCTACTCATTGGTTATTGAAACGTCTATCAATTCTACCAGTAAACTGTATCTCCACTCATTATTGGGCCTGTTATACTCTGTGATCATACAATTATTTAAGGTTTGGGTCATAATTCATCACACTCAAATTTTCTTTCTGATTAGTCACTCTGTTTTAAAATTTGATACCCCATCAAAAATGTCTACTGTACTATTTCTGACTGAAGGATGGAATGGTGGCAAATGGTGGACGTTGCTAACGAAGACGATTTTATTGTAAAATCCTGGTTGGCAATGTACTGATTATATGGGCAGCGTAATCTCCTTAGATCAGGATAGCGTCTTGCTCGTCTTCTTGCTTCTTTATATATAAAAAAAAGTTCTTCCCTGGGTTTACTGAACATCATGCCGGAATATCATGAAAGTTTGGTGACACTGTGGGTGGAAACTAGCGTTAGCAAAATCCTACCACCAGTATTGACAATATACTCGTATTTTTGACAAGTTAGTGACTTACCAAGTTCGGAGCCACAAACGCGCGGGATTATCTCGAGGATGGCGGAGCAGGAGGCGTCCTCGAAGCAGAGCTGCCGCGCCAGCAGGCAGTTCAGGATCGCCATCGTGCCCTTTATACCGGGCCCTGAGGACAAACAATATTACTCGTTAAGTTTTTTTAACTCAAAAGCTGCTATATGGATTAATATCCCGGTAAACCTTGCAGACCTGCAGTATTACGGGTTCTTCTTCTTCCAACACGACGTCAAGTTCTCTCGTATTGGCGTATTAGGCGAGAAATAGTATTAAGCGTGATCGTATTAAACGGGTTATAAATATTTAGCTTCATTTTTGGCTGATTAGTTGTTTAGCAAGCTATAGTGGCAATGGGTTAGTCATATTTACCAGAGCTAATAACTGCTTGAGTAGTCGAATTCTAGAGTGGAGACTGCGTCTCGGAAAACGTGTATGGCGCGCTTAGGCGAGATGGGGTGACGGAATCCCAAACAACGCTAGGAGTGGCTGGATGAGGAAAACGGAGAACCGAGTAGAGAGGCGTGTCATAGGGAAGGCTTATGTCGAAGATGATGTAAAAATAATGAATCATGAATCTGAGATAAATCTTACCTATATCTCAGTGTTATAACGAAAACATTTACATAATACATAATTTTGCCAATTCAGCGCTTGCAGCTGTAATCAAATTAGAAGCGAATACTGATATAGAAAGGATATCGATTCACAGTCAGTGCAAATTCTAGTCTCCATTTGCTAAACTAAATGCGGGTATTTTGCCAATTTCATTATTTAGCTATCTATGTTAGTGGAACCTATGTTAGTAAATGAAGAGCGGATTTTCCAACAAATTTTGCATTTCCGTCTCTCTTTTAAATTTCCGTCGAATAATTTTATATGTACACAAGCAAAAATACTTATCGATGAAGAGAAGAACTATTGATGACTGAAGTAAAAATTATATATCAATGACCTTTTTGTTTTGAACAACTTGCGACGCAGTCACAATATTTTATGACATTTTTAAGACAACTTTTAGATCGCTGTATTTTTAAAATTATTATTTCACTAGCTGCGCCCAGCGGTTTTACCCCCTGTACCCCCTCCCCTGTAGCCTATGTGTTTTGTGGGTCTAAGCTATCTCTATACCAAATTTCAGCTCAATCGGTCCACCCGTTTAGGCGTGAAAGAGTAACAAACATACATCCAGATATCAAGACATCCTGACATCCATACATTCTTACAAACTTTCACGTTTATAATATTAGTAAGATGATGAGTTTAAGCCCAATTATTTTAAAATTGCAGATCATTCTCATATTACCTATATCCTAGAAACATTTAGTTCAGCTGAAATATGCAAATTAAAAATGGCTAAAACTTAACACATCTCTAATTTGAGCTCCTAATAAACAGGTTGGTGAATAGCAATTGCAGTTATCGATTAGTTTTGGTAAGACATGCGCTCTCTGATGGTACATTAACGTCTTGAAATTTGTTAGGTAAACCATTTTCATATTGCAGTTTGTCTCCATAGACATCAGGATCATTTTGCTTGGCTGGTATGTGCAAATTAAAAATGGTTGTACTCTCGAGTAACGAAATAATGCTCTTACCATAATATAATATTGTATGAAGTATGTCTCTCTAGATAGATAGATAACGCTTTGTTGAACATAAAAGTTACTTAACAAACAATATCTAACATTAAATTAATAATTTGAAAAAATGTTACAATATATAATTATTTATACAATGAAGTAAGAAGACGTGCAAGACGCTCTCCTGATGGTAAGAGTTAACGCTGCCCATAATTAGTACAGTGCTACCCAGGATTTTACAAAGGTTAAATTCTGGGTGCACTGCGAAAACGCATCTTACTTGAGAGTCATAAGATGTTAAGACTCTCCAGTCCAGTAATTTCATTATATATGTAGCTACAGTGCCCTCCTACCGAAGCACAGTAATGTTTGCACATCACTGCTCAAGCGGTAGAATAACTGGCACTGTTGGGGTACCCACCTAGTCGACCTCCTGCAAAGGAAGTCTACCCCCGGTAAAAGGAAGTCTACCCTCGGTATTATGTGTGTGTGTGTTATTTCGCGAAAAGTTTCAAATTCTCATTTAGGAATTGATTTTTTGAGAATATGAGCATAGATTGGTCCGGTTTAGAGCTGGCCTATTATATATTTTACTTTAAGATACATAGGCACATAATATACCCCTCTTTTTGCATCGGGGCTAAAAAACGTAACGAGATAAAATATATATTAAAAAAAAACTTGAGAGGTGTCAAGGGACACCCGGATGGAACGAAGTTCCTTTCGATTAATGAAAATATCTGGCTTGCTTTCTATAAGAGAGAGAGAGAGAGAGAGAGACAGAGAAACATGCGCACGCCGCACAGCTTACAATAGCTTACTATAGCAAAAAGTGTCGTGACAACTTTTCGTAAGAACTTTTTCCGTCTAGCCCCCTTTCACAACGCGCGATAAGGAACTTCGTTCCAAAAACATTTTTATACTTATGTCGTGATTTTATATTATAGTTTTAAGTTTTCTGTATATTTTTAGTGTTTCAATAAAGAGCTTTCTATTCTATATTATATTATACGTAATTAACCTATTCTATACGTAAGTGCGGATGATAGAGAATAGAAAACAATAATATAGTTTAGAACTAAGATTACACACAAAGAAGTGTTACAATTGGCAATTGGGTAGGTGGGCGATGGGACTTATGGCTAAAATATCCAATTTCTACACTACCAATGTGTGAATATACACGTCATAAATCGTTCATAATATGGATATTAAAGTTCCCTCCAAATTTCCCCACAAATAATATTATTTCAGCATGAAATTTAATATAAGGGTAAATCCTGAGATCGGGCGTATTTAAGTGATTCCCGTGGCAGATTTTAAATCAAAGTATTATTGAATTTGACATGTAAAACATCAAATTTCCCATAATTATAAGCACATCCGTCAAATAGGCATCATTATAACTTGTTTTGTTCAGAAGATATTTAAATTTAAATTTTTGGTGCCACGGGAATCAATAAAGTGTAGCATGGAAATCAAAATTAAAACTATTTTGTTTCAATTCTATGTTATTATTTAAATATTGACCTCTATATACTAATAATATAAAATAGAAATGATTAAAAACGGTGATCCAAACAAATATACACCAAACATAAAGTATTAAAAAGGTCTATATTGGCTTTCTATATAATAATCATGTAAACTAAATAAAATCAATGTATTGCTGTCTTAAACAATGTAAAAATATTGAATAAATAGTCCTAGAATATGTTCTCAGTCACAGTCACTGACAGGATTCACTCCAGAAGCTGTCATCAGATTGTACATTTATCATTAGTTAGGTTAATTTGGACTGAAGTTGCAGTCAGCCCATAGTTTCGTTTCATTTTTTCATCATACATCATCTCAGCCATTAGACGTCTACTGCTGAACATCAACCTCCCATTTAGACCTCCATATATAAAACCGGTGTTGGAAGTGACCTGCTTCAAGCGTCTTTCAGCGACCTTAATAAGGTCGTTTTTCACACTTGTGGATAGAAGTTCTACGCTGCGTTTGCTTGGTAGCCACTCGAACACTTTTCGACCCCATCAGCCATTCGCTCTACGTGCTATGTGGCCTCCCCATTACCACTTCAGCTTCCTGATCCGCGGAGATATGTCAGTGACTTTGGTTCGTCTTCGGATCTCCTCATTCCTGATTCGATCACGTAGAGAAACCCCGAGTATAGCCCTCTCCATAGCTCGCTGAGCGACTTATTTTAATGTAGGGATATAATGGTGCCGCATAAGCCAGAGCGGCTGTCTACTATAGTACAATATTAAAAAAATCTGATGTATACAATATAAAAAAAACATCTGAAATAATGAAATATACAAATATAAACTGTCTAAATCACTTCCATACCTGCGGCTTCGCTGTAGTTGGGTAAAAAGTGAAAGAATGCGCAACAAAACTCAGGGGAAAATTGATCACCGTAGTAAAACGCCATGAGAATCAATACCATGGAAATCAAAATTGTATAGTTTTTTGTCAATATTTTTAAATACTACAATTATAGACCAATAATAATAAAATATATGATAAACAATACCCTTTTCCTAACTGCACACCCTAGTCAAAAAACCGTAATGGATAAAAAAATATTTTTAAACATAGAAATGGTAATCAATGACCTAGTGTACCAAAACCACGGTAATCAATTTCTCACCTTCATAAATCCAGTTTATAACCACGAGAGGAGTAACATTTCTTCACGATGTTTAGAGCGCAATTGAAGTTAGCCAACAGTGTGCGTACAAACTTCTAAGTCTTGTGGCTTGTGAAATGTGAGTAGTTATGTCGTGCGCCATGGGAATCACTTTTTGTCCGGGGACAAACCTAAATTTATGATTTTTTCTAAAACTACTCTGTGTACAGCCTTCGCGTATTTTTTTGATCGTATAACAGTTCACCCTTTACAGCTTAGATCACAGGAATTAATAAAATTCCGTTTATAAATTGGTGTAAAAAATATATTTTGTTTCAAAAATGTGTAAGGGACACCCCATGGTAGTCAAATTTCAGGGCTTTAACATTTTTTTTCAGATACTTGCAGCTAAATTTAACCTTATATCTATCATGCATTAAGTAGATTAAACCTTAAACTAACAGAAAAAAAATACCCTTGGGTAGAATTTTTATGTTACGGGTAGTTTATTCCCCCATACACGTAAAATTTTGTCTCTCAGGATTTACCCATAATAATATCGAGATTGCGGTAGAGTCTGTTTGCAACATGCGACCTTTGCAAATTGCACTGGCTATTTGGTATTTTATTACAACCAGGCAGGGGTGTACTAGGGATGTCCTAAAAGTTTCTTTATTGGGGTATTAGAAAAGATTAAAATAATATCAAATAATAATTTTAATGCCATAAAAATATGAAACATTCTGAGCGACTTCAGAGAAAGAGAAATACATAAATTATATAATTTACATCATCACTGGTCTCTTATATCTATGAAAGATGATTCAAGCAGCGTCCGTAATTATGGTTCGGCACTTCCGTGAGTGGCTAGTAAGGTCGATTCGAGAGCGACATCGCCGACCGCAAAGTATGCAGACGAATTTGTGTTCCTGGTGAAGCTGGAGGAGCAGTGTCGCGCTAAATAAAATAGTACAATTTTGCATGTTGGCAAATCCGCTAATTAAGTAGGTATGGGATCTTGTGTATAATCTAGAATCTAGACATGCGGTACCGTGTCAAGCCAAGTTCAAGCAAGAGAACTGGCGAGCAGCACTATAATGTCTAATATTATATAACACTAATGTCTGAAATTCTGAACCTACTTTACCATACTTTTAACAAACAAATGAGAAAGACGGAGGACCGAGGCTCACCTCGGCGCCACTCATGGCGTGCCATGGGGGGGCCTATGTCCAGCGGTGGACGAACATAGGCTGACGATGAACAAATAAATGTGTATTTAACTTCATATCCACGGATATTGTTGGATCCACCCCGCCACATCCCCCTGCCCTTAATACGCCCCTGACAGTTTAGTGGTTTATTCTGGTCTAGTTATTTCAACGGTAAAATGCACAATGTAATAAAAGTTGTAAAATAAACGACGTCATTTGATCGCAGGTAAGATAGGCTATTTAAACATTGTAGGGCAAATTAAGTCACTGGAGGGATAAATATAGGGGCCTAGGGGCTAAGGACTAAGGACCTTATGTGAGCGTGCAACGATATAACATGTAAAGCTTTCACAAATTTACTTATTGAATAAATCTTGATCTTGCCTAATATTTTTTGCATAGGGGAGGGGTTTTCCCGCTTTCTAAGTTTAGTCTGCGACCATCTACGGCTGCATCGTCGCTTAACATCACACGAGATTGTTGTCAAAGCAAATCTGATCACACTAATATTATAAATACGAAAGTTTGTGAGTGTGTGCGTATGTATGTTTGTTACTTCTTCACGCCTAAACGGGTGGACCGATTGAGCTGAAATTTGGTATAGAGATAGCCGATAGCTGATAACCTGAAATAACACATAGACCACAGTACAGCGGGTAAAACCACTGGTTGCAGCTAGTAACGTATAAGAAAACATATTTTTTTGTGACATGTGGCCGATGCGATCTGTGAATAGTAAAAGTGTTCTTTATCGCTGTATCGTTCTTTCATAGTTTGTAAGTAGCTGTAACATTAAGTAATTTTAACAATGAAAGTACAAAAAAGCATCATCATCATCAGCCAATGTTCGTCCAGACATACATAGGCCTCACCCATGGCACGCCACTTAATTTGGTCCTCTGTCTTTCTGGTTCACCCAAAAGCTTAAAATAATATAATTTTAAAAATTTCCAATTTCTTAATTCATCCCTAAAACTATACTTAAAAATGATTCTCAACTTTCTTTTACGATTTCTATTCACAAATTCCATAACAAACTACCTGAAAATCCCTCGCCATAATTTCTTTAGCAGTCAATCAAAGTTTATTAAAATCAAGCAAAGACCCGAAGTGTCGAACTGTCGGATTCGTTAAAGCAACTTAAGAAAAGTAAATATAAAAAATCCATTTATTCCATTACTTATGAGACGTGCGCGAAGACTCTTTAAAAATTCAAGCGATCGTCTACAAAATATTTCTTTTTAGACATTTATTTCTTAAGGCAAGAATTATGTTGGTACGGCGACAGTTCTGTAAACCTTGGAAGAGCACAATGGAAAGCTCTCGCGTTATTTTTGTTAGAAACCTAACTCTTGCGTGCATCTACTTGTGAGATCTCACTTATATTAACAAGATGTAAAAGTTTTGATGTTGGGTTATTGCAAGTTCTTCAACGACTGAATTGATTGTTCTGAAATTTAGCATGTAATATAATAGACCACAGACTCGTTGTCCAGGGAAATGTAGAGGGCAAACGGTCACGCGGTCGATCACCTACGCGTTGGACAGACCTCATCAAAGCTGCGACACAAACTTCCGTAGTGCAGAGTTCCCGAGACGCTGGAGACCGTGACAAGTGGAGGCGCATCGCGAGGGCTGTTTTAGCCAATAATGAAAATGCAGCATCATCAACCACGACCACTCTGTCAAGAGTGAACGACTAAGGAGGAGGATAATAGACCACAGAGATGGAGCACATAGAATATAAATAGAAAATTCTTTATTGAAACACCACAAACATACAGAAAATTAATACACAACAAAGGACTTATAAGGATTTTTAAAGCACTACTCGTCCACCCACTGGACATTCCCACTGGTGAAATTTACAATCCCATTCCACCCACTAGAGTAGAGTAGACCAGAATACTCACCTAGTAATCGATAAATCTAAAAATAAAAATATGGCAAGTCAGACCAGAGAAGATTTAGATTAAGTGCCCTAGCAGCATCCTTCCTAGCAACTTGATGCTAGGTGTGAGTAAATATATTACATACAAACTCACTGTTTTATGGAATACAGTACAATGTTAAGAAATATAGTGCCTCAAGCATTCTAAAAATATGATGATCAATGACCATCCTGTAGATGTATAAAAAATTACCAAAAAAGTCCACCCACAGAATTGGTACGTAGCTCATAGTTTTAAAGTTAGAAATAGTAAAGCATAGTTAACAATCAATGTAGTTCATTAGAATTCTTGAAAACAATCGATTTATATTATTAGAGGGTACTAAACGACCTCACTTAGTTGTCGTAGCTTCAGAATACATTTTCTAGAAATGCTATAAATAAAACTGTAAACTCCATTAAATTAACGACTACCGTTGACAGGTTTAACTTTGTTAAATTCAAGGTCAAGTGCGGCCTTAAAAATAATAAAATAAATAAGTCAAAATCAATATACTGTATTAAAACTTTAAAGCAAAAAAGGTAAATGTAACTAGAAAATAATCTAATCTCCTTCATCACCACCCTCTTCTTCTTCATCGAACTCCCCTTCCTCCTCTGCAGTGGCGTCCTGGTACTGTTGGTACTCCGAAACCAGGTCGTTCATGTTGCTCTCTGCTTCAGTGAACTCCATCTCATCCATGCCTTCACCGGTGTACCAGTGAAGGAAGGCCTTGCGTCGGAACATGGCTGTGAACTGCTCCGAGACACGTTTAAACAGTTCCTGGATAGCAGTAGAATTGCCAATAAATGTTGCAGACATCTTCAAGCCTCGAGGAGGAATGTCACAAACTGCTGTCTTTACGTTGTTCGGAATCCACTCGACAAAGTAGGAGGAATTCTTGTTCTGAATGTTCATCATTTGCTCGTCTACCTCCTTCATAGACATACGTCCTCTAAACACAGCAGCCACGGTCAAGTATCTGCCATGGCGAGGGTCACACGCTGCCATCATGTTCTTGGCATCAAACATTTGTTGAGTCAACTCAGGTACGGTCAGAGCTCGGTATTGCTGGCTTCCTCGAGATGTGAGCGGTGCAAACCCAGGGATGAAGAAATGCAGACGAGGAAATGGCACCATGTTCACAGCCAACTTTCTCAAGTCTGCGTTTAACTGACCAGGGAATCTAAGACAGGTGGTAACGCCGGACATAGTGGCAGAGACTAAATGATTTAAATCACCGTAGGTTGGGGTTGTCAGCTTCAAAGTTCGGAAGCAAATATCATACAAGGCTTCATTATCGATGCAATAGGATTCATCAGTGTTTTCCACCAGCTGGTGCACAGAGAGGGTTGCATTGTAAGGCTCCACGACAGTATCTGACACTTTTGGCGAAGGGACTACGCTGAAAGTGTTCATGATACGATCAGGATATTCCTCTCGAATCTTGGAAATCAACAACGTTCCCAAACCTGCTCCGGTACCTCCACCAAGTGAATGTGTCAGTTGGAACCCTTGGAGACAGTCACAGCTCTCTGCTTCCTTCCTGACCACGTCTAACACGGAGTCCACGAGCTCTGCGCCTTCAGTGTAGTGTCCCTTAGCCCAGTTGTTGCCGGCACCTGACTGTCCGAAGACGAAGTTGTCCGGACGGAAGATTTGTCCAAAGGGGCCAGAACGTACGGAATCCATAGTCCCTGGTTCGAGATCGACCAACACAGCTCGAGGTACATACTTCCCGCCAGTGGCCTCATTGTAGTAGACATTGATGCGCTCCAGTTGTAGGTCGGAGTCACCGTGGTAAGTGCCCGTGGGGTCGATGCCGTGCTCATCAGAGATCACCTCCCAGAACTGGAAATATGTTTGGATAGTTAAATTATGAGTGCGGATTGAACACCTCTTAGCAATCGTGGCAAATCATACGTAAGTTGTGTCAAAAATTATATTGTATCTTCATACCTTAGCACCAATTTGGTTCCCGCATTGTCCAGCTTGGATATGGGTGATCTCCCTCATTGTCCTTAATTTTCTTTAAACACTTGATTTGATCTGCCTTCTCAGATATAGTGTTCAGGAATACCCTCAGCCACCTAGATATTACACAAATCTATGATGATTTCGCATGACCTACTGGTATTCACAATATTTAAAGTGTACTATACAACTTTCTCATTTCAAACTCCTTATCATTCCTAACAGAATTCTGTTTACTATTTGATAATATTAAAATTATTTACTTCATGTTGCTCTCTACTTCAGTGAACTCCATCTCGTCCATGCTTTCGGTGTATCAGTGGAGGAAGGCCTTGCGACGGAACATGGTTGTGAACTGCTCCGAGACACGTTTGAATAGTTTCTGGACATTTTCTGTATATGGCTCATTCTCATTTTAGCTCAAATTTGATGGTCACACGGTTATATTTCCTAAACGGTTAAAGAAAGAGACATGAATTTTGGATAGGTGGATAAAACATATATTAAACTACAAAATAAATAAAGATTGTCATAATAGACGCAAAACATAATAATAAAATGTAACATGAAAGGTCAAAAACGGGGCCATTTTTCGTATTCTCATGGTGTCACACTTTTCGTTGCAGTGAAACATTTGGGCACTACTTTAACAAATTTCGGTGTATCTGTATATAACATATACCAAAATTTTCGCAAACAAATACACTTTACGGTATACAGTCTAAAAAAACCTTTCATTATTATTTTGAATTTAAAATGACATAATGCGGCGGTCACACGATTTTAGGTGCTTTAAATTTGCGTAGTTAAACGGCTGCTGTTAAACACAACATCAACAATTCAAAACAGAGTTCGATTCATTTCAATAATGGCCATGTTCTGCAATCGTAGAAGTAGGATCTAGGACTTATCGAGCCGTAGGAAAAAATATAATTGCTAAGTTTCAATTTATTCACGGGTGTACCGATCACTTGCATGGACAACATTTTTATGCATTGGTTTTTAGTTATTTAAATCAAAGCTAGCTTTTTGAAACCCCAAAATGTGCGAGATAAAGATGTAGTATTTAATTTTATACATTCTACCTAAACTTTCCAGAATTTCACGAAAAATTGATATTTTCGTCACCAGCGTGGCATCACCTTCATAGCGTTTTTACCATGAAGGTGATTTTGTAGGCCACGAAAGTGATTTTTTTGTATTGTTTTGTTTAGAAAGGGCCTTATTACCAACTAAAAAGTACTTTATCTGTTATGTTACGGTTTTAATACATACATACCAAATTTCTGACTTATAAAAAAGTAAAGCTTAATATCTCAAATTACGCATATTTTCTTCTGTAATGAGGTTTGTTGTTACGTAGAATGTCGTTTTAGTGTACATTTTTGATAGATTTAGTATTTTAAAAGGGTTTTACTTGACAAATTTGGGAAAAAATTATGACTGAATCACTTTCGTGGCGTCGAAAATTTCAAAACTGTTTTTCTTCGAAATGAAACGTACGATTTAAATCATTTATATAAAAGTTTACTCGTGTTATCCAGCTCTATACAACATTATACATAAACATTACAAATAAGCAATAAATAAGAATTGCCATGAAGGTGACGATGAGAATCGATTCCATGAGAATGAGCCATATATCAATACCAGATTTATATAATAACTCTATGAATGAAATTCAATACGATTTTATTTACATAAACATTTTATTTACCAATAAACAATATTGACAGACTTGTCGTGTCGTGAAAAAAAAATCTTTTGTAATTTTACGATAGAAAAGAGATGGAAGTTCCTCATTGTTGAGTTTTGTAGAGATTTACTCACTTTGGTATATTTCCACGTAAAACAGAAATTTACAGAAGACTTGATTTATGTGGACGAACTTGTAAACAATTTATTCTTAGATTTATTTGTGGTTGTTGCCTATTACCTATATTTTAATAATTCATTTTCTTAGCGAAATCGCTATTAGCCTGACCTATTAATATATAAGAAATAAGACGAATACGTACAACATTTTAAAGGTGGTTGGCCCTTTTGTATCTATAAAACATCTGTCCTTTGTTCCGTTCTTCTGGGTCGAATTATTCTGTAAATACCAACGAGAATGTTAACACCATTGGACTCTGTACAGTTGAATTTTTCTTTAAATTCAAATAACGAATGAGATTTTGTTTTAATTGCAAAATCTGTCAGTATTTTTCATTAAGTTACATTTGGTCGAAGAAGAGGTAGTCTTTCCGTAATTTTTGTGCTAATTTTGAAGTTAACCTAAGAAAATGAGGGAAATTGCACATATCCAAGCAGGGCAGTGCGGAAACCAAATTGGAGCCAAGGTAAAAACCTATACTAGTAGTATTTCTTAAAAGTAGGCCTCCTTTTTCCCAGCAGTGAACTAGCACGGACTGGCCATAATTATGATGATATTGGCAGATGATAATAGTACAACAATAAAATTTCAGTTCTGGGAGGTGATCTCTGATGAGCACGGCATCGACCCCACGGGCACCTACCACGGAGACTCTGACCTGCAGCTGGAGCGCATCAACGTCTACTACAATGAAGCCACTGGTGGGAAGTACGTGCCTCGAGCTATCTTGGTCGATCTCGAGCCAGGGACGATGGACTCCGTACGTTCTGGCCCCTTTGGACAAATTTTCCGCCCGGACAACTTCGTCTTCGGACAATCTGGTGCCGGCAACAACTGGGCTAAGGGGCACTACACTGAAGGAGCAGAACTCGTAGACTCTGTGCTAGACGTGGTCAGAAAAGAAGCGGAGGGCTGTGACTGCCTTCAAGGGTTCCAACTGACGCACTCTCTTGGTGGAGGCACCGGAGCAGGGCTGGGTACGTTACTGATATCAAAGATCCGAGAGGAGTACCCCGATCGTATTATGAACACTTTCAGTATTTGTCCTTCACCAAAAGTATCAGACACAGTCGTCGAGCCCTATAATGCAACCCTCTCTGTGCATCAGTTGGTGGAAAATACTGACGAATCTTATTGCATTGATAATGAAGCGTTATATGATATTTGCTTCCGAACTTTGAAGCTGACAACACCAACTTACGGTGATTTGAACCATCTAGTTTCAGCCACTATGTCTGGCGTCACCACCTGTCTGAGATTCCCTGGTCAGCTAAACTCTGATTTGAGGAAACTGGCTGTGAACATGGTGCCATTTCCTCGTCTGCATTTCTTCATCCCTGGGTTTGCACCGTTAACATCGCGAGGGAGCCAGCAGTACCGTGCTTTGACCGTTCCTGAGTTGACTCAACAGATGTTTGATGCTAAGAATATGATGGCTGCGTGTGACCCTCGCCACGGCAGATACCTGACAGTAGCTGCTATATTCAGAGGACGTATGTCTATGAAGGAGGTGGACGAGCAACTAATGAATATTCAGAACAAGAATTCCTCCTACTTCGTCGAGTGGATTCCGAACAACGTGAAGACGGCCGTTTGTGACATTCCTCCTCGAGGCTTGAAGATGTCTGCAACATTTATTGGCAATTCCACCGCTATCCAGGAACTGTTTAAGCGTGTTTCGGAGCAGTTCACAGCCATGTTCCGTCGCAAGGCCTTCCTTCACTGGTACACCGGTGAGGGCATGGATGAGATGGAGTTCACTGAAGCAGAGAGCAACATGAATGACCTGGTGTCGGAGTACCAACAGTACCAGGACGCCACTGCAGAGGAGGAAGGGGAGTTCGACGAGGAGGAGGAGGGCGGTGATGAGGGAGACTAGATTGCAGTTTCACGATATATTTTATAGTTTTATTTATTGCTAGTTTTATGTCTCCTTTCATAGAATTTAGATATTGTTTAATATATTTTTGCTACCTATAACCATCTTTTTATTTAGAGGTTTGTCTAGGGAGGAGTGACTAGAATTTATTGAATAGACGATTTGTAAACGAAGCAACTATTGTGGAATTAGGGCAACTTTAATGAAACTGCGCTCTTGCAGCAACCATCTTATTCCGTTTTTTTTTTGTTTGATGACTTCTAGATTATAGTTGCGACAAACGTTTGTCAATTTGAAACTTCAGTTGAAGCAATTTTCTTTTTCTTTAAAGTTTGCAGTTGCGACAACCAATTTAGCAATAAAACAAGAAATTTTTTAAATAAGTGTATAATAAAGAGTAAATACAAAACATCTGTAACAAATAACGTAGGTCGCGTAATGAATGTATTCCAGGCTTGTATGGCATCTTCTCTCTCCAATGTCATCAACTGGTACTCCTGGTATACTCTTGGGCAGACTCGGGGTCACGTGTACAGTAGCCAAGATTGACTGATCTTCAAAGTACTTTATGAACTTGGGGATTCACAGACAAGCTGCACATGGTCACAGAGCTATGGTCATGTGATTAAGCTAATTCTTAAAATATCAAAGTTCTCAGTCGTAATCTAGTCTCCCTCATCGCCGCCCTCCTCCTCCTCGTCGAACTCCCCTTCCTCCTCTGCAGTGGCGTCCTGGTACTGTTGGTACTCCGACACCAGGTCGTTCATGTTGCTCTCTGCTTCAGTGAACTCCATCTCATCCATGCCTTCACCGGTGTACCAGTGAAGGAAGGCCTTGCGTCGGAACATGGCTGTGAATTGCTCAGAAATGCGTTTGAACAATTCCTGGATAGCTGTGGAGTTGCCAATAAACGTCGAAGACATTTTCAAGCCTCGAGGAGGAATGTCACATACCGCTGTCTTCACATTGTTCGGGATCCACTCGACAAAGTAGGAAGAATTCTTGTTCTGAATGTTCATCATTTGCTCATCCACCTCTTTCATAGACATACGTCCTCTGAATATAGCTGCCACGGTTAGGTACCTGCCATGGCGAGGGTCACACGCTGCCATCATGTTCTTAGCGTCAAACATCTGCTGTGTCAACTCAGGTACGGTTAGAGCTCGATACTGCTGACTTCCTCGCGATGTGAGTGGTGCAAACCCAGGGATGAAGAAATGCAGTCGAGGGAATGGCACCATATTCACAGCCAGCTTTCTCAAGTCCGCGTTCAGCTGACCAGGGAATCTAAGGCAGGTGGTGACGCCAGACATTGTAGCAGAGACAAGATGATTCAAATCACCATAGGTCGGGGTTGTCAACTTCAAGGTTCGGAAACAAATATCGTACAGTGCCTCGTTATCAATGCAATATGATTCGTCTGTGTTTTCCACTAGCTGATGCACAGACAGGGTTGCATTGTATGGCTCGACGACTGTGTCTGATACTTTTGGTGAAGGACACACGCTGAAAGTGTTCATGATTCGATCGGGGTACTCCTCTCGGATCTTTGAAATAAGCAGTGTTCCTAGGCCCGCTCCAGTTCCTCCACCAAGGGAATGCGTCAGTTGGAATCCCTGAAGACAGTCGCAGCCCTCTCCCTCCTTCCTGACCACATCGAGTACAGAATCCACGAGTTCTGCGCCTTCAGTGTAGTGTCCCTTAGCCCAGTTGTTACCAGCACCGGACTGGCCAAAGACGAAGTTGTCCGGGCGGAAGATTTGTCCGAAGGGGCCTGAGCGTACGGAGTCCATAGTGCCTGGCTCCAAGTCAAGGAGGATGGCTCGAGGTACGTACTTTCCTCCAGTGGCTTCATTGTAGTAGACGTTGATGCGCTCCAATTGAAGGTCGGAGTCACCGTGGTAGGTGCCCGTAGGGTCGATGCCGTGCTCATCAGAGATCACCTCCCAGAACTGAAATTGAGAATCAGTAAGACAACTTGACCATGTTATGAAATGGAATATGAAATGGAAAAGTGGCGGATGTACTGCAGCGTGTCACGAAACATCGATGTGATGTTTCGATGTAGTATTGTGTAATTTTTTAAGTGATTTCATCATAATATAGTTTTGTTTCTAAAAATCACCAGTAAAACTATTTTCCCTAAGTACTAAAACATACCTTGGCACCAATTTGATTTCCACATTGTCCCGCTTGCAGGTGTACGATTTCCCTCATATTATTTACTTTAAAAAGTATAAAAAGACGATTTTGTAAAGTGATAAAAAGATAAAAAGTACTACGCGACCTACTCAGTCCAATGATGACGTCGATGACTACGTCAGATCAAAAAATAATGACAGAATGAAAGCATTCGGAAATCTAAATTTGAATTTTCTGACCAGCGATAAAACTATAAAAACCTTATACAAACAAAAAGTTTTATAGAAATTTCTTTGATTATTATTTACGCAATTAGCGGTTGACCAAACTGCGGTTAGGGGTTCGGATGAAGCCAAATTATATATAAGACTAATCCGTGGCTCTACCTGTGCGGCAAATTTGTTCATCTCGTCAATCATTATGTTTTTTTAAATAAAAAACTTGAAAGACAACCCCATATTGCATATCTCCACTGAAAACTATTTTACAGTAGTTCTAAAACTTTTAAAATTTAGTATCAGACTGAGTACTAAAACTGGCTCGCAAATAAGCTAAGTGCGATAAAGTACATAAAATGTTCTAAAACTTTCTTAGTTTAGTTTATTTTTATGTATATAAGTCTTGTTGGTGTATTTAGCTTTTATTTTACATGGGTAAATGCGTTTGCTACAATATTGGCTATGCTCGAGTCTGATAGGCTACGCGGATGCAAAAAAGGTTCAACGATCAACGAGTAGAGAGAGGCCTTTCTATGCTTTGAGTTACTTTTTTTATGTAAAGAAGTAAGAAGACGAGCATGACGCTCTCCTGATGTTAAGAGATAATGCTGCCCATAATAATCAGTACAGACCTAGAATTTCACAATGATGTGCAATTAAAAAAAAGAAAGAAAGAAAGAGAATTATTTATTGAGCACAGAAACACAGGCACAAGAATATTTTTTGTATACATAGATATAACTGTAGTATCACAATTCACCATAAAATACATATATTTTCTATTGTACGACCTATTGCGTGTGGAGACGCATCCCGTGCCATCGTGCAGCTCTGCTCAATTGGGAGAGAGCTCAGCTAATGTAAGCAATTCTAGGTGCACTACACCAATGCTTCTTTCTCAAGAGTCATAAGATATTAAGACTCTGTAGCTCAGTAATTTCACTAGCTACAATGCCCTCCTACCGAAGCACAGTAATGTTTGCACGTTACTGCTCAGGCGGTAGAATAACTGGCACTGTTGGGGTACCCACCTTGACGACCTCCTGCAAAGGAAGTCTACCCTCGTTAAAACCTCCGGTTTACTTGCGTTCATCTCGCGTAAAGAGGTATAAAGTACTGAAAGGACGGTGACGGAATATAATAATTATTATATTTGGGTAAACGAGCCCGTAGACGATCTCCCACCAAATGGAGCGATCAAGTGAAAGGCCCATCCTCAACTAAGTTTTGCTTCTTCGTCAGAGAAGCAATGGATAGGCACCGATGGCAGCAGACCATAAGTCGTATCACTGCACCAGCATCCTCGGCTGGTGATGACCATGATCCTCAGTCATGAGTGATCGACTTCAGAGAGAGATTTTCAACCCCCGACGCAAAAACCACGGGGTGTTATAAGTTTGACGTGTCTGTCTGTGTGTGTGTGTCTGTCTGTGGCATCGTAGCTCCCGAACGGATGAACGGATTTTGATTTGGTTTTTTTGTTTGAAAGTTGAGTTAGTCGAGAGTGTTCTTAGCCATGTTTGATGGAAATAGGTCCAAGATGGCCGCCGTTACAAAATGGCGGATTACTTTTTTCTTCCACGACCCCCTCAATATGGGTATCAAATGAAAGGGCTCAATGAGTAGAATACAGCCCACTATATAAAGTTTAAAATCCAAGATGGCCGCCATCAAAAAATGGTGAATTACGTATTGCGTTGGGGGTTTTTTAAATTTTTAATTTATTTCTCCACGACCCCCTCAATATGGGTATCAAATGAAAGAGTTTAACTAGTAAAATACAACGCACTATAATAAATTTAAAATCCAAGATGGCCGCCATCAAAAAGTGGTGAATTACATTATATTGCGTTTTTAAAATTTTTAATTTAATTTACTTGTGGCAGTAGATATTATAAATGACCTAGCATTTCCACCGTATAGCGTTTTAAATCGATAGAATAATGGTTGTTTCCGTTGAAATTACTGATATTCGTACTGCGATAAAGCTCTGTGACACAATTTTGTTGATGAAGTGGACTGGAAATATCTGTTTATCACTATGGATTATTTTGCGTTATTGCTACTTTGATGAGCATTATGTTCATACTTGCATATATTATTATATAGGCGCCTAGTGGTTTTACTTCGTAGAAATAAACGTATCCTATGTCTTAGAGACCTAAAAGCTAAATCTTAGCTTAATCAGTTCACCCGTTTAGATGTTATAGCAAAAGTTGGTTATACAAGTAAAATTAAAAAAAAATAATAATAACAAACTTTTATTTTTATTGCAATTTAACGCCGAAGTACTCGTTAAGGCGAATGATATGAGCGCAAACTCAATGGAGTTCCTATGGCCACCTTCCAGCTCCATCATCGGATCAGCTCGATGTCATATCATTAATATTGAATTGTCGTCCGATTTATACATACATGCTAAGTTTCAGCTCAATCGGAAACTCGGAAGTGGATCAAATTAAACTTGCAAGATTTGATTACAGACAGGCAGACAACAGACAGGTGAAAGTAAATAAAAGCTTGTAATATACCTACCACATTCCACCTGAGTGACATCCTACGTGTAGACCATTCTTTATAATTTCTTTTCGATCTAATGCCCGATCCACACTCCCCAAGAGGCCACGCGAGGGAACGCGAATGCGAGAGTGAGGAAAGTACGCTTGGGTACTATAGGCAGATCCAGGATTTGGTTCTGGGGGGGCCAAGGTGCAAACGGGCAAAAATATTATAATTTTTATTATGAAAAGTGTGTGTTTAGCTCGCTCTCAGCAGTTTAAAAGCTCAAACACCCTTAATAACATGTGCGCGAGGAGCTAGCTGCGAGCGCCGAGAAAAAAAAAATCTTTACCATGAAATATGTGCAAAATTCGTAACTCTACAATGATTCTGGGGGGGGGGGGGGGCTTGGCCCCCTGCCCCCCCCCTAAATCCGCCTATGCTTGGGTCTCTTCGTCTTCTCATTTTCATTCGCCTAGCCTCGTGGCGAGAACTACGAGGGGCCTCGCGAAAGTCTGGAGCGGGCATAATATTTACTTGCTATTTTATACTCTATTTAATTTATTCTTCTTCTTAACGTATATCCCGGCTAATAGCCAGGGTCCGCTTTCCTACTTCTTTCTCTCTATTTGGCTAGGTCTTCGGCATCTTCCACGTTGAGTTCATTGGCTCTCATATAATCTCTCACGTTGGCCAGCGCCGCTTCGGCCTACCTCGAGTTCTTGCTCTATTTTATTTATTAATCGCAATTTTTTTCAGAAAGATCATAGTATAACAATGGATATCAACAGTTGATATCCACCTTCATAATACATTAACTAAAAGGTTCCAAAAATTTTAAATGAAATTCTTGAACATTAAAAGTTACCCAACTTAATTAGGCGGGGGCAAGATTGTATCTTAATAATGACTGTTTAAATATTGATTTCGTTCTAACTCCGAAACTTTTTAGGGTAATAACCCGTTATAACTAACTCGAGAACATCTTCGATCGCGGGCGAGAAAATATTTTATTATATAAAAACTTGAGAGGTTTCAAGGGACACCCGGATGGAACGAAGTTCCTATAGAAATGAAAATATCTGGCTTGCTTTCTATAAGAGAGAGAGAGAGAGAGAGAGAGAGAGAGAGAGAGAGAGAGAGAGAGAGAGAGAGAGAGAGAGACAGAGAAACATGCGCACGCCGCACAGCTTACAATAGCAAAAAGTGTCGTGACAACTTTTCGTTTGAATTTTTTCCGTCTAGCCCCCTTTCACAACGCGCGATAAGGAACTTCGTTCCAATAATTTTCATTTACCATCCATTTACCGGTGGTAGACCTCCTTTGCAACCAACAAATTTTACTGTCTGAGCAGTGAGCAGTGATGTGTTAACATTACTGTGCTTCTGTAGCAGAGCACTGTAGGTACCTAGTTAGTGAAATTATTGGGCTGAAGAGTCTTAACATCTTGTTACTATTGAGTAAGAAGCGTTGGTGCAGTGCACCTTGAAGATATTCGATCGGCGCTGAAGCTTTTTATTTATTCATAATAATGAAGTAGGTTAGCCCATTACCACGATATCGCGTGATGTTAAGCGACGATGCTGCCTTAGGTGGTAGCAAACTAAACCTAGAAGGCGGGATAAATCCCTCCCGAGGCTCCACTGAGCATGATGCCGGAACACGGTCACAATGACCGCTTGGCGACACGCTTTTGTCCAGTAGATGGTATAACTAGCCACGGCCGAAGCCTACCGCCAGTATACTCGCTATAGCGAGTGGAAAATGTCGTGGCATTCACAACGTCTTCTTACCCCAAGCTAAGCAACTCAATGCTGTTAAGGTGGTTAGACAACGGAATAATAATTATAATATAGATAGTATTATGGCAATGTGAGCTAAGTGTGTTTTAACCCCTAGTCTTAACGGGTGAAATCCCTCAAAACTTCCAGAAGGTTCCGAAAACAAGAGATGGAGGTCTGGGATTTGCATAGATTTGTTAATTTCAATTTCTGTTGTTTTAGGCTAAGTACAATAACATTTATTTAATTGTTCAAATATTATGACTTCTATAATATTACCTAATTTATGTACTCGTACATACAATTTGTATTGTTATTATTTTTAGGTTAAATTTAAAGTGATTTTAAGAGATAACGCTGCCCATTAAAGTTCACCGGGGGTAGACTTCCTTTGGAGGAGGTCGACTACGTGGGTACCCTTACAGTGTCAGTTATTCTACCGCCTGAGCAGTGATGTGCAAACATTACTGTGCTCCGGTAGGAGAGCATTGTAACTAGTGAAATTGCTGGGCTGAAGAGTCTTAACATCTTATTAAGAGTTGGCACAGTGCACCTAGAATTTCCTTCTCTTGTCCTGGGTATCCTGGGTAGCACTGTTCTAATTATAGGCAGCGTTATCTCTTACCATCAGGAGAGCGTCTTGCTCATCTTCTTAATTATTTGTATAAATATCATTTTTGTATTATTTGTATAAATATCATAAATAGTTATAAGATGTTGACTCTTAAGCCCAGTAATTTCACTTGCTAAAGTATCCCCTAAGTAAGGGGGGCTTTATAAGGGGCCCTAACAAAGCACAGACGTGTTAAAAAAAAAAATATATTTCAGGACAATTCACACTGCGCTACCTAGCCCCATACTAAGCAACTTAATGCTTGTATTATGGTGATTAGGATAACGGATATAATACTTATATACTTTTCTTTTGTAAAAAATACATACTTATAATAGATATTGAAAACCACCCAGACCAGAAACAAATACCTGTGGATCACACAAATATTTGCCTCATGCGGGAATCGAACCCGCAACCTTCTGCGTTGCAAGCGGTTATTAGCCCACCGCACCACAGACGTCGTCAAATAAAATAAAATATATTTTTCCGTGTTTTCCAGGTGAAGCAGTAAAGTCCTAAGCGACAGTACAAACACATTACCAGAATTGATCTGATAACCGGCAATCACACGATCTCGTCCTTTATGCGAGTGTAATTTGAGTGCACTGCTATCTACGGCGTTCAGAAAACTAGGTAATGTAATGTTCTTCTACTTTATCTGAAGGGAATCCTTGGATTATATTAAAAAAGAATTAAGAGCGTATATTATCAAGTGACGCTCTCTTGCGCGCACTATTTGACAAATTTTGAAATATAAATTCATAGATTTTTTTTTAAATTCCTTAAAACCAGCCCTCCATAATATTGTTGCACACGGTTTAAAAGTGTTTTCAGTTTGATAAATTAAAAATGACATGATGAAAATTTTAGATTTTTGTTTTAAATATTGGTCCCTCTACCCTTTTTTTAATATATCAAATTGAAAACACTTTTAAAATGTGTGTAATAATATTATGAAGGGCTGGTCTTAAGGAATTTTCAATAAATTAATTCTATGAATTTATATTTCAAAATTTGTCAAATAGTGCGAGCAAGAGAGTGTTACTTGATATATACGCTCTTAACAGGTACACTCGTGTTTGTTTTCGTACAATTTACAGCTATGCAAGTAATTTAGTAATTTTGTATAATCATTATTAATTTAATTTTGGCATTTTTTTAAAAGAAAAAATGCCTTTGCTTTATACCTTTATACCATTTATAATAGGTTAGATATGCATTATTGGTTGGTAGGCCTTTGATCACTATCGCGTGATCAAAATCGACTAACACATTACTAATATATACCCTCGCTCCTGACTCTGCTCTACGCATCTTTTTCGAGCAATAGGGTTTTCATAGATGAACTGACATTCATAAAACGCGTAACCAATTTTGATTTGACAAAAATAAAAAAATCTCAGTATGGCCTTGTATATGATAATGAGATAGGCAAAAATTTTCATATTATTATGTGAATAGATTATGTCATAAGGAAAGCACGTTTACTCTTACGACTCCACTCTCGCATCTCCAGAGCCTTATTAAAACCTCAACACTAGTGCTTTGTTCAAAAACGTCTCATTTACCATCATTAAAACTTTTCTCAAAATTAAACTAAATCATCCCTACAAAGGTCGTGTGTTAGACAAGGACAGTGATATGTTAGATGTAAGGAGGTAGACAGAGAGGGGTATATTAACACGTCACTCTGCATGAACCCTGCTGACTTTCAGCCGGGTAGAGTTGCCCGCTCGAATAATTGAGGAATGAGCTAGAGCTGTTCGCAACACTTTTACGGGTCAACTGTTTTTACGCATGATTATCTCATTAGGAGGTTGACTGTTTTTGGAATCAGTGGGCGTTGGGTTTTATAATAGAACACGGTAATGCTAGCGGCTATGTCTGCGTTAAAAAACCTTTTCTTAGTAGAGCTTTACGTTTGAAAATCTACACGTATTGCAAATTCCACCGCAATTTGGTCTGTTTTTGCTATTTCATACTGTTTATCCGTACAATTAGTGTTCTTATCTATTGACATTTAATGCTTATAATAACAAAGATTTGTTGTTTTAGTGTTAATAATTTTGTTGTTTCAATTAGGTTTTACATTTAATAAATGATTACATTTTCTAGATTAAGATAGATAGATAATACTTTATTGGAACACAAGAAAAATACAAAAAAGAACTTAAGAACTAAAACAATATAAAAACTTAGTGTTATAATTGACGGTCTTATCGCTAATAGCGATCTCTTCCAGACAACCATGCAGGGAGAGGAGAAAATAAATTCACATGGGTTGGTGGTGTGATGCAAATTAACAGAGACAAAGTGTTATTATATAAATATTAAGCTTACAACAATAATTTTAATTCACCTAATTACATACAGTTGCTACTAGCTCTACATAATTCCATAAAAGGGCGGTGGACTCAAAGAGCCTCCGTAGTGGACGCTTCTCATTCACTATTCAAAACGCAGGTGTTCACGACAAATTCACTGAAAACATCTTTTATCTCTTTATGACTACAGCTAGTTTTAAAATCAAAGATTAAAATTTAATTACAATATATAATTTTAATTTCAATGCAAAATAATTTTAATTCACCTTACTACAAAATAATTTTAAATCACCTAACTAAAAAAAAATTTAATTCACCTAATTTTACAAAAGAATTTTAATTCACCTAATTTTTCTCACCTAATTTGACTACAAAGTAATTACAACTAGATGAGCTCCATATAATTCCATGAAAGGGCGGCGGACTCAAAGAGTCTCCGTAGTGGCCGCTTCATACACTATTCAAACGCTGCTGTTCGCGACAAATTCGCTGAAAACATCTCTTTATGTTATGTGTAAATATTGTGGTAAATATTACATGCTCTACACTTTTCGATAGTATAAAAATATTAAAAAGATCAAACATTTACTTACTAAATAATAACAATTCACCTAATTACACTTTAAAATAATTTTTATTCACCTAATTTTAAAAATAACTTTAATTCATCTAATTTTTCTTTGTGTTATGGACTATTGTGGTAAATATTACATTCACTACTACCTTGTAGTCTAAAAATGGTAAAATTACAGCTTAAAATTAACTCGATAATTGCAATGTGTGATAATTATATTATGCTTACGCCCGTTGCTTTGTCCGTGAGAAAGATTTTTTTCTTAACTTAAGATTTTCGTAATTACGTGCAACTCTTTCACACGCACGATATTATAACAAACTTTGAAAAATATAATAGTCATAGAATTTACTTTTTGAAAATGGCTCTCGGCAAACTTTAGACAATATTTTTAAAACTAAAAATATATCTGGATATTTTGAAAATCTTATGGTGTCAAACTGGAATTACTTTTAAAAATATTTAAAAAATACTATCTGTAGGTTTGATATGATTGAAACGTATGTACTAGAAACACTTAACGTTTTACCAGATATAGACCTTTCTAAAAGCCTTATTTCGTCAACACTCAACTCGATTAACAAATAAAACTTAATAAATCATAAAAACTTCCAATTTGATTGATAACAGCGTTATTTGGGGGTCGGTCCCAAGATAAAGGTCCTGATAAGGGGTCCTTAATGTTACCATAGCGTGTACACTGGCGCAAATGGGAAACTACGTGCAGGTTAAATGAATTTGTTGAAATTTTGATTTATTTCAGAGTTACTGCGTCTTACAGTTTTACCCGCTGGAAAGTAGACTACGAGAATGTGCTATTTAATTCAGGAAGATTGCATTACGCATCGCCATCCTACGCCAAGGAGAATGTGGGACCCCTCCGCCGAAGATGAGCGCAACGAAAAATCTGGGGTGTTCCTGCGGGACGCCATAGTGTGTCCGCGGTTATTTTGATACCTTTATAATAAGCTTCAGCTTAATCAGTTCAGCCTTTAAGGCGCGATAAGGTAACAAATACACATTTTATATTTTTAGCTAATTATTAGACGATTTCGTGGAGCAGTGGTATTACGTCTAGCTAAGGACTAAGACGGCTATGGACAGGTAATTCAATAATTTTAATAGATTCGCTTTCCTTTTCTATCTTTTATTAATTATAATATGCGTAAATGATTGACTTGATCAGTTTGGTTACTCAATGGGTACATATTTCGTGTCTTGGTAGGAAGCAGTTGCTTAGAACAGCTGTGTTGCATTAATTCCGCGTTGCTTCTATTTTGCGACAGCACTATTATTACCGCTTGACGCTTACACTTATATTATTTACTTAGAAGAACCCACTCGATGGTCACGTTAAATGTGAACTTTAATGATTAATCGCTAGAATTTAATATTGAAAGGTCTATTTGTAACGTTTATTTCATTAGAGATTGGATTTTCCGGGCTATCTCTTATATGCCAGCCACTTAGCGTAAATGTTCGCGTGAACCGTCAAATTATAATAAAAAGTTTCCACTGTTGAACATAGGTCTCCCCTTTGGACCTTCGTATATACCGGTTGGAAGCGACCAGCATCCAGCGTCTTCAGGCAACCTTAGCGAGGAAAAAAAAACCGCACATAACTAATTAAAGTCATTGGTGCGGGGCTGGAATGCTAAAACTCGGTACAATTTTTCTTCTTACAATACGTTCTGATACAATATTTCTGGTCCAAATTTACCTTTCAAACCCTTCAAGAAACTCGTAATATTCAATGAATCCATCAACCATCACCCTCAGGCCCATTCAGCACACGTACCAACTATTTATCTATTTTACTCGCCATTTTATTGGAGGATACCCACATATGTCAGGATATCTTATTTTCGCGCACCGTTTTGTGACCCATCCGGTCAGGAAATATAAAAATGTTATTCATAACCATAGGTTGCATATTCGTATTGATGCCGTGACGACGCGAGCTCCTTTTTAGAGTTCTTACCCAAAGGGTGAAAACGGGACCTTATTTACTAATTTACTTTCTATACGACCGTCTGTCTGACACCAGGCTGTATCTCATAGTGAGACAGTTGATTTTTTTTCCAAAACAAAAGGCCTCTAAAACTATTAAGCCTTAAATTGTATACGTTGTGAGTTTGAAAAGCACTAGAAGGTTTGTCACACAACCCTCAAGTACCTTATTATTGTCTTCTGTGTATCTAATTATAGATAAGGATTTTAATAGGAATAGTTCAAACCTCTCTTAAAAACAGCTCGAGAAAGAGATGCGTAGAGCCTTGTAGAAGCCCCGTGTTTATGGGATACTAAGTCACACCGAACCTCTAACTTTATAATATAAGAGAACTGGATGAGACTCGCATAGGATCAGAAGATGCGTCGACGATTTCGAGGAAGCATTGTATACAGCGGTGAATAGATAGATTAATATTATAGCTATTTAAGACAAGTAAATTTGCGGCATCTATGTTGATACATACCCATGAGCAATACCTTCGGTAACCGATAAATTTTGATATGATTGGCATGTGGAGAGGTAATATAGGTTGTATAAAATGGTTAAAAATATTTGCAACGTTTGGCAGAGGCTGTAGAGATAAGGACAAGCGTAGACAGCAGTGGAATTCGGGTGTATATTGCCTTTCTAAAGTCACGTTGAAAATAGGCTTGTGTTATTTTGGTTTTTGGGAATGCATATTTTATTAAAACTGGTTTAAATGTTTCATGTTTAAGTGTAACCTTACAGCCAGGGCTAGCAGTTGATTTTTTTATAATTCATGGTAAGAATTTTGCTCCTTTAAAAAATTATGATATTGAATCCTTTGAATCTAAATATAAATCGTGTTTTCTTTAACGATTTTTCCGATTCGTGAGTATTTGATGGATTGGCTGATCCATTGATACATAGCTGAAATTGCTGAACAGAGTTGGGATTCAGCTCAGATATAGATACTGAGAAGTAGAAGGAGTCCACAGAATCTATCATTTCATCATCCACAGCCCTCTACATCCCACTGCTGGGCATAGCCCAATCTATCATTTATTCCCCACTTAATGTATTTATTTACTTGTAACCCTGAACAAATATTTTTCCAAACACCATCATAAAAATAGAGAGCTTATAATTGCGACGCGTGATCAAATCTTCATGTATCTGAGTCAAACAAATGTACATATGTTAAGTATTGCTATCCAACGAGGCCATGCTGCCAGCATTCTGGGCACGCTGTCATCCAAAAGTGGTTCCAAACCACTTGGATTTTCTGTAGATTCTTCTTCTTAATCGCTTCGTTCTTGGCAGAACGGTCGTAGTCATCATAATGTGTCGTCTACGGTATGGGCAGCTGTTGCTCAGATGTTAGCTGTTGTTGAGATTAGCGTAACTAAAAAAACAAAAACGGCACAACTCACGTCTAATATTGCCGAGAATATCTCGACCACGGTTTCGAACAATTACGATGTCAGGAGTTCACGCCTGCAGTAACAGAGATTAGCGAGTGAGGTAGAGATTAGCGTGTGGCCGTTTTATGGATAGAACAAATGTTTTTCATCGCTGTATCATTAGCATGTAAAATTAGCTCTAGCATTATTTCTTTTTCTCAATGAAGACAATTCCCACAGAAATAAAATACACATTTTTATAAGTTAGCCCAAGATATAAAATGGCCACTTATCGTAGACATATTATATCCAAAGGGTCAATACAAATAAGCCCCACAAAACCCACTAAAGAATATATTATATCAATACGTCCGAAGCCGGAATTCGGTCGGAAAACGTCCGAGTAGTCGAGAGTCGATGAATAGTTAATGGGATCGATAATAGTCGTTATACAAAACACTGAGTGGCTGTATTTATTGGGGCTTTTAAAAGGCTTTTATTGTACTTAAATGATTGTCAGACCAATGTGAGATCAACAAATAAAATAATAATAATTGGGGTTTATACTCCAACAGAACAGGTTACCTTACTTATACTGTCAGAGTCAAATCACAATTTATAGGTTGTGTGGCCAACCTATATGTTACAGTTTCAGGTGAGTTACAAGGCCTGCAACATGACCCGACGACTGCCTCTTATATCCTATACCTCTAGGAAACAGCTGGGACCTACAGTTTTACGTGCTTTCCGAAACACGATAACGTCCAGGCGAAAAGTTTATCTATGTTGATCCGAGGTAGACTTCCATTACAGGCAGTCGACTAAGTGGGTACCCCAACAGAGCCAGTTATTCCATCGCCTGAACGATGATGTGCAAACGTTACTGTGCTTCGATAGGTAGTGTAGCTATTGAAATTACTGGATTGAACAGTCTTAACATCAAATAAATCTTTAGTAAAGGCAATTAAATTGAGTCTTGAAAGGTAGGTAACCCCTGGTATTGCAGGTATCCATAGGCGACGGTAGCCACTCACCATTAGGTGTGCCGTCTGCTTGTTCGTCACCTATTACATAAAAAGCACCTAGATTTTTACATCATTACGAAATTCAGCGTTATATCTTATCAGCAGGAAAGCGTCTTGATCTTCTAGCTACGGCTGAAGCCTACCAACAGTATGGAAAAATTGCATGTAACTATTTATAGTTATAAGTGCGGGGTAGGGATTCGAATTCGGCCTCACCGCTTAAAAGGGTGGGTTCTCAACGTGTGACTCAATGGCACTTTTTTACATCCAGTCACAGTGTGACTCGTTGGAAATCCCTTAAATGGTGGCGCAGTACTGGGATTCAAACTTCAAAATCACATAGCAGGAGAAGTATAAGTTTTCTTAGTATAAAACCATCTTTATCTAGTGGAATGAAGATCACTTTATTATTTTATACGTTCGATGCCGATACGGCTTCAGTATTTCACTCCAGGGTATAGTTTGGACGTTTTTTGAATGGCAAATCAGCTTACGTCTTACCACTTGCCCTTCGCAGTGAATATATGTTGGTTAGGGTTTAATATATAATATAGTTTAGACGTGTAGGTGTTTCTTATGATCTCATTGATACATTTTTTGTTCTGTTGCTTTTTAACGCGGGATGAACCCAGATTTTTAATAGGCTTACACGGATACATAAAAGGCCAACGAGCAGAGGCCTCTTTGATCATTTAATGTACATAATGGTAATAATGACATTTATCGGAATCTTCCTCTGAGTCCATCTATAAAAAATGGGGTTAAATCACAATGACCGTGACACAACTTCCAGAAAGAATGAATGGCGAATTCAGCTGGGCTGGGCAGGATTCGGTGAACTTCAGGAACTCGAGGCGTCGATCCCCCAAAGCCTCAAGACAAAAGTCTTTGAGCAGTGCGTCCTACCTGTGATGACTTACGGAGCCGAAACGTGGACACTCACGATTGGTCAGAATGAAAGTCACTCAGCGAGCAATGGAGAGGGCATTGCTTGGAGTTTCTCTGAAGGATATGATTCGCAATGAGGTTATTTGATAGAAAACCAAAGTTACCGACATAGTCCTAAGAGTGAGCAAGCTGAAGTGGCAGTAGGCTGGTCACATCGTGCGCAGAACGGACTACCGCTGGAGCAGACGAGTTTTGGAGTGGAAACAACTCTTAGGTAAACGTAGTGTAGGACGTCCTGCGAACAGGTTGACTGACGACCTGAAGAAGATGGCTGCCAGAGACTGGATGAGAAAAGCTAAGGACCGGGCTCAGTGGCGCGTATTTGAAGTGGCCTATGTCCAGCAGTAGACGAGTACAGGCTGATGACATATTATGACTGTGTTCCGACATGATATTCAGTGAAGCCAGGGAGGGATTTATTCCCCTTGGCTTTTACTTAAAGTTATAACTTTTGTCTGCCTCTACTATCTTCGGTCGCATCATCGTTTAACATCACGCGAGATCGTCCTCAAAGGATAAACTATAATTAATAATAAATGGTATATGGAACCACGTTACAGTAAAGAATATATATTAAATACTATATTTCATTTAAATATGGTCCAGGTTCAAGCTGCGCAGAATATTGTTCTCGCAAAGGAATATAATATGCCGTAAGAGTCAAATAAAACTGTATATTTGACGTACGATTTCATAACTAAACTTCCCAGTTCGCAGTCGGAGATAAATTTAGATGCATTTTATAGTTTGCCGAATATACTACCTGTGTAGGTATATACGTAGCTAGAATAGAATTTCAACTGTGAGTAGCTTTGCGGGGTCAAAATATAGGCGATAGCGGAAAGTTAAATTGTAATAATATTTATTAATCGTTTGAGTATGACCGAAGAGATATAAAAAGAAAGACAGAAAACACATTAATTCGACTTAAACTGAGATAAAAACAAAAGTCAACAATAGTGATGCATTACCAACTCTCAAGAAGCGTTGGAACAGTGCACTCAGAATTTTACCTTTGTAAAATCCTGGGTAGCACTGTACTAATTATGGGCAGCGTTATCTCTTACCATCAGGAGAGCGTCTTGCTCGTTTTATTACTTAGTTGTATAAAAAAAAATTAATAATGTATGTCTAACTATCTTACAAAATGCGCCACTTAGCCGCCGAATAGGAGCCGCCTCAGCATTGTGCTGCATGAGACACACAGCGTTGGTATTCTAGCAGTCCCCAATATACTGGACGAAATGTTACGAAAAATAATAACCCTGATGGGATTTTGTACTTTTATGCTACGTGTGCACTTCGTTCCAGTTGGAAACATAACATCATAAATTTCTGGATGACTGTTGCAGTACAGTGACTGTGTTGAGTATGACCATCTCAAGCCAAGTTCACCCCTAGATCTAGAAGTAACCAGAGACAAGAATAGGTTTTCCATAGATTTGTCTTTAAAACTTCACACCAATTTACATCTTGAGAGTTGTTCATCGACGAAGCCAAACACACAGTAGGTGAAATTGAGGGGCAAGTACCCCTCATTTTTCAAATGAGCAACATTTTTAGCTGTGGTGTTTAGTAAAGAAGAAATATTATGAGAATAGTCAACAGAGATGACGACTGGGTGGACTGGACTGGGACGACGTGAATGGATCGAAAACAAGTAGCGTTCGTCAACACTGTGACCGAGCGAAATATTTTTCGCGTTCGGTAAAAGTGTGAACGAAGGGGGACAGCCGGGAACTTTTTTTTTTTTTTTTTTTATGTGATGAAGTAGAAGACGAGCAAGACGCTCTCCTGATGTTAAGAGATAACGGCCGCCCATAATCAGTACAGTGTTACCTAGGATTTCACAATTATGTGAAATTCTAGGAGCACTGCACCAACGCTTCTTACTCAAGAGTCATAAGATGTTAAGACTCTTTAGCCCAGTAATTTCACTAGCTACAGTGCCCTCCTACCGGAGCACAGCAATGTTTGCACATCACTGCTCAGGCGGTAGAATAACTGACACTGATGGGGTACCCACCTAGACGACCTCCTGCAAAGGAAGTCTACCCCCGGTAGAACTACCTTATTTATATTTTTCGTAGAATCTTTCATAGTTTGGACCACGTCACTTGAATCGTCCAGTTTCTTCCTTGAGTTCCGCGCCAAATTGCACCTACCTAGATACCTAAAGCTGTACCAAGGCTAGGCTATCGAGGCATCTACGCGACCTACTTGCTGAGTCGGATCTGCGAGGTAGGTAATCTCATCGAATTGTGTTGCGTCAGACTATTGATTATTTGTGGGTATCAATTGGGGATTAAAATTATATTTAACTCACTTAAAAACAGAAATAAGATTGAAATTCGTGGAAAAATAAATACATCGTCACCTACTAACTGGTGCGATTGCGATCAGACGCTTGTTCTGCTATAAAAAATATGTAAATAAATATGCGTGTCGCCAAGCGGCCATCACGACCGCGTTCCGGCATGATGTTCAGTGAAGCCTAGACAGTTATCCCATCTTATAGGTTAAGTCTGCTACCGTCTACCTCTACGTCATCGTCGCTTAACCTCACGCGAAATCGTGGTCAAATGCTAACCTATAATATTCCGAATGGACATTTTTATGACTGGACGTATTTATTCTATTTGTCATTTTTCATAATTGGACATTAGTCGTATAAACCGTGCGTGTGCATAACGAAACCGAGTCGGAGGCACGTTGTCTTCGCTCCCGATTTCTCCGAATACCCTCAACTTAGTGGAGTGCCTAGTGATTCTGTGCCGCGCATACAACAATAGTAAAAATTGTTGAATTTTATGGTGCTCTCGTCGTGCGCGTGTATTCTTTGGAAACTTCTCTTTTCCATGACGGGAATGTCTGTGAACCTATGGAGGTTTTGTCTGGCCTGCATTGCCTTAAACACAGTAAAGGGAAAATGGGTTGGGGTATAGCAAATGGGGCCTGGGACTTTAAATTTTACGTAAGTTTGCGTATTAATTCTAACAGTATTTTTTATTAGGTACGTTATGAAAAATGACAAAATTTATCTTTATTATGAGTGTAATTAGGTAGAATTTACCAATAAAAATTCTAATATTGCGTTTTAGGCGATGTAGGGCCGTATTGTTGGAGTGCCGTGCTGGACTGCATCTCCTGATCGAGGTGGCGTAGATCTATAGGTTAGTGGTGCCCTTCAAATTATATTCTTCCAGTGTTTTAAACCAGGACCGTTGTTCCTCACTTCATTTATACGTACACATTTACAGTCCATTCATTATCACCCGAGATAGGGCTTGTTCACGTGAACGCGCGGGCGCGGGCGCGAAATATCAAACATATGACGTGCTATGAAGGTGTTCACGTACAACGCACGTGCGGTGTGAGCAAAGTCTTTCGCGCCCGCGCCCGCGCCCGCGCCCGCGTGTTATAGCGTGAACAAGCACATAGTGTGTAGATCGCACAAATCAAATCACGGGTGTCCCAATAATTTAAATCCATTATCTCTAAACCTCTGTACAAGACGCAGTTAGCTTCAACCAGTAACTACTAACTCAGGCTCCTGGGGCTAGTTGCAGACCGCTTCCGGACTAACTTTGATTTAACTGTGCCTTGTATTGATTAAGGTACATACGTCTTGAGTATTGGGTAATTAAGAATTTGATTAAATTAGATACCTATAAAGTTTAGAAAGTAAGATGTTAGGATTTTTGTTCATATCTGCGAGCGATGGAAAGCCTGCATTATTCGAGGACCGCACTTGCTGTTTATTTTTTTTATACAACGAAGTAAGAAGACGAGCAGACGCTCTCCTGATGCTAAGAGATAACGCTGCCCATAATTAGTACAGTGCTATCCAGTATTTTACAAAGGTTCTTTTTTTGTGTAGGTACCCATATTTTGCGCGTGTGCAAAATATGGGTACCTACACATGTGCAAAATATGGGTGTGCTTAGGAACACGATTTTGCTCAATGTGTGGGGACTAGTCACATCCAAAACCACTAATAATATGTGTGATTAAATAATCACTTATATCTATAAAATATGATACCTAGCTAGTCAGAGTGAAACAGTATAGTTGTGGTTTTTAATGTTAGAGACAGACAAACAAGCTATCGGCCCGCCTGATGGTGAGCGGTTACCGTCGCCTATGGACGTCTGCAACACCAGTGGCATTAGAGATGCGTTGTCGGTCCATAAACACCTTCTTAATCCTCCTCTTAAAGAGCCCCATGTTATAGGAAGTAGGAAATACCGTCGCTTGGAAGGCTATTATAAATAAAACCTCAAAACAAAAGCAGGGGAACCAAGTTTAGCGCAAGCTGTTCACAGCAACCGATCCGAACTCCAAAGTTACTGCGTTTGTGGCAAACTCTGACTATACCACACTTCTAATTTAGACGTTTTAGCTGTACGTATTGGAAATGAGTTTTCACCACGAAACATAAATTTTACCGGGGGTATACTGCCTTTGCAGGAGGTTGTCTTGGTGGGTGGGGTACTCACCAACAGTGCCAGGATTTCTACCACAACACCTGATGCATATTATTATGTTCAAACATTACTGTGCTTCGGTAGGAGGACACTGTAGCTAGTGAAATTACTGGGCCAAAAAGTCTTAACATCTTATGTGACTCTTAAGTAAGAGGCGATGGTGCAGTGCATCTTGAATTTCTCATCGTTCACAGCACTGTACTGATGGGTAGCGTAAGATTATGAATTATTTTGACCTTGTTCACATGACCTTATTGTTTTTTAACCCTGTTCTTTTGCGAACAAATCCGTGGTCTCCAATAGTAAAAACACAGGTAAAGCCAGTAGTAAAGAGACGCGACGCGGCGACTCAATTGCTTTCCAATTCCGTGGCCATGCATATGTAAATAGTATTTGTTAAGGGGAGGTGATCGGTATTTTTAGACCAACTATGCCCACCTATTATGGTTTTATCCGCTGTAAAGCAGCCTATGTGCTATTCCTAGGTTTCTCTTCCCCGGCATTATGGCGTCCCGCAAGAACACCCCCAGGTTTTTAGCGGACTATACCTAGGGTGACGATGCGTAAAGCATTTTTGCTGGGTTAAAAAAATAAGTGCTTTGGCGTGCCCGCAGCCCCCGAACCTCCTGGTTTTCACTCTTTACTTACAGTAAATGCTACACACATCCTTTCACAGCAGTTGTAATATTATTACAATGTTTTATTTCACTTTTAATTTGTTGTCTTATAGTCTAGAATATTATATGGTAGACATATTTAAAAAAAATGTATCATGTCGCTGTTATAATATCGATGTAATAATAATATTATGTATTTATGTATTAAATTCACCAACAGTTATCACATTTAATTTAACTCTAGCATTGGGAACTAATATGCTTTCTTTACTAATGGATGGGATACATTAATAGACGATAACAGCCACAGCATGCTGTGTATTCAATCGATATAATCGTTGTGAAATTAAAATAAATACTTAGTACAAATAAGATATCTAGTACATAATGTGTCCTTTATCGGAGTTCTACCCCCTTAACAAAATAAAACGAAACGCAACAGAAAAGAGAATAAGTGCTAAGTACGTACACGTACAACATTAATGGCTTTAAATGTTTGTGGCTGTTTGCATTTACAATGCCCTTGTTGCTTGTCATTACAGGTGGAAGAGTTAAATTTACTTTAAAAATCTGTATAATATGATCTGTACCTACAGAGAACAAAAGTAAACTTTTAAAAAAACTTTTTCAAAACATGCTTTTATTATTATTACCATCCAGCAACAAAGTACATACTCGTCAAGACGAATCAAATGAGCCAAAAAACATTTGAGTGCTACGACATTATTTTACCTATAAAATATTGCTACTTATAAGTGAAAAAAAAAACCGAGAAAAAAATATAATCCTGACAATGAAATATGTGCGATTGGCTTACTTTGAACTCCAAGAAAATTAGAAACTACAGTCGTTTTGGGGGGGAGGGGGGACATGGCCCCCTGCTCCCCCCCCCCTTCTATATCCCCCTAAAGCAGTTAATAAAATAATACAAAAATTTATGAAAAAGAAGATTGTAGGTAAGCCTTTTAACTCGTGACCTAAAAAGATTGAACATAATGAACATAATAATGTTAAATTTGATAACTCAGTTAAGTTGTAAAGAAAAGCGGTAGATAATTTCATTATTTGGCCTAAACTCTTAATAGATGGGCTTTAGATTTGCGATAAATTGATGATAATGGAAGTGACACATTTAAGAAAAATATGGATACGAGATTAATTTTGAGAAATAGTCGGTGTCGAACTGATGCGACCGCGATTTTAGGAAGATAAACAAATTAAAATTAAGATTTGTAACGGCTACACTGATTAAGCTATTTTGCATATTGGTCACTTACCTGTAATACATAGGGTATAAATACGAGTAGATAGGGTGTACAGTGTAGGTACATACATAGGCTACTTTTAGGGGGTGGAATTTTTGCACTTACTCGTATGCTACAGCTCGAACAAAACAAGTTACCCTTCTTACACTCTGTCAATCAAACCACAATTATAGGTTGTGTGACCAACCTATATGTTGCTGTTTTAGGTAGCCGAGATTACTACAAAGCCAGCAACATGACAACGACTACATATCTTTTATAGTAATGAAACGTCAGATAAGTCATTGTTGCACGCCGCCGCTATATTTTACGTTAAATTCCCTTCCAACCAGAGGGCCTATTGGCTATCGCAAAACGACATGTAAAACACTAGAATCCATAGACAAAATTGCGTACATTGCGTGCTTAAACGTCCTCATTAATATGAGTAAAGTAACAAAAGCAGCAATGTACATTGAAGTTGCCATCAATCGTAGTTGGTGAGAATTAGCCAATAGCCCCTCTGGTTGTCTGTAAGAGATTGCTTTATACGATAAGACCGCCGATTGTTTACCTCTAGTTTTATGTTAGTCATACTATATAACTATTTCTTGTATTTTGGTATGCAATAAAGTATCATTATATTCTATTCCTATAGGAAACAGCCTATTATAATAATATTTTAAGACCTCTTCCAGCGTCCCTTGAACTTGGTGTGACCCCGATTCGGTCCAATGATTCGATAAGGTCCCTAATGGACTTATTAGGTACGGGTAATTTCTTGTAAGGTGGTGATAATGGACATGCTCAATTTATTCTATATTGACCCATAGCGACAGTTTTCTTTGGACGGTAAAGCTATGTCGTCGGTATTTTTTTGCTGGTTTATCTACTATATAAAAATAAGTCAGGTTTTCCTCCCTGACGCTATAACTCCAGAACGCACGAACCGATTTCCACGGTTTTGCATTCGTTGGAAAGGTCTCGGGCTCCGCGAGGTTTATAGCAAAGAAAATTCAGGAAAAATTTCAAAAGAAATGAAAAAAAAGTAAAAAAAATAAGTTATTCAATTGGAAACCACGCGCGTATTGGGCAAATGTCAACAGCAGGCATTTGTCTTTAAGGTGGTAATGGCCGTGTCGGCGCGGAGGATATTGATAAGTTTTATTGCAACCTTATTTCGAATTAATACTGGCAACGTAGTAGCCAATGGCTCTCCTTGGATGAATACAAAAAAAAAGCGTGTTCTTGGGCAAATTTTTATTAAATTTCAACAGCAGGCATTTGTCTTTAAGGTGGTAAGTTGAACTGTGTAAATTATGTGGATCGTGAATTTGAGGAATAGGGATGTTGACACATGTTACGAATTGATATAAAGTTATGTTTTTCACATAAAAGACAGTATTTAAAAACCTAAAATCACATTTTAAGGATCTATTTACAAGCCAAAATTGAATAAAATCAATTTTAATTTCAAAAAAATTTAATTATTATTACGCGAATGCGAACGCCAATCAGAGCGCGTGACGTCACACCATTGGCTGGACCTTACGCTTCCTATGAAATGTTCCTGATTTCGACACATTTTAATGATTCATAACATAAAAACCACTGAACCGATTTTGATGCAACTTATACTGTGCCCTTAGTTGGTCCATGCTTAAACCAAAAATAAAGTCAATAACTAAAATGTCTCTCTGAAAATATAAGATTCATTTTGGTTATTGACTTTATTTTTGGTTTAAGTATGCTGCAACTAAGGGCACAGCATAAGTTGCATCAAAATCGGTTTAGTGGTTTTTAATCAAATCAAATCAAATCAAATCATTTATTTGCACACATGGGTATACAGGTTTACAGATGTTGTTGTTTATAACTACACAAGCACTCCATGTCTCACCGTCTGGCATGCAAAAATTTGTTAATGTATCTACAATAATGTTAAAGTATATTAATTATAATTATAAGAGTTCCAGATAATATTTCAAATGTCATTCAGATAGTCATTGATAGTGTAGTAAATTTTAGACAATAAAAATTTCCTTAATACATTCTTGAAATTATTATAGTTTTCAATGGTTTTAATAGAGTTAGGTAATTTATTATAAATTTTAATGCTCATAAAAAAGTTACTGTCGCTGTGTACTTTAGTTCTAATTGTTGGTATCTGTAAGGTATATTTATGTCTTGTACTTTGAAGAGTATTATAGTTTTTAATATTTCTTTTTACTAGTAGAGCAGACTCAAAGATATACAACGAGGGGAGTGTTAAGATTTTAAGTGAGGAAAAAAATGGTCTACAAGACTCAGTTTGTTTCAGATTACAAATTGCTCGGATACATTTTTTTTGTGCCCTGAATGCCATTTCCTTATCTACAGAGTTACCCCATAGCAGAATTCCATACTTTATTGTTGAACCAGCAAAGGCGTGATATGCATTAAGAACTGCGTCCTGATTAACTACTTTGCGTAACATATAGAGTGCATAGGAAAATTTATTCAATTTGGTGCATACATTTTGTATATGAAATTTCCACGTGAGATCAGAGTCAATGTCAACTCCCAGAAATTTATTACATTTTACTTCTTCTATTTTTATTCCTTGATATTCTATGTTTAATGGGTTACATTTAGTGTTTTTATTTTTGAATGTCATTATTTTAGTTTTGCTTAAATTAATTTTTAAATTGTTATCTTTCAGCCAGTCTACAATATTTATTAGGGAATTGTTGATTTCATACTCAAGACTATTACTGCTTCGATCAGTTTCAGTGAAAATGGCTGTACTGTCGTCTGCAAACAGTATCATAGGATGTGCAATTGCTTTAGGTAGATCATTGATATAAATTAGAAATAGAAGAGGACCCAAAATACTGCCCTGTGGCACACCATATTTGACGTTTCTACAGTTAGATTGATACTTGATCTCCGTATTGTTATTACTTGATATTCTAGTTATTTCTGTAATTTGTTTTCTGTCACTTAAGTATGATCTGATAATGTTAAGAACATTGCCTCTTATTCCGTATAGTTCCAACTTATGTAATAGTATATTATGGTCTACGTGGTCGAAGGCTTTTGTCATATCCATAAACAGCACAGCAACCCTTTGTTTATTATCTAGTGAAATTAGTATGTCTTTAAGTACTTTCATGAGAGCCATATCGATTGATTTGCCTTTTCTAAATCCTAATTGCTCATTAAAGAATATTTTATTACTTTCAAAGTATCCATTCAGATTGTTATATAAGACCTTTTTAAGTTATGAATAATTAAAATTTGTCGAAATCAGGAACATTTCATAGGAAGCGTAAGGACCAGCCAGTGGTATGACGTCACGCGCTGTCAGATGACAGTTCGAAACGTTTTAGGCAGTATTTAAAAAATCATTTTTATTTACGTATTTTTATATTGAAATTTCATATATTTTTGCATAAAAATATGATATACGTTTATGAAATGGGTCTATTCTACTATATAAAAATAAGTCGGGTTTTCCTCCCTGACGCTATAACTCCAGAACGCACGAACCGATTTCCACGGTTTTGCATTCGTTGGAAAGGTCTCGGGCTCCGTGAGGTTTATAGCAAAGAAAATTCAGGAATTTTTCAGGAAACCATCTGGTGGCGAAACGGAGTTCGTCGGGTTTGCTAGTCTATTATAAGTATGTTTTTACAAAAGAAAAGTATATAAGTATCATATCCGTTATTTTAACCACCATAACACAAGCATTAAGTTACTTGGCTTGGGGTTAGGTGGCGCTGTGTGAAATGTCCTGAAATATTTATGTTTATTTATTTATTTACAGCGTCCGTTGCCCAGTCGTACGTCTTGTGATCCAGAGTTCCTAGATTCAAATCTCGGTGTAGCAAAGACTTCGGACTACCGTGTTTCGGAAGGCACGTCAAACTGTGGGTCCCGGTTGTTTTCTATAAAATATCAATCATAATGAGGCAGTCGTCAGGTCATGTTGCAGGCCCTGTTGTAATCTCGGGAACCTGAAACTGCAACATATTATATTTTGGCCACACAACCTATAAATTGTGATTTGACTCTGACAGTGTGAGTAGGGTAACCTGTTCTGTTAGAGTATGAGCCCCAATTATTATTACTATTATTATCATCTTATGACTCTTGAGTAAGAAGCGTTGGTGCAGTGCACCTAGAATTGCACGTCATTGTGAAATTCTGGGTAGCACTGTTCTGATTATGGGCAGTGTTATCTCTTAACATCAGGGGAGCGTCTTGGGTCTTCTTACTCCTCCACGTAAAAAAAAAAATCTTGCGTCAATAATAAGTGTTTAAGTGCGGGCGCGGTGTCTTCCTTTTACAACAGTGTGACTTCTCAATCACCGGAGAGAAAGGTCGCATCACGCGCAATTACTCTAGTACGTGCTCGAGTAAAAGTGCTGATGCTGCAACCTCGTTCGCTCGAACTGTCGCGTCGCGCGCGCATAGTTTCATGGTCACCAAAATGACCTAGTTACAGTGTAAATTTTATATGAACAATGGACTAATGGACAATTTATATTTAAAGTGAAGCTATAGGACCAAATTAAAACTATGGCTACACAACTAGGTGTTACCTTAAACTCAGAAACGGAGCGCTTTATTTATAAGCAATACGAGTCTGAAAAGTCTCAGAGAAAAAAGCTGGAAGAGTTAGTAAATCAGCTCAACAGCCAAGTAGCTGATTTACAGCGCAAACTAGAGTTGCGTGAGCGGAACAACGCTCCAAGCGAATCCCCCCGCAAAGTTGTGATTCCTCCTCCTGCGGTGTATGAGACAGACGAGGAAGAACTCGCACATGAAACAGAATGGGTGCGTCAAAAGAGCCGCAAAAAGCGGCGCCTGAATAAATCGCCATCCCCAGAACCAACAACCGTCATAGAAAAGCCTAAGGTGAAAAAGTCACTCCCACCGCCACCAATAATAGTCGATAAAATTGAAAATTATCAAAGATTTTACGATCTGCTTTTAGGCAATGCTAAAAAAGAAGCATTCACAATCAAAATGCTGAAAGGCGGAACAGCCAAAATTAACGCCTACGATGACGATACCTATAGGGGTACCACCAAGGTATTAACGCTTAATAAATACATGTGGTACTCCTATGAAAACAAGCAGACAAGGCCAATCAGGGTGATGGCTAAAAATCTTCACTCGTCCTGCTCGCCTGACAGGATTATAGAGGATCTCATCTTGAAAGGATTTAAAATCGAAAACGCCGTCAATAAACTAAGCTGGAGGAACAAAGAACCACTCAACATGTTTTTGCTGACGTTTCTAAAAGAAGAAGATATTAAGAAGATCTATGAAATTAGGTCAATTCTGGGTTGTAAAGTAGATATTGAACCAATCAAAACATCTAAACTACTACCACAGTGCAAAAGATGTCAAGCTTATGGCCACACTCAAAAATATTGCTCGAAGGAAGCTCGGTGCGTAAAATGCACCGGGAAGCATTTAACCAAAGAGTGTACAAAAGCCCTTGAAGATAAACCGAAATGCGTCCACTGTGGTGAGTCACATCCTGCAAATTACAGGGGATGCATTGTGGCCAAAGAGCTTCAAAAAATCAAAAACAAAGTTCTTAGCAAGAAAAATGAGTCTACTTCTGTTAACCAGGCCACCAGCAGAACTAGTGAAAAGACAAACAAGTCTACCAGTGCCCCCGTTAGAAACGTCTCCAATAATGGTTCTTACGCACATGTCACACAAGGCTCTCAGTCAAATCCACAACCACAACGTCAAGTTATTCCTAATCAAGGCAGCTCTGACGTTGACGAAAAACTAAGTCTAATTCTAAACTTGATGACATCATTCGACGAACGTTTGAAGAAATTAGAAAATAGGGCTTAATCGGCTACCATTAAACATTAAATTACTAACAATATGGAGTGGATTGCAAATTAAATACTCAAGATCAGCATGAGCTATAAGCAAGCCAAATTAAAGAAAATGTCGACGTACATAATATTATGATTTATAAAAATTATCAAGACTCAACAAACTAAGTCGTTTAAATTCTATTATAGTGTACAGTGTAAAGTAGTGTAAGTGCTATATATGCATTTTGCATAAAGAACACATGAACAAAGTGTCTTCCCTTTATAGACAATAAGAAACGTGTTATTGGACACATTCTTAGTTTAAGTCTATGTAGTAGTTTAAGTTAGATGTAAAATACTTATTAAAGTACTACTACTGTAGTACTTATTAAAGTTAAGGCTAGATTGTATTTTAAATAGAGTGCAACAAAAATTTTGTATTCTATATCAATAAAAAAAAAAAAAAAAAAAAAAAAAAGGGGAGCGTCTTGCTCGTCTTCTTATTTCTCCACATAAAAAAAAACTCCATACAATATTCAAACCCCACAATAAAAAAAATTTAAGCCACATGATCAATTTTGGCGCTTAAAAACTCCTTCACCTGACACTTTATGGAGATGTTAGAATATATATTGTCGGTATTGATGTCATCTTTGGCTTTATATATAGGTTTAAAAGCTGGCCGTGATATTGAAAAGGACCTGTAAGTATGCTACGCTCCAAACAGTGTTTTTCAAACCTCTTTGAGATTTTTGTGTCAACATCTCGAGGAAGCATGTGCCCAAGGACATGTACCGCTAATACGAGTACATATTATAATATTTATAGCAATCTCCTAACACCATACATTAAATAAGACAGAGCCGACCCACGGCGGCGTTTATGTTAGATTTATGGCCACAATCCGGGTACAATTGCTGTGTGCAGCTCTGTGGTTGGGAAGACGTGCTAGTATACTATCTGCACAATCATCTAGGTGTAGATTGAGTACCTAGATAGTTGCGGATTGGTGGGCTTCGTCTACACAGGCAGGTCTACCTTGCGAACTGTATAGATATTCGTTTTACTTGATGTAAAAGGGCACTGTAGCTAGTAAAATTACTGGGCTAAAGAGTCTTAACATCTTATGACTCTTGAGTAAGAAGCGTTGGTGCAGTGCTCCAAGAATTTCACATAATTGTGAAATCCTAGGTAACACTGTACTGATTATGGGCAGCCGTTATCTCTTAAAATCAGGAGAGCGTCTTTCTCGTCTTCTACTTCATCACATAAAAAAAAAAAAAAGAACGCAGAATGTTCGCGATCTACATTGCACGCTTGGTGCCTAGGCAAACCTTGGTTTGACTGGCCAATCCTAGGTTTGATCAAGTCTTACAGATATTCAAGCAATTTCATTAAATCTTTGTTTAACTAGTTAAACCTAAAAGTTACTGATCAAATTTAGGGAGTGACTGATTTGGACATTCAAACCCCGAAATGCAATTGTATTCTTTTTTTTATGTGATGAAGTAGAAGACGAGCAAGACGCTCTCCTGATGTTAAGAGATAACGGCTGCCCATAATCAGTACAGTGTTACCTAGGATTTCACAATTATGTGAAATTCTAGGAGCACTGCACCAACGCTTCTTACTCAAGAGTCATAAAATGTTAAGACTCTTTAGCCCAGTAATTACACTAGCTACAGTGCCCTCCTACCGGAGCACAGTAATGTTTACACATCACTGCTCAGGCGGTAGAATAACTGGCACTGTTGGGGTACCCACCTAGACGACCTCCTGCAAAGGAAGTCTACCCCCGGTAAAATCTACCCGGCAATTGTATTTAGTTATGGTGCTTAATATAGAGTTGTTGTTGTTGTAGTGTCTGTTATTTTTTTGTTTACTATACCTTTTTTTTGGGTAAGATTGTAGTGACAAACCAGAGTTATTCCCCAACTCTCCCCTATCACCAACGGAACGGGAAGGTACCTACGCGTAACGCGTATTTTCTTGGCGATAAAAAAAATGGTAGTGATCCGGTAGGATACAAGAGGGTTGTTATTGCGGCTAGCTGCACGGTTCTATCCATCGAATAGTACCGTCTAGGCCGTCTTGCTGTGTGTGGACCCGCCTATTATATATCGCTCGCGCTTTCCTCGATAGAGACATGTCCACACAGGGCGAGCTGCTTCGTGCGGCATTTATGACGACCTCTGTGGCGCGATGGGCTAATGCCCGCCTGCAACGCAGAAGGTTGCGGGTTCGATTCCCGCATGGGACAAATGTTTGTGTGATCCACAGATATTTGTTTCTGGTCTGGGTGGTTTTTCAATATCTATTATAAGTATGTATTTACAAAAGAAAAGTATATAAGTATTATATCCGTTATTCTAACCACCATATTACAAGCATTAAGTTGCTTAGTTTGGGGTTCGGTGGCGCTGTGTTAATCGTCCTGAAATATTTATTTATTTATTTTTATTTATTTATCTCGCGAAGCTGCTCGCTCAGTGTGGATCCGCCTTAAGCCAAATCGTCCGCTTAATCGTCGGATAATAGCGGCGTTGCTGCAACTACTCGGCGACACACACCAGTCGCCGGAGAGTCAGGTCGATGTCGTCGACAATCAATGTGTTAACAGTCTAAGTAGAATTAAACATAATTTATTCATATATCCACAATATTGATCGTCTATAAAAGTGCCATCACCTTAAGCACAAAGCAATCAATACAAAGTTATCCGCACTCATCAAAACAAAATTGAGTCGGAATCGCCGATCGCTAACAAAGTTATAACGAACTCAACATCGGAAAGTCAATCTCGACCAATTTGTGTTTCTATGCATTTTTAACTAGATCGCAATTAAGTTGGGACGTGTAATTGCCGCTTTATAATAATAGGTTTGTCTTTCGGTCATTCTGTTTTACTAAATATCAAATTTAATTTACGGGTTGGTGACATATATTTGTAGGATTATCGTATTGGTAATATTTTAATTTCTTTTTAAGCTAGCAAATTGGGTATCTACAAGGCACGTGTAAATAAATAGGTACCTTTAACATACCTTTCTAGACGTCTAATGTGATTTATCGTCTCATCTGCACTTTCCATCAGGGGTGATGTGGTCAAACGTAAGCCTAGTTTGTATAAACCAGCAACTCAGCACAAGCACACCCACAAACAAATAAAAATAATGCCAGATGAAGCGAAGCAGTGTGTGTTCTAGTAAGTAAAATAAAACAAGTGAATTAAATTAAAAATTTAAAAAACCCCCAACGCAATACGTAATTCACCATTTTTTTGATGGCGGCCATTTTGGATTTTAAATTTTATATAGTGGGCTGTATTCTACTCGTCAAGCCCTTTCATTTGATACCCATATTGAGGGGGTCGTGGAAGAAAAAAATAATCCGCCATTTTGTAGCGGCGGCCATCTTGGACCGATTTTCACCAAACATGGCTAAGAACACTCTCGACTAACTCTACTTTCAAACAAAAAAAATTAAATCAAAATCCGTTCTTCCGTTCGGGAGCTACGATGCCACAGACAGACACATACACACACACACACACACACAGACATACAGACAGACAGACAGACAGACAGACAGACAGACAGACGGACATTATAACACCCCGTCGTTTTTGCGTCGAGAAGAAAGAGTATTTTTCAGTAAACAATTTCGTAATAACCTCTATACAGCTGTTATAATTTTTAACAAAAACATATCCAAAGCCTCCAGAATTGTTATTACAAGAGCCTGAATAACAAAATGGTATTTTTCGCGTTATTTTGAAAAATTCTTAGTTTGTTTAGAATAGGTAATGAAACTGGTAAATGAACGCGATTGTTTTTTTGTGCAAAATGAGGAAATGTTAGCATAACATTGTGCTTCGAGAAAGGATGATGTAAACAATGGTAATTACTTCTAGTTAAATTTAATGTTTTACAATCATATGATTTAACTAACTTGTGCTCGCGGCTAAGCCCGCGTGCAAAATAAAAGTCTACATAATAAAAGCTATCTATATTCCTAATTTCAAGAGAATCCGTTCAGCGGCTTGAGCTGCGCGTTGATAGATCAGTCAGTCAGTCAATTAGTCACTTAAATATTTAGATTTTAAGTTACCTTGCTTATTTACTGTACATGGTTATTTTAAAAACACCAGCAACTTCTCAGGATCAGGCAGTTAACATCATAAACAACAAAATGTGATGTACAGTCAACTACAAAGAGATGTATCCATGTTAGTGTTACAAAATGAAGTAAATTATCATTTGCCACAATGAACTACCCTTGGTTCGTGACATTGCTAGTAGCAATCAAACTTTATATTATCATCGACTCGTTTAATATGCAACAATGATGTATCCCACTACTTTTCCTTAGGTGATACATAATAATAGCATTTAAAATGAATCGAATATAGTATAAGATTTGGTGGATACTGAAAATGTCACGAAGTAAGGGTTAACAATTTTTGCATACTAAAAGTTCCTTCATTTTGTAAAACTAACATGGATACATCTCTTTATAGTTGACTACTACTCTACTAATTTGAATAATCTGTTACATTTTACTTTCATACATAAATAAATATCAATTTAAATATTAAGATAACATAAATTAAGATAAAGTAAATTTTACAAACACAAAACTGAATGAGATGGAACAGGATAATGAGACGTGGACAGAATTGGGGAGATCTTTGCCACAGTATAGGCCAAATAAAACTAACTATATTTGTGTGATTGGTGGTCTTATCGCTTTTATCGATAATTGTGGAGTGGCAAGCAAATATTAATTTATATTGATTAAAATATTCATAAGATTAACATTAACTATTCCATTCACAATGGTTATTACAATAAAGTAATAAAATGTAAAAAGTTTGGAATCAGTAAGTAATGAAGGCGGGTGAAGCAGAGTTTGAGAACTCATTGTGATGGATAATTTCATTTGTGCAACTTCCTGGAACTGAGATAGTTCTGATGAGAAACGCGTGGGTTTCTCGAGAAAATGGGGTTTATTTTGATAAAACATAGAAACTTTGAGGTTTTGGAAACATCCGTGATTGTTATCCACTGGCGGATCCAGGATTTGGTCCTGGGGGGGGGCCAAGGTGCAAAAATATTATAATTTTTACTACGAAAAGTGTGTGTTTAGCTCGCTCTGAACAGTTAGAAAGTTCAAATATCCTTAATAATAAGTGCGCGAGCAGCTTGCTGCGAGCGCCGAGAAAAAAAAAATAATCTTGACCATGAAATATGTGCAAAATTCGTACCTCTACAATGCTTCTGGGGGGGGCCTTGGCCCCCTGCCCCCCCCCCCCCTAAATCCGCCTATGTTGTTATCCATTAGGTACATAACAGACTACTAAAATTATTATATAATACTAAAAATAGCGTAAAAACATTGATAAAAATATTCAAATAGTACTCAATAAAATCTAGAAACAAACGGCCTAATGGTTATCGTTAAACGACATGTAAAACACTAGAATCCATAGACAAAATTGCGTACATTACTTGCTTAAACCTCCACATTGATGTGCGTAAAATAACAAATGCAGCAATGTACATTGAAATTGTTAGCAATAGATGAGGGTGAGAATTATTATAAAAGTTACAATCCAAAGGTAGATAGTAAAAATTTTTAAAAATTCGCTCATAATTTTGAAACTACACCAGAATGGGGGATGGACGACGTCCATTGGACTTACCTTTTGACTTACTTGCTACTCACACTTCAATTTTAAATATATTCTTAGATTAGGCACTTTTACGTACTTACTATACAATTCTTACTCTGACCCTACCTGTAAAAGTCAACACGTAATCGTGCGTGACCCAACCTTTTTGTTCTTAAACTTTAAGGAATTTTCCCCTATTTTGAAACTGTTTATTTCTTACACTACAGAGTTCATATTCGCTTATTTTCATATAACCCGCATTGCGGTCACTATTAGCTGTATGACAGAAACGTTAATGGCCCTGTAATAGGCGAAAATTACTAGAAACATTACCTTTTGCTCAACGGACATTGAAATTTTACCTACTTATTAAGTTGGGGGAACTTTTTTTTTGTTCGATTTTTAAAACTATCGCGAGTGTTCTCTATAAATAAAAACAACAAAGCGCTGGGGTTTGCAGGCGTGAACTCCTGTTGAAGGACATCGTGATTATCCGAAACCATGGTTGAGATATTCTCGACAATATTACACGTGAGTTGTGCCGTTTTGTTTTTTTTACAAGCTTTATATTACTTTCACCTGTCTGTTGTCTGTCTGTCTGTCTGTCTGTAATCAAATCTTGCAAGTTTAATTTGAACCACTCCCCGGTTTCCAATTGAGCTGAAAATTTGCATGCGTGTGTAAATCGGATGACAATGCAATATTTTTATGACATCGAGCTGATCTGATGATGGAGCTGGAAGGTGGCCAAAGGAACTCTGTCATAAAACAACGCAACCCCATCGAGTTTGGGCTCATTTGATTTGTCTTGACGAGTACTTTATGATGCAGGATGATAATAATAATTAGCTTGTTTTTAAAAAGTATTTTTAAAATTTCACTTGTTTTAATTCATTATAGGTTAGACTTTTTAATGTTAAGTGACGATGCGACCGTAGCTGGTAGCAGAAAAAACCTAGAAGGCGGGATAAATCTCCGCCTGCACTCCTTATTATAGAACAAATCGAATGTAATCCTGACTGTTTTCGACTTCGGCGACTTCGGCGTATACCTAAATAAACCCTTATTCAGTCTTCAGATTGTTTTTGATTGATTACTTTGAAAATATTTTGCTTTTATGGTATTAATAAAAACAATTCCGAATTGTGAACGTGACCCGCGCGCACTACGTAGCATAAAATCGGTGTCAAAAAAAACCTTTAAACCTTCCCCTTGAATCACTCTATCTATTTAAAAAAACTGCATCATCCGCTGCATAGTTTTAAGCTTTCATAGGACAGACAGACGTACAAGACGGCTTTGTTTTGTACTATATAATGACGTTTGAAAAGATGATAATGCCATCTTAAAAACTAACTTTTAATTAAAATACCCTGTTGAACTGAAGTTTCATAAAAACAAGGCAGATTATAAGTTATAAGGCATAATATGCGCATAATGTTCCTATCCCTCCAATTAAAAAAACGTCATCATCAGTTGCGTAGTGTAAGCATTCATACGGACAGACGTACAGGACGGCTTTTTCTTGTACTATAAATAAATAAATAAATAATTGGTGTTTATACTCCAACAGAACAGGTTACCCTACTTGCACTGTCAGAGTCAAATCACAATTTATAGGTTGTGTGGCGAACCTATATGTTGCAGTTTCAGGTCGCCGAGATTACTACTGTGCCTGCAACATGACCTAACGACTGCCTCCTACATATCTTATAGGAAACAGCCGGGACCCACAGTTATGCGTGCCTTCCGAAACACGGTAGCGTCCAGGCGAACTTTTTGCCACACACTGAGATTTGAACCCAGGGTCTCCGTATTAAAAGCCAGACGTATGACCACTGGGCCACGGACGCTACATAATGACTATATAACATATACAAGAGAGATATATACCGCGCTTAGGTCATTTTTTGTATGAAAACAAAGTCACCAAAACATGGTGGGGTGCGGGGGATGGGTGGCTAGATTTGATTGGCTCGTTCAAGGTGACGTCACAGTTACGCCACAGATTAGATAATAGTTAGAGGCATAACATGACTTTCTAGTGATGTGGTAAAGTCGCTATATCGTATCGATAAGAAAATATAAGTTACTGTTATTCTTAAGTTTAATGAGAAAGTTCGTTGTATTGTATACGAGAGATATTTTAATATAACTTCAATTATTGTTTTATTATAGCTTAAATGTTTTCTCATCTCTATTACCTCCCAAAGTACCCGAATAAACATTTTATATGGTTTCACTAAAATATAAATAGGTCCATCGCTCGCATAAAATTTTTAGTCCTAATTTTAAAAAATTATGCGAATACGCACCCTATAAGAATAAACAATAAATGTTAGATATCGGATTATTTGTTTTTAAATTAGTGACAAATTTAACAATATGTATTTTAAAAGCTTCGTTACACTTCTCTTATTATAAGCTTCATAATAACCATTCATGAATTAAATACCAGTAATCCTGTATAATATTAAACCCCGATAATTTTGGTACCTTAATATACCTAATACCTACCTACTTCAAAAATTTCAATAACATTTTTGTCGATAAAATTTGTGGTGTAAATTTAAATTTGTGTCTTATCACTAGTTTATCCGGGCGTAAGAGAGAACGAGATAATGTTATACAAATTTACCAAGAAAGAATGAGACGAAAAGACCATTTTTATATTGCATTTTATGTTAAACATTTTTTAATGATTATTATCGGAATAATAACTTGCCTGTGTAATAAGATTTCGTCTTTTGCGTAACTGAATGTAGCGCTAGTCTTTCCGCGCCTTTTTATTGAACAATACGGCATTTTTATTAATTATTTTTCATTAAGTATGTCAATGTCACGCTGTCAATGTCGGCCGTGGAATGAACACGAAAAAGAGGCGGAGCTACGAGCTTATGTTGATTCAGGCATATGACTTGGCGACTGTTACCTCATTTTAGCTTCCATCTCTAGCTTTATGATCTGTGTTATATAATGACGTTTGAAAGGATGGTAATGTCATCTTAAAAACTAACTTTTAATTAAAATACCCTGTTGAACTGAAGTTTTACAAAAACAAGGCAGATTATAAGGCATAATATGCGCATAATGTACATAGCCTCCCGCGGTTCCCATTACACGAGCTATGATTACAGAGTAACCGCATTAATTGTGCAAACTTTGCGGTTTACTTCATAACTTACTGACATTTTGTGCTCTGTGGCTCTACGGGTGGTTGTTTGTTTGGATGTGTGACTGGGTTTGGTCTTGTGTTGGTCTGTTTTTTTGTACGTCTTGCAATCTCTAATAATAATAATTTAAAAAAAAGCTTTTAATAGAATAATAGTACACTAATTAACAAAATCCGACTTCAAGTTAAATTTATATGAAACTAGCTGCGCCCAGCGGTTTTACCCGCAGTACTTATGTAGCCAGGATCTAAGGTATCTCTATACGACATTTCAGCACAATCGGTCCACCCGTTTAGGCGTGAAAGAGTAACAAACATCCAGACTTCCATTCTTACAAACTTTCACGTTTATAATATTAGTAAGATAAGGAAATAAGAAGACGAGCTAGAGGCTCTCCTGATGGTAAGAGATAATTCTGCCCACAAGCAGATCTATACTTTCTTACCCAGGATTTAACAATGATGTAAAATTAATTTTAGGCGCACAGCACCCACACTTCTTAATTAAGAATCATAAGCACCTTCAACCTAGTAATATCACTAGCTACAGTGCCCTTCTACCGAAGAACAGTAATGTTTGTAAACCACTGTTAAGGCGGTAGAATAACTGGCACTGTTGGGATACCCATCTAGTCGAACTCCTGTAAAGGAAGTCTACTCCCGGTAAAATAGAGGTTTAGTCCGTAGAATAAAGTACCATTTCAAAAAACTACTTATTTTTTTATTCATTAATAGGTTGGTCAAAGACTACGATCACGCATTGTCCCGGCTGGGACATTGAAAATACGGGATTTTCTTTTAATAAATTTAATCCAAAGATTACAGTAGGTTTTCTCGTAAATTATAAAGTTATTTGCTATGCGCGAGCGACGTGGCGCGGCGGTCGGCTTGGTGGCCAGCGGTGCGAGAGTGTCGTCGCGGCGGAGGCGGAGGCAGGCCGTAGGCCTGCGCCCCCGCTCCTCATGCCGCATCCATTGGTGGCCCAGGAACATATATAGGTACAGCGCCATATATTCAAGGCGGTGGCGCGTACACGCATGATGTTAAGAGCGTATATATCGAGTGACGCTCTCTCGCTCGCACTATTTGACAATTTTTTAAATATAAATTCATAGAATAAATTTATTGAAAATTCCTCTAGAACATCCCTGCATAATATTATTGTATACATTTTAAAAGTGTTTTCAGTTTGATATATTAGAAAATAGGCATAATGAGATTTTTTGAAAAAAATTTTTTTACTATTGCTCTCCATGACATTTTTTGATATTTCAAACTGAAAACACTTATAAAATGTGTGCAATAATATTATGCAGGGCTGTTCTAGAGGAATTTTCAATAAATTTATTCTATGAATTTATGTATAAAAAAAATATCAATTAGTGCGAGCGAGAGAGCGTCACTCGATATATAATGCTTTTAAGCATCGATGCAGCAAAAGATGGTAGCAGACTAAACTAAGAAGGCGAGATAAATTTCTAAAAAAAAAATCGAATAATATATAGAAAACTCGTATATAAAATTCACAAACTTCAGTGCAACTAACATTTTAAAATCCACCGTTGAGATTAGCCGGTGAAGTATGAGCTCTCAACTTCATTCACAACAATATCAGTTTAGCGAGACTTTGGTATTGAATAATGTATTGCATCAACATAATAATAACTTGTGCTCACTGCATAGAGAAAGATTTATTACAAGCTTTTATTTTGCTTTCACCTGTCTGTTGTCTTTCTGTCTGTCTGTAATCAAATCTTGCAAGTTTAATTTGATCCACGTCCCAATTTTGTTATTGAGATGCAATTTTGCATGCATGTGTAAATCGGATGACAATGCAATATTATTATGACATGGAGCTGGAAGGTGGCTATAGGAACTCAGTTATTAAACAAGGCAACCCCATTGATTTTCTTGGAGTTGTATGCGTTTTTATTATGGTTTTTAAAGTTACATCAATATTGTAATAGGTTCAAAACACTCGATGTAACTGTAAAACTTTTATTATTCGAACAAATACAGGATTTATAAATGTTAAAACATTTTATTTTCACATTCTTGAATTTTCAGATAGTAAAACATTTCTATTTCGCAAAAATATTGTAAAATTTGCTCGCATTCTAACGGGTAACGTATTCGAAAAATCAGGTCCCATTTTCTCGTTCCACGCTTTGCACTTGAGTCCACGATTTTATAGAACTTAAAATGTATTTATTTATTAAGCCTAGAATATACATAGAATAATAGAACTTCATGACTTTTATTTTATCTGCAATAATAATTAATATCAGTCGGGATTCTGGATACTCATTGAAAACCTTAATTTAAGACATACTCACAGCGATAAGGCCTATGTAATAATAATAATTGGGCTTTATACTCCAACAGAACAGGTTACCCTACTTACACTGTCAGAGTCAAATCACAACTTATAGATTGTGTGGCGAACCTATATGTTGCAGTTTCAGGTCGCCGAGATTACTACAGGGCCTGCAACATGACCTAACGACTGCCTCCTACATATCTTATAGGAAACAGCCGGGACCCACAGTTTTGCGTGCCTTCCGAAACACGGTAGCTTCCAGGCGAACTTTTTGCCACACACTGAGATTTGAACCCAGGGTATCCGGATTAAAAGCCGGACGTATGACCACTGGGCCACGGACGCTACGTAGACTAAATTTGTGTAAATTTTAATTATTTTTTTGATACAACGAAGTAAGAAGACGAGCAAAACGCTCCCCTGATGGTAAGAGATAACGCTGCCCATAATTAGTACAGTGCTTATGCTATCCAGGATCTTATGGTATGGTATAATGGTAAAATTCTGGGTGCACTGCGCCAACGTTTCTTACTTAAAAGTTAAAAGTCATAAGATGATAAGACTCTTCAGCCCAGAAATTTTACTAGCTACAGTACCCCCCCCTACTGAAGCACAGCAGTTTAATTATGTTTTAAGTTTAATTGTTGTATATTTGTTCTCAATAAAAACTTTTCTTATCTTATAAGCTGGACGAACGACCACTAAGCCATTCCCGCTGTTTTATTTATCTCACCAAATAAAACATTTAATAACAAACATTGACGAAAATCACCAAAAATCACCCCCAATTCAATAAATTGAACCCAATCTGAGTCACGAAATCGTACCTAATTGGTAACCAATTTCGATTTACAGTCCAAAACTATCGTACCCTTATCTTAGTGGTCACGTCCGACCGTTAAATAAGCAAAATAGTGGTCACCAAACATAAAAATACCAGCGCATTTTGCCCATGTCGTCCAAATTCGTAGACGCTTCGGCACGTACTGAAGGGCGCTTTACCTAATGCCCTAATTCAAGGGATGAGGGGCTTCAGCGGCTCAAAACGCCTGCTTTTCTATTTAGTTAGGGCTCACACCACATTTGGATTCATAGAAAATATTGCATTATGTATGACGGTATCGCAACTTGATTCTTTCGGATATTTGAGCCATTCGGATTTGTACAATCGGCATTAGGGTGTTATTATAAGCTGAGGGATGTTATTCGGATCATTTTGGTCACGCACTTACTTTTATAATATCATCAAAGTATAGAAGTACATAAATTCCTAAGCAATATTTGGTGTAATAATTAATACTCCTCTACTTTTAGTTTAGATAACTCTTTATAGAAATACCACAATTATGTAACTTAGAATTCAATACAATTCATATTATAAAAAAGTGTTAACAATTGGCGGTCTTATCGTTAATAGTGTCCAGACATCTTCCAGAAAATAATAATGATGATGCGTAACGCATTTTTTCCTGGATCAAAAAAAAGGCATTAGCACGATCCTGACACACCGCTTCAAATTTTACAACACTTTCTATAACTTTCGTCTCGTGCTCTATGAAGATTATTCTTTTTTTTTGTAAATTATAAGAGTTACACATAAATAACAGAACAATTAATAAACTCGTGTCTCCCCAACTGAAGATGAATCAAACTTGGTACAAGCGAGAGAGCACACACAACTCTGAAGGGCACTTCTAACAACAAAGATCAAAAAGCTTCCAGTTTCGGAACAGCCACTCGCAGAACTGTGGATTGTTACCACACACTTGTAAATAGGCAGATACCACCTTCCACTACCGACCACTTACCCACTAGATTGCCGCGAGAACCCACGCACGTCCTTCCGCGCACGTCCTTCTCGGTACCTGGAGCGGCCAAGTGGTCGTAGACCATTCGGCCGTCCCACATAACGGTCTTTTCATGGCACGATCCTCTCCCATTCTTTCGAGGTGGCCGAGCCAGCGCAGCCGATGTGCTTTGACTACCGACCACCGTCGCTTTAATATCTGTCTTTTCTTTCCTTGCTTGGTTGTCTGGAAGTAATTAAATTAACACATCCGTGTTTCCCGAGCGGTACAACTTGGGTATCTTCAAGGCACGAGTGAATAGGTACCTTTCTAGGCATCTTACGTGATCCATCGTCGACCGCATTTTCACTTTCCATCAGGTGGGATGTGGTCAAACGTAGGCCTATCTCGTATAAAAAAAAAAAAAAAAATTGCGATAAGATCACCAATTATAAGGGTTTATTAGCCATTAGACTGCCAATTGTAATACTTTTTTTCTAATGTGTATTTTTAAAGGATTTTCTATTGTATTTGTAGTGTTCAATAATGAGTTTTCTTTCTATTCTACCATTCACGACAAATAGAGTCTTTACATCTTATGAGTATTGAGTAAGAAGCGTTGGTACTTTGCACCCACTTGGGTAGTCTTCCTTTGCTGGAGACTAGATGGATACCTCAACAGTGCCAGTTATTCTAGTTATGTGCAAACACTACTTTGCTTCGGTAGGAGGGCACTGTAGCTAGTGAAATTACTGGGATGAATTTTTGGGTAGTAGTATTTTTTTGGTCGATATCCGGAGGATCACTGGGAGTGGTTGTATTTGGCTTCACTTTTGTTTCTGCGCGTGGTATCTGTGTTTATTACCATCTGATAGTAACATGTTAGGAACTGGGCCTCACAGCAATTAAGAAAACTAAGTTGTAGCTTAGTTCGAGCGTGCTTACCCTAAGTAGTTTCGATTTGACATGGTCGGTAGTTTGCTGTGGGTTTTTGTTTAAGACAAGCCCATCTCAATGATAAAACGAACTTATTTTTCTTTTTTAATTTACTATTCTAGCCAAATCAGCCTCCGAAAACAACGGAAAATGCTTGTCAGAGCCTAAAAAAGGTACTTCTATTACAACGACCCCCATCAGAATGGCCACTTCTGAGCGGGGATGTTAGGATAAAGTTTATATTAATCTAAGAAAAACAACATTAAAACAGATATAGGTAATTTTAATTTAATTATTAAATAACTATTTAATCCAACCGTTACATTTTCGTTTTAACGTTATTCTTTTTGAACATTTCGACCTTCCCATAAGTGAATGTCTATCCAGTTTTAAAGATGCAATAAATTAAAACCTAGCAAAATAATTCTCTTTTTATTAAATGAAGTAAGAAGACGAGTAAGACGCTCTCTTGATGGTAAGAAATTACGCTGCCCATAATAAGTACAGTGCTAACCAGGATTTTACGAAGGTAAAATTCTAGGTGCACTGCGCCAACGCTTCTTACTTGAGAGTCATAAGATGATGAGTCATAATCTGAATCAGTCCTATAGAATACTTGGCAAAATCCAAGACAAAACAACACCAAAATCAACCAATAAATATCCTTTCCAAAACGTTAGGCCTCCAATGACATAGTACCAAGTTTGAAAGGTTCTAATTGGCCAGCTATGATCAGGATTGGCAGCGGGCCCGGGTCGCGGCCGGCGTATGTGGGTCGACCATCCTTGGAGGTATTCCAAATGCGATATGATCTCCGCTAGGTGTAAATTCTGGTTTAAACAAACTGTGCTTTGTAATTGACACTTGGAACTGAAGAATTTATAGTCTGCCTAAAGGAAGTTTGGGGTTTCGGGCTAAAGATCTTTATTTCTCATAATTTACATTCACTTACTATGAGATATATAATAAAATTAAGCAAAGTTATACTCTAGCATAGTTTGAAATGGACTTATAAAACACAAAATGTAGGTAGTCTAAGATAAAGTTATATTGATGTATAGATATATGTTTGTTACTCTTTCACGCCTAAACGAGTGGACCGATTGAGCTGAAATTTGGTATGGAGATAGCTTAGACCCTGGAATAACACATAGGCTATATAGGTACAGCAGGTAAAACCACTGGGTGCAGCTAGTGCTGTTGTATAATATCTGACCAAACATATAAAAGTATTGTCATCCAATAAAGAATAGAATAGAAAAGCTCTTTATTGCACACACAAATACAATAATATAAGCTAAGAACTAAGAACACATATTAAACATAGACACGTCAAACTTACAACACCCCGTCATTTTCGCGCCGAGGGTTCAAAATAAGTAACATTAGGGACTTTTTCCTTAAAAGATTCATGCCACATGACCATAATTCAAGCGTAATCTGTATCATATTCATTTTGGCTCCCCTTCCCTCCATGACGTCTTTACTCGTTGGCTTGGACCCAGTAGTGACGCCACAATGACCTAGGTCACAATATGGACTGGCACACAGTACATAAAATTGGAGTTTATGACCTAGTTCAGTTATTGATGGAGTTTCATTGCTCGTGATTTATTTTTATGGGTTGGATAGAGGTTTTATTTTCTATTAGAAAATATCGTCCGTTGACTCTGTGGTTCAGAATCATTTTCAATTGAATTCGATTTATTTTGTTTCGGTCAAAATCATTAGTTTCTATAGCAAAGCATCCAATTATTATTATTCAATGACAATAAATTATTACTATTAATTATTACTAAAATATAATTAAAGTCTAAAACTTTGGCTCTGAAGAGTAACTTTGGCTTAAAACAAAAAAAAATGTAATGAAAATTATTGTAAGTCAATTTTGTCACAACTACAATAAGTTTTGATCAACGTCTTAAAGCATAACCAAATAAATTGTTACTTCCCTTTCTTCAAACAGGTTTTAAAAGTTTATGAGTAATTTTTCTTTTTAAGCTCATCTACAGCTATCATTCATCATCAATCTCTAGTAAAGTTACCGCGAGCATAAGCTAGTTCTCAATAAAGGTATTTGCCCAGTCACTATTATAGTTAGATGTGTAATGTTTCAGTACTGTTTTCCACTACCGCACCTCTCATAATCACGGCTCTATCAAATATTCAGTCGGTTCTTCTGTCTTAAGAAAGTTGGTGAGTGTGTGTCGGGTCATTGGGTGAAGGTCGTTTTGACAGTATTAGGAATGATTTTTTTAAGTAGATGGACGAGACAATCTTGACACTCGCTAGATGTTGAACAATAATGCGCTTTGCAATAGGCGTTTATTTTTGATATGCAAAAAAAGGAAAAAGACGGATAAGATGCTCTTCTGATGGCAAAAGATAACACATACTTCAGCCCAGTAATTTCACTAGCTACAGTGCACTTCTACCGAAGTACAGATTTTTTGCACATCCCTGCTGACGCAGTAGAATAACTGGCACTGTTGGGGTACCCACCTAGCTTGAGCTGAAATTTTGTGAAAAGATACCTTAGACCCTTAACACATAGGCTACAAAAGTTGCGGGTAAAACCGCTGGATGCAGCTAGTATTACTATAAAATGTCTATTAATAGGAGTACAGAAATTCCAGTATAAAACAGCGCCACGTTTGAAATTCCCATCTCGTATAGTTGAAAGCAAGTATTCACATTAGCAGCATATCTGCAGTCGGAGACAAATCCGCTCCGCCGCGCGCTCCTCACAACCTTGGAGAATGGGCTACTCGCAAATAATACGAAAAATTTAAAATTTTGTTCTTGGGGTTCCTAAACAATAAATCGCATGAATTACATGATCGGATTGTGATGAATCACATGATCGGACTGTGATAAATCACATGACACAAGGAGGAGAAACACAAGGATGTCCGTCACGACACCAAAAGGTACCAATGGAAGCCCAGCGTTGGCTGTTCGCATTTTGCTGAATAGGGACCGTTTTTTTGGGCTGGCAACCCTCGTCCGTTGAACATCAAGAAAAAGAGCTCCTCATATTTTGTGATAAATTAAATAGAAATACGTACTTTTACACTGTGCTTGAAGTGAATATTCAACAATCATAACCTCCAATTCAAGAAACAAGAAGAAATCAGCAGCCGGTGAGCCATCATTGCACAATTTGCGACAAAATTCACCTCACAAGAATAACCGTTACCACTTTTGACATACAAATTTATACATTAACATTGAATTGACTGGTTTTTTGGAGATTGGCAATAATTTTATTAAAACTTCCATTGGAAAATTTCTAATACACTTAAAACGTCAAATATACGTGACATTAGAAAATATGTGACAGAGACAAATCTGACATTGACAAATAAAGATAAGCCAATAAATTGTTAATGTTCCAAAGATTACATCTATTACAAGAAAAGAAAACATATTTAGCATAAATATTTTGAATGCGAAACTGTCACAACTAAGAAGAGTGAAGAGTGCCATTGAAGGATTAATGTTCCAAGCCTTATTTACCTTTTCAAGATATTGATGAAGCATAAAAGTTTTGAAAAATTTAATATTCCAAATTATAAATTAAAATGGATACCGACGCCACTAAAGACAATGTAACGTTTCGCCAATATAGACATAATAAATCAGCATCGCTTAGTGACTTATCTAGTTCCTCATTATTTGAATGTACAATGACGAGTCTACCAAATGTGAACGACAGCCAAACAATAATCGACATGAACAAGAAAATTGAAACTCTCATTGAAAACTTAACCTCAGCGAATAATAAAATTGAAGCATTAAAATTGGAAAATGATCTATTAAAATCCAAGCTGCAAACCAATATGAAAAGTCCCACGACTACAAGGAAAAGAAAACGACAAAGGACATCTCCAGAGCCGAATGTGGAACCCGGCTTAATCTGTACAGAACAAGATGTTAAAAATTCTGACATTGAAGACACGACATATAACCACGTAATCATGGTAAGTGAAACTGAAAACCTGACAGAATCACCACAAATACGCAATGAAGAGTGTAAAATAAATAATGATAACTGCTCTTTGATCATTGCAGGAAATAAGAATAGCATCAATAACATGAAACAAAATAAAGATTTTCAACCGTCACAGAAGCAAAAACAAGTAATAATTATTGCTGATCAACAGGGCCGCCACTTACAAAAAACACTACAGACCCTTATTGGTGCTGAGTATCATGTATCATGCATTTGGAAACCAGGAGCAAGGTTGAATCAAATTCTACTTAACATTCAAGAAGACTCTCTTTTGCTAGATAAGAATGACTATGTGATAGTTCTAGGCGGCATAAATGATGTAAACCCATTTGAATTTAAAATAAGTCTCAGTAATTGGATACCGCAATTTAAACATACAAATGTCATATTCGGTGAGATCCCGTACAACCGATCTCTAAATGAATGTAAATTAAACTACGAACTTAAATTCATATGTGGTCAATTTGATTATGTAACTTTTATTGATATGGACTACAGTAGATTTATAACGAGGGGGCGACTGAGGTCATTGACTTTGTCTAGAATGCTATTACGGGAAATATTACATTTAGATTATGCTCAGAGGCGAATGACCTATATTAATAGAATTTCAAAACCATTAGTAAAGACTGTCAAGGACCAAAGCACACAGACTGAAAATTTTGGGGATGAATTAAAGGTAGTTGATAATAATGCAATGCAGCATACAAGTGTAACAGAAAGTGGCTCTAGTAAACAACTTTTTCGAGTATAAACATATAAATATAATGCACCAAAATATTAATGGTTTAATCAGCAAGGCCGATGAACTAATAATGAATATTCAAGAGTTAGAAACCAAGCATGATGTTATAGATATCTTATGCATTACTGAACATAACTTAATCGAACAGGATGTTAACTTAATTAACATTCCCAACTATAATTTAATATCTCAATTTACTCGTAAAAATAGAAAAGGTGGATCATGCATTTTGGCCCTCAGCCACCATAAAGTTAAACCTCTAAATGAAATTCATAAAATCAGTATGGCCAACATATTTGAGTGCTCTGCAATAGAACTAATCGACCTTAATATTGTTATAGTATGTGTATACAGATCACCAAAAACAAAATTAGCTGACTTAGATCTTTTTTTTACTAAACTAGACTCTTTTCTAAATAATGTATGTTACAAAAACAAAAAAGTCATACTTTGTGGTGATTTCAACATAGATAGACTAAAAAATTCTCCAACCGCAAATCGATTTGAACAACTATTAGCATCATATAATCTCAGATTAAGCCTTAATGAACCTACAAGACTTTCCAGTGGTACATGCATAGATAATTTTGCTCATGGTATAAATAAAACAAAAGTTTCAATTTATGAGTTTGCTATTTCAGATCACACAGCACAGATCTTACAATGCCCCGTTAAGAAAAGCTATAGATGTAAACATATTTTCAAATACATTAGGGACCTTTGTGAAGACAATATAACAAAATTTATAAATAGTTTACAAAATATTTCATTCAAAGAGATTTATGAGACAGAAAACCCAGATGAGGCTTATAAACTATTTTTTGATTTATTCAAATTATTCTATGACCTGTGCTTCCCTGTCATAAGAATTAGAGTACCCATACGTATGCGACCGAAGTGGCTAAGTAAAGGTATTATGATATGTTCGCGGCGTAGGCGTAATCTTCTTTGGAAATATCGATTCTCATCTAATCCATCTTATAAAACAGCTTTTAGACAGTACTCAAAAAGATTAAAATCGGTAATAAAGCTCACTCAAAAATCACAGAACAATTATCAAATAGCAAATGCTCCTAATAAATCTAAAGCAACATGGAACATAATTAATCGTAATAAGCGCATAAATGTTAAAGAACAAATAGAACAATTAAAAATAAATGATAATATTGTCACAAATCCTAATGATATAGCTCAACACTTTAATGATTTTTTTATTGATGATATAAAAGGACAAAATAATATAAATTTAGAAAATAGTAATAAAACCATAAAATATAATAAACCTAGCTCATGTTTCATGTCTCCTACTAATGAATTAGAAGTCATAAAAATCATACATAATTTGAAGAACACAAATAGTACAGGATACGATGAAATAAATACTAAGATAATTAAAAGGACAAGTAAAATCATTGCACCGATAATTAGTGACATTATTAATAAATCCATAACGCAAGGTATATACCCAAATGATCTTAAGACAACAATAATTAAACCGTTATTTAAAAAACAGGATAAAGAAGATGTTAAATGTTATAGACCGATAGCCCTTATACCAGTAATCTCTAAAATCTTTGAAAAGGTCTTATATAACAATCTGAATGGATACTTTGAAAGTAATAAAATATTCTTTAATGAGCAATTAGGATTTAGAAAAGGCAAATCAATCGATATGGCTCTCATGAAAGTACTTAAAGACATACTAATTTCACTAGATAATAAACAAAGGGTTGCTGTGCTGTTTATGGATATGACAAAAGCCTTCGACCACGTAGACCATAATATACTATTACATAAGTTGGAATTATACGGAATAAGAGGCAATGTTCTTAGCATTATCAGATCATACTTAAGTGACAGAAAACAAATTACAGAAATAACTAGAATATCAAGTAATAACAATACGGAGATCAAGTATCAATCTAACTGTAGAAACGTCAAATATGGTGTGCCACAGGGCAGTATTTTGGGTCCTCTTCTATTTCTAATTTATATCAATGATCTACCTAAAGCAATTGCACATCCTATGATACTGTTTGATACTGTTTGCAGACGACAGTACAGCCATTTTCACTGAAACTGATCGAAGCAGTAATAGTCTTGAGTATGAAATCAACAATTCCCTAATAAATATTGTAGACTGGCTGAAAGATAACAATTTAAAAATTAATTTAAGCAAAACTAAAATAATGACATTCAAAAATAAAAACACTAAATGTAACCCATTAAACATAGAATATCAAGGAATAAAAATAGAAGAAGTAAAATGTAATAAATTTCTGGGAGTTGACATTGACTCTGATCTCACGTGGAAATTTCATATACAAAATGTATGCACCAAATTGAATAAATTTTCCTATGCACTCTATATGTTACGCAAAGTAGTTAATCAGGACGCAGTTCTTAATGCATATCACGCCTTTGCTGGTTCAACAATAAAGTATGGAATTCTGCTATGGGGTAACTCTGTAGATAAGGAAATGGCATTCAGGGCACAAAAAAAATGTATCCGAGCAATTTGTAATCTGAAACAAACGGAGTCTTGTAGACCATTTTTTTCCTCACTTAAAATCTTAACACTCCCCTCGTTGTATATCTTTGAGTCTGCTCTACTAGTAAAAAGAAATATTAAAAACTATAATACTCTTCAAAGTACAAGACATAAATATACCTTACAGATACCAACAATTAGAACTAAAGTACACAGCGACAGTAACTTTTTTATGAGCATTAAAATTTATAATAAATTACCTAACTCTATTAAAACCATTGAAAACTATAATAATTTCAAGAATGTATTAAGGAAATTTTTATTGTCTAAAATTTACTACACTATCAATGACTATCTGAATGACATTTGAAATATTATCTGGAACTCTTATAATTATAATTAATATACTTTAACATTATAAAATTGTACATTAACAAATTTTTGCATGCCAGACGGTGAGACATGGAGTGCTTGTGTAGTTATAAACAACAACATCTGTAAACCTGTATACCCATGTGTGCAAATAAATGATTTGATTTGATTTGATTTGATTTGATTTTGTGCAATGCATTACTACCTACTCATTATATTACTTACCTACTATTTTATTATATTATATTATGTCATTTATGTTCTAGTTAATTTTTTGTTCTCTTTTTTTCTCTATGTATGTAGTGTATTTCACAAATAAATGTGTTTTCTTTCTTACTTTCTTTCTTTACCTACATGATCGGATTGTTATGAATCACATGTAGTTATCTCGGCGACCTGACTGTAACATAATACAAAGTACAAGTAGGTTGGCCACTGACCACACATCCTGTGTATTGTGATTTGACTCTGATAGGGCAGTTTTTTGCAAGCTTTATATTACTTTCACCTGTCTGTTGTCTGTCTGTCTGTCTGTCTGTCTGTCTGTAATCAAATCTTGCAAGTTTAATTTGACCCACTTCCCGGTTTCCAATTGAGCTGAAAATTTGCATGCGTGTGTAAATCGGATGACAATGCAATATTTTTATGACATCAAGCTGATCTGATGATGGACCTGGAAGGTGGCCAAAGGAACTCTGTCATAAAACAACGCAACCCCATCGAGTTTGGGCTCATTTGATTCGTCTTGACGAGTACTTTATGATACAAGACGATAATAATAATTAAAGCTTGTTTTTAAAAAGTATTTTTAAAATTTCACTTGTTTTGTTTTCACCGGGAAAAAATGCATTACGCATACCCTCCATACGGGGGTAGTTGGAATATAAACCCCAATTATTATTATGATCAGATTGTGATGAATCACGCGATGGGACTGTGATGAATCATGTGATGGGATTGTGATAAATCATATGAATGTGATCGGACTGTGATGGATCACGTGATCAGACTGTGACGAGTCACGTGATCGGATTGTGATAAATGTATCAATGGGATTGTAATGAATCACATGATTGGATTAAGATTCTAAGTTTGTGGTTAAGCTTAAGAAAAAAAAGAGTAGGCCTTTGATAGAAAAAAAAGAGATTCATGAAGGGTCCATTGAAAACTATAATAATTTTAAGCCATTTATTTTTCGTATATAACGTTAGAATAAATATACCTCTACACAAATGTGAGTAGTAAAGTTGAAATATAGTATAGATATAGAGTAGTATAGAGATAGAGTAGTAAAGCAGAGATAGAGTAGTGGAATAGAGTATTTTACCGGGGGTAGATTTCCTTTGCAGGAGGTCGTCTAGGTAGGTACCCCAACAGTGCCAGTTATTCTACCGCCTGAGCAGTAATGTGCAAACATACTGTGCTTCGGTAGGAGGGCACTGAAGCTAGTGAAATTACTGATCTAAAGAGTCTTAACATCTTATGACTCTTGAGTAAGAAGCGTTGGTGCAGTGTTCCTTGAATTTTTTTTTCACATCCTAGATCACAAACCTAGATAGCACTGTACTGATTATGGGCAGCGTTATCTCTTAACATCAGGAGGTCTTGCTCGTCTTCTACTTCATCACATAAAAAAAAGTATAGCAAAGAAAAATTGTCGAGTTTCTCGAGGAAATTTTCACAGTAGCCTTAGAACCGGGCGTGCAGTATAAATCCGGGATTTCTCGGCACATCTGCTATATCGGAGGATATAAAACTCTCGTTTGTTACTGAATACTGTGAGAATTTGATTGTATTACCCCTTCACCTGCTTTACTTAGGTTGTCTGTAAGAGATTGGCAAATGTGATAAAACCTTTATTTTACCGTCTGATATACAATACAATACAAAAACTCTTTATTGTGACCAAGAAAAAAAGAAATTTACAATAAATGACTTAATACTAAATAAAACCAAGATAACAACTGCACAGAAACTACTCGTATATAAATATAAAACAATTTGGTCTACAATGGGCGGCCTTATCGCTTATAAATATTTCTTGACATTGAGTCATTTATCTGATTTTTTCAGCTATCAACCTTATACGAGTAGGTTCGGACCTTATAGGTCAAACAAAAGGGCCGATGTCGATGAAGGAATCGTACGTCCGACCGAATAGCTCTAACGTCGAGATTTATACTAAACAAGTATGACTATAATTAGTTATAATAACATTTGGTTTTCCACTCGCTATGCCGGTGGTAGGATTAAGCCGTGTCTATTTAGTTACCACATACCGGCAAAACCTTGACGCCAAGCGGCCATTATGACCGTATTCCGGCATGTTCAATAAAGCCAGGGAGGCATTTATCCCGCCTTCTAGGTTTAGTCTGATACCAACTTATCGGGGTAGACTTACTTTGTAGGAAGTCGACTAGGTGGGTACCCCAACAATGCCAGTTTTTTAGTAATTTATAAAAACTTTAAAAAAAGCTTTTATTATTATTACCATCTAGCATCAAAGTACTCGTCAAGACAAATCAAATGAGCCCAAACTCGATGGAGTTGCGTCGTTTAATTACGGAGGCCACCTTCCAGCTCCACCATCAGATCAGCTCCATGTCATAATAATATTGCATTGTCATCCGATTTATACATGCCTGCAAAATTTCAGCTCAATCAGAGATTGGGAAGTGGATCAAACTAAACTTCCAAGATTTGATTACAGGCAGACAAACAGACTGACAACAGACAGGTGAAAGGAAATAAAAGCTTTTAATAAGGGTATTTTCTTTCTATTTACTAAAAAAGTTGGCTTACAAATATGAGTGAACTTTGAAATTTGTGCTCCACGGTTGGCCCACTCTTGATTTTATGACGCCGATACGCATTTTTGGCGGGAAACAGACTGTTTTATTGCCCCCCGCAGACTAATTTATGTGAAATCGTTGGCAAATATAACTTTTCGTGTTTGCGAAATGGATATAAAACGTCATCAAAAACGGTTGAGTAATTATTCCTTTTTTGAAATCGTTCATAAACTGCTCTCAAATTGACGGATTTTTTGATTATTATTATGCCATGGTGCCAATTCAGTTCAATCGGTTCAGCTGTTTATGTATGACGAGATAAGAAACACTCCATACATACATCCATACATTCGAATTCATAATAGGTATACTAGCTTATGCCTGCGGCTTTGCCGCATGGCAAAATCCTTTCTTAACGGAGGTCTACTTTTCTCCTCTCCCTGCACGGTTGTCTGGAAGAGATCGCTATTAGCGATAAGACCGCCAATTGTAACACATAGCTTTTGTATTGTTTTAGTTTATAAGTTGTTTTTGTACAATGTCTCTTGTGTTCCAATAAAGGGTTATCTATCTATCTATCTATCTACGTCATAAAACCTTCTATATTCCAAATTTCAACCCAATCCGTCCAGCGGTACGTTGATAGATCAGTCAGTCAGTCAATCAGTCACTCTTTATTTTATTTATTCTTTTTTTTAAAGTTTATTTCTGTATATTTTTCTGTGTTCCAATAAAGAGTTATCTATCTATCTTTCCTTTTATATATTTAGAAGGATGTAGCCGGTGCACAGGTTGCGGTTTTACTCTTTGTATATTCCATTGGCTAAGCTACCTAAATGACTAAATTAGAGCTTAATCGCTTCAGCCGTTATACACACTCACATACAATTTATACGCATATTAAATATAAGTATGATACAAATAGGTTGGTATCGTAAGATATCCGTATCATTCGACATTGGTAAACTTGGGCGATACTCGTAAATTCGTAACTTTTACAAGAACCAGCAAGTTTTAGTACCTACTACGTCTTCTAGGCTAGGAGCTAGTGAGCTGGCAGTATTATACTTTAAACCTATTTTAAGTGCCTAAAAGTTTATGAAATCTACCAACCCCTCTAGCATGTACAATGCGTAGACTTATTTTGCTGTCAAGTCAACTGTCATCCCATAACAAATTTTAGTTATCAACAAGCTTTTATATACTCTCACCTGTCTGTTGTATGCCTGTCTGTAATCAAAATTTCTTAGGAAATTTACAAACTTACGAATACGTTATATTCCGGTTTCATATTAATCGATAAGAAAATTCATTAACCCCCGACGCAAAAACGACGTGTGTGTGTGTGTGTGTGTGTGTGTGTGTGTGTCTGTCTGTGGCATCGTAGCTCCCGAACGGATGAACAGATTTTGATTTTTTTCGTTTGAAAGTAGAGTTAGTCGAGAGTGTTCTTAGCCATGTTTGGTGGAAATCGATCCAGGATGGCCGCCGCTACAAAATGGCGGATTACTTTTTTGTTCCACGACCCCTCAATATGGGTATCAAATGAAAGAGCTTAACTAGTAGAATACAACGCACTATAATAAATTAAAAAAACAAGATGGCCGCCACCACAAAATGGTGAATTACATATTGCGTTGGGGGTTTTTTAAATTTTTAATTTAATTCACTCGTTTTAAAGTGTCTAAAACGGTGGTTACCTCCTGCACTATCGATACTCCGTGCTGTACCCCGCACAAGTTCGCAGCGTACATTGTTTATCGGAAGACGAGGACGTTTCCTACCAAGTGAAGTTCCTAACTTACGTATTGAATTTCCCGTACAAGATGTTCCAAGACCTAAGTTTTAAGGTTGTATGGGTCTGTTTTACTTGAATGCACTTTGTTGTTTTCATGGTTATATGGATATTGTTAGGATGAAGCTGTTAAGAGAATATATCGAGTGACGCTCTCTCGCTCGCACTATTTGACAAATTTTGAAATAAATATTCATAGAATTAATTTATTGAAAATTCCTTAAGACCAGCCCTGCATAATATTATTGCACACATTTTAAAAGTGTTTTCAGTTTGAAAGTTTCAGTTTTAAAAAAATGGCATGATAAGATTTTTTTAAAATATATATATCAAAATTTGTCAAATCGTGCAAGCAAGAGAGCGTCCCTCGATATATACGCTCTTAAAACATATCCTATATTATACATTTTTTTATTGTTCATAGGTTGGAGTGCCCGGAAATGGATGGATGAGGGCGGCAAGGGACAGGGGAGATTGGCATAATCAAAGGGAGGCCTATACCCAGCAGTGGGCTATTCAAGGCTGATGATGATGATGGTTATATTGATGACCACGATCTTAAGCGACGATGCGGCCGTAGATGGTAGCAGATTAAACCTAGAAGGCGGGATAAATCCCTCCCTGGCTTCACCGAACATCATGCCGGACATAGTCGTAATGACCGCTTGGCGACACGGTTTTGTCCAGTGGGTGGTAACTAGCCACGGAGGGGAACGAAGCCTACCACCAGTATATTATCATTAGGGTCATAGTTCATTAGAGTTACCCGGCACCCACTCCGCACCGCCTCGCCTCGTGCGGTTAGTATTCTTAAATGGACTTAAATGGACGCGCTCACTACATCAACTCCGTAGCGTCGCCGGATCGCCTCTGTCGCAAGACGAGGCGGTGCGGAGTGGGTTCCGGGTGGCTCTAATGAGCTATGACCCTTATTTTAGAGAGGTAGGTTTTAGATAGGGCGCTCTCCTACGATATGGACGCATGTATTTAACCCTACTCTTCCTAACAGGTTATATTCGTTCACAATGCGGTTGCCTGTAAGAGATCGCTCACAGAGATAAGGCTGCCTATTGTGGACCGAACTGTGTTTAAGTGCTGTGGGCCTATTGGCTAATTCTCACCCACTACGATTTATAACAACTTCAATGTACATTGCTGCGTTTGTTATTTTACTCATATTAATGAGGAGGTTTTAGCAAGTAATGTACGCAAAATTGTCTATGGATTCTAGTGTTTTACATGTAGTTCGGCGATAGCCAATAGGCCCTCTGGTTAATAATTGTAAGTAAAACAATTTTTTCTTTGGTCTCAATTCTCAATAAAGAGTATTCTTTTTTTATCTTTAATAGTTATTTTTACTGAAAACCATAGCTACAATAATGAACATTTTACATTAAATAGGTAAATAGTAGTATTTGTATAATTTTAGCACAAAATGCATCCCTTTTATGTATTGAAATTTAAATTATATAAATTAACAATTCCAATTTACATTTGATACAGTATATAAATGTAGATTTAAATCGAAAATTTAGCAATCTCATTAATAATAACAGTTGATTGGACTGCTACATTTATTTAATCTAATACACTCATTTACGCAAATAAAATTTTTTTTTTTGGTTAAAAATAAATGTTTTATAGTAATTTATGTTTTGTGAACTCGTATATGATCTTCTAAATAATTATATATAAAAGAAAAGAGTGATTGACCGACTGACTTATAACTCACAGCACAAACCGGTGACCGGATTGGGTTGAAATCTGGTACATGGATAGATTTTATCACGTAGATCTCTGCTGAGAAAAGACTTTTTTCCTCAAGGATTTTTTTTATGTGATGAAGTAGAAGACGAGCAAGACGCTCTCCTGATGTTAAGAGATAACGCTGCCCATAATCAGTACAGTGCTACTCAGGATTTCACAATGATGTGAAATTCTAGAAGCACTGCACCAACGCTTCTTACTCAAGAGTCATAAGATGTTAAGACTCTTTAGCCCAGTAATTTCACTAGCTACACAGCACTAGAAGCACAGTAATGTTTGCACATTACTGCTCAGCCGGTAGAATAACTGGCACTGTTGGGGTACCCACCTTGACGACCTCCTGCGAAGGAAGTCTACCCCCGGTAAAATTATATAATATTATGTGAGTTTGCATTAAATCCACATTCATTTTGCTTTTTCTTTTTAAATCTAGTTTGCTTGAATTTCTCCAAATCAAAATTTAAAGATTTGTTCTTTATATAATATATTCGATTTTAAAAGACAATAATAAATATAGATTCCCACTTTTTATTAACTTAGGAAATTCCCAGTTAAAAATTGTGTACATTTTTTATGTTTGCTCATTCATAAGTTTAAGCGAGTTATTTTATGTTTTGTTTAAGATGAAACTACAACAATTCGCATAGTTTTTTCATTAAGATAAGAGAGGTTTTTTTTGATATTTTCAGCACGTATTTTCTATTTTATAATTTTCTCCCATCTTATTCAAATTAGGTAGGTATTTCTTTAAAATTATTTGGCAAGACGTGACTCTCTGAATGCATAACATTTTTCTAAAGTTAAGAGCTTCGAAGAAATCCCTGAACTTGTTTATAAGATACTAGCTTACGCTCGCGGTTTTACCCGCGTGGCAATATCCTTTCTCAGCGAAGGTCTACGTCACAAAACCTAACTGTATTCCAAATTTTAGCTCAATCCGTTCAGCGGTTTAGGCTATGCGTTTATAGATCAGTCGGTCAGTCAATCAGTCACTCTTTCCTTTTATATATTTAGATTTTCATGTATTTTACAATTTCTTGATTTTGTACTTGTTTTCCTAGTATTTTGATATGTTTCTTCTATTAAAGCTGAGTGTTTTCTTGATGATAAGTACATAAAAACGCTATATTACTTAGTAAACAGTAAAATCTTTAGCGATATACATAATATTTATGTATATTTGAATTTACTTTAAGCGACTCTTCTTTCGTTTGCTCCGGGCACTATTTAAAATATAAAAACTTCCGCTTAAACCACACAGCAAAATTACATTCTTGTGCTATCTCACAAAGATAGATATAATACTTTAATGAAACAAAAAAAAATATTCCTACAAAAATAAATTAAAAAAACTAAAACAACATAAAAACCAACAAGTGTTACAATTGGCGGTATTTTCGTTAATAGCGATCTCTTCCAGACAACCGTGCAGGGATGATATTCACATGGGTTGATCAATACAAATAAGTGAAAGACAGCATTAATAAAACTATATTGAGTAATATATTCATCAATTAACAACTTGTTAGTTCATTCCTTTTTTTTAACTTCTATTATATGCTCATATTTTTAATGTCCCCTTCATTTCTAGCACATTTTATTCAGCCTTAGGGTAGCTGGTAGAAAAACTAATAACGCAAGTATTAAGTTTCTAAGTATTAAGTTAGTCGAAGCATTGTGCCGACTATTAAATAAATAAACATGTCTTTAAATAACCCTGATATCTCCCAAGCCTTTGTTCAAGTAATATCACACACACGAGACGTTTTATTTAACCGTTTTCCCCCTTTCTCTCTCGAAACAGGTAAAACAAGCCCGAATACATTAAAACCTGCAACGTAAAGGTGATACGTTATCACGCGTTGCGTTCAGTTGATAGTCGCGTCACGGCGTACCGCAGGGATCTACGCGAGGGCCGCAATTTTTCAAAATGTATCCCTTATTTGCATGAAGGCACGTTTTGAAGCTAACGTTTTGTAATTATAATTTGAGCTTAAATGTAACTTTATTTTAAATAGAAAGGGAAAAGCAAAAGGTAGTTTTATTTATAATTTTTCTTAATTATATTGATATTTTATCGTTATTTAATGACTGAAGTTAACATTTATTACATTTGTTGTTAAATTTATTTCAAACTAGCTGCGCCACGAAGTTTTAATTCCTGATCAAACGATCAGGAATGAAAACTGCGTGGTAAATATTATAGAGGTGAATTCGATCCCTTCTCCGCTCCGAATCTGAAAAACTTACTTTTAAGTGATGGTATTGTATTAGAATAAAACCCGTTCACTCTTGATTTGATCACACCCACGTTCAAATCTCGAGAAAAATAGACGATGGCAGCAAATTCCATTATTTTCTTTTCCTAAATTGAGATGGATATTATTAGATACAACCAGAAAATTCACACAAAATGCCGAGTATTATTTCAAAATCTCTATTTAACTAAGCTTAACATCAAATTTCAGTTCAGTTAATTTAATAATATTATAATGATCAACATTATCTTTAATTGTGCCTGCATTGTCCACCGCTGGACATTGACCTATCACACACCACATAACTCTCTAATTTATCTAAAAAAAAAACTAACAAACAACTAACTATGTAATTACTGGGCTAAAGAGTCTTAACATTTTATGACTCTTGAGTAACAAGCGTTGGTGCAGTACTTCTAGAATTTCACATCATTGTGAAATCCTAAATAGCACTGTACTGATTATGGGCAGCGTTATCTCTTAACATCAGGAGAGCGTCTTGCTCGTATTCTACTTCATCACATAAAAAAAAAAATATAATCTTTTGTATAGATAAGTTTTTTATCTGACTGCATAAAACAGAATTTTTCAATGGTGTCCCAAATGTCACTTAAATCGTACTAATATTATAAACGTGAAAGTTTGTAAGAATGGATGTCTGGATGTATGTTTGTTACTCTTTCACGCCTAAGCGGGTGACCGATTGAGCTGAAATTTGGTATAGAGATAGCTTAGACCCTGGAATAACACATAGGTTATAGTACTGCGGGTAAAACCGCTGGGCGCAGCTAGTTATTAATAAAAATAGAGTAGTCATTTGGGACACAGTGTCCGAAAATTTTGTGTCTCAAATGACAATAAGGCCTTAGTTCTCTGTATTTCTCTTACAATCTAAGCATGAAAAAAACTTATCAGAACTTTCGAATCTACACAAAGTTGACTCTACTATTAATCACCACGAACAAAGAAAAGCTAACTCTTCACTATTTCAACACATTTTACATTTTCAATTACAAAAATAAATCATTCCCCAAAAAGTTAATTAAAACCGTTGATCAAATTAAATGTCACCGTCGAAAAAACTGTAAAATTGTAAAATTGTCCCGCAATATTGGTAGAGCAATAAATTGCTTCAATATTATCTGAAAGCAACCAAAAGTCTAGTAAAATATTCTTTTGAAGAATTATTTTTTAGGTTTACCGAGATCTTTTTTTCTATTATTACATATTTTAGATGTTAACTGATTTCGAAATAGGAGGTAATATCGATTCTATATTAAGTATGTGTTTTTTTAATTAATTATAGATTAGTCAGACTACGATCTAGTCTGATCATAATCAAATTATCTTTTTATTAAATTATTTTAATGCTAAGTTACTCGCACACCTCATTAAATGCAGTCTGTGCCTATAAATGTAATGACACTTAGCATGTATTATATAAAAAAATGTGTGTAATTGTTAGTAAAGGTGTACATTATGTTGGCATGCTTTAAATAAATAAATAAATAATAATATATGATGACAAGACCACTATAGGTGGATGTCAGTCCTACGGCTGAGATGATGATGATACAAAACACATATGCCACTTTCTTAATGTAAACCCGTTGTAAATATCTAGTTTTCACCTAAAAACAAGTAAAATAAATAAACTTTTTAATAACAAGCTTTTATTATTATTATTACCATCTAACATTATAAAGTACTCGTCAAGACGAATCAAATGAGCCGAAACTCGATGGGGTTGCTTCGTTTAATTACGTAGTTCCTATGGCTACCTTCTAACTTCATCATCAGATCAGCTCCATGTCATAATAATGTTGCATTGTCATCCAATTTATACATGCATGCAAAATTTCAGCTTAATAAGGATACCGGGAAGTGAGTTAAATTTAATTTTTATGATTTGATTACAGACTGACAGAGAGACAGACAACAGACAGGTGAAAGTAAATACACCGATTTTGTTACACAACACCCATCCCTAGCTCTTACTCTAATAACTCGTGCGACACGTCGCTTCCAATGAATTTAATACTTCTTAAAAAGGGTAGGAAAATTCCATAAAGGATTTTTCCGAGGGAACATTTTGTAGTTGGATACCGAATACGGATCTGCGTGAAAATTCCTGGAAACCTTCGACAAAACTCGCTAAGAGATCGTTTGAAATCTGTGAGGCAAAATTGTCGCCTGTACGCTGCCGTGTTTCGGAAACCACGTGAAACTATGGGTCTTGATTGTTTTTTATAACATAGATTCGATCGGATAATATTTTATTGTATAGCACAAAAAAATACATTATAGCATTACTGACAAATTAAACGAATAAGAGGCAGTCGTATCGCTAAAAAGTGATTAAGATATTGAATACACATTATAACATAAATTTATCATGAAATTGAAGACCATCTTTGTGTAACAAGAGGCTTATCTTCAAATTCGTTTTTCCACAGTTTGATATGTCCACAAACAACACATCTTATTGAATAAGGTAAAGTATATCCGTGACGTTTAACTTCCTCTGAAGAAAATGGACATATTCGATAATACTATGTAGCGAGACAAAATTAATGATCTTCATTGTCCTGTAAAAGACTTTTCCTTCATTATCCCATTACAAATGTCCTAGTATTTATTGTCCTATTATAAACTAATATTATATTTATGAAAGTTTGTATGTATAAATGTAAAGATAATAAAAGTTTGATACTCTTTCACGCCTAAACGGGTGGGTCAATAGCGCTGAAATTTGGTAAGTATAATAGATCTTTGACTCTGAATTAACAATATATAGACTACTGTATAGCGGGTAAAACTGATAGGCGCAGCTAGTTTTTTATATATTTTCAGCTATCATTGTGCAAGTACTTAATTTTTTTATACAAGGAAGTAAGAAGATGAGCAAGACGCTCTCCTGATGTTAAGAGATAACGCTGCTCATAATTAGTACAGTGCTACGCAGTATTTTACAAAGGTAAAATTCTGGGTGCACTGATAGATAGATAGATAACCCTTTATTGGAACACAAGAGACAAAGTACAAAAGCAACTTATAAACTAAAACAATACAAAAGCTATGTGTTACAATTGGCGGTCTTATCGCTAATAGCGATCTCTTCCAGACAACCGTGCAGGGAGAGGAGAAAAGTTGAAATTCACATGGGTTAGGTGGTGTGTTCAAATTAATACTTTTTTAATATAATATTCATAACATACATAAAATATTATAATACAATAAATATATTATATAATATAAATACATTTTATAATACATAAAATATATACTATTTTATCTGCTTAATATTAATAATAATGTAATGTATGGGAAAGATGAAAAGAAGAAAACAGCTAAAGTTATACAGATAGATAGTGTGCTAGTACACGTGACTTAAAAACATTCAGAGTTGGAGCGCATCTTATTTCAGCGGGTAAGGCATTCCATAGACGGATGGCCTTAACTGTGAAAGACTTGCTGTAAAAGTTAGTCTTATGTTCTGGAAATATTAGAATCAAGTTCATCACTGCGCCAACGCTTCTTACTTGAGAGTCATAAAATGTTAAGACTCTTCAGCCCAGTAATTTCACTAGCTACAGTGCCCTGCTACCGAATCACAGGAATGTTTGCACATCTCACACATCCTCATTCCTCATCACTGCTCAAAGGTAGAATACGCGGCGGTTACATATTACAAAAGTCAACAAAATAGAGCTTTTAAAGACCAAAGTTGCGTCGTTTCAACCTCAAATCAATCCCGCAGATAAGCCTTTTATTCCCACCCTCTATTGATTCCTTTAAAAATAAATTAATCCTTATCCGGGTAGTTTCCGATAAAGAGGTTCTGAAATAGAAAACACTTTATTGAGACTGAATTGTACAAGATTTTTAGCTTTAAAGCCGGCGCTCTACTTCGCCCTAAATGTGTGACAAATTCTAGAAAACATGTTTATTTTATTTTAGTTTGTTTATTAATAAAATCTACAGCACTTAATTCTAGGTTTACAAAAGTACAATATGCAGTTCCTATCAAAGATTTACATTTTTTAAGTAAAACTTACTCATATGTCTCCGTATATCTTTGTAACCACCGTCGCTCTATTTTATGTCTTTTCTTTCCCTGCTTGGTTGTCTGGAAGAGATCGCGATATAAGACCACCAATTGTAACACTTTTTGCAAGCTTTTATTTACTTTCACCTGTCTGTAATCTGCCTGTCTATCTGTCTGAGCTGAAATTTTGCATGAATGTATAAATCGAATGACAATGCCATATTATTACGACATCGAGCTGATCTGATGATGGAGCTTAAAGGTGGCCTTAGGTACTCCGTAATTAAACGACGCAACCCCATCGAGTTTGGGCTCATTTGATTTGTCTTGACGAGTACTTTGGTGCTAGATGGTAATAATAGTAAAAGATTTTTCAAAATTTCACTTGTTTTCTCTAATGTAAATCTAGTAATAATTCTAATATTATAAAATAAAGTAAAAGTAATTTTTAAAGCATTTTTATTGTTTTTATGGTGGTCAATAAAAAGTTTTCTATTTTTTTCTAAATAGGTAGGTACTACACAAAATTCACACCACATATTCCACATATAAGAAAGATCACAATTCACAATACACAGGCGAATACAGTATTTATTTCCTTTCTTGTAGCTCTGGAGGTACTCGGTGTTTATTGGAGCCAATAAGACGGCGCGTACTGTAGCAATATGGAAGACACCGTGCTCCATATGTATTGGGGAGAGAAACGGCTGGAAAGCAGACTCTTATAGAAGCAGAGACAATATTATTAGAAGAGATGCCGCGCTCTAAAAACCAAATCTGACACGTTCTCTTTAGTAAAGTAGAAAGGGGTTTACTCCGCCTATTTGTCTGACAATAAGTCCAACGGTTATAAGCAAGCGTTGTCGATTAACATCAGGCAGATTAACTTGTAAGCAGATTAGCGAGACGAACTCGACTCTAGCCTAAGGTTAAGCGAAAACATCTACCCATGACACCAGTATCAAAGTTATTCAACGAAATTCGACGCAGCACTCTGCTGCACTATGCTCAGTTCATGAACATTGGCTTTTGCAAAAAAATATACGGTACGCTCGCTTCGGTTGTGTGCATTCCGGCACGATATTTTACTAAATAACCAAGGAGGGATTTATGCTGCTTTGTATAGTTTGCTACAACTTCGAAATCAGGCGCTTATATCGTTGTCAAAGGTTAACATAATAAATAAAAAGTGTATTATAGGTACCTTATCTTACTTAACTAATTTTTAACCCCGACGCAAAAACGACGGGGTGTTATAAGTTTGACGTGTCTGTCTGTCTGTCTGTTTGTATGTGTCTGTCTGTGGCATCGTAGCTCCCAAACGGATGAACGGATTTTGATTTAGTTTTTTTTGTTTGAAAGTAGAGTTAGTTGAGAGTGTTTTTAGCTACGTTTGGTGGAAATCGGTCCAAGATAGCCCCCGCTACAAAATGGCAGATAACTTTTTTCTTCCACGACCCCCTCAGTATGGGTATCAAATGAAAGGCCTTGACAAGTAAAATACAACGCACTATAAAAAAATTAAAATCCAAGATGGCCGCCACCACAAAACCGCGAATTACATATTTTGAAAGCATTGCGTTGGGGGTTTTTTATTTTTTTTATTTAATTCACTTCTTTAAATTTTTAATTTAATTCACTTGTTTAAATTTTTAATTTAATTCACTTGCAGCACTGCGGAGGGCACTGTAGCTAGTGAAATTACTGGGCTAAAGAGTCTTAACATCTTATGACTCTTGAGTAAGAAGCGTTGGTGCAGTGCTCCTAGAATTTCACATCATTGTGAAATCCTAGGTAACACTGTACTGATTATGGGCAGCCGTTTTCTCTTAATATCAGGAGAGCGTCTTGCTCGTCTTCTACTTCTTCACATAAAAAAAAAATAAAAAAAAACTTGTTCCAGTCTTCACTTCCGTGTTCAGTCGCGACATCTACTTTTATTTCAGTCCTCGTCCGTCGGTTCGAAAATAAATCAGTAGCCAATGGAGGGGCTATCTCAGACTTTCCTTTCAACCGCTTTATACCTTTACACTTTGTTCGGAGTTCCGAGAGATTCCAGCGGTACCTACCTATTTTTATGGTTCAGTTACTTATAAAGTTTTATTGTGTTCCCGATCTAATTTGTTTTGTGTAAGCTCTTTTATTACTACTATATACCTAATATTTGGAATGATTCCCAACTCGTTTTGTTTAGTGCGATAATACATAATATTAACCGTTTATTATATACTTGTTTACTTGTTTGTTTGGTTGTCTGGAAGAGATCGCTTTTAGCGATAAGACCGCCAATTGTTACACTTTTATATTATAAATTGTTTTAGTTCTAAGTTTCTGTATCTGTTTCTGTTCTGTATGTTTCTATTTCTGTGTTTATATTTCTGTGGTGTCACAATAAAGTATTTTCTATTCTATTCTATTCTATACTAGCTTATGCTCGCAGCTTTGCCCGCGTGGCTAAAATCCTTTCTTAACGGAGGTCTATGTCATAAAACCTATCTGTATGCCAATTTTCAACTCAATCCGTCCAGCGGTTTGGTATGTGCGTTGATAGATCAGTCACTCTTTCCTTTTATATATTTAAGACTACTTCGTAAGTTCTTGGTCTATGTTGTTTATTTTTCATAATAATTAACAAGACGAGTCAATTTGCAGGGTTATTCACTTAGCCGTGAAAGAACCAAACCGAATGCCGAATTGTCAAAAATGTATGAAATGACATATTATGTAGATACAACTTGACATGTCATGTCACGTCATTTCATACATTTTTGACAACTCGGTATTCGGTTCAGGTTCCTAACCGATAAGTGAATAGCCCTGCTGGTTTCTGGTAAGCATCTTGATTACCTAATCATATAAGACCGTGCCACCCATTTTATTATAGGTTAACCTTTCACTACCAGATGTCGCGGGATGTTAAGCGATGATATCGGCCGTAGATGGTAGCAGGCTATACCTAGAAGGCGGAATAATTTCCTGGCTTCACTGAAAAACATACCGGAACGCAGTCATAACCAGTCATGCGATACGGTTTACTATTCACGGTTGAAGCCTACCTCCAGTATAGCGAGTGGAAAAAACCACACAACCAATTATACTCGTAGTCATTGGTATAAGGCCGGGATTATAATAATAATAATAAAGCTTTTTATTCAGGAAAGGTATTACATATTTTGTATATAGGCTACTTAATTCTATAGTCTCTGCATAGTACCTAATTAGAATCTCAAGATAACAATCATGATAATTTGACCGCTAAAGGAGCGGAAGCCGTCCATCCCCGAACTAAGTATTGACTTGTATCTCGGGAGGTAGACGTCCCACTACTTACAGCGTGTACAAAATCTATACATGTATGATAATATCGGATGCTATGAAGATAACAGTTATATAGGACTACAATAAGCATATATAACCTATATAATTTTACTGTCGATGTCCTAAAAGGTCAAAGACCTGAGATCAGACATCGAACATTCAGTTACAAAAATTGAATTCATATTTCGGATTCGGAGTCGGTCGTGTGCCGGTGTGCTTAAATTCTAGAGATTGTACCTTGTTTATAAACTTAGAGAATAAAATGAAATATGCTAAGTTAACATAAGAATATATTATATAATAGTGTGTATGTGTGTGTGTGTGTGTGTGTGTGTGTGTGTGTGTGTGTGTGTGTGTGTGTGTGTGTGTATGTGTGTGTGTGGGTGTGATTTGAACTCGAATACCCAGAATTACAATGTGCATGCCACATAGCGCGCAAAGAGGATGGCCGATGGGGTCAAAAAGTGCTCGAGTGGAGACCACGGATCCATCTTAATGCTGGCGATAGTAGGACGTCCACCCACAAGGTAGGCAAACGACCTTATGGAAGACGCTGGATGCATGTCGCTTCCAACCGGTACATATGGAAGTCCAAAGGGGTGGCCTATGTTCAGCAGTGGATGTCCAACGGCTGAGATGATGATGATGATGGTTATTTTATTTTGTGTATTAAGTTGTAGGTTTATTATTATAATATGTATTATTTATGTAATAAGTAGGTAGTCTATTTATTGTTAAGTTTTGTAATAGTATGTTACCTTTTTCCTATGATTGTCAGCCCCCCTATATTTTAGTACATTTTCTCCAGCCTTAGGGCAACTGGTAGAAAATGCTATTGTAGCATTAAGTTAGTCCTAGCTTTGTGCTGAATAATAAATAAATAAACCTAGAATTACATCTGCACCACATAACCCCTAGTCCACCTCTACTTTTGAAATAACACAACCCCCTAATCCGAACCTAAGATTTACAATCAAAAGCCACTTCGCCGACCTAGATGTAAACAAACAATAAACACTGAAAGAAGAACAAAATATACAAGTGGAGTCTATTTTGTATTCATGACTTTCAATAAATAACGGTGGGGGGAGCGCGGTGAGTTACCAGTTACCATTACCATTCGCTGCGATCTCGATGACTATGTCACTGTGACTTTGAAACTCGAACTCGAAAATTGTGTTCTCGATAAGTGATTAACATCTAGAAATGCTAAATGCCACAATATTATAATTAGGTACCTATATCATGTGGGGATATTATGGTGGGTGTATTAATTTTTTTGACAAATATAAATTAGAATTTTGCCAATGTAATCTTTTGGTATATCTTTTAGTTAAATATGTATAAGATAAATTCATAAAATTGACTATGGTTTTCTTGTCTTTTACATAACTCACGTTTCGTACTAACATAATATAGGTATGTGTACTAAAACTACTCAGCAATACTGATGGCACTGATGCTGATAAGGAACACTCATTTATTTTTTATACAACGAAGTAAAAGACGAGCAAGACGAGCGTCTTGCTCGTCTTTTACTTCGTTTATCAGGAGAGCTCCTGATGGTAAGAGCTGATGGTAAACGCTGCCCATAATTAGTACAGTGCTACCCAAGATTTTACATAGGTAAAATTCTGGGTGCACTTCGCCAACGCTTCTTACTTGAGAGTCATAAGATGTTAAGACTCTTCAGCCCAGTAATTTCACTAGCACTCACTAGCATTTCACTAGGATTAAACATAATCTCATACATAAATTGAGTGATATAGCCTTCTCGCCATTTAAATCTCTTTGCACCTACTTGTTTTTTATGTAACTGACATGATCAATAGGCAGATATGAACCTGGCTCTCAGTCCCTATTTACTTGTGCAAGTACGTGCGCATTGTCAAATTCTCATTAAAAATGCTTTTGATTTTTTTACATTTGAAAATTGGACAATGCACTCGTACGAAATAAATCTGGTCCTTAAGGTAAAGTCGACTCGTGAAATTTTAGTGAGAAAAAAATTAAAAGCGAATTCTTAGTGCGAACGAAGTGAGAACCAGTAGTAAGGCTAAAGAACGAGAGAGAACGTTTTCTCTCGATTTGATCGCGTGTATTTTTAAGAGGCCTTGCATTTTATTTTCATTTAATTATTCCACCTTCAGAGCCTTCAAATAATAACGTTGTTAAACGATCGCGCAATTTGCATAATTATTTTCACTTTTCACGGTTTTTGATGTTATTTTTTTGTTCAGAATAAGAAATGTCAATTTATTTTTAGACTATGCTTCGCGAGACATAAATAAAACCAATTCCTATTTAAAAAAATGCATAATATCGCCTCGGCAACTTAAAACATTATCGTAATTTTAATTGAATGGGGCCAAAAAATCAGAGTCAGTAGAGTCTTAAGGGGTTAATAGTCGCTGAGCCTCTTCTCGCTCGCACGATATAACTGATTGTCAAATAACAATTGATATAATTTACTTTTTGGAAATGTGTTAAATTGAAAATTTTGCTCATATTTTTAAAAGTGTTCCCAGTTTGCTACCTGAAATAACAACAATGGCATTCTCAACTATATGAAAAATATCTATCTTTAAACATGCCTCAACCATTTTATAAAGTATCAAACTGGTTATACTTTAAAAAATTGTATAAAAGTATGAGCAAAATTTTCAATTTAACACATTTCCAAAAAGTAAATTTTATCAATTGTTATTTGACAATTTCTTATATCGTGCGAGCGAGACAGAGGCTCAGCGACTATTAGTCTCTTAATCATACTAATATTATAAAGGCGAAAGTTTGTGAGTGCGTATGTTTGTTACTCTTCACGCCTAAACTGGTGGAACGATTGAGCTGAAATTTAGTATAGAGATAACTTAGACTTGGGAACAACACATAGGCTATTACAGCATAGGCAGTACAGCGGGTAAAACCGCCGGGGGCAGCTAGTATAGAACTAAATAATTATAATAGTAAAAGTCTAAAAAATGATTTTATTAAGTTTTTTAAGGTTTCCGTAAGTAATTTCTGAAATAAATAAATAAATATTTCAGGACAATTCACACAGCGCCACCTAACCCCAAGCTAAGCAACTACTGCTTGTGTTATGGTGGTTAGTGTTAATTTCGGATTAAATAAAAGTCGGGTTTAGGGTATTAACTGCAGAGTTATTTATTTTACACAAATATTACACGCTCTCACACACGGAAGTATATCCACCATTTTTATATTTCTGACATTAGTAATGAAAACCTTCATCGTTCATTCAATCGGTGACAATGCCAATCGGTGTTACCTTAACTAATAATAAGTGTTACATTGGTAGTTTCCAACACCCCCCCTCAATGTAATACCCTCTACTATAACTTTACATATTATTACTTCAAATCTATATACTATATATCTCTTTAACTATATATTTTTGACTCTAAAGTTTACTTCGTTTACAAACAATACTCAATTTCAACTACTATACTTCCTATCTTACTCTACAATACATCTCAAACATCTCTACAAAACATGCTTTTATACTAGTTATATATTTACTCTAAATTACACATTTTAGAAATCTTTTTCAACAAAATTTGGTTCAATGGCTTCGTTAACATATCTGCAATTTGGTTCTCCGTACTAACATATTCACAATTTAATTTATTCTTATTTATCAAATCTTTTACAAAGTGAAATCTGATCTCTATATGTTTAGTTCTATTTATAGTGTTAGTTTTAGCAATTGATATGGCCGCTTGACTATCACACAATATCTTGGGTTTAAGACCCTTAAGGCCAAAATCATCAAGTAAGTTAACAATCCAGCAACATTCAGATGCAGCTGTACTCAATGCTACATATTCAGATTCGGCAGAAGATAAACTTACACTATTCTGCTTCTTACTCGCCCAAGAAACTAAACAATTATCAATTTTGAAACAATATCCACTAGTCGATTTCCTATCCTTTGTATCACCTCCCCAATTTGCATCACAATAACCTACTAAGCCATCCTTGTTACATTTATATGTCAGTTTATAATCTAAAGTTCCTTTTACATATCTCAAAATTCTCTTCAAAGCAGTTAACAACACATTACTTGGTTTATTTTGATATCTACTCAGTATAGAGACTGCAACAGATAAATCAGGTCTTGTACCACATACAGCGTACATCAATGAACCTACAATCTGCCTACATGTATGTTCAATACTTTTATCTACTTCAGCTTCATCTAAAATCCTTACATCGAAATTATAATCCATCGGAGTAGAAGCTGGTTTACAATTTTCAAGTCCAAATCGTGATACTACATTTTTTAAATAATCTGTTTGACTAAGTTCTGTTATTCCTGTTTTTACATTATGTTTTACATTTATTCCAATAAAATTTGAAATTAACCCCATGTCTTTCATTTTAAATTCCTTATTCAACATATCTTTAAGTTTGTTTACATCATTAATGTTATTCCCTGAGATTAGTATATCATCTACATATAGTAATACAAACAATTTACAGTCTTTACTATACAAACATGTATCACTTTGTGACCTCACAAAGCCTGTTTTTATCATAACCGCGTTAAATTTATCATTCCAGTACTTAGGTGACTTTCTAAGGCCATAAAGAGATTTCTTAAGTTTAACAATATTATTACTACCTTTATAAGCACCTTCTGGCAGTTCTAAATACACTTCTTCATTAATATCCCCATACAAAAATGCTCCAGTTACATCAAGTTGGTATATAGGCCAATAGAATTTAGTTGCTATAGCTATAAACAATCTAAAAGTTGACAATTTAGCTACAGGTGCATAGATTTCTGTATAGTCTAATTTATCTTGCTGTTCAAAACCTCTGACTACTAACCTAGCCTTAAAATGATTTACATTATTTAGAATTTTAACTTTAAACACCCATTTAGAACTAACAATGTTCTTATGCGTTGGTCGCTTACAATATTCAAAAGTATCATTGTCCTTTAATGTCTCTAATTCTTTGTTAATAGCTTCTTGCCACTGACTCTCATATGGTCCTCGCATTGCTTCAGCAAATGTCTTCGGTTCGTCCGGTACATAGACATTATTGCATCTGTAGAACTCGGGTGGTCTTCGCATCCGTCTTTGTCTTTCAGGGACCTCTCCTGTCAGGTTTAAGTCGCTTTCCATTAAAGTACTATTCCCCTCCTCTTCCGAATCAGCTTCACTCGAACAAGGCTCGTAATTACTTTCTAGTGTCTCATCTAACGTATTGCTTATTTGCATCTCAGGTTCATTATATGTATCTTTTTCTCCTTCCAAGTCCAGAATAATCACCTCTTCGTCTTGAACTTCCTTCGTATCTTCTTCCTCATCTATCAGTTTCTCCAGGAATGTAACATCTCTTTTCAACTCTACTTTGTCTTGATCCGGGTAGTATATTCTATAGCCTTTTACTACGTCGTCATATCCAACCATGATACCTCTCTCTGCCTTCGAGTCTAATTTTCTCCTCCTCTCTTTGGGTATATGTGTCATAACTGGTGTACCAAAAATCTTCAATTTATCAATGTTGTAAGTCCTTCCCGTCCATACCTCATATGGCGTCTTATCCTCTTGACTACTGTTTCCAGTCCTATTCAGCACGTATGCCGCGGTATTGACCGCCTCTGCCCATAAATTCTTTGACAAGTTCCTTGTGTGTAAGAGTGTTCTCGCTGCCTCAACCAACGTCCTGTTCTCACGTTCCGCTATTCCATTCTGTTCCGGAGTGTATGGTACAGTCATTTGGTGAGTTATTCCATGCATCTCAAATAGTTTTTGCACATCTTTGTTTACAAATTCTTTACCATTGTCGCTTCTAAAAGTTTTGATTTTATTCCCAGTTATATTCTCTGACATCTTAATGAATTTCTGGATATGATGCTTTACCTCGCTTTTTTCTTTAAGAAAGTATACTGTTCTGTAGTTTGAGAAGACATCCTTAAGTAGCAAAAAATATCTGCTTCCCCCAACAGACTTTGTTTCGAACGGGCCACACACGTCCGCTACAATTAGCTCGCAGTTCTTTGAACACCCGTTATCACTCGTAGGAAAGGATAATCGATGCATTTTACCTTTCGTACAACCTATACATTGTTCAAAACTATTATTGTTCACTTCGATGTTATTGTTCGACAACACCTTTTTCACATGTTGAATGTTTTGATGTACAAGTCTTTGATGCCACTCATTTAAATTAGTTTTCACTCGAGAAACGTTCGCACACTCATTTTTAAATCGAAAGTTCATAAAATAAAGTTCACCGCGCCTTTTCGCAATCGCGCAAATTTTGTTTTCTTTATAAATTTTACAAGAACTGTCATCTGTCACAACGACATAACCATTTCGCGTCAGTTGGTACATAGATAATAAATTGAACTTTAAGTCCGGCACATACAACACATTATTGATCGTAGTATCGATCCATTCACTCTCGTTCGACACTTCAGTTTTTATCTGTCCACTTCCTAATGTACGAACTTCACTACCGTTCCCTACAATCACTGACTTTTGCGGGAAATTTGAAAAAGAGTCAAAGAGTTTTTTATCTTTACACATGTGATTACTACAGCCACTGTCCAAAGTCCACTCAACATGACTATAGCACTGTTCATCGGTTTCACCTTCACAAAATGTTAAGAAAGCACTTGCTTTATTGTTTTTAGAATTCACATTCGAGTCTTTACCCTTTTTAAACCAACAGTCACGCACTATATGTCCGGTTTTGTTACAGAAATGACACCGTTTCACATTATTTGAGTTTTTATCAGTCTTTTCACTGCGACAGTCACTTTGATAATGTCCTAACTTTGAACACTTGAAACACCGTACCTGTTTCACATTTTTCTTCTTCGCTATAAGTGCAGTAGCCTCGCTTGGGCTTGTTTCTTGTCTTTCTTTCATTCTCTCTTCCTCTATCATCAACCTAGATACAAGGTTGTGATATGTTTGCTTTTCCTCTGGAGTCGATTCCCATGCTGATATAAAATGATTGAACTTATCTGGGAGCGACATCAGCACTTTTGTAATAGTAAATTTGTCAGATATCTCTTCTCCGAGAGATTTCAACTGTGTTTGGAATTCTTGTATCTTTGACAAAAATACTGATATTTCTGTGCCTTCTTCATACTTGAACTTGAAGAATCTTTGTTGGATAATGTGAATGTTTGTTTCAGACTTCTGTTCGTAGATACTGCATAACTTTTTCCACATATCGGCTGAAGTTTCACATGATAGTACATGCACCATTACCTTTTCGGTCAGCCTGGTAACTATTATGGTCTGTGCTTTGGCATCTTTGCCATCCCACGCCTTATTGACTTCATCCGCCTGCTTCACATCGCGGCCCTCCACGACCTCGAGCAAACCCTGCCCCCTGAGCAGTACTTTTACTTGGAATTTCCATGTGCTCCAGTTTGTGCAACCTTCCAATTTGATGATGGACTGCGCCATGCTCACATCAATAACATGAGCCATGCTGGTAGGAACTGTACGGACCTCCGCACCGCCGTCTCGTGCCCTTGCAACCGCAAGTTTTTCTCCAGTTACCATGCGCGCCCGCGCACCGGCAACTTTCCACGCGCTCGCCGCCTCGCGAACCCCGACGCGTTTTTATTTCACACGAAACCCTTCCGTGCCCCCCAATTATTTAATCCAAATCAGGAATATGTGCCTGGGCCCATAACCTGTTAATTTCGGATTAAATAAAAGTCGGGTTTAGGGTATTAACTGCAGAGTTATTTATTTTACACAAATATTACACGCTCTCACACACGGAAGTATATCCACCATTTTTATATTTCTGACATTAGTAATGAAAACCTTCATCGTTCATTCAATCGGTGACAATGCCAATCGGTGTTACCTTAACTAATAATAAGTGTTACATTGGTAGTTTCCAACAGTTAGAATAACGGACACTTTACTAATACTTATTACGTATACTTTTCTTTTGTAAATACTTATATAATATAATAGATACAGAAAACCACCTAGTCCAGAAACAAAAATCTGTGGATCACACAAAATGTGTCCCATGCGGGAATCGAACCCGCATGGGATAAATATTTGTTATAATAATCTTTTTTATTTTTTCTAATAATCTTTACTCTTACCTACCTCTACTCTAACTACACTACTACCTCATTGATATTAGGTCCTAGTGTCAGAGCTTGTAAAAACAGTATTATTCCTCGTTCGCCGACGATCTATCAGCGTTAAGGCATCGAACGAGGTACCTAATCACACCGAATAAATCAAGATCGGAAACATCGGTTCCACGCAGCATCTAAATGAGAACGATGAGGCGCCATTTGCGGGGGATTTTCTTATGATATTGCTCGAACTATATTGAGTAGTTAGACTAGATCGTTGGCCCGAATATAGATCTTAGAATCTAGGAAAGTATTTATTGAATAGGTCTTAATTATGTGTAAAATTATGTGTTTATTCCGCCTTAATTTGTGAGTCCAACTAAGCTTATGCGGCTGCGAGGATTTCAGTCCAATACAAAAAAAGTATTAATTACACCACCGATTTTTTTTTTTGTATAAGCTCAGTTGGACTCACAAAATAGAGCTGAATTAAAACTAAATATAAATATTCAAGTAATGGTTATCATTTCCCAAAGAAACGCCTAGTTCCATTAATTAAGAAGAGACAAAAATATGACCATCGCATGAGCTATGCGGATTTTTTTTTCGCCTCTTGATGTTACTGGCATTCCAAATTCTACTCATCTGAATATTTTTGCCTCACACACATCTTTTTGTCGCTCTATTTTATTTATGTCTTTCCTTTCCCTGCTTGGTTGTCTGGAAGAGATCGCTATTACCGATAAGACCACCAATTGTAACAATTGTTTCTAATGTGTAATCTTATATAGCTTAGAGCTATTATTGTATTTGTGGTGGGCAATTAAGAGTTTTCTATTCTATTCTAATGTGCGCAAATATTTTAACCTACTTTTAAGTATTATTACCAAAATCTACATTAAATATCAGTATCGATGAGTATTTATCATTGAGACACATTAAAGCAAATCGAACGATATTTCACTATGATTAATCGAGCGCGCTGACTCGGCTCTTTTAAACGACACCGATAATCATGTTTCCACATTAAATATAATGGGTATGTACTTACCGTGAGACGGTGTTTTACTGATTTAAGTGACGAGGTTAATGTACTACAGAGGTGACATATAAACCATGTACATAAAAGCGCGAATTCACTGGCGCTTTCTTTTATACAAAGAAGAAGACGAGCATGACACTCTCCTGATGGTAAGAGATAACGCTGCCCATAATTAGTACAGTGCTACTTAGAATTTTACAAAGATCCACTGCACCATCGCTTCTTACTTCTTCTTATTCATTAGTGTGGCATCATTTCATTATTCATTGGTGTGCGTTGCCTCTGCACTGAAAAAAAAAGTGATTGGTTTAAACAAGATGTTGTTTCCATATGAGCCTACAAAAATCATTATTGCTGCAACTAAGACAAAATTGTTGATTTTCTCTTAGTTTTGTTAGTTAAGTACTGTACCACCGTTATAAAGAGTAGTTATTTAGTTTGATTACTGTCTTGTTCAGTGCATATAGTTATAGTCGTTTTTATTATGATGCATTATTAGATTATCAATTACGGAAAAGAATATAAGAGATACCACAGATACTAATTTAAATACTGAAAACATTGAATATCCAAATTCTGTAAACAATGTTAAGAAAGGCACAACTTGCATTGGAAAAGCCAATAACAGAACAGTAACTATCGAAGAAGAGCTACCACAGGGACAAATAACAGTTTTTTCAGACGAAACTGGACAAGGCTTAGCTACTAAGATTGCAAATAATATAGACAAGACTAAAGTCATTAATTATTGTTGGCCTAATGCGGATTTTGGACACATACTTAAACACTACAATGACAAGACTAAAAAACTTACTGAAAATGATATAGTGATAATATTGATTAATAAATACAAGCCTGCGGACTCCTTTACATACAAGAGATATATGAAATGGTTAGCGCGCACTATACATGATCCAGATCGAAAATATAAGATCATTATTAGTGGATTCAGCTACAATAGAAGAAACGATGATGACATATACGAAATCAACAAAAAGATTGCACAAATGTCTAACATATCAGAAAATGTCAAATATTTAGATACAAACGTGAATAGGGAACTCAAAATTAAAGAAGGTATAGTCAAGACAATAATAGCAATACTGTCCACAAGATTTCAGGCATCTTCTATGTTAAAATTCATAAAATGTAAGGATCTTGACAACGAAAAAACAGTGGAACTTGAAAATTTTCCCAAATCGATCGACCCTGTCTTAACCAGGTAATACTGCATGCAAACGTACAAAGTATTTCCAATAAATTCCTACAATTAGAGGACCTAGTTGAAGAACAGAAATGTGATATTCTCTGCCTAACAGAAACATGGGGAAAAGACTATAAAGTAGAGGCAATGACTATCGAAGATTTTGATTTGGCGGCATACTACAATAGAAAGTTTTTTGAACATGGTGGGACTGCGATATATGTCAGACGAGGAATAGACTATAAACTGAGAAAGGACTTAAATAAACTCTCTTTTGAGATGAATTGTGAACTTTCGGCAATAGAATTAAGATCTTCTAAAACTGTTATCATATCTATGTATAGGCCAGATAAGGATTTAGCGTTATTTTTTGATATCATTACGAAATTGTTACATATACTTAGTCGAGAAGGAAAACGTTTTGTTATTGCAGGTGATTTTAACCTCAACGTCTTGAAACCAGATAACAAAATCAAAAAATTTACTCGACTCCTTTTGAGCTTTAATTGTAAATGTGTATTAAATGAGCCTACTAGAACCTGTGGAAATAGTTCATCATGCATTGATAATTTTATTGTTAACTTCGATTTTTATGAGCATTCAGTATTAGAGTATAAATTGTCAGACCACAATGTCATTCAGCTATTAATCCAAGATAATATGTCTAGTAAACAGCAGCAGAGGCATTATATTTATCGTAGAATAATGTCTAAAAATAATTATAACTATTTTATGTTTATGTTCAATAAAAATGCCCCCAAATTAAGTCTAGAGATAAATGCTTGTGAAAATGCAAATGCAAAGATGAGTATTTTGGTAGAGGCTATATCTTTCTATTATAATATTGCATTTCCTAAAAAGAAAATAAACACAAAAGGTAGTATTGCAACAAAATGGACTACAGCAGGAATACAAAAATCAAAGGATACATTAACTAAATTGGAAATTTTGCAAAATCATCAACCAACTGAAGAAAGAAAAATTCATATAAAGAAGTATAAGAGGGTGTTAAAAAAGGCAATGATAGCGGCTAAAAAAATTAAATACGCGCATAGAATAAAGTTATCCGGAAATAAAATAAAAGAAAGTTGGAAAATAATTAAGGAAAATACTAAGCAAAATATTCACCAAAAAATAGAAAAGAATAAAATTAAATCGATATTAGATAATGAAGGGCATATTATAACAGAATATAAAAAAATAGCTGACCTGTTTAACAATTTTTTTCGAAATATAGCGCACTCACTGACTAAAAATCTTAATGATGATACAGATAAGTGTTTGGACTTTTTAGAAAATATGAATAAACCGAATTCCAAAATTAAATTTGAACAGATTGATTTCAAAGAATTGAAAAGAATAGTTAATAATCTAAAAGCAAAACAGTCAACAGATATTTATGACATGGATGTTAAGACGTGTAGAAAACTATTATTGGAAAATGCTATTCTAATGAAATTATTATTAGTAGTTATAAACGATTGTTTGCGTGAAGGCATATTTCCGGATGTCCTTAAAATTGGCAAAGTTGTCCCATTATATAAAAAGGGTGATCAAAATGAACTTTCTAATTACAGACCAGTTTGCATATTGCCGACGTTATCAAAAATCTTAGAAACTTTATTAAAACAGAGGATAATTGAATATTTCGAGGAAAATAATTTATTTACTGCTTCTCAGTTCGGTTTTCGCAAAGGAAAATCCACAGAAATGGCTATTCGTAAGGTAATTTACTTTATATTAGAGTCTTTGGATATGTCACAGAAATGCGCAAGTATTTTCTGTGACCTATCAAAGGCTTTTGACTGTTTAAGACATGATGTACTATTGCTAAAGTTGGAATACTATGGTTTTGATAAAGTAGAACATAATATGATGAAATCGTATCTAAGCAACCGAAATCAATATGTTACCGTTAATAATACTAATTCTACTATTGGAGACATGACAATAGGAGTTCCTCAAGGATCGATACTAGGTCCGGTTCTCTTTTTAATTTATATCAACGATCTTTCATGTAACATACCAACTTGGGCAACAATTAGTTTGTTTGCCGATGATACACATGTCGGCATTAGGGATAAAACGGTCGAGGGGAGGGATGATAAAATAGTTAAAGTAACAGAATTACTACAGGAGTGGTTTAAGGCAAATGGTATCATTCTCAATCCAGATAAAAATACAGTAATGAATTACCAGAGCAAGAAGGGACCAAGGCAGTATAATAATCAAGTAACAGACAATGTGTTTTTGGGGTATACGATAGATTACACCATAAGCCATGCAAACCATATTGATAAATTATGTAAAAGTCTCTCAAGCGCTAACTATGCACTTTTGAAATTGAAACCTCTTGTAGATAAATCCACTTTGATATCTGTATATTATGCATATATTTTTTCTAAAATAAATTACGTAGTAACAATATGGGGAAATAGCGCAGTTGTACATAATATATTGAAATGTCAAAAGAAATCTATTCGAATTATTTGTGGCCTTAAAAAACGGACTTCAGTAAAAAAATATTTTAAAATAAATAAAATTTTGACCATTATATCATTATATATTTATAGAAGCCTTCTAGAAATTCATGGACAAAAAGATTCATTACCAAAAAATATGGACACGCATAGTTTCAATTTACGAAATAAACATAAACTCTTCTTACCGCGCACTAGGTTGACAAAAGTTCAAAAACAAGGAATGTACACAAAATTGCAGATGTATAACAAACTACCTAAACGTTTAACGGACTTGCCGATGAGTACCTTTAAACGAACATTAAAGACATTTTTTGAGCGAAACCCTTTTTATAATATTAATGAATTTATGACTATGCACCTATTAGAATCCTCATTTTTGTATAACGATGAATGACTCATTCTGACATATCTATTGAATATTTTAAAGTGTTACTTTGTTGTTTTTATTTTTCTTGGACATGTAAATTGACATTTTTGTTGATTTTCTTCTTTATTAGGATACAGTATAAATTTCAGTTAAAAATGTTATTATTTTGATGATTATTATTTATTTTTTATTAATGAAATCGAATTAAATTTTTTTTATTAACTTGCAATACAATAAACATGTCAATATTGTTTATTTATATACTTTTGTTTATTTATATAGGTATTAATTTAAGAGTTAATGAATGTACCTGACATGCCTATAATAACATTACTGTTGTTTGGTCAATAAATGATTCTATTCTATTCTAGGTTGTTTTTCAACCATATTTAGCTTGCTGTTGCAACTAAGCCATCTCTTTTATAACTAACATGTTAATCGTTATTCTTAGTTGCAGCTATAATGATTTTTGTAGGCTCATATGGAAACAACATCTTTAAACCAATCACTTTTTTTTTTTTCAGTGTGCCCCCGCAAAAGCTATCTGACTGTTACGTAGCTCTATAAAAAATAATTCGGTGCCGTTTCTCGATGGTTTAATTTTTTTAGGTCGAGGTACAAAACGCACATTGTGCGATTTCAACGTGCAAGCGAGCTATACATATTTTATTTTAATATAAAAGATGTCATGATCTCTTCGTACAAGAAATAAGTAAATGGTCTTCGGTATACGCGCAAGTTTTTATTCAAGTATGTTGTAGGCACTAAATGTTGTAAACATGATGACATGTTTACAACATGCACATTGTACATAGTACTACTACATAGTACATGTGTTTACTACATTGGCGCGAGAACCCGAAAGTGAGTTTTGGCCTCCGACAATAAAAACCTTCAGCTGGTTCTGTCCTGTGCCACTTCCTGCCAGTTTTCAGCTTTCAGGGTGTGCACATCCTTTTCTACCTCATCTTTCCAGCGGTACGGGTCTACGACCAACTGGCCGTCCCACATACTTTTCACACCCTTTTCACACCAAGATCCTCTCCCATTCTTTCGAGATGGCCGAGCCAGCGAAGTCGATGTGTTTTTGTCTCGCCGATGATGTTTGGCTCGGCCACAAGGTCCTTTATTTCGGCATTCTTTCTTATCCTCCAAGTTCCATCTTCGTGTCGTACCGGCCCTAGAATTTTTCAGAGAACCTTTCTCTCTGTGACGAAGAGTTTATTTTTTTCTTTTTGGATGGTGTCAAGGTTGTCATTATCATAATATAATCTTACCAACATGTCGAAAATTGTGAAGAAATTATCTTATGGCTTACCTGAAACAAATAAACTTTGGTTAGTATTAACAATTAAATGACTAGCAATCTTTAAGAATTATACGACTATTTTTAAATAACTAACAACCGGGAGTAGACTTCCTTTGCAGGAGGTCTTTAGACTCCAGTTAATGAGTTTTTCTACTGCCTAAGCAGTCATATGCAAACGTCACTATGATTCGGTTGGAGGGCATTGTAGCTAGTGAAATTACTGGGCTGAAAGAGTCTTAACATCTTATGACTGTTGAGTCAGATGCGTAAGCGCAGTGCACCTAAAATTTTATATCGTTGTGACAACCCGAGTAACTCTGTGCTATTTTGGGCAGCGTTATCTCTTACAATCAGGAGAGCGTCTTGCTCGTCTTCTTACTTGTCTGTTTAAAAAAAACATAACATATTTTTATATAGGTATAATTACCACACACGACACAAGTAAGAAGACAAATAAGTATACAAAAAACTTTGAAAAATCAAGCTACGTTTTGGACAAGCTGGGTTTGGGACATTTACTATGAACTTTCTTTTGTAGTTTATTTTATTTTTTTTATTGTATTTTACTACCATAATCATTAACATAGGTTGCTTAGTCATATTTACTTTCAAATATAGAATTTATTAGAACAAAAGTTTTAATAGGTTATACCTCTAAATCTAAACAAAAAAGCTAGTTCCATACCTACAGTGTCCCTAGATTTGATAGCGTAAGCAAACCCTCGCACCCATAAACCAAAACCCATATAACCAGGGGTCGACCTCCGTACTATGGTGTGATAGGTATGGCGTTAACCAACCGGTAATAAAGTTCCTATTGATTGAGAGGGGCGGTTCTTTCCCTTCGGAGGTTACGACGACAAAATTTAAGAGAAAAAGGAAACTAAATCATTTAGAAGTGGTGTGGCTGATTTTATTGATATGTTTCTATTGGCTCTAGCCCTAATTTAATGTTGGTCATATTTACATGTTATATTCCCAATTAATTATTTTGTTTATAAAATCCTTTAACAGTATTCGTCAAGCCAGGTTATTTAGAAGAGATCCTATTTCATCATTTTGTTTAAAGTTTTTCTGCATATATGTGGTTGCAATAAAGTATTAATATAAAAGTATAAGTAAATGTATAAGTATAATTTTAATTTAATATTCTATTTTATTTCTTCCTATTTAGCGTAGCGTACACAATACTTATAGTAACACATGCTATAATGAGCTACATCGGTTGAAATCAAATCAAATGAAATCACTTTCACAATTTCACTTTTATTACTTTACAATACAATACTCTTTATTGCAACCAAAAGACAACAAAAAAAGACTTAAAACTAAACTATATAAAGGTCTACAATAGGCGGCCTTATCGCTTAGAGCGATCTCTTTCAGGCAACCAGCTCTGCATGGAGTGTTTGAAACTAAAGAGTAGAGTGTAGTATTTTTTGAAGTCTTAAGTAAAAGAAATTGATTTTTTAAATATTAAATGTAGTGCGGAAGCTCTTTTAAGATTACACTGCTCATTCTCGTAACCCGGCTACTCGTTGCCACAAAAGATGACCTCGCCTCATAAAAGGAATTTTCTCTTCATAATTTAAACCGCAAACTTCGAATAGAAAGAGAAACGCGTAACAAAATGCAAATAACATTCTCAATTCATGGCCCCGAATCAACAACACTGTCTATTTTTTCACGGAATCACGAAATAAGTGAGAACAGTAACTTACATACTTTATATATAGGAGGGGAGGTTGGGAGTCATTGATTTACATTGGAGATTAACTGCAATTAGTCTAATATTATTATAAATTATAAAAAAAATGTCATTGAGGTCAAATCCGGCCAAGTAAAGCCTAAAAACCTACATTATCTCTCTGAATGGCCAACGGTCAAACTTATGCATTAAGAGCCAGTTTTTTTGGTAACTAATTAATTTAATTAAGTTTTTAAGAGATGATTTATAGCATGGCTGTCAACAAAGGTATGGTACTTTATTACAAAAATGTATCTCCTCTAGATAAATAATAGCAGGACTAACTTGTTTGTCTAACATCATAAAAAATAAACAATAAAAAAACAATAATATAGCTTTTTTCAAGTGTTATATATTGTAATAGATAACAATAGAAACACAGATTAGTTTCCACAATGGAATATCATACTTTTTTAACCAGAAAAAAGTTACCCACGCTCTTAACCCAAAAGGCGCATCCCAAGTAAATCTCGTCAAGTTTTTTATTCACATTAAGCACAGTAATTAGATTGTCCCTTCGCTCCCAACCTAAGTACTTCACACGAGTGGTCCCTATGGACCACTGCCTCTTTTCTATTCTCCGAAATAATGCCTCCAATTTAGGGTTAGGTTTGTTTGGTTCCACTGAGATGCTGATTGCTTGGGATTTATAGGTTTCAGTCTTGTTTCGTCGACCCCTGAATAAAATACGACATTTTCATCAGATTTTTTTAAATAACTTAGGTTTGCAAATCTTGAAATATTCTATTTTTAAAAGTGATTTATTAGTTTATCGATTTTAATTTTTTTAATTGAGGTATAACTTTATAAATTTTCTGACACGTACATATCTTACTAATATTGTAGACGTGAAAGTTTGTAAGAATGGATGTCTGGATGTCAGGATGTTTGTTACTCTTTCACGCCTAAACGGGTGGACCAATTAAGCTGAAATTTTATATAGAGATAGTTTAGACCCTGGAATAACACAAAGGCTAAGTAAGTACTGTGGGTACATCCATTAGAAAATACCACCTTAGAAAATATAGTTTTTGGCATAGATTAGCCTTTGACCACGATCTCGCATGACGTTACGCGACGGTGCAGCCTTAGATGGTAACAAACTAAACCTAGAAGGCGGGATAAATCCTTCCCTGTTAAAAATAACACTATGAATCGCACTAGCAGAATAAACAGTAAAATTTAGATTAATCAATATTATCTTATAGTAATCTCCTCAATGGATTAAGATGTTGACTGAATGGTGGCCAAGGACAGGCAAACGCAGTGTCGGTCGTCCAGCAGCCAGATGGATGGACGATTTGGTAAAAATGGCGGGTCACACATGGACCAGATTGGCACAGGACAGGGTTGAGTGGCATAACAATGAATGAGACCTATGCCCAGCAGTGGTATATAGAGGGCTGTGGATGATGATGATGAATCTCATCAATACTATCAATCCTAATCACTCCCAAATTCACATTTCCAATAAAATATACACGGTACGTAAGTCGCAAGACTGTCAACTTTGCAATTAGCCGAAACGTCCTAATAGCATCCCGTAAAGTTTGTCGGGGTCCAACCTCCCCCGGTCTCCCTTCAATCTACTTCCTATAGATTAGTTGATAAGTAACTGTAACTTTTTACCTACTGGATTACGGTTAAAATGTCAACTTGAAATGATGGGGAAAGTTTGGAGAAGGGTGTTAAGTTGTAGGCGAATTTTTTAATTTTTATTTTATTAAAATCTAGCTTATGCGCGCGGCAAAATCCTTTCTTAGCGGAGGTATACATCATAAAACCTATACCTCTACTATATTCCAAATTTCAAGCGAATCCGTTGAGCGGTTTGAGCTCTGAGAAATGCTAATGAAAACCATATTATTATTAAATTCCGTTGCGTTGTTTTAAAGACAGACGCGGGAAGTAACTTTAGTTTTTTTTTTATGTGATGAAGTAGAAGACGAGCAAGACGCTCTCCTGATGTTGAGAGATAACGCTGCCCATAATCAGTACAGTGCTACTTAGGATTTCACAATGATGTGAAATTCTAGGAGCACTGCACCGACGCTTCTCACTCAAGAGTCATAAGATGTTAAGACTCTTTAGCTCAGTAATTTCACTAGCTACAGTGCCCTCCTACCGGAGCACAGTAATGTGATTTATCCCGCCTTCTAGGTTTAGTCTGCTATCCCTTACGGTCGCATCGACATTTAACATCACGCGAGGTCGGGGTCAAAGGCTTACCCTTAAACAAAAAAAAACATACTGTTAAAAGATTTCTGGTCCAAATTTTCCTTTGAAACCCTTCAACTGCTCAGGCGGTAGAATAACTGGCACTGTTGGGGTACCCACCTAGACGACCTCCTGCAAAGGAAGTCTACCCCCGGTAAAGTTTATACTAAGTAGTGATTTGTCTTATGTTATAACGTCTATCTGCACATAGTTGACGGTTAAGCTCCTAGTTATTAAGATGCTACACCGTTAATCTCGTCGCAGGTATCAGAACTTAATTTATTCCTGATAGTCTAATTTGGGCGAGAGTCTACACTAATACCACTTAATGGTAATGAATTTAATGTTAAGCTGAACTACCTTGAGGAGTGTTAGATTTTGTTACTATTAAGATTTATACTTGTAAGGTAAAGTTTTTTCTAAGGGGAGAATGTCAAACTTAGTCTTCTTCTTCTTCTTCCTGCCCTTATCCCACACTAGGTAGGGTCGGCACAACACGTTTTTCTCCTCCATTCTGCTCTATCATCCGTCAAATCTTCATCCACTCCCCTAGCACTTAGTAATTATCAAAAATAAAAATAGGAATCATTTATTTCGGACTCTCGGCCCATATGTCCACAAAACAGTACAAATTGAAATACACTAGATTATAAAATATCATAAATAAATTTAATTACATATTAAAATTTAACTTCCATATAAAATTAGACCCAAAAATTTTAAATGCTATCTTCATTGATGTTCAATCGTCAAGAAGTAACACATCCATACTTTCAGAATTACACCAGTGCAAAACATATTTGTGAATTCGCACACTCCACAATATTTCCTAATTTCTCGTGTATATCAAAAATGTGCGTAATACCACAACATCATCTAATATTAATCGAAATGTGCCCTATATGAAGTTAAGAGCTTCCCGGATAAACCAGGGCTAATAAAGGGCCAAGGGTAGGGGGAGGGGGGAGAGGGGTTAATGACGATGTGTTATGATACATTTTTCAGCTGTTCTGGACTATTTAGATAAAACTTACGTATATTTACAGAATCTAATGCATAGATTTACGAATAGTAAACAAGTGAATTATATTAAAAATTTTAAAAACCCCCAACGCAATACGTAATTCACAATTTTTTTGATGGTGGCTATCTTGGATTTTAAATACTATATAGTGGGCTATATTCTACTCGTTAAGCCCTTTCATGTGATACCCATATTGAGGGGATCGTGGAAGAAAAAAGTAATCCGCTATTTTGTAGCGGTGGCCATCTTGGACCGATTTCCACCAAACATGGCTAAGAACACTCTCGACTAACTCTACTTTTAAACAAAAAAAACAAAATCAAAATCCGTTCATCCGTTAGGGAGCTACGATGCCACAGACAGACACATACACACACACACGCACACACACACACACAGACAGACAGACAGACAGACACGTCAAACTTATAACACCCCATCGTTTTTGCGTCGGGGGTTAAAAAAACCGAGCAGGACGAAAAATTATCCCTTTGAGATATTATTATTATATATTCGGCCGTGGCTAGTTACCACCCACTGGATAAAATCGTGTCGCCAAGCGGTCATTATGACCGTGTTCCGGCATGATGTTCAGTGAAGCCAGAGAGGGATTTATCCCGCCTTCTAGGTTTAATTTGCTACCATCTACAACCGCTATCGCTGTATCATCGCTTAACATCACTCGAGATCGTGGATAAAGGTTATCTTGAAATTAATAAAAAAACGTACATACATATAATGTTTTGGTGAATAATAAAAATAATAATATAAGATTAAAAAGTATTCTTCCCCCATAAACATATAAAAACGCCATATTTATCGAGTACACAAAATCAGAACAAATCACGTGAATATTTGAAGCACTCACACACGCGCACTTGTATTTGTTTACTCGTGTGAGGCACAATACATGCATCGTTGTTTACGTACACAGAGGAATGTAACACAGAACGTCAACTTTAGCTTTTTTCTATAAGAACGCGGGGACTCTAGTCCCCGCGCGCACTTCGTCGTGCTTAACAGAAAAGTATGTGTTTTTCTACTATATTATGCACGTATAATACATATAAACCTTTCTCTTGAATAACTTTATCTATTAATTAAAATCGCATCAAAATCCGTTGCGAAGTTTAAAAGTTTTTGAAAATATCCTTGAAATACGTTTCAGTACGAAATCAAGTTAATTTTTTTGCACTTGTAGGGTTCCAGTTGTCGCCTATAAGTTCTAAGGTCATGTTGGAGGCTTTATTTATTATTTGAAGCACTCACACACGCACACTCGTATTTATTTACTCGTGTGAGGCACAATACATGCATTGTTGTTTACGTTACAAGAGCGTTACACAGTGGAATGTAACACAGAACGTCAAATTTCGCAATAAAAAAAAAGTTGCATAATACGTTCGAGTATGATATTATAATCATACCTAATTATTTACCAACTATAATCAAAATAGGTCAGGCTACAGTCAAATCACAATAATTTTAGCGTGTGTGCCCAAAACATGTATCTTCTTTATTTCTTTACTAGGTTACGCTCGCGGCTTTGCCTGCGTGGCAAAATCCTTTCTTAGCGGATGTCTACGTCATAAAATCTATCTATGTTCCAAATTTCAACCCAATCCGTTCAGCGGTTTGGACTGTGCGTTGATAGATCAGTCAGTCACTTTTTCCTTTTATATATTTACTAGCTTATACTCGCGGCTTTGCCCACGTGGCAAAATCCTTTCTTAGTGGATGTCTACGCTTTAAAACTTACCTGTATGCCAAATTTTATCTCAATTCGTCCAGCGGTTTGGGCTGTGCTTTGATAGATCAGTCAGTCACTCTTTCCTTTTATATATTTAGAAGAAGACTATACACAATAATCTTTTGACTACGCAATTCTGTTCTACCATGAATTAAAATGGATTCTATAAATTTTTCATACAGTAAATAACGCATACAATAAGGATTAGACTAATTTTATAATGGTGGTAGGCTTTGCCGAGGCAAGTTACCATCAATTGGACAAAACCGTGTCGCCAAGCGGTCATTATGACCGAGTTTCGACAAAATATTCAGTGAAGGCAGGGAGGGATTTATCCCGCCTTCTGGGCTTAGTTTGCTACGATCTACGCCCGCATCGTTGCTTAAAATCACGCGAGATCGTGGTCTAACCTATAATGAATTTTAAAAAATCCATTTGATTTTGTTATGAACATTGCACAGTATTAGTGTAATGACCAAGTTACCCTACTGACTCCCTCCCCACTGTGTCACAAACTTTCCACGGCAGCGTGTGAACGTGTAGCGAATACATTATAATACAGCGTTGTCACATTGTCACTGGAACTCGACTTTACTGCTGTGTACATTGTTACTGGAGCACTTGTACGTTTCGTTACTGAGTCACACAACGGACAACGGTAACGGAGTGACAAAACGGACATCGGTAACAGAGTGACAAAACGGACATCGGTAACAGAGTGACAAAACGGACATCGGTAACAGAGTGACAAAACGGACATCGGTAACAGAGTGACAAAACGGACATCGGTAACAGAGTGACAAAACGGACATCGGTAACAGAGTGACAAAACGGACATCGGTAACAGAGTGACAAAACGGACATCGGTAACAGAGTGACGTAACGGACTTCGCTAACAGAGTGACAAAACGGACATCGGTAACAGAGTGACAAAACGGACATCGGTAACAGAGTGACAAAACGGACATCGGTAACAGAGTGACAAAACGGACATCGGTAACAGAGTGACAAAACGGTCATCGGTAACAAAGTGACAAAACGGACATCGGTAACAGAGTGACAAAACGGACATCGTTAACAGAGCGACAAAACGGACATCGGTAACAGAGCGACAAAACAGACATCGGTAACAGAGTGACAAAACGAACACTCGACAATCCGTCACTTGTCTATTTTATACCGTATTTTCATCTTACAGAGGTACCTATATTAAATACCAACGTACTCATCATTTAAACAGCAGAATATGCACCAAATTTCAGCGCTTGCAGTTTAAGTTTGAACACTAAATAAGTAACAGACACCCATTCAAACAAACATGTCAATAATATTATATAAGATACGAAAGTATGCATGATGCATCTAAGTTTATTAACCTTAGATGAAATTTGGTATGAAAGTCGCTTAAACTTTAGAATGAACCATTTGAATGAACCATTTAGAAGACTTTTCAGCGAGTAAAACCCAAAAGCATCTAGCTGTACAATAAAATATATGTTATACATAAATATTCATAGTCATAAACTAATCATACTCAAGCTATATCAACCAGCCTCATCAAGACCGCAACATAATTTTCGCGCGAAGAATAACATTACGTCATCGTTAAGGTACAGTTTCATTGCTTACGACGCAACGTTTTTTTCCACTGAATTGATAAGACGCAATCATTTAACGTGTCTGTCTTATGTATTTTAGAAATCACGATACCTTAAAACTTAGAATTAAATACAATAATAATTTTAATTGTTAGTGTTACAAAAAGGGTAACATAATATTAAAAAAAAAAGATTTTGATGAACCGTGAGCCTTTCAGGCATTTATTAAGTCAGATAAAAACTGAAAGACAGTTTAATTTACTGCAAAAATACTTTTGATATTCGTATAATAGAGAAGCTGTTACTGATAAGACTGTCAATTGTAACACAGATTATATTATAAGTACCTATACCTAGTGTTATAATTATTACAGAATTTTTATTATGTTTCGATAAACTTTATATCTTTTTTTTTTTTTTTTTTGGCAAATGCCTTTATTGAGAAAAACAAACTAACAATACTACAGCTACTACAGCAGTTAAGAACACTTTTATTAACCACAGATCGGCCACAAGCCGATCTACAGAAAATCCAAGTGCTCCAAACCACTGTCAGATGGCAGAGTGCCCAGAATGCTGGCAGCATTGCCACGTTGAATGGCAATACTTATACGTTGGGCCAAATATACCCCAGCATTTTGGTCACATGTCGCCTCGACCAAGCGCTCAGATAAGTTTTGGAAAATGCGGTGAGCTCCCGGACCCCAAGGACCCAATGTCTCTACCCCAAACGGCTCAAAAATGTAACCGCTATCGAGGTTAGCATATTTACGCCGCTTGAGCCGCTCAGCAGAAACTGCCGCCGCACCAGCCGCAATTTGAGTCTCTGGAAGATGTGAGGGCGCTAGTGTATCAACGCAAGTCGCGTCCCACACCAACGGCCGACCTAACTTCCAGGGAATCAGAGTCATACCGTCAGGTCTTTTACCATCGTCACGCATCAGACCATTCGGTTCGAGAACGGCTGCTACATTGGCGCTGGTAAAAGCCCGGCGAATAATATCATTGAGACTGGAGTGGCGGGAAATTCGGCCAGCGCTCCGAGAACATGAGAGACCATGGTGACCGAGTTCGTCGACTGCAGTACCACACTGACAGTGGTGACCTACATAACATGCTGTACCCAGACGCAAACCAACAGCTACTCTAAAAGCAGATGAATCTAAAAGATTACCAGTATTAAAAGAAGGAATGGCTTGCAACCAAAAACCAGATTCCCTAACAGAGACTGCTAGAAGTCGGGCACGATCTGACGAGTTGGGACACGTTTGTATTAGACAATTCCGTTCCAACTCGCAGAGAGGCCCATCCCACAGTCTCTGTGAAGATGGTACGATAGGTAAATCGGTATTGGGGCAAGCTGCCACCCAAGCATATTTTGCCTCAGCCAAATTAGCTATAGCCAACGGTGATAATGCGGGGTCTCGTGAGGGAGCGAGAATTTTTTGAATGAGATTGTCCGAACTATGCACTGAGGACAAAAAAGCCGGGAGAGCGACACTCGAAATTTTGCGGACCCCTAGGCCTCCAAACCTGATAGGTAAGGAGGCTTGAGACCAAGCCCTGTCATCCAAGCTCAAATTCAGGACCGACATCAGGGTATTTTTTATGACGTTGTCTAAGCTTACGAGAAGCTCATTGTGTTTCCACAATGGACAACATCGTAAAACGTATGTAAATTTAGGTACAAACAAACAATACCTGATAATAGTAAATGCCATGTGGGCATTAATTTTGATCAATCTGTCCGAGGCCATCACAAAATTTTGAATTTTTTCCTTAACAAAAGGTGGGAAGGATTCGTCTAGGATCGGCGAACCAAGGAGGCGAAGTGAGCACTTATCGACAACTTTTATGCTAGGTGCCAAACTAAGGAAACTTTCGAGTACCAAATCTTTGTCCAAACAGGTATCTGAAATAAAAATTTCGCATTTTGATAAATTTAGCTCTAGGCCAATGAGACGAAATTCGTCTACAAGTGTTTTGAAATCATCCAGTACAGTGGCCGCGTCACCTCCTAAAGTTCCGTCGTCTAAATACCAAACGTTGAGTTTGGACTTAAGACGCTGAATAATCGGATGGATGGCCAGGCTGAAAATGGCTGGTCCGAGTGGATCACCCTGTTGACAACCAACAGAAGACAGAATAAGATTGTTTTTGAAAACTAATTTAGTTGGATTCCCATAACATTGCCAAAGAAAATCATATATATCCGGAACTTTATCTTTAACTTGCGTCAACAGGGCCCGTCTGTCCACTGAATTGAAAGCATTCTTTACATCTACCTTTAGCAGAACCTCACCACAATTTAGATCGAGAAAAGTGCGGAGAGAATGAACTGCTGCCTCACAGCCACCCGGCGAGCCAAAACCAAGTTGAATCGGTTGAAAAAGATCGCTCAAAGGAGCGACTTTTTTCTTGCAACAGACCTTGCCCGCCAGGCGGCGGTAAGTCATACCGACCGCGATAGGCCTAATGCCACCATCCTTTTTTGAAAGTGCGCACAGATTGGCGCCGTATAATATGTCAGTGATTTCACTGTTAACCCGACCAGCCAGCATCAGGTTAACTAGTTCCGTCAAATCCTTCAAAAGGGTTGCGCCAACCTCGCCCGAAACAGCACATAAAAGGTCTTTTAGATGTTGAGGTGTTAGGCCATCAAGGCCACCAGCGGAACCGTTTTGAAAAGACATAACGGCTTTAGAAACCTCGCTGACGGTCGCTTGAACAGTGACGTCACTGGGTTGTGGTGGATCGGGCATGGTAAGGTGTCTGATGGCCAAAGATAAAGTTTGGGCCACTGTGAGGCGAGCACCACGCGGGATGCGTTTCAAGATTGGGATATTATTTTTGTATGAGCTTATTACTTCCCAAAACGGTTGAGAAGTAACTTGGGAGCTCGGACAGCCAGAATTACTACAATTTTGCACCGGGGCCGAAAGTGTAATTTTGTTGTGACATTTGGCCCTATGAATTTTTAGCCCCTTCTGGCCCTTAAAGTACCTGGCCTGGGTACACTCTGGGCACTGCACGAGATTTCCCTGCGACATGGGATCATTGGAATTTTGGGTAGACTGCATAATTTACGCTGCATACAACAAATTTCACAAAAGTAAATAAAAATCTTAAGATTCCTATATGACGTTGACAGAAGTGTCGCACGTCGTAGCAATCTAATCTATATATGTCATATATCTTTATATGTCAATAATAGAAAAATGTCGCAAAGTCGCATCGTCGAAACCGCACCTTAAGGTCCCCGCCGACCTATTTCCCGCCCGGCCATAAATACGTAACGACATGTTTGTGTGTCCACTTGTTTGTACAAGCCTCGTTTAGGACGTTAATCTAACGTGGTACTTAGAGCCTAAGGTCTAATCTATTATGAGGTAATAGGTACTTTATAGTGGGTCAATATTACCAAGAGCCGGCGAGCGTGAACGAAGAATGCGATGAAAGTTGAGGAACCGAAAGAGATGTGTCAGGATTGTACCAAGTGGAGAGAATGGTCTCTGCCATTTTTGACCATGGAAAAATGCGTTACGCATCATCACCCCACGCCCGGGGGCGAGGTGGCATGTGTGACACCCCCGCCGAAGATGTGCGCGGCGGGGATACCCACTAAAAACCTGGGGGTGTTCCTGCGGGACGCCATAATACCGGGGCAGCGGGTACGCTGAAGCACTCATCCACGGAAAATAGTCTCTGCCTACCCCAACGGGAACCAGGCGTGATTATATGTATGTATATTATATACCTAGTAGTGTAATACATACTTAAGTAATAATAATTATATCCTACTCTGTCAAAGTCAAATCACAATTTTATAGATTGTGCGGCTACTGCAGTTTCAAGTCACCAAAAGTAAAGAGGGAGTAGGGATGGGGGAGGAGTAGTATGTGGTCTAACGTAGACTATTTAGTATAAAAAAAGACTGCTTCCTTCATTATCGTCTAAAAGTGATTACACGAAGCGATAAGATCCCCAATTTCTCCGCACCTCAGAATCTATTCTATCCAAAATTAGTTATAATACAAAAAGTCCTTTAAAAGTTTTCCACTTAAGAACTAAGCGCATGCGTAGCAAGGTCTACGGCGTAGCAGTGCGTAGACCCTGCTACGAGTACTACGACATTACTACAGATTTGTACGTCTGTAAACAGCTGGTACTTTTAAATGAGAATGAGTTTTTTTTATGTGATAAAGTACAAGACGAGCAAGACGCTCTCCTGATGTTATGAGATAACGCTGCCCATAATTTGTACAGTGCTACCCAGGATTTTACAAAGGTTAAATTCTGGATGCACTGCGCCAACACTTCTTAATTGAGAGTCATAAGGTGTTAAGACTCTTCAGCCCAGTAATTTCACTAGGTACAGTGCTCTCCTACCGCACACAGTCATATTTGCAGATCACTGCTCAGGCGGTAGATTAATGAGATACAGCTGGTAGAAAAGATGAGTAAATGAGATCTATGTTTGAAGGACTGTAAAATATTTTTTATTTTAAATCATTGTGTTAAGGATTATAAAAATTAAATATTAAAACTAGAGTATTAAAAATTAAACAAAGTTCGGCATGTACTAATTCCCATTAATTTAATAAATAAAAGTATGATTTTAACATTTTTTAATTTTATTTTATTCCATTCTTTTGTTTCTATAAAGCTCTCCTTATTGTGACCAATATTATAAATTACAAGAATTTAAAATATTGAAATAACAAATTGGCCTACAATGGGCGGCCTTATCGCTCTAAGTGATCTTCCAGGCAACCAACTTTTGGACGAATACATTTTATTATGAAATATAGAGAATTTCGTGGAATTTTTTAACACAAATCGATTCGTGAGTATTTATAGATCCTCGTACAGGATCGAAACGGTCGGCACGAAGCCGAAGTAAATACAAGTGAGTTTATGCCGTTAATTTACAAATATGACTATTTCATTAATACATTTTTTAGCGAGTAAAAAAGCTAGATATAGCTAAAAATAATTATAAAATCTTTTCCTCGATGACAAACAGACAGATTCAACGAAAGTGGGACATCAGAATATTAATGTAAAGAGTTGAAGGCTTTCACTTAGTGTCACGAAGCTCAAACGAAACTCCTGTAAGTCCTGAAACTTTGATGTAGCCTGTCTGAATCTGAATTACTTTGAAATTATCTATTGAAAGTTTTCATTTCGAGTTTTTTTATTCTTACAAGCTTTTATTTACTTTCACCTGTCTGTTGTCTGTCTGTCTGTAATCAAATCTTGTAAGTTGACCCACTTCCCGGTTTCCGATTGAGCTGAAATTTTGCATGCATGTATAAATCGGATGACATTGCAATATTATTATGACATTGAGCTAGTCTGATGATGGAGCTGGAAGGTGGACATAAGAACTCTGTATTTAAACGACGCAATCCCATCGAGTTTGGGCTCATTTATTGATCCGTCTTGACGAGTACTTTGGTGCTGGATGGTAATAATAATAAAAGCTTGTTTTAAAAAGATTATTTAGCTTTTTAAATGCTTGTAATTTTATAATTATGATATGAGTAATTTAATTATAATTAATTGTAGGTTAAACTTTTCCTATGTGTGTCAGCCCCCTTTTAATTCTAACACATTTTCTCCAACTTTATGGCAACTCATTACCTACCTTAAAGCACTTAATTGTAAAATCCTAAGTAACATTGTACTGATTTATAGGCAGCGTTATCTCTTAACATCAGGAGAGCGTCTTGCTCGTCTTCTACTTCAACACATAACAAAAATTGGTAGAAAATGCTATTGTAGCATTAAGTTAGTCCTAGCTATGAGCTGAATAATAAATATATATATGACCAAAATTTTTTTGGAACGAAGTTCCTTATCGCGCGTTGTGAAAGGGGGCTAGACGGAAAAAAATCTTACGAAAAGTTGTCACGACACTCTTTGCTATAATAAGCTATTGTAAGCTGTGCGGCGTGCGTATGTTTCTCTGTCTGTCTCTCTCTCTCTCTTATAGAAAGCAAGCCAGATATTTTCATTAATCGAAAGGAACTTCGTTCTATCCGGGTGTCCCTTGACACGTCTCAAGTTTTTTTCTTTCAAAAATTCGTTTCATACCATTTTTAAATATATGAAACTGAAAACACTTTTAAAATGTGTGCAATAATATTATGGAGGGCTGTTCTTAAGGAATTTTCAATAAATTAATTCTATGAATTTATATTTCAAAATTTGTCAAATAGTGTGAGCGAGAGAGCGTCACTCGATATATACGCTCTTAAGGGTAAAACAGGTAAAACCACGTGCTCCAATAGTTACCCGCAGCCTAATGTCCGGGTCTCAGGACACTTTTGTAGGTCATCGTAACTAGGTCGTCTCAGTCACGGTAAAGAGATATACAGTAATGTGACTTCCTAGAAGCGGTTGAACTCAAGGTCGCGCGAGTTTGCAACGATTTGGGTAGGGTTCGGTAGGCGGCGGTTCTAATGAAATGAAATGGGATTTATTTGTCTGGAATTTTGGTACAATGTGATCTTAATAATAAACTTTTATCTTCCAACAAAATTCTACCTATTAAAGGCGTACAAATCTAGTATGTTTTGCCGTGAAAAAAGTGTTCTCTATTCTATTCTATTCTTCTTCAGCGAGGTGCCGAATAGGCTTTATTATTGTGAATTACTCAAAATTCAAAATATCAAAAACATTGTAAGCAATAGTTTCAAATCTGTTTTTTATTATCTATAGTCATAGATAATCTAATGTTTCACATTATTAATTCATAAGTAAAATAAAGCATGCTAATTAGGCTCTAAGAAAGAGACAGCATATTGTAAATCTTAGTAAGTAAGAAAGAGAATAAAACAATTATGGCGAACGTAATCGTTTATAATTCACCCATCTTACATTGTGATATTTTTACTAATTCGCAACCATTACTCGGAAGCTTACTGCATAACAAGTGAAATTTTAAAAAACTTTTTATAAACAAGCTTTTATTATTATTACCATCTAGAACCATAAAATACTCGTCAAGACGAATCAAATGAACCCTAATTCGATGGGGTTACGCCGTTTAATAACGGAGCTCCTACAGCCACCTTCCAGCTCTATCATCAGATCAGCTCGATGTCATAAAAATATTGCATAGTCATCCGATTTATACAGGCATGCAAAATTTCAACTTAATCGGACACCGGGAAGGGGGTCAAATTAAACTTGCAAGATTTGATTACAGACAGACAGACAAACAGACAGACATACAGACAACAGATAGTTTAAAGTAAATAAAAGCTTGTAAAAATGTCTATTCGGCACCTCACTGCCTACCGAACCCTACCCAAATCGTTGCAAACTCGCGCGACCTTGAGTTCAACCGCTTCTAGGGAGTTACATTACTGTATATCTCTTTACCGTGTCTCAGGACACACTGCATTGGCAGAAGGTTTCAAACTTTTACTGAAGGTACTCATTCAAATTGAACCTTAAGGTGTAGTAAATAAGATTCAATATGTGATGATTGGTTCGGATGTGGATTTGAATGGAAAAGCTAGCTTTTTAACGAATTAAGAAAAGTAGGTTAGCATTTTGATTTGTGTGAGATGTGTTAAGGAAGAAGAGTTTTTTTAAACGATCGTTTAAAATAAGCATAGCTTCTTATTAATACTTATATTTTAAATCTTATTAGTCTTACTAAAAGGTAATATATCTGTGAAAGTTTGTAAGAATGTATGGATGTATGTTCGTTACTCTTTCACGCCTAAACTGGTGGACCGATTGATCTGACATTTGGTATAGAGATAGCTTAGTCCCTGGGATAACATATAGGCTACTGTAAATCAGGTAAAACCGCTGGGCGCAGTTAGTAGGTATATAAAGAAGGAAAGAGTGACTGATTGACTGACTGATCTATCAATGCAACACTCAAACCTCTGAACGGTTTAGGTTGAAATTTTGGAATAAAAAAAGGGCAAATTCGTAACTGATTTGAAGTTATTTATTATAATCAAAGTAGGCAAAAGAAATTAAGTGATAAAAATATTCTGTACGTGCTATTATATATTTTAACAAAGTTTACCTATCATATACATTATAATATTATGTGCTCTATTATAATGAATTAAGACATAAATTCGCTTGACAAAACTAATTTCACCAAAACAATATTTGCCATAATAAAATCTATGGAACATGTTACACACAAACATTCATTTAGCGCGGAAATACGCATAAATTGATGTCTTAAGCTTATATATATAAAATAAAAAGGAAGATACAGTACGGGTGTCTCGCAAACGGTCCGCTCCAATTAGGTTCATGCACACGATTTCACTTCGGCGCGAGACGGCGCAGCAACCGACATTTGCCGACCCAGCAGCCACTTTAGCATAGTTAGACATTGACATAAGAACAGCAACTCCCGTCCCACTGTCAGGAGTAATTGACGTTTGTTATTGCACTATGACATTGGGAGTAGCTGCAGATTGTATGCAATGACAGTGCGAGTAGCAAGAGGAGCGTTTTGATATACCTACATATGTCAGTTTAGTCTTGACAGTGGGACGAGAGTTGCTACTCTTATGTCAATGTCTTACTATGCTAAAGGGGCAGTGGACGTACAATGACACACGGGATTTCGCTGAAATGTCAAGAGTAGAACTTTCATCCCATACATTGTACTTTTGTGAAAGTATGATGTATGGGATGACAGTTGACTTGACAGCAAGACAAGTCTACGCAGCGTCTGTGGTTGAGGGAGAGGCCTATGTTTGGCTATAGCAACAATAGCGTGTCGTCCTTTTTATTTTAATTTTAGTCTAAATGACTGACAATAAAAAATAATTTAATTTAATTAAAACAAATAAAACATGAGCTTGACCAAACTTAAGCAACTCTACTTGTTATACGACTCTCTCCCTCGCATTTTGAAATATAAATTTGTAAAATGTACTTTTTGAAAATTATATTCAAATTGAATATATTTTTCAGAAGAGAGAACTCAGAGTCAGACACAAAAATGAGTCTCTTAAGGACAGTTGTTTGGAAGACATTGCTATCAGTATTAAGACCGCCAATTGAGAGTTTTATATTTTGTTTTAATAAATTAATTAGCTTTTTTGTATTGTTCTTGCGTTTAAGAATAGTGTTATCTATAAATTATACTTTGCCCAATAATCTGCCGCGATTCGCTGCGGTTGGATGGGTAAGGTGGCCATGAAAATAACTAGACCAAAGAGACTGGTCTCTTTTGGAGTTCTTTTTGTATTTTTTTTTTGTTTCAATATTATCTATGTATCTATCAATAAAATCTTTTCAATGGGTGATAAGCGCATTGCAGTGTTTCTTGGGACTTCGTACCTATTAAATACCTAGGTCATACTGCAACTGATTACAGTTATTGTATGTATTCATAGGAATTATCGCTTAACATCAAGCTCCTCTCATTAATCGCTTAAAAATACATTTTAAAATCAACCTTATCGCTAAAGGTACAGAGATCAAAAATCCAATAGTACATAGTTAACAAATTGAACTCTAATCCCTTGACTTAAGGCTCACATTTGAATCGTCGATTATTCCCGCATAGTCCGCATCTAGTGCAACTTTGTATTGCAGATGTCAACTTTTTTTAATTATTTAAAAAAGTAACTCACCGTCAGTCGTTGTTATATTCATCTTGGCAAACTTCGAAATTCAAAAGTTAGTTCGAAATTCGAATTTGAACCTTATCGCCAAAGGATCACGATTTCGGCGCACGGATCACTGCGGTCCTGCCGTATTGCAGATAGTTTTTACACAATCGAAAATTAAGATTCTAATTTCAAACACTTCGAACTGGCCGAAAACACTAACAAGTTTTAATAGCGTCCGAGCGCGTGGTCAAACGTCAAAGTTATTGGCGCGAACTTGACAGATGATTGATTTGAATTTCGAAACTGTTTCTTTTTATGGATTTTCGATTCACAGCACTTGAGTAAGGAGTTTTTAGTGTTGGGACACTTGGAAAGAGCAAAGGAGATGCTACTTTGGAGGCAAACCGATGCTTTTTGATAGTGTAACGACAAAACAAATAGTCGGAATGAGTGAAGTCGCACATGCGCAGAAAACAGTGCCGTATGCGTATATTGTTAAGCTGCGGTTACCGAACTTGGTTTCCTTGGTTCTCAATGGAAATATTTGTGACAGAATTAAATTTTATTTTAATTTCAATTAGAAATTTTAGGTGTTTTTTATTGTGAACAATATAAAAGAAAAGTTATTTTCTTTTATTTCATATTTATTTTTTTAAGTTTCTATCATTCTTAATTATTATTTTTAGAAATCTATTTTATGTATGCGGCTCCTTCTACGTGACAAAATCCTTTCTTAGCGCCTACATTATAATATCTACATTTGTGCTAAATTTCAATTCAAGAAATTGAATTCGGATTCGAAATAAATATTTTTTTTCTTTAATCACATAGGATATTTTAAATAACAGTATTCCTCTGTTCTTACATTCGATGGAGACGTAATAACAACTGATAATAATTTATTTACATATGGTAGAGGCCGTCTTTGAGTCCATTTCCTGATGGACTCAGAGATGGACTCCGATAAATGCCTGACATAACAATCTAATAGTGGCCTCTGAAAGTTGGATTTTATGTTACCGTACGTGGTCACGTACAGAAACCGGTCGGTTTCTGTAACCGTGTTCTGTTCTATACGCATATTAAGCCCGTGTACAAGCAAGAAAACTAGTGACTCTCAAGTAAGAAGCGTTGGCGCAGAGCACTGGGTAGCACTGTACTAATTATGGGCAGCGTTATCTCTTACCACCAGGAGAGCGTCTTGCTCGTCTTCTTACTTCGTTGTATAAAAAAATAATAATAATACGTTCTCTAAATATATACAAGTGAATTAAATTAAAAATTTAAAAAACCCCCAACGCAGCGCTTTCAAAATATGTAATTCGCGGTTTTGTGGTGGCGGCCATCTTGGATTTTAAATTTGTTATAGTGCGTTGTATTCTACTAGTCAAGCCCTTTCATTTGATATCCATATTGATGGGGTCGTGGAATAAAAAAGTTATCCGCCATTTTGTAGCGGCGGCCATCTTGGACCGATTTCCACTAAACATGACTAAAAACACTTTTGACTAACTCTACTTTCAAACAAAAAAAACTAAATCAAAATCCGTTCATCCGTTCGGGAGCTACGATGCCACAGACAGACACACACACAGACAGACAGACAGACACGTCAAACTTAAAACATCCCGTCGTTTTTGCGTCGGGGGTTAAAAAGGAAAGTGTGACTGATTGATTGATCTATCAACGCACAGCTCAAACCACATGACGAATTCACTTGAAATTTGTAATATAGATTGATTTTATTATGTAGATCTAAGAAAAGATTTTTTCACGCGGGCAAAGCCGCGAGCATACTCTAGTATAATATAAAAGGAAATACTGACTGACTGAATGATCTACAAAGTTAAATTACTGAATGGAATGCGTTAAAATTGGGCACTAAGATAGATAGATAACACTTCATTGAAACACAGAATAATATGCAAAAATAAACCTAATAATTAAAACAATATTATAGATATAGATCCACAAAAAAAAGGACTTTAGCATGCAAAGCTGCGAGGAACCAAAATTTAATTATAAACTATATTAAAATATTTCAATTCATGCATTTTTTATAGAATACTATTTATTTATTATCAAAGTAATTTCTTACTAATATCGTAATAAATATTCAATGTAAATACTCTTAACGACTTACAACGTTAGTGTAATGAAATAATCCGATCAGACGATACATGAATAATATAATATTAGATGCACGCATCTTAAATGAAAGCTCTTAAAATTGAATATTACAGTAGAAGTAAGGCGATAAAACCTTTTTATTAATCTTTAGTGCATCTCTTTTTTATGAATTTAAAAATGTTGAAGATAAATGTTCAATAAATTATATCTTTACAGTCTTATATTATGTATGTCAAAAGTACTTAAAAGCATTATTCAAAATAATATCCAAAATTAAACACTACCTATATTGTTTATATATCAAACAATATAATATTATAAGGTTTTATTTCAAGCTTTAAAAATAATATCTTACATAAAAAAATATCCTATCAGTTATAAAAACATAATTATGAAAAAATTTACCAAAAAATTAAACACAAAAAAATGCATGAATTATATACCTATTCCAAAATACTGACATAAAATAATCTTTAAAATGAACAGCGAAAATAATGAAACTTGACTCTAACAAAACACAAAGTTTTATATTCCAAAATCATAATTTTATATACCTAATGGACGACAAAATGAATATTGTCACAAAATAATCCGTCAGAAAAATAAAATCCCTGCTCCAAAAATTAACAACAAAAATAATGTTTTTTACATTCCTAAATAAAATTTTCTAATATTTGACTATAAAATAAAATTTTAACAACCAAAATAATAAAAGATATGACTTCATTTTACAAAACACAATTTTACATTCCAAAATCAAAATTTCAAATATTGGTTAATAAAATGAACACTGGCATAAAATAATCCCTAACAAAAATAAAATCCCAGCTCCATTATAACATCATCCCTACATCTGCAGTAGGCCGGTCGGGCACGTACCGCGCAACGCCGTGCTCTTGAGATATTTATCCGATGTCACAGACACCTGACACACATACATACCTGTAGGGGACTCGCTGGAAAGGCAATTGCATTTCCCTGATGCTTGATCTCGAAATCACAAGGAACCCGGGAAGTGAAAATAAGATAAACTCACCTGGATAGGAAGGATGGACAAGGAACCAACGTCGGGGCACCGTGCCGGCCGGCTAGCTCTCCCGCACCCACTATTTCACGGGTTCTTATTTAGGATTTCACACGAGAGATCGAAAATCAGTCAATCAACCTTTAGCGAGGCTTATAACACAGTTTGGAGGAAAAAACACAATTTTTTTAGCACTTGCGTGTAGGCTCAGGTGGCCATATTTTTCGACTCGATTAGTTTTGTAAATGTCCGCAAGGGGCGCACGCGCTGACGTTTGGCGGTCGGCGCGAATATTTGAAGTTGGGAAAAGGAAACACGAAGGAATTAAGGAATTAGTTTATGGATAGGTTTCATGTTTATCCATTTTCCCCCCACTTGAAATTCACAAGGATTTCATAAGACTAAAGAGTTCTCTATACGATAGTTGTGCTTGAAAATGTTTAAGTTAACTAAAGTACAGAATATAATATAAAAAACTTATTCTAAGTTAAACAATATAACCTAAGGCTGACTATATTGTTTATGCAATAATATAGATAATAAACTAATTAATTGGTAAAGGACAGACCTTCACTACAGGTCGTTTCATCGTTTTACCATTTGCAGTTCGGAGAGTAACCACCCTAACCACATTATCTGATCCGGCATGCACTTGTTCTACGCGGGCTAGCTTCCAGAGCAAGGGCGGAAGATTTGGTTCGTTAACAATCACAAGATCGTTCAGTTTTAAGTTAAGAGAATCTGAAAACCATTTGGTTTTCTGCTGGAGTGTGTGTAGATAATCGCGTTGCCACACATTCCAAAAGCATTGGGTTATCTTTTTAATCATCTGCCAGCGAGAGCGTGGACATCGGTTTTCTGGTATAGGTTCTTCTGGTAAAGAAACTAAAGGGCCTCCGGTTAAGAAATGTCCGGGGGTTAAAACGTCTGACTCTTGAGGGTCAGGAGACAATGTACAGAGTGGCCGAGAATTCAACACGGCTTCCACTTTCGCGAGAATCGTAACAAACTCTTCGAACGTAAGTACCTGGGTGCCTACGACCCGTTTAAGATGGTACTTGGTGGACTTGATACCGCTTTCGAAAATGCCTCCGAAGTGAGGAGCACCTGGAGGGTTAAATTGCCATTTTATTTGACGATTAGCAAGGCCATCTGATATGTCAGGATAATGTTGACGTAGTTCGGCTGTAATTTCGTTAAGATACCGATTTGCTCCAACGAAATTAGTTCCGCAATCGGAAAGAATAGTTTGACACATTCCTCTGCGAGAAATAAATCTATCCAGTGCAGCGAGGAATGCTTCAGAGCTTAATTCAGTGACTGCCTCTAGGTGAACGGCTTTCGAGCTTAGACAGACAAAGAGGCAAAGGTATGCCTTGTAAGTTTTGGACCCTCGACGCCGACTCTCTTTAATCGAGAATGGACCACCAAAATCGATTCCAGTAGTTTGGAAACAACGAGAGGGCTGAAGTCGAGCGGCAGGTAATTTACCCATCATGGGCTGCCTAGAAGCGGGGTTTACTTTAAAACACCGAACACACTTAGAGAGCACAGTGCGTATAAGAAGTCTCAATCCAATAATCCAGAATTGTCGTTGGATTAAAGATTGTAGTGTGCGAGGACCACAATGTAGGTATTTTAAATGGAAATACTCGACAATCAGTCGAGAAAGTTGACAAACCTTTGGCAAGAGCAGGGGATGTAACACAGAAGGAGACAAATTAGCTTCATCGATCCTTCCCCCCACTCGCAATAAACCATCCTCATCCAGGAAGGGAGATAATTTTTGTATAGATTTTTCACATTGTTTTTGACTTTCTACTTGACTGATCTGAGAAGCCATGTACTGAGTTTGAGTAGATTTGACTAAAGTCTTCATGGACTTCTCGAGTTCAGAAGCAGTCAGTGGAGTCAGAGTCCGGTTTTGCTTGGTGGTTCGAGCATTTGAAATAAAACGGAAGCACCAGGCCAATGTCCTTTGAAGTTTGGACAAAGATGAAAGGTTATCAGTTAGACCTTGAAGGATATTCTCTGATGGAGCAATGTGAAAGTTCTCTGTTGCTAAAGGTTTCAACTCAGGAAGCTCCTCCCTAGCGAGAAGCATTTGCTTGCAAGGCCACGAGCTAGGCTCGGCTTGCAACCAAGACGGGCCATTCCACCAGAGTGGATGGTTAATAAGTTCCGGGCAAGACACACCACGACTGCAGCAGTCAGCCGGGTTATCTTCCGTGGCGACATGATGCCAGTGTTCAGGACTGATTAGATCAGTGGCCTGAACCACTCGATTGGCGACATACATTTTAAGTAGATGGGGTGCTGTGTTCAACCACGACAAGGTAGTCGTACTATCAGAATAAGCTCGAATGGAGCTGATGTGGATTTTTCCTTTGAGAAGATTATGCATGTGAGACAGCACTTTTGCTAGAAGCACAGCAGCGCTTAGCTCAAGTCTGTTCACTGTCGTAGGTTTTAACGGAGCTACTCGAGATTTGCCTATCAGCAGATTTGTGACAGTAGCCTTTGGTGAATCTTCAGCGACCACACAGAGGTAGACACAACAGCCATAACCTTTTAATGAGCCATCACAAAATCCTACCAAATGCGCTTCGATTGTATTTGGCGGAATTACAGGCCTCGGGAGCATAATACTTTGCAGCTCGGACAAATTCGCGGCGATTAAATGCCAAGTCTTGGCCATGTGTTTGGGTATGGATTCATCCCAAGACAAGTTTAAACGCCACATCTCTTGAAGAAGAGACTTTGCGGCAAAGACCACAGGGCAGATCCAACCTAGTGGATCAAAAATCCTAGCTACTATGGAAAGTATCGCTCGTTTTGTAAATAAGACATCGAAAGTGTCTGAAAAGGTATACGAGAAAGTGTCATTAGATGGATTCCACCGGATTCCCAGAATTTTAACACATTCCTGTCCTGATTCCTCGAAGGACTTAGGAATTTGGCAGTGTTCCGGAGGAACATCTGACAGAAGACTCGGCTCATTCGTACTCCACTTGCGGAGCTCGAAATGACCTTTCGATAATATAGACGTAATGTCTGCTTTCAACTGCTTGGCTTCGTCAAAAGTTGAACAGCCTGTAGTAATATCATCCATGAAGGTTTCCTCAACGAGGACCTCTGAAACACGACTTGGAAACTCGGCGCCATGATCTTCCGCAAGTTGCCGGAGAGTTCGAATGGCCAAGTACGGAGAACTACTGACTCCGTAAGTCACCGTGTTAAGCTCGTATTCACCGAGCGTCTCACTAGGTTCATCACGCCATAGGACGTGTTGATAACGCCTGTCTTCAGGTCTAATCAAGATCTGTCGGTACATTTTACAAATGTCCGCGGTGAAAACGATTTTATGCAGACGAAATTTTGTAACTAAATCGATAATGTCGATTTGAAGTTTTGGTCCAACATGGACAATATTATTCAACGAGAGATTACTAGTAGTTTTACTACTAGCATCGAAGACTACTCGTAAGCGCGTGGTGGAACTGTCCGGACGCACGACACAATGATGAGGAATTATGTAACGATCAGTAGACGAACCATTAACAGGCTGCATGTGTCCCAGGTGCTCGTACTGGTTCATAAATTCCTTGTATTCAACCTTCAGCTCAGGTTGTTGAGTAAGACGTTTCTCAAGATTAAGGAAGCGATTAAACGCGCGATTATAAGAATCGCCTAAGGGCGGAGCATCGTCCTTTAACATGATGGGTACAACGTAACGACCATCGGGAGTACGGTAGGTACCGGACTTATATTTCTCCTCGCAAATGTCGTCTTCAGGACCGGAAATTTGACATTTCGGCGGCTCTTCAGACTCCCAGAACCGTTGAACGATCTCATCGAGCGCACAAGATGACGCGAGAAGTGACGTAACGGATGCACTGGGCATGTTAGTGTCTGTGCTATGAAAATATTGACCGGTGATCACCCAGCCGAATACACTGGACAGCGCGCAGGGTAATCCGGGACCGGGAGTGAAACGAGACCCAGTATATATTTGATCAAAACACTCGACGCCTAACAAAAGATCGATCGGACACGACTTATCAAAGTCGCAGTCGGCGAGATCAAGATGCGAGAAAGAATCCTTGACGGCCAGCGGCAGCGCTGCCGAAGGCATCATTGAAGTAATTTTAGGCAAAACTACTAATGGCAAATCAAATTTCGGTGATTCACTCGAACGAGGTATTATCGAACCGAAAGTGTAACCTTTAATGTTACAAACAAAGTTTTGTCCTAACCCTGTCACGCTCAAATTACATTTTTTAATATGCAAACCTAAGCGGCGCGCACACGCACTCGTAATAAAACAATCCATCGACCCACTGTCTATAAGGGCGCGCGCATACTGAAGCGAACCATCCGCGTGATATATGCGCACTATCGCGGAGCCTAATATTTTAGTGCTACCCGTAGGGCTGGCGGGAACCTTAAGTTCAGTCGCGCTGGTGAGAGCGGTACTCGCGCTAGGGGTGTCAGATGCGTTTGAATCAACCGGACGAGTTGATAAACTTTTCTGTTCGACGTGCAACATCGTATTATGTTTTGCGTTGCAAACAAAACAAGTGGACTTTGAATTACAATGTTCACTATCGTGACCGGGCCTTAAACAATTAAAACATAATTTTAATTCACGTACAAATTTCTGTCGCTGTTCAATATTCATAGAATGCATTTTTCCACATCGATAAATAGAATGAGATTCATTACAACATAAGCAAGGCATTTGTTTGAACTTGTTATTGTTTGTTTTATTCGAAGCTATAAACGACGACCTCTGAGAGCGAGTACCACTTTCGACCTTATTGTTATGACGCGAAGGTTTACTATTCGAGTTCGATGGAGCTGTCACTTGAGGCTGACTCACTTCCAGAACCTTTATATATTTTTGTAAATAGGTAACCAAGTCGTTAAAAGTCGGTATCTCATTGGTATTTTCTAGTTCGAACCTTTTCTTAGTCTCGATATCTAGCGGCCGAGACGCGAGGTAAAACAAAATAAATTCCTTTAAATCGTCGATATTTAAGGCTTTTAAGGCGTTAACACTTTCATATAAAATGTTTGTCAATTCAGTTAAATTTTCATACGTCGGCTTTTGAATCGGCGCGAGTTTAAATATCTTTTCGATGTAAGTATTGGCCAAGACGCGCTTATTATCGTATCTATCTAACAGAGCGCCGTACACAACGCAATAATTAGCCGAGGTTATAGGAATGCCCTTAGCAAGTGACAACGCAGATCCCGATAAGCACGAGAGTAGGTAGTGGAATTTTTCAACGTCAGACAATGACTCATTATTATGTACTAACGGTACGTAACTATCTTTAAATGTCTGCCAATTTTCAATGCAGCCGTCAAACTTTGGAATTTGCAACTTAGGTAACTTCACTTGAGGTGCAGAAGAATGCCGATGTCCAGGCTCTGACGGGCCGGATGCACTTGTGCTCGCGCTCAATGAATCATCAAACTCCACCGCTGCATAGTACAAGTCGTCGAACGACGTTAATGGACGATTGTCAAATTCATACTTTGGATCAGACTTTAAGTTTAGTTTGTTTACGTTGTCATGGGATTGTATAAAATTATTCCTAACCCTTTCAATGCTCTTGTACCTGGCCTTAAATGACGGTATTCTGTTTGGATCTTTTTTAGAGGCAATAACTAAATCGTAAATAATCTGCATACATTTGAACTCATATTCACGCCTTTTGACGGATGACTGTAACTCGGCTTCCGCCATTGTAAATAAGTTTTATTATTGTTAGCGACAAGAATATTTAATAAATCAATCGAATGTAGATAAGTAAATTAATCCTCGAACAGCAACAAGAATAAAAATCTTTAAGGTTAAACTCGAGAAATTATTGCATAAACGTATAAGTCGGCAAATTTTGACAAAATATTGTTAATTAAGTACAAATTACGACTCTAATTACATGGGCTATAAGTGTGTAATTCACAAATCAAGCACAACTAACATAATCCGAAAACTCTTCAAGCATCAGTCAATGCAATTACTTTCTATGAATTTAATTAGTTTGACTAAATTTAAAGTATTGTGAAATTATTAGTTGAATTTTAAATAGAATTTAAACGTAAAACAAATATAATTTTGAATTAAATAGCCAAATTTAGAATAATAATGTACCTACTAAGCGATCGAACGGGGCGCGGCGCGGCGGCGGCTCGCCGTGATCGCGTGATTTGAAGCTACCTTCTATTTGAAAAATACTATTGAAAAATTAGCAAAAACTATGAAATATTGGTTATTTTTGCCAAATATGTTTATTACCAACTTGAAGTACGTTTACTTTAATGTATTTAAGCATCTACATGCATGAAAATATGAGAAAAATAGGTAATTTTTTATTAAAATGTGAGGTATTGATCCTCACAAGAGGCACCAACAAAAAGAGAATGTAGGGGACTCGCTGGAAAGGCAATTGCATTTCCCTGATGCTTGATCTCGAAATCACAAGGAACCCGGGAAGTGAAAATAAGATAAACTCACCTGGATAGGAAGGATGGACAAGGAACCAACGTCGGGGCACCGTGCCGGCCGGCTAGCTCTCCCGCACCCACTATTTCACGGGTTCTTATTTAGGATTTCACACGAGAGATCGAAAATCAGTCAATCAACCTTTAGCGAGGCTTATAACACAGTTTGGAGGAAAAAACACAATTTTTTTAGCACTTGCGTGTAGGCTCAGGTGGCCATATTTTTCGACTCGATTAGTTTTGTAAATGTCCGCAAGGGGCGCACGCGCTGACGTTTGGCGGTCGGCGCGAATATTTGAAGTTGGGAAAAGGAAACACGAAGGAATTAAGGAATTAGTTTATGGATAGGTTTCATGTTTATCCAATACCGATACACTCATTTAAATATTATGAACTTTTTTGACTTATTACCGTTATTGTGAAATTACGTGTATTCGTGTGCACAGTGTTATTATAAAAGTTGCTTTATCTATTTTAGTTTATAAATAAAATGAATTATTATTATGTTATGTGCTCATGAGATATTTATCCGAATTATTATTATGTTATGTGCTCATGAGATATTTATCCGATGTGCTGTGCTGTTTATGGTGCTGTGCTGTTTATGGATATGACAAAAGCCTTCGACCACGTAGACCATAATATACTATTACATAAGTTGGAATTATACGGAATAAGAGGCAATGTTCTTAACATTATCAGATCATACTTAAGTGACAGAAAACAAATTACAGAAATAACTAGAATATCAAGTAATAACAATACGGAGATCAAGTATCAATCTAACTGTAGAAACGTCAAATATGGTGTGCCACAGGGCAGTATTTTGGGTCCTCTTCTATTTCTAATTTATATCAATGATCTACCTAAAGCAATTGCACATCCTATGATACTGTTTGCAGACGACAGTACAGCCATTTTCACTGAAACTGATCGAAGCAGTAATAATCTTGAGTATGAAATCAACAATTCCCTAATAAATATTGTAGACTGGCTGAAAGATAACAATTTAAAAATTAATTTAAGCAAAACTAAAATAATGACATTCAAAAATAAAAACACTAAATGTAACCCATTAAACATAGAATATCAAGGAATAAAAATAGAAGAAGTAAAATGTAATAAATTCCTGGGAGTTGACATTGACTCTGATCTCACGTGGAAATTTCATATACAAAATGTATGCACCAAATTGAATAAATTTTCCTATGCACTCTATATGTTACGCAAAGTAGTTAATCAGGACGCAGTTCTTAATGCATATCACGCCTTTGCTGGTTCAACAATAAAGTATGGAATTCTGCTATGGGGTAACTCTGTAGATAAGGAAATGGCATTCAGGGCACAAAAAAAATGTATCCGAGCAATTTGTAATCTGAAACAAACTGAGTCTTGTAGACCATTTTTTTCCTCACTTAAAATCTTAACACTCCCCTCGTTGTATATCTTTGAGTCTGCTCTACTAGTAAAAAGAAATATTAAAAACTATAATACTCTTCAAAGTACAAGACATAAATATACCTTACAGATACCAACAATTAGAACTAAAGTACACAGCGACAGTAACTTTTTTATGAGCATTAAAATTTATAATAAATTACCTAACTCTATTAAAACCATTGAAAACTATAATAATTTCAAGAATGTATTAAGGAAATTTTTATTGTCTAAAATTTACTACACTATCAATGACTATCTGAATGACATTTGAAATATTATCTGGAACTCTTATAATTATAATTAATATACTTTAACATTATAAAATTGTAGGTACATTAACAAATTTTTGCATGCCAGACGGTGAGACATGGAGTGCTTGTGTAGTTATAAACAACAACATCTGTAAACCTGTATACCCATGTGTGCAAATAAATGATTTGATTTGATTTGATCACAGACACCTGACACACATACATACTGATACACTCATTTAAATATTATGGTACCTATTTTATATGGAATTTTTTGTTATTAGTTTAATGTAGCGTGAAAGTGCGCCGACTTTTGTAAAATTTAAAATAGTTTTTTATCATATATTTTGTTATGGGCTACCATAAATAATTGATTATCATCTATCTATTTTTATTTATCCGATGTCACAGACACCTGACACATACACTTATTTAAATATTATGGAATTTTTGGTTGATTTATGATTGTTATTGTGAAAATTGCGAGCGTACGTGTGTGTGCACAAAGTTTTATAAAAGTTTAAAATTGTTTTTACTATTAAAACGTAAATAAAATAAGTTATTATTATTTTATGTGCTCTTGAGATATCTATCCGATGTCACAGACACCTGACACACATACATACCGATACACTCATTTAAATATTATGACGTAGCATGTTTTGATGATTTATGACTTTTTAAAATTATAAAACAATAGGTTCTACCATTAAGAAAAATGTGAGTTGTGATTTTTATTAAATTTAAAATCGATTTTGTCATATGATATTTTGTTATGAGGTTCAATAAATAATATTAGTTATCTATTTTTATTTATTCGATATCACAGACATCTGACACGCACTTGTACGTGCGTATGCGCAGACTTTTATGAAATTTAAGATGAAGATATATGCTGATATACGCATAAATACAATGCGGCCGTAGTAGACACTAAACCTAGAAGACAGATAAAAAAATAACAACAGTCGCGAGCGAGTCGCGAGTTAAAGCTAAGGCAGATGCCCCACCGGCAACGATGAGCGAGTAGCGAGTAGAGCTAGAATGTAAAACGTTGGCGAGCGGCGAGGAGCGAGTGCGTAGTTCCGATAGTTGTGTGCTCGGCAATAAGAGAGTGTGCGAGTGAGACGAACGATTACTCGCACTGTAGAGAAATGACTGCTGGTTGATCGCTCGGCGTCAGTTCGGATAAAGCACGAGTATCGCTGAGCGAGTGTTATCTTTCATAGCTTTTATTGCTCAGCGACAAGCTAGTGAAGCGAGTTCTCGCCGGTAGTGTGAACAGTCAGCGATCAACTATTTGTAAAGGGTGTCCAGCGGAAAATTTTCTACTTTAAATTGTTACTGCTCGAATACTAGCGGAGTAAGGTTAATGGGAGGGGTACCGTTCGATGCGCGGGGCGTGCGGATTTGTCGGTCACCATGAGTCACTGGTCGGGGGCACACCGTGCGTTCGCAGTCGAACAATATCTGAAGAGCGACGAATCACTGATTGTGCGAGTCGCTCTTCTTAAGTAAGTCATAAGAACAATGTAATTCAAGTCATGTCGATTAATCAACGGGTGGGTCGAGGCGCGGGATAACTTGCTATGTAAACTGCGAGCTAACCCGTTTATATATGACTGTTATTGTGAAAATCGAGTGAGTCCAGACTTTAATTATTAAATTAAAAATAGTGTTTTAATCTATTTGCTATTTTGGTTTTTGACTAGATATTAGAGTGTATATTTTATATAGAATTTCATAAGAAGTTTTCTCAACCTTTCTATTGAATCGATGTCACCGACACCTGACCTACGAGAGAAGATACCCATACGCTTATTTAAATATTCAGGGTAGCATCTATTTCGAAAAGCACCTCTATGAGAAGAACGAGCAAGAAACTCATAGAAATTGCTTTCTATGTTACGAATTTCAGTTTAATAAGTAAGGCTTTTGGTAAAGTGCTCGAGTGGAGACCACGGACTAGCAAACGAAGCGTAGGACGTCCACCCACAAGGTGGACAGACGACCTTAAAAAGGTCGCCGGAAGACGCTGGATGCAGGTCGCTTCCAACCGGTACATATGGAAGTCCAAAAGGGAGGCCTATGTTCAGCAGTGGACGTCCAATAGCTGAGATGATGATGATGATGAAGTAAGGCTTAATACGAGTAATATAAGTCGTTAGAACAATGTTATTCAAGTCATGTCGATTAATCAACGGGCGGGTCGAGGTGCGGGATAACTCGCTGTGTAAACTGCGAGCGAACCCGGTTAGGGAAATCAGTTCACGTGACGTCACTCACGCAGTGACAGCTCGAGGGTTAACAAACAAACAAACGGTTCACTCTTGAGTTTTAATTTAACCCTTAAATAGCATCTATGATGTAGATCAACTTAAATTCCAAAAACACGAGACCAATTTTGATTTTGGACAAATATTTGTCTTATACTAGTGTACTCGCGCTCACTTCGTAGTGTCTAACAGAAAAATAACAGCGTTTTTCTACTATACATGTTTTGTACATAAAAACTTTCCTCTTGAATCGCTCTATCACTCTACCTACTTACTAAAAACGGCATCAAAGTCCGTTGCATAGTTTTAAAGAAAGAAAGGGACAGACAGACAGGGGGAAGCGGCTTTATTCCATACTAGCTTATGCTCGCGGCTTTGCCCGCGTAGTAAATTCTTTCTTAGCGGAGGTTTACGTCGTAGAATCTACCTATGTACATATATTCTAAATTTCAAGTGAATCCGTTCACCAGTTTGAGCTGTACGTTGATAGATCAGTCAGTCAATCAGTCACTCTTTCCTTTTATATATTTAGACGATGTAAAGATTGCAAATCAGATCACGTGACGTCGTCCATTTAAATGACAACCATGCGAGGGTTAAAAACAAACAAACGATTCACTCTTGAGTTTTAATTTAACCCTTGAATAGCGAATTGTGAACGTGGGTGACATTGGAACGAAAGTTTTTTTACTAATCGATACTGATTGATCTATCAACGCACAACCCAAAATGGCTTGAAATTTTACTGACAGATATAGGCTTCATGTCTCAGGTTTGTTTAGAAACGATTTTCCCGGAAAGCTGCGAAATAAGCTAAACAAATGTTAAACACAAAATGACAAATACATGAAAACAAATCCACTCCAGTTTCAACAAACAAAAATAATTAACATAGTTAATTACAACCCGCAACATTGCATTAATTCAAACACAAAATCCCATTTAAAAATGTCACCGCACTATTGTGTTTTAACGAGAAAGCACCACAGAAATAAACAAAACATAGAACTCTATGTTCTAGAAAATACGCTATAATATGTCTTTTTTACGAGTATGTGGATAGATAAATAACATAAGAACTAAACCAATATAAAAACTAAGTGTTACAATTGGCGGTCTTATCGATAAAAGCGATCTCTGAAAATGCTACTAAAATGCTAATTGATCTGGTAAAAAATGCTACTTTAGCATTAAGTTTTGTGTTGGTGGTGTGAAGCAAATTACAGAAAACAAAGTGTTTTCAAAGAAGTAAGACGAAGAGTAACACGCTCTCCTGTTGGTAAGAGATTACGCTGCCCATATATAATCAGTACAATGCTATCCAGGATTTCTTAATGAAATTCTAGGTGCACGGAACCAACGCTTCCTGCTCAAGAGTCATTAGATGTTAATTATATAGCCCAGTAATTTCACTAGCTACAATTCCCCCAGAAAACCCATTTAAAAACGTCACCGCACTATTCTGTTTTAACTAGATAGTACCACAGATATATCAGTTTTAGCTAGAAAGGACCACAGATATAAACAAAATAGAATTATATGTGCTAGAAAAGACACCACATATTATTGAGATGTTCCATTCAACTGCGTCCTTCGAGTCACATTAAATTCCCCTACAGTTCTAAATTTGTGTTTCGGCATGATGTTCAGTGAAGCCAGGGAGGGGGAGGGATTTATCCCGCCTTCTAGGTTTAGTAAAATTATATGAGTTTTAAAATGGAGTTATTCTTGTAATTTGACTTGCAAATGAACTTTAATTTATTTGAATAAATTTTGATTTTCTTGTAGGTTAGTTTTACTTGATCTTATACAATGACGATGCAAAATACACCCTACTCTGTTTCAAAAACTCCGTGCCAAGCTAGTTGGCTGGAAAAGAATAGCTCTAAGCAATAAGGTCGCGCATTGTTGACCTTAATATTGTTTTATTTAGTTTTAAGTCTATTTTGTAAATGTTGGTTGCAATAAAGAGTATTGTATTGTGTGCGGCCAAAGATTACCAAACAAAACCAAAAAAACAAACCAAACCTAAACCAAACAACCAGGTTTACCAGGCTTTTTGGCCAGGCTTTAGCAAACTAAACATAGAAGGCGGGAATGCCCTCTTTGGCTTCACTAAACATCGCGCAGAACAGGTCGTACTGACTTTTCTAGTTGAACATAGAACTCAACGGTTTAAACGTAAAAAAACCACAGAAGTAAACAAACACAGAACGGCGGAATGTCATTAACACCACTGTCCTATTGTGCGCTAACAAAAGGTACAGAATGGTCACAAAAGAATCCAATTGGAACCGCTGTTGGTTACGTTTCGGATATAATGTCTAGTTGCACGCTATCTTGATCAGCTTCTATGGTTTTTACACCTGCATTTTCAGGTATTTTTAAGATTTTGCTATATTGGTTTTTTATCCAAAGATTTAAGTCTAGTGAAATTAGTGGGCTTAGGAGTCTTATAACATTTTATGACTTATGAGTGGGAAGCGTTGGTGCAGTGCACCTAGAATGTTACATCTTTGTAATATCCTGGGTGGCATTGTACCGATTATGGGCAGCATTATATCTTACCATTAGGAGAGCGTCATGCTATTCCTACTTGTTCGTATAAAAAAATCAACTCAATAATTTTATGTGAAAGGGTCTTGACAGACAGACAAACGGGCAAACGAGTGATCCTATAAGGGTGTTACTTAAGAGGTATGAAACCCTGAAATTATAGTGTTATATTCAGTTGAGTTTCTCGCATAGAGACCTCACCTCAGTAAGGAGTTAACTAAAATATCGCAACTATGATCTCATTTCAATTCCGTTTGCATGCGATAGCTTGATAATGAGCTCTCCACTGCAGACGTTATCGATACTGCTTAGTTTGGAAACACTGGACTGTTCAGTTACTTGTCTATCTATCTATCCATTCAGACTGTATCCACCAACTGCAGGATACCTTCCAATCTTGTGCGAGTCTCATCCAGGTCTTTCCTACATACTCGACAATTACTTGTGGAACAAATTATTTAATTATCACGATATATACAACAAAGTCGCTGCCTGTGTCTGTGTGACCCATATTGGAACAAATTAAATAGAATAGAATAGAAAACTCTTTATTGAAACACTACAAACATACAGCAAACTTAAAACTATAACACAAAATCACGACATAAGTGTAACAATTTGGCGGTCTTATCACCAATTGTTCGCTTAGTAAATAATTATCAGTACATAATATTATAGAACAAAGTCGCTGCCCGTGCTTATCTATCCCTTTGTATTATGTATGCTTAAATCTTTAAAACTACGCAACGAATTTTGATGCGGTTTGTTTAATAGATAGAGAATAGAGTGATTCAAGAGCAGGTCAGCAGACTAAATATAGAAGGCAGGAATATGCCACCCTAGCTTCACTAAACATCATGGAACACAGTCATAATACAGACAGGAAAAGAGTCGTAGCCGTCAATTAATGGAATTAGGCGTAACTCTGCGGAAATCCATGATAGTTCAGATTATATTATTACTTGCTGCGCCCAGCGGTTTTATCCGTTGTACTGTAACAGTAGCCTATGTATGATTCCAAGATCCAAGCTATTTCTATACCAAATTTCAGCTCAATCGATCCACCTGTTTAAGCGTAAAGAAGTAACAAACATACACACTCACAAACTTTCGCATTAAGAATATAAGTGTGATTAGGTAATAATATAACGAATAATTGGTCGAAGTAGCAGTGATATTTAAATTTACCGATTTCCAACCGTAATAAAAACTTGCATTGTCTCCTCACCTATAAAATCCTATCGAAATAAATAATTAGTGGGACGGTTTCACGTCCGCTTGAAGTTAATAATCGTTTGGCACTTTAATAAACGGGTAGTTACACGCGATCTGTTCACGATACAGCCTTATTAAGGCTGCGGCACACTGGGAGAATTAGGTGTGGGGCACACTGGAATCCTGCTCATAAAACGTGAAAGTTTGTATGAAAGTATGGATGGCTGGATGTATGTTTGTTACCCTTTCATGACTTTACGATTGAGCTGAAATTTGGCTTTGAGATAGCTTAGGGCTTAGACCCTGGAATAACATATAGGTTACAGTACAGCGGGTAAAACCGCTGGGCACAGCTAGTCTAAATCTATATATAAAAGGAAAGAGTGACCGATTCCTAGCTTATGCTCGCAGCTTTGCTCGCGTGGAGAATTCTTTCCTTAGCGGAGGTCTACGTCATAAATGTTATCCCTTTTCCAAATTTCAACCCCATCGGTAAAGTGGTTTGGGTTATACGTTGATAGATCAGTCAATCATTCAGTCAGATAAATGAGTAACTCTTTTGTTTTATATATTTATATCGAATTAATAATCAACTTTTTAAAAATATCTGAAGGCATTAAGATTTACTCATAGCATTTAAATTTACCAATACGAATTAATCACTCGTAAATCTCTAGATGTGCCACCGCCCTATTCTATCTAGTTCGGTTCGTATTTGCTCTCGTTAAGTCACTGGCGTTGAACCTCGATAATTACTGGCCTACAACCGGGATCCGTTCAGACCTAATAACTACAGTTCGGTGGGAGTTGGTATTTGGGTGGTACCACAAAAATTGGCGCTAGTTTACTTGGTTCTCATAGAAAGGATTTATTAATGATCAATAAAACGGTATAATATATAAGACCGGCTTTTAATCTGGAGACCCTGGGTTCGAATCTCTGTGTGTGGCAAAAAGTTCGCCTGGTCGCTACTGTGTTTCGGAAGGCACGTAAAACTGTGGGTCCCGGCTGTTTCCTATAAGATATATAGGAGGCAGTTGTTAGGTCATGTTGCAGGCCCTGTAGTAATCTCGGCGACCTGAAACTGTAACATATAGGTTCGCCATACAACCTATAAATTGTGATTTGACTCTGACATTGTAGGTAGGGTAACCTGTTCTGTTGGACACCATGCTAAAGGGACAGCCACTCCCAATCTCATTGTGCTCTTACTAAACGTCATTTACTTTTGAAGTTAGACAAGAGTTGCTACTCTTAAACAGTGCTTACTACTGCTCGTTACAGTGTGCTAAGTCCGCAGTCAATAGGTACTAGAGGTCTAACGTAAAATTAGCAGTAGTAGTCAATAAAACGCCTGCCAACTGATCAGTAAACATGAGTGGCTGCGAGACTGATTGTCCCCCGTGACGTCATACTAATTCTGTTAGAAGAGAGGATTTGATTTGTATAGAACTAACATGGCCCAGGGTCGAGCCTAGCTTCGACCATTATATCTAGCCCTGGATTTACACTAGGGGCAGTTGGGGAGTCCATCCATTTAAACCCGATTAATCGGGTTAAAATTTATTTATTTTGCCTGAGCAGTGATGTGCAAACATTACTGTGCTCCGGTAGGAGGGCACTGTAGCTAGTGAAATTACTGGGCTAAAGAGTCTTAACATCTTATGACTCTTGAGTAAGAAGCGTTGGTGCAGTGCTCCTAGAATTTCACATAATTGTGAAATCCTAGGTAACACTGTACTGATTATGGGCAGCCGTTATCTCTTAACATCAGGAGAGCGTCTTGCTCGTCTTCTACTTCAACACATAAAAAAAAAAAATATATTTCGCGCCCCTTTAGTAGTTTGAATTTTAAGAGGAAGCGGAAGGAGCGAACTGTACGCATTTTTCGTTAAAAAAATATAAAATTTTTATGCCCCTTTTATTATCTGACTCACAGAAGTAGGATGTAAAATTTCTGTGGTGGGGCGCCATTTTCTTCGGTGCCCATGGCGGCGCAAGGGCTAAATCCGGCCCTGATTATATCCGTGAGTTTAGTCGTTTGTTAACATGGTTAATATCGAACTAACATAAGCCGATATTAAGCTTTTTCATCATCATCAGCCAATGTTCATCCAAAGCTGGACATAGACCTCCCCCGTGGCACGCCACTCAACTCGGTCCATCGTCTTTCATTACCACCCATCCCCAGTGACCCTCCGGGTATCATCGCCCCATCTCGCCCATGGGTTAAGCTTTTTACATACTTTTATTTAGTTTCACCTGTCCTGTCGTCTGTATATCTTGCAAGTTAAATTTGATCCACTTCCCGGTTTCCGATTGAGCTGAAATTTCGCATGCATGTATAAATTGCATGACAATGCAATATTATGACATAGAGTTGATTTGCTAATGGAGCTGGAAGGTGGCCAGTGGAACTTCGGAATAGAAAATTATTTTCCAATTCAATAATTTGGATGCATTCATCATGTCGTGCTGCGGGATATTTGTAATCTAGATCTTAAAATGATCAGACAAAACTTTAAAAAATACTGTCCACTTTTTCTGAAAAACTAGATCAGGTATGTAGTTAAATTTTCTGATTTATTATTTGGTCGTTCTCTCCCAATCTATTTCCACGAGTCAGAACTAGATTAGGCGATAGCGGTGTGAACTAATCGATGGTAGACTGGTTAGACTAGACCTGTGGCCTATACCTAGGTTACTAGGTCTCTCATGTCGCCAATAAATTCACTTGTGTGTACAATGCTTTATGTTGGATTCGGATGCTATTTTAACAAGATATAACTTTTATTAACAACATTATGATGCCTTTTTGATCCCCTCATATTACATTGTTTTTTTTTAAGGATACACTCCTAAGTCGCATTAAAAATTTATCTAAATCTGTCAAGTGGTTTTCAAATAATATGCATCACGCCTTTACTTATTGAATAAGAGCTTGAACTTAAAAAAATGGCTGATCAATAGATAATAGATATGCCACAATAAAATCTTCAAACCCCTCACATGTGTGGAAATTTGTTATCCAAATGCAAAATCTCCTAGCATCAGCTCAGCTAATCGGCCGGACTATTAGTATGATTGGAAAGTGAAGGTAAAATCTTGATCCATTTTTCATCCACCTATCTTTAGAGACGGTCAGATTAAACACATTACAGCCATTGCAAAATCAACCTTAACCCAATAACCATAAAGCACTGCAAACTCAACAAAAACTTCATGGCAACCATAAAATCTTAGCATACCGTACCAACCCTACCATAAACAGAAACAAAAGCATATAAATATCGACCTTGAACACAAGCAATTAAGGGTCAAAATGGAACTACGAAGTCACGTCGTACATCAATCTAATCAAGGAAATTGGGGACCAGAAATATAGGCGTACAAAAGGTGCTTTTCGTTTCCGTATTTATTTCGTGGGGCTAAGATTTTTTGTACGGAAATCGAAAATTTCTTGGGCCAAGAATAACGCTGGAGTAAATCAAGTTTTAGTACCTTTGGAAGGCCCAAATTAACTTTTAAAGGTTTTTTTAAAAAATATACAAAAATGAAGCGTTTTACAATGAAAATGAAGCGGTGGTGGTTAAGAGGTTTTGTAGAGTAGAATAACTCTTAAGAAATAGTTAAGTACTTTTATCAACATAATATTATGACTAACTTAAAACTAGTGGTAAGTAATCGGCGTTATGTAGTGTTATTCTAGATCACCAAGTTCAAATTCCGATTATTATAGTAAGTTACGAGTACGAGTAAGTGCGGTTTTTCCACTAGCAGTATTTAGTAGCAGTATAGTGAATAGTGGTATGCTTCGGCCGAGGCTAGTTCCCACCCACTGGACAAAACCGTGTGTACGATTGTGTTCCGAGTTTCGGTGAAGTCAAGGAGGGATTTATCCCGCCTACTAGGTTTAGTTTTAGTCTCTTATCATCTTCGGCCTCATCTTAAAAAAATACTTATCAACATCCCCGTTCTCTATTTCGCGGTCATGTTACCCAGTAATAAGTTTATTAATAGTATAGATATTCTGTGTTTTTGTATATTTTGTAATTCATCTCAGATAGATTTTTTTTTCACCATCGGAAAGTAGAGATTTCAACGAACAGAAACCATGCCAACTTTTTGAAAAAAGCTGATATTTGGCGGGTGAATTTTCGATTGAAAATTAGGGTGTTCTAATAAGGTGAAAAAATAAATATTTTTGATCAAATAAATTACAGCGTATTTGGGACATAAAAAGGTAAGTTTTCACCAAATTTCGTTAAAAAAAAATTTTTTTGTAAAAGATACATATAAAAAACCAAAAACTTGGTTTTTTGAATTTTTCACATAAATTTTGAGGTTATGTGAAAAAAGTGTATATACAAAAGTTTTAGATCTTTTTATTACCTACAACTTTGCCATTTAACTTTTTTCGATAGGACTTTTAGTTTTGCCGGAAATCGAGAAAAACCATTTTTTACCCTTAAAAACTCACCCCCATCCCCTTCCCGACCTCAGATCGCCCGTAAATTATTTTTCCTTTTATTTTTATAATATTCCCCTCTTTTTCTAATGGGTTTCATCCTACTATTATTTTTTTTCACTTTTTATTATTTTTAAAGGCTTCTACCCTGGTCAATACAGGCTGTACCTAGTGTGGGGTTAATTAGTTAAGTAAGCACTAACACACCGCACGGCATAAAAATGTTTGAACTATTATAAAGTTTTGTTGTTCCTATTATGCTGAAATAAATATTTTTTCATTTTCATTTCATTTTTTTTGTGTATCCATGTGTTATGCGGTTTAATTTTTTCATTAAGTAAAGTAAAGTAAAATCATTTATTCACCAAAGATTTACACAAGTATAAAATGGAAAAGGAAATACAGATATTAAGTGGAATTTATTGTTATTAGGTGCATTTTATATAACTTAATTAATAAATTTAACTTTGGCAAATGGGCATAAGCTCAGCATAATGTTGTGGAGAAGTCCACAACGCTGATTTTCAGCTTAAACCCTGACTCATGTATAACACAAAACAAAATGCATTCTACAATACAATCAAATTGTTATTTTTACGACAACAAAATCAACATTTATTGTGAATTAAAAACCAAACAAAAGAAGAATTACAAAAACCAACTATCAAGCTAGAAAGAAACATAAAAATAATTATCTGTATACACATTGCAGCCTGATTTGTCTTTCATTAAGTGTATGAGTGTTGAGTGTGGGTGTGAGTATGTGTGTGTGTGAGGGGAGTACAGCACAACTTACAAATAAGGATGGCACTGCCACTCAGCCAAAACAATGATATAACTCAATAAAAATTATTCGGTAGTGTGATGAATCAAAACAAAAAGTGTTTTCTATTCTATTTTAAATAACCTTAAAGAGGTCGAAGTCAACATAAGTCAAATAAAATCTAAATATAACGAAATCTTCCAGCACGAATTAAGCAAATCGATTAATGAAGTAAATGTCCGAATGGGGTCAGCTCGTGTCCAAATAAAATGACATTATGGCGGAGTTATACCGGTGTACGGTGTACATTGCTGGTTTGAATTCTCCATTTATTTACTAACCAAAAAGTGAAATTAAAGAAGTTTCATGTCTTTAATGTTACTATTGGACACGCGGTAGCTTCGTATCGAATAACATGCATGTACCTATTATTATACATATTATAAACTTTCTCTTGAAACGCTTTTTTTTTTGTTTTTTATGTCATGACGAGCAAGACGCTCTCCTGATGTTAAGAGATAACGCTGCCCATAATCAGTACAGTGCTACTTAGGATTTCAAGGAACACTGCACTAACGCTTCTTACTCAAGAGATAGATGAGATGAGATTAAGACTCTTTAGCCCAGTAATTTTCATAGGTAATTTCACATGCAACTGATGTATAAATCGGATGACAATGCAATATTTTTATATGATATTGAGCTGATCTGATGATGGAGCAACAAGGTGGTCATAAGAACTTCGTAATTAAACGACGCAATCCCATTGAGTTTGGGTTCATTTTATTCGTCTCGAGTACTTTGGTTTGGTTGCTAGATGGTAATTTATTATTTGTGTTTGTCGATGTTTTTAAATTTATTATTACCATCTCAAAGCTTGTTCTTGAAAAGTTTTTTTTTATTTCAGAAAACAGCAATGTATTCAAAACTACGATATTCCGCCACATGTGACGTCATTAAGTGCGGGGTCGCGGGAACATCGCGTGATTTGTCCCAAACAATAACACGTTTTAACGTTCACGTAAGGTTACGTTCTATTAAAGCAAACATTTTAATATAATTTTCTTGTTAAGTCTTAGGCAAATTCACTGATTTTTTATTGATGTCTGAACAACTTGTAAAACATAATCAAAATGAGTAAACAAATAAAAAATGTCAGCCACCTTAATTTTTCTTCACTTGATTGTCAAGAAGAGATCACTAAGACCGCCAAACAACCGTGGCGTCATTGTTCTTGCTTCAGTTTAGTATTCCGTTTCAAACTCCATTGAATATAAACTTATTGGTCGCAACATCCCTTTGTAAAAAAAAACATATCACTGTACCTTTAATGCTGAAAGCACACTTATCCGTATCGATCGCGCCGTAAAAATAGAATTTTGAAATCTTTATATTATGAACTAGCTTATACTCGCGGCTTTGCCCGAGTGGCAAAATCTTTTCTTAGCGGATCTCTACGCCTAGCCTTAAAAGCTATTTGTATGCCAAATTTCAGCCAGCGGTTTGGCCTGTGCGTTGATAGATCAGTCAGCCACTCTTTCCTTTTATATTTAGAATGTAATGAAAACTCGCACATTTGCCGGAATCGAATCGTCCGAATCAGAAGAAGATTTCCTATACAATAATTCTTTCAGTGCGGTCAATGCAGATAGATGTGCAAGCACCATATTACTACTTAACATTATATTACTTCACAACAGAGGGCCAATCCGCCACGGGATTAGTAACCTAGCGTCGGCTCCACTGTTGACTTTACCAACAAACTGTTGTTGTTGCCCAACTTTGTCGTAAATTGTTCCCAACAACGAAAACTATACAATAAATACTTGTATTTAGTTACACTATAATTGTGTTAACCGGTTTTAACTTCGTGATATTTAAGGGCGTAACATTTTACTGTGAAACGCCCTTTTGAGAATTTAATATCCTAATAATTCCTACTATTTCTACTAATATAATAAATGTAGAGTAATTTTAGGTACATTTTGTTATGTGGCCACAATAAAGAGTAACTCTATTCTATTCTAAATGCTAAAAATTTGGTAGTTTTATAATGAAGTAGGAAAAAACAACACTCTCTTCAGAATAATCAGAGATAACGCTGGCCATAAATTATACAGTGCCACCGAGGATTTCAATGATGTTAAATTCTAGATGCACGCTTTTTACTCAAGAGTCATATACCTAATTATAAGATGATGAAACTCTTCAGCCCAAATTTTACTAGCTACAGTGCCATAATACCAAAGCACAGTATTGTTTCCACATCGCCTCTCACTGCTCAGGGCTCAGGCAGAAGAATAACTGGAGGTTAACAATCAGATGCACATAGTACCTATAATATTTTGTGGCGTCTGTGGCCCAGTGGTCATACGTCCGGCTTTCAATCTGGAGACCCTGGGTTCAAATCTCAGTGTGTGGCAAAAAGTTCGCCAGGACGCTACCGTGTTTCGGAAGGCACGCAAAACTGTGGGTCCCGGCTGTTTCCTATAAGATATGTAGGAGGCAGTCGTTAGGTCATGTTGCAGGCCCTGTAGTAATCTCGGCAACCTGAAACTGCAACATATAGGTTCGCCACACAACCTATAAATTGTGATTTGACTCTGACAGTGTAAGTAGGGTAACCTGTTCTGTTGGAGTATAAACCCCAATTATTATTATGTTTATTATTATTGGAATTACGAAATAAGGGCATGATAATATACTTAATACTTTTCCTACACATAAAAAGGACTATACCTAGGTTTGTCCTCAAAATTTCTCCGTAAACACTGTCAGATTTTGTAATTATTTATTGGCTTACATTTACTCAAAATTTTCAGCTCTTTTTATTTTTTTTAAAGTTAAATTCATTTCGCCATTAACGCCAAATGATTATAATTAGAGATTACAGTCATACCTACCGTGTTTAACCTACATTTGGTTATCAGATTTGGATCACACGGAACCTGCAAGTTGACTGCTTAGAATGGTGGCACACACAACAAATGTGTGGTAACTTATTTTTAAAAGCTTTTATTTACTTTCACCTGTCTGTTGTCTGTCTGTAATCAAATCATGCAAGTTTAATTTGATCCACTTCCCAGTTCCTGATTGAGCTGAAATTTTGCATGCATGTATAAATCGGATGACAATGCAATATTATAATGACATCGAACTGATCTGATGATGGAGCTGGAAGGTAGCCATAGAAACTCCGTAATTAAACGACGCAATCCCGTCGATACTTTATGCTGCTAGATGGTAATAATATTAAAAACTTGTTTTTAAAAAGTATTTTTAAATTACACTTGTTTCTTTAAAAAATATATATGTGAAATTTAAAAAAAAATATTTAAAAACAAACTTTTATTATTATTACCACATAGCACCAAAGTACTCGTGAAGACGAATCGAATGAGCCCAATCTCCATCGGCGTCGTTTAATTACGGAGTTCCTATGGCCACCTTCCAGTTCCAACAGACAGGTGAATATAAATAAAGCTTTATATAATAACAAGTGAAATTTAAAAAAAACTTTTTAAAAACAAGCTTTTATTATTATTACCATACAGTACTCGTCAAAACGAATCAAATGAGCCCAAACTCGATGGGGTTACGTTGTTTAATTACAGAGTTCCTATAGCCACCTTCCCGCTCCATCATCAGATCAGCTCCATGTCATAAAAATATTGCATTGTCATTTGATTTATACATGGATGCAAGTTTTCAGCTCAATCGGACACCGGGAAGTGGGTCAAATTTAACTTGCTAGATTTGATTACAGACAGACAGACAGACAACAGACAAGTAAAAGTAAATAAAAGCTTGTAAAAAACCAAGCGTTTCGTGTAGAACCAACGGCCAGCCCGTTGAAACCGAAAATGTAAGACCAATAAAACATATGTATATGTATATTTATTTTCAAACGCCGCCTTAGAGCTACCAATGGATGAATTAATGATTTAAATAATATCGAAGTTGCATTTGATTTTGTACTGGTATCACATGGTTTTTCAAGTTTTTTTTTAAATACAAATATAACTTTTTTAAAATACATGTCCAATTTTTTTTTTATATTCTTCATTATGTACAGAAAAAAATGTTTTTGTCTTCAACCCTATTGTCAAAATATCTATCTCTCAGTGTGCAAACACCCTAGCCGGATATTCTTAGTTACCAGGCATGTTTACGGTGCAACTTATTACTTGGAGCATAACAAGTTAGCGCCAACTTGAAGTTACGTGTAAGCTAGCACGTGTCTCGCGTGACGTCAACATTTTTCAAATTAACTTATGATTTTTTTGCCGTGTGGCAACACTGGCGTAAACCGCCAAAAAATCTTAGAATTAATTTTTAATATTTTTAATTAAGTAATTATTAGTTTTTAACAGTAAATTTACCTAAATCAATTGTGTTTCAACTTAATATAAGTAAATCTGTGTGTAAAGTGAAAAGAGTTGACTTTATGACAACATAACCTCATCACCAAACAGAGGCCCGAAACGACGCCGAAACCTGGATTCTGGAGGAAAATACATGAAACCCGGGGAGTATTTTGTGAAAATTAACACATCAAAATTAATGTTTCCTAGGAACTTTACTCATATACATAAAAAAAATCACCTTATGATTATTGACAATTGAAAATTTTGTCGCCGGTTTCTAGCACTCAATTTTTGCATAAATAAACAGAATAACTACTAAATGGAATGGTACAGGTCGCGTCACATAAAAAGAACGCTGGCGCGTAAGCTGCGCAGTCAACGATTTATCGATCTATTGAGTGGTATGAGGGGAGCGCGGGGCGGGTGAACGCCGCACGGGCCACGGGATTGGCGCGTCAGTCGTCCTTGGCTTCCCTCCCGGTGTTCACGTCACTTTCATTCACAAAGTACTATCGCGCTCAAAAGTTTTTAATTACAATATAGTTTTACACAGACAAGTGAGAAAAATGATATATGACGTTTATAGTTTTATGAAGAAAGAAGCTGATAGTAATACAGTTGATAATTTAAAACAGTGCATAAAACGGACTGCAATGGCAACAAAATGTTCTGAATCTACAGTGAGGCGAATTGTAAAAGGCGCAAGAGATTCGGAATTTCTTATTGTTTTTCGAACTCCCGGCAAAAATAAAAGAAATAAACAAAAACCAATTACAGATATTGACAGTTTTGATCAGGGTGTTATTAAAAGAGTCATTCACAATTTCCATATCACCGAAAAAGAATTGCCTACTATAAATAAGTTAAGAAAGAAGTTGCAGGATGACCTTAATTTCAAAGGATCGGCAGCAAGTCTCAGAAGAATAATAAAAACCTTGGGTTTTAAGTGGAAAAGAACAGAAACCAATAGAAAATTGTTAATTGAGCAATCACAAATAAGATTACAAAGAATTGAATATCTGAAAAAGATTAAAAAATATAGGGAGGAAGAAAGACCCATCATTTATACAGATGAGTCATATGTCGATAGTTCCCATGCTGCTCATCATTCATGGACAGACGGCTCCACCAAAGGCAATAAAAAACCATTATCGAAAGGTAACCGCCTGGTTATAGTGCATGCGGGTGGAGAAGGAGGTTTTGTACCGAACGCTTTGCTAACATTCAAAGCTGGTACAAAAAGCGGCGACTACCACGACAATATGAATTCAGAGAATTATGAGCGCTGGCTCCGCACTCAACTGATACCGAATTTACCAGCTAACTCAGTAGTGGTAGTTGACAATGCTTCATACCACAATAAACTACAAGATGCTGCACCAATCTCTACGACTAAGAAAGCAGATATGCAAAACTGGCTCCGCCAAAAAGGAGTAGAATTTGAAGGATCCATGTTAAAGCCGGAGTTGTATAATTTAATTTAAAAAATCAAAGACCAGTTCAAAAGATTTCATATCGATGCCATATTAAAGGACGCAGGCCATGATGTGCTTCGATTGCCTCCATACCACCCGGATCTAAATCCGATAGAGATGGCCTGGTCCCAAATTAAAGGATATGTCTCCGGCAAAAATGTAAGTTGGAACCTTACACGAATTACTGAACTAGTAAATGAAAAAGTAAATTTAATGGGAGCAACAGAGTGGGTGAAATTATGCACCAAAGTTAAGGAAATAGAGGCTGAATATTATAAAAGCGATCACGTGGTCGACATGATGACGGAAACATTCGTCATTCACGTAGGAGATGATGATTCCGAATCAAATGAAGAAGAAAGCTCGAGTAGCGACAGCGACGACGCCGAGGAGGATGAGATGGATACCACTAGCAACATCGCATCCACATCTGGTTTTCAAGTGACCGACGACGACTTAATGGAAGGAGTTTCAAAATTACCCTAATTTTTGTATTAACCCACTTGTTACCGAGATTACTTTTTGTGTGTCTCATTGCTACGAAATTTGGATATGTGCGTAGGTATTTAGGTGCTCTAATATCTAGGAAAATTCAAATAAAATTTCCAAATGTTTTGGAAATCCGGGAAAATGGTGTTCTTTATAAAGGCCAATAGTAAAATCCACTGCTATGAAGAGTGGACTTAAGTAAGAAATATAAAACAAACGAAAGGCTTGTTTTTGTTATGTATTTTATTCTTTGGTGCATTTAAAATATTTGTATTTTTTTTTATAATTGCACTTGGTGCAATTATAAAAAAAAAAAAACGTGACGTCACAAAAATTGCATAATTCTATGTTTTTTTCGTGATAAACAAAACAACACGCTGGTTTTTTTTCTTGGTATTTTATAACATAATGGTTACCTTCAAACTAGAAAAGTTGCTGAAAATTCTTTTTCATCCCCCCATCTCGGAAAGTGACATGAATCACAGGATTTTTGTTTAGATGCGGGCCTTTATAAAGGACGATAGTAACAAGTGGGTTAAATGTATTTTCCTTCCTGAAATAAAAATATTTACTAAATTAAAAATGTTTTAATACTAATAAATAAATTCCATCTAATACATTTTGAATAGGTAATTAGGCACAGTTACCAATGTGGTCACCAATAAATATCTAATATAAAAAACCGCGATCGAAAAGCTATTTAAAATGAAATAGGCCTAGTAGTTTTATGCGTGAGTGTACCCATGCGCAAGCTCATCCCCGCCACTTTCTTCCAGCGTTCTTTTTATGTGACGCGACCTATAAAACGGCTACAATCAGCTGGAAATTAACCATAAAACTGCACTACAGACAGATTCCTTTACAAATAAATCTTTTAATTACATTATTTTATACTATCAAGTGTGAGTAAAGTACCTACCTACATTGACACTATTAAAATTAATAATTTTTTTTATATTTATTCATTAATATTTTGTGATAACATCCTATTATGAATACCTAAAAATAATATTGTTGCAGAAACAGATTGCATTGTGTTATCTGTAGATGAAATCCAGCCCATTTTAATAACTTAAGCTCTGTAAATATTAAATATCATCATACCTAATATTTCCATTGTTCCAGTATCCAGTTTATGCTTTAAATAACTTTATAAATTGAGGTTGGCTTAAAGAGGGTGCACTTTAACCATTAATTTATACTGCTTACTTTATGTACATTAAAATAGTGCATTGTAAAATAATATTGTTAGCACAGAACATTTGGCACAGTCATTCTCACTAAAGTGCTCAAGCTTGTGGTGGCATCATCTGGTGGGCCGCCCTCTTCCCTCAAATATGGTTGAGGAGGACGGCGCTGGCAGGTGTGTCAACTCGTGAACGGGTGCCGCAAGCGGGGGCTGGTCTGGGCCAAATTGTTCTCTGCTGTCATAAAATTATTTATATACCTAGTTTTATTTTCTTTAATAAACCACGGATCTAGCTATTAACTTGAATAATTATTGTTTGTTAACATAACCATATAATGCTGAAAATACTATAAATCATTATTGATATAAATGGTCAAAGTGAACCCTAATGTTGTATGACTGCGCTATTACATGAGACATACAGGAAGGTGACCAAATCTTTACCTTTTCAAAGTACTTAAAGAAATTATTAATAACTTTCAGAAGCTGCACCATGATGACCCGCAGAGCTGCTGTCAGAGACATGGAGCAGCAACTTAGGGCTGCAGTACTGGAACTCAAAACCTGCAAGGACCTCAATGAGCAACTACTCAGAGAGAGAGAAGATAGTGAGATTGAGGTTCAGCGGATTGTTTCAAAAAATGCTGACCTAAAGGATGAGTTGGCCGAGCTGGACATTAAATACACAGAATCATTAAACAAATGTGACCAACTACAGACCATTGTGCTTTCCTTTGATGAGTGTGGACTTACCTATGTGAAGACTCTAAGCCGTGTAAAAGACCTTGAACGCGAACTAGACACTGCTCAGTTGACAATATTAGAACTACAGTCAAAAATTGATGTTCAACAGGTTGCCCACACACAATGCATGTACAATGAGATAGTAGGTGGTGAAACTCAGTGCCCTCAATCTTTAGACATTATCGACCTCACTAGTGAAACATCTTGTGTTTGCTCAGCTCCTATATTTAAAAGTCATAAGAAAATTAAAAGATATATAAGAGTTAAGAAACTGGTCCGGAGGTATACACAAAAATTAAAATGTAAAAAATATTTTACAAAAAATGTAAGACTAATTAAAAATAAATTTAACTTAGAAGAACAACTCCAAAATTGTATAGAGGAGTTAGAAATATTAAAACAAATATATGATAAGGACATACTGGCACTACGCTCCGAGCTGTTGCAAAGGGAACACTCACTCCAAGATATCTTCAAAAGCTACGCTACCACTCAGACTCAGCTAGCAGAACACTACAATACTGTCATAGACCTAGTGCAGTTGGCAACAACTAATACAGAGTGTATGTCATCTATATGTGACACCCACATCCTGTCACAACCGCATATGTCACCGGTGCCTGACTCACAGTCACCGCCATGCACTACTCCTGCGGCGGCTCAGAGGGTAGATGATTGTACAAATAATAGTAGTAAACATAAGGTATTTGTGTATTCTGATGAAATCAATGTAGGTTTAGGTCCATTATTAGGTAATGAGTCTAGTTGTGATGTCACCAATTTATGCTTCCCTGGTGCGTCATATTCACAAATATGTAGTAAAATAAAAGCAAATTCCTGTATTAACAAAAACACAATTGTAATAATAATGATAGGACATAGTTTAAGTATTGACAAAAGGGAGATTATTAATAACATAACCTCTCTTCTTGAAATTGATTGTTCTAGGATCATTTTGTGTGCTCTCCCTTATTCTTCATCATTAACGTCAGATCAAAATAAGCACATACATGTCCTTAACAATCTGTTTCATAATTTGACATGTCGTCATAGTGACAAACTTTTATATTTTGATAGTAATAAGTTTATTACTAATTTTTATTTGACTTCGAATAATATGTATTGTTCGAAAAAATCTATGTTAACTATTGCCAAATTGTTGGCATATAATATACACATAGTTATAAGTAGTATAACTAAGTTTTATAATGACTCCACAGTGGTTAGTATATTATGTACTAATGAATTCACTGTGGAACAAAATTTAAACTAAATCATGAGACAACAGAGGGCGGCAATAATACATTAAATCTATTTTATCAAAATATAAATCGCTTCTCTGGCAAAATAAATGATATTGAGCTGTTATTAGATAAATTTAATTATGACATATTATGTTTTTGTGAAACTTGGTTGAAAAGCGACAAAATGGCATTTAATGTAAATAATTTTCAAGTAGCTAGTACGTTCAACAGAACATCCGCCGAGGGAGGTGGTTCCATTATACTGTTAAAAAAATGTATTAAATATAAAGAACGAACTGACATTGTCGGCTGTTCTGTCGAACGCACTTGCGAGGTGGCTTGTGTTGAGGTTGGAAGGCACATACTACTATGTGTGTACAGGCCGCCAAGCTCAAATTTCTCGGCATTTTTATCTGCAATGGAAACTATACTTAATAAAATATCAAGGAGCAATAAATCGATAATTGTCTGCGGTGACTTTAACACTGATATATTGGTAGAATCCTCAGATAAAATGAATTTAATTAGCCTCTTCAATTCCTTTGGCATGAAATACTTATTCTGTGAGCCTATAAGAGTAGCCGGCAATTCCTCGACCTGTATCGATAATATTTTTACTAACTGTGAATGTAATAACTTAACGTTAACATCAGGTATTAGGTCCGATCATAGAGCACTCTCATTAGGATTTGAAACCAATCATACTAAAAGTAAGACTGTTATTGAGCATAGGCCGCTCACTAAGTATAGATTAGAAAAACTAAATACCAGCGTAGAGGTAAACCTAGCAAATACTGACCTCACCGCGGAGGACCCTAATATTAATTACGAAACCATGTTCTCAATAATAAGTAAAGAATTCAAGGAGATATGTCCTAAGAGGAAATTACAGGGTAATGGTAAACTAGAGTTTGCCGACTGGGCCACAAAGGGAATAAGAATAAGCCGAGATAATATGTACCAATTGTACAGCGATAAAGCCCATAATAATTCAGAGTCCTTTGTAGAATATGTTAGATGTTACTCAAAGACTTTCAAAGCCGTCTGCATCCAAGCTAAAGCCTTGATGATTAGAGATAGAATAAGCAAATCAACCAATAAAGTTAAGGCAGTTTGGAATACTATTAATAGAGAGACGGGTAAAAGTAAAACTAAGGATACAGAATATAAATTATTACAAAATAATCAATTAATATCAAGTTCTGAAGAAATTGCAAATATCTTTGCGGACTTCTTTTCTAACATCGCGTTAAATTCAACTAAGTCACTTGACTCTTCTCCCGACTTAGCAGTAACTTATCTAAAGGAAAATTTTAAACATGATATACCTGACTTTTCCTTTACACATGTATCGGCAAATTATGTTAGAAAAACGTATAAAAGCCTAAATGTAAAAGCCACTGAAGACCTCTGGGGCCTATCGGTTAAATTGGTAGAGTCGCTTATAGACACCCTTGCTCCTTACTTATCAGAATTGTTTAATTTGTGTATAGATAAAGGCACATTTCCGGACCTGATGAAAGTTAGCAAAGTCACCCCAATCTTTAAATCGGGATGCAAAACTGATCCCTCTAACTATAGGCCGATCTCGGTACTTCCTGTCTTGAGCAAAGTCTTTGAAAAAATGATGCTGCACCAACTGCTGTCTCACTTCAATCAATACAAAATATTACATAAAAGTCAGTATGGTTTCACCAAGAGTAGATCTACGACAGATGCAGGTAGTCACCTTATGACTCTGATCCTTCAGGCTTGGGAGAGTTCACAGGATGCTATTGGCGTATTCTGTGACCTTTCCAAAGCTTTTGATTGTGTGGATCATAGCACACTGCTGAGGAAGTTGGAGGTATACGGAATTCAGGGAAATGCCTTGAACTTGGTTGAATCTTACTTGTCAGACAGACAGCAGAAAGTGGATATTGGCGGTGTCATTTCATCAAGCCATCCTGTTAGAATAGGAGTGCCACAGGGGTCAATCCTTGGTCCATTCTTGTTTCTGGCATATATAAATGATCTCCCTTACATGGTTAAAGACCTAGCAGACATCGTTTTATTTGCCGATGATACCTCGCTAATATTTAAAGTGGATAGGAAAGATAGTGAGCTTATACATGTAAATAACGCGTTAATAGTAATATCTAAATGGTTTGCAGCTAACAATCTGTTATTGAATGCGAAAAAGACTAAATGTCTGAAATTTTCATTACCTAACGTTAGGTACATAGAATCTAATATAGTTCTTGACGGTGAAATACTAAAGCTTGACAATGCAACTTTGTTCCTTGGCATGAATATAGATTCTAAGCTACAATGGGGTAATCATATTAATGTATTGTCAGGGAAATTGAGCTCTGCAGCATATGCGGTGTATAAAATCAGGCAACTATCAGATGTAGCTACAGCGAGATTAGTTTACTTTGCATATTTCCATAGTTTAATGTCATACGGTATTTTACTGTGGGGGTCAGCAGCAGATATTGAGACTATTTTCATACTGCAAAAGCGTGCAATTCGTGCCATCTATGAGATGCGCCCAAGAGACTCTTTAAAGGAGCTCTTTAAAGAGATAAATATACTGACCCTACCATCTTTGTACATTTACGAAAATATTATGTATGTCAGAAAAAAATTAGATAAATTCAAGTTAAATAGTGACACTCATAGCTTTAATACTAGAAATAAGAATAAGTTAGCTGTACCTCGATTCAGATTGTCCAAAACGAGCCATAAATCATTTTTAGGGAATTGTGTACGTTTTTATAATAAAATCCCTGATGAAATAACGGGGCTCACAGAAGGTAAATTCAAAAGCCGTGTTAAAGACATATTACAAAAGAAAGCCTATTATAAAATTAGCCAATACATAGAAGACAAAGATGCCTGGAAACCTCTGCAACCACCTGTAAATAAATTATGTAACCAAGATAATAATTGTAAACACATATTTAAAAAAAGCAATCCCTATGAGTTTCTTGCTCATTCTTCTCATAGAGGTGCCTTGCGAATGAGCGGTAGAATATTAAAATAAAATGTAAAATTGACTTGCAAAAGTGCTCCATTGTAGCCTATTTGAATAAATGAATTTTGAGTTGAGTTTGAGTTGAGAATTTTTAAGTTTAGTTGTTATTAAACCTTATTATTACAAGCTTTTATTTACTTTCACCTGTCTGTTGTCTGTCTGTTTGTCTGTAATCAAATCTTGCAAGTTTAATTTGACCCACTTCCCGGTTTCCAATTGAGCTGAAAATTTGCATGCGTGTGTAAATCGGATGACAATGCAATATTTTTATGACATCGAGCTTATCTGATGATGGAGCTGGAAGGATGGTCATAGGAACTCCGTTATTAAACGACGTAACCCCATCGAGTTTGGGCTCATTTGATTCGTCTTGACGAGTACTTTATGATTCTAGATAGTAATAATAATAAAAGCTTGTTATTAAAAAGTTTTTCAAATTTCACCTGTTTATTATGTCGCCTTAAAAAAAAGTCCAACGCGCAGAGGCCCTTTTTAGCTTTTAATATAAATGTAATGGGTGACACTTATTGGAGTCTGTCTGTGAGACCATCTATAGAAAATGGGCTCAAAGACAGTCTCCGCCAAGTGACAGGACTATTGCTAATTAATGGAAACTACTTGAACTAGGCTATGGATGAGCATTCTAAATGGATGGTTAATGAGGCTATTGCTAGGACTACGGCACCTGCCACTTCCGTCCCATTAGGAAATATATAGGCAGGTGATGACTTGCCACTCACTAAACGGGCCCCCATAAAGGCCGGCATTACATAGCCGACGAGAAGGGCAACGTTGGTGCAAGTGGCTGGAGGGGGAGAGGTGTCCCTGGACTTTAAACACGTAGGCCAACTCGCCACTTATGCTTCACATCCTCCCTCCGAGCAAAAAGCTCTTGCGACTCCACTCTGGCCGGCCAATGAATAATTATTATTATTATTGTTAGCCATGGTCGTCCCACTGCAGGGCAAAGGCCTCTCTACTTTTCTTCCACTTTTTGCAGTTTTGGGCTATTTCTGCCCAGTTTTTGCAAAAAGAGTTAACTCATCCCGCAATGTCCGTTTATTAAACCTTAAGAAATAATTTTTTTTACATAATTGTACAAAAAAAGGTAGATAATGGAAGGGTAGTTTATATGCTTAATAGCTGCTTTGGGCATTCTAGAAGTTATTTATAAATTATTATGTTGTTTTCTTAAATCTACATATTTGTAATTTAAAACCCCGAAAAACACCTTAGGTATTTTTTACAATAATAAGTGATAAAGTGTGTAATTGCCAGTTATTCTACCGCCTGAGCAGTGAGGTGCAAACTTTACTGTGCTTCGTAGGTGTACATTGTGTGTGTTCGGTAGGAGGGCACTGTGGCTAGTGAAATTACTGGGCTGAAAAGTCTTAACATCTCATGACTCTTGAGTAAGAAGCGTTTGCGTTGATGCAGTGTGCCCAGAATTATATACATCGATGTTAACTTCTAGGTGGCATCACTATACTAATTATGAGCAGCGTTGTATCGTACTATTAGGAGAACGTCTTGCTCGTTTTTTTTTACTTCTTCCTAAACAATGAATTAATTTTTAAAAAAAACCCCAACGCGACGTATATAAAATGTTTAATTCGCCATTTTATGGTAGAAGCCATCTTGGATTTTAAATTTATGATTATGCGTTATATTTTACAAGTTAAGCCCTTTCATTTGATACCCATATTGAAGGGGTTATGAAAGAAAAAAATAAGCCGCCATTTTTTAGCGGCGGCCATCTTGGATCGATTCGATCGATCGAAACATAGCTAAGAACACTCTTGTCTAATTCTACTTTAAAAAAAAAATGATCAAAATCCGTTAATCCGTTCGGGAGCTACGATGCCACAGACAGACACACACAGAGACAGACAGACAGGGACGTCAAACTACCCCGTCCGGGTATAACACCCCGTCGTTTTTGCGTCGGGGGTTAAAAAAATGCTTGAAAGAATAACTGGCAAAGATAATATTAAAGTACTTTCCCTGGCGGTCTCTGCATTAGAGGCCTACTACAAAACTCTTTTCGCACAAAACAAGAATTAGTATGAAAACTAAGTTGTTGAACCCAAATACACACCACAAACAAAACCTAAAACGATATTACTAACCCACGTTTAACCCTTAAATGAGTGAGCCACTTAAGTGTAAAAGTAAAGGCGATATAAGTCTAATAAGGCCCGAGCGGACGCGCGAGGCATAGTAATATGAGGCCTAGGTACACAGGGTTAATGTAACTGGATGTGGCAGGAGAAAATGTATTTTTCTTTTGAAAAAAGGGGTTTGTTATTTATATTTTTTCACTCTGATTGATACTTCAATTCATAATATAATTTCGTAAACAATTTTAAATATTTTGCAATTACATTGCATATGAAATTACAAAGTACTGTTTATTATTTTCTTGTTCCTGTCGTTATAGTATACTAATTTTTTGTGTGGCAATATTAGTCATTATTATTCCAAAAGCTTAATGCTAACGCAAAACATTAAAACGGAAAGCGATCCGTGGAAATTTTTGTATTATAATGTTTGAGTTTGTACGCACCCTGACACATACGAAGTGGGTCAGGAATAAAACATAGATCGCAACCGCTTTTCCGCACTCTCCCGCGTCTGCGATGTGATGGGACTTAGTTTGAGTTTAATGTTATTATTTAATTTATTTTAAACTAGCTACGCTAACCGCTGTACTGTATGTAGCGTACGTGTTATTTCAGAGTCTAAGATCTCTATACCAAATTTCAGCTCGATCGATTTATCCGTTTAGGCTTGAAGAAGTAACAAACATATACACTCACTCACAAACTTTCGCCTTTATAATATTAGTATAATTAGCAAAGTTGAGTAAGAGTAACTAAAAATTACCCGACGGCCAAAAACTAATTTCCGTTTTCAACTGTAAAATCGATTTAAAAAAACGTGTTATTTTTTTATAGTCCTGTCACTTTCAGTAATTTTACATCAACGTAAAGTACAAACGTGGAAAAGCCTCTTGAAATTAGCCGCAGCGACGTCCGGGTTTTTATTGCAGCGAGATTCAGCTTCGTAAGGCTTCGTAGACTCGTCAGCTTTCATAACGTTGCCACAATAATATCTATGGGTTACGTAAACTTGACGTGGTTTTGCTTAATGGGAGGTAAAGTTCCTTAAAGTAATGTTTCTTTTCTGTAAAGTAAATTATATAATTTGTAAGACAAAAGTATTGAAGTTACCTAGTTAAAATAATTATGTAATGATTCTATATAACACTAGCGGACATGCGCGCACTTCGTAGCGCGTAACAGTCAATTGATATACACATAGAAAATTAAATTATATAGAGATAGATTAGTCTCTTGACTCTCAATAAAATACAATACAATACAATAATAACTCTCTATTGCAAACCTGGTTACAAGAAATTGTTGTACAGCGGGTAAAACCGCCTAGTGTTTATTTAATATATTTGTTTACGAATTGATAACCTTTCTTTAAGTCGGTAAAAAACAATTAATAAATTCAAAATTCCTCCCAAATGACTCCCAATGATAAAATAGCTAAATATAAAGTAGCTTTTCGCATGCGTGTGCCAAAAGATGCTTATCCATTCCACTCGGAGCCGATATTTTTTTAATTCGACGCACGTCCACACGGTATAAGACGTCGATTTTACTGGGGATTTGTCCCCCAGATTACATCCCCTCTTCCCTTTATAGGGTTGATCACCAACACTTTATAGGGGATCTAAATCGAATCGCTGAGGTAACAGTATGGGCTTCATTTGTTTTGGGTAATTTAGGACTTGCGATAAGGGCCTGTTTAGCTTGTTTTGTGAACCAAGCCTTGTAGCCTTTTTCTAAATTAAATTTGTGACTTTCAACTAAAACCGTGTGTATTCGAGCAAAAATAAGACCTCACATCATCTCTTACATTTTAATGTTGTTTATACCAAAAAAATTACATTTTGAAATGAGTCAGTCTCGTGAAACTGTACTTGCCCCAACAAAACGCGATCAGTGGGGCACGTGAGACGCTTTTTAGGGTTCCGTACCTCAAAAGGAAAAAACGGAACCCTTATAGGATCACTTTGTTGTCCGTCCGTCCGTCCGTCCGTCTGTCTGTCAAGACCCTTTTTCTCAGGAACGCGTGGAGGTAACAAGCTGAAATTTATAGGAAATACTAAGGTTTATTGCTTCTGAGAGCTGTGAAAAATTCAAACTTCTAGGCCAACGCAATTAAAAGATATAGTCGACTATGTCGCAAATTTCAGCAAATTTTGAAGAGTGAACTCAGAATCTTGAAATTTGGCAAGAAGCAACTCCTTAGAGCACAAATGAAGAAAAAATTGCGAAAACTATAAATTTTTAATTTCATCATATGAAAAATTTTTTTTTAATAATTTCATACTTACTACCTTATTTCTCATGAACGCGTGCAGGTATTAAACTGAAATTCATATAAAATACTAAGGTCTATAATACCTTTAAACTGTAATAAAATCAAACCTCTATCTCAACGCATTCAAAAGAAACAGCAATTTTAGCCGTATTTTTTAACTCGCGACTACTCTCAAGGGAATCAAAACCTACAGGGTACTTGCCGTTAACTCAGAATCTTGAAATTTGGTTCGCAGCAACGTCTTAAATCACAGGCACAGGAAAAATTGCGAAAACTGTAAATTTTTAGTTATATCATATAAAAAATATTTTGAATAATTTTATACTTACTACCCCTTTCCTCAAGAACGCGTACAGGTATTAAATTGAAATTCATACCAAATACTCAGCTTTATAATAACTTTAAGCTGTAAAAAAATCAAACATCTATGTCAACGAAATCAAAAGAAACAATAATTCTAACCGCAAATTTTCAAACTCGCAAGTACTCGCAAGGGAATCAAAACCTACAGTATATAATATTATACCCACTTTTCCTTAGGGTTCCGTAGAATGCCGTAGGTTTATACGGAACCCTCGGTGCTCGAGTCCTACTCGTACTTGACCGTTTTATTTTTAACAGTCTTGCCTACCCCTCCTGTTGGCGGCTGGTAGGGCAGGCGGGAACTACTCCACTTTTGGATTAAAATGCTGAAAACTTTTTAAGATACAGTTTTTAGGATTTATCACCTTCCCTTCCTGCCCCTCAAGCACAGACGCTTCGTAGACTTTTCTTGCTGTCAAGTCAACTGTCATCCCATACATTCACAAAAGTACAATGTATGGGATGACAGTTCTACTCTTGAAGTTTCGACAGTGAAGACAGCAAGACAAGTCTACGCAGCATTGGCCGTAGCATGCCACACGGAATCCCGACAAAACTTCAAGAGTAGAACTGTCATCTCATACATTCAAAAAAGTACAATGTATGGGATGACAGTTCTACTCTTGACATTTCAGCGGGATCCCGTATGGCATGCTACGGGCCCAGCAGGAGGGGCTGACTTTTGGCATATTTTTAGGCTATACTTTACGGTAGGTACCTATATTTAAAAAGTGAAAAAATATTTACAACGCCAGTAAATGAGCGAAGATATATAGCCAGCCTTTTTTTCTATCTATATCAGCATATCCGCTATTTTTTTGTTCATTTACCGTTAAATTTTATTTTTATCTTGTAGTGTTCTTACTGTCTTACTTTTGTAGTTACGCCTATTATCTAGATAGGTCCTTTTCTTAATTAAGAGACTGAGAAAACGACAGTGTTATTTGCATAGATAGATAACCCTTCCTACGAAGCCTCCGAAGACAAGCAATTCTAACCCTTATTACAATGTAATAGAGTTGATGTCACGATCAAGATCAGATTTTATAGCCCCGATTAGGTCTTATGACTGACCCTGATTTTGCGACCGGATTTTAAGTAATTTATTTTAATTTGGGTAACTTTTAACTTCTTGAATGTCTTAGTGAACTAAGGGTGTTCTGCGGTTAATTTTTTTAGTAGCTTTTTTAACCACGGACGCAAAAACGACAGGTTGTTATACCTATTGTATGTTTGACGTATCTGTCTGTCGGTCTGTCTGCCTGTGTGTGTCTGTCTGTGGCATCTGTGGCGTAGCTCCGGAATGGATGAACGGATGTTGCTTAGTTTTTTTTGTTTGAAAGTAGTTTTATTCGAGAGTGTTCTTAGCTATTCTACTAATTAAATATCCAATATAAAAGAAACAAGATGAATTATTGGCTCAACGCATAAGTATTCCCATTCAGCGTGGCAATGCGGCCAGCATTCTGGGCACTCTGCCATCTGACAGTGTTTTGGAGCTCTTGGATTTTCTGTAGATTGGCTTGTGGCCGATCTGTGGTTAATAAAAGTGTCCTTTACTGCTGTAGTAGCTTTAGTAATGTTAGTTTATTTTTCTCAATAAAGGCATTTGCCACAAAAAATAAGAATTATAGTAATTCTAACTAAATCTTTCCCTTCTTTTAAAGTGAATAATAAGCTACTCTCAGCCGGCACAATCAAAGAACGCAGTCTACATCTTAGAATAACATTTTTATTCATATTCCGTCCAAAATACATAAGATTTTCCTTAAAGTACAGGGTGTAAGGCTGCTATGGCGTTCAGCCACTTTTGTGAGCCAACAAATTATTACTGACGCTAATGTTCTTCATATCCGCTGCGGTATAGTTACACCATACTTTAAGATTTTATACGGTTTTGAAGGTTTTCGGTTGAAAATTTTATTAAGGAATTTAGTACCTTTCACTAACTAGTCAGCGGGGCTATTCACTGTATAAAAATGTATGAAATGACTCATTATTTATTTATTCATCACAACAATGTAGGTATTATCTAGGTCTTAGTGTAACTTATTGTACATCTACATACCCTGTGAGGGCGCTTGTTGACAGTGCGAACATGCATTTACTCGTATAAACAAAGAAAAATTTAATTAAAATAAGTTGATAAGAAATATTGATTACATTGGTTAGAAAAATAAAATAAAATGTAAGCTTAATAATAATGAAACTATACGATGTTATATACATAAAACAAGTCATAAATACCAATTATAATAAAGTAAATATAATGTCATACTGAGATAAGTTATTCAAAATTATTACACATGTCAATTCCAAAAATAGTCAAAATTATAGGATTAACACAAAAAAGTTATAATTATAAAAAATAATATTTACATAGTTGCGTCATGCGTCACACTAGAATATAGCTCTTTATTACAATTATGTCATATTAATTTAACTATATGTTTGACTGCGAGATTGAATCATCGACTTTAATATTGAATTATCGACTTAATATGTCATTTCATACATTTTTGATAATTCGGTCTTCAGTTTGATTTCCTGACAGATAAGTGAATAACAAGTAGGTACGTTTTTACCCACATACCACCCCACGCCCGGGGGCCCGCCGAAGATGGGCGCGGCGGGGATACCCACTAAAAAAATCTGGGGGTGTTCCTGCGGCACGCCATAATGCCGGGGCAACGGGTACGCCGAAGCACTCATCCGCGGTAGCAGGTAGGTATAATGTATAAGATAAGATTAAGACAAATAACATTGATTTGATATTACACAGAAAAGATAAACTGCAACAATAAATTAACAGAGGTGTACCAAATGCCGGTCTTATTGCTTAGAGCGATCTCTTCACCGTAAACCGTAACTTATAACAGTGTATCTGATTTATTAAACATTACTAATATTAAGCATCAGTGTACCTAGATGTATGTGTGTGCGTGCGTGTGTGTGAGTGTGTGTGTGTTTATTATGAGCAAGTGGGCTTACTATGGGTGTTTCATATCAGTATGAAAACTGTACCTCCTCTGTAAGTTGATTTGGAGTTTAAATTTAAACTCCAAATCAACCGTTAAGGCACAAAAAGTTACAGCAAAACAATTCGTAATACAAAATTACGATATCATTTTATACCATTTGTTTGGTAACAAAACCGATTGACCTCCAGTAGCCAAGTAAAGTCAGAATCGCCATCAAAGTAAACAATTACGTAATGCCTTCCAAGACAAATATATCAAGTGAAGGTACACGTAGGTCACCTAGGGCAAAAGGTTGCTAGTGTAACAGTATGGGCTCGACATATATTTATTATACTGGGAATTGAATATTGTCATAAATTTTGAACACCTGTACTCTTTTGAAGTGAAAAATATAAATCATATTTCAAAATTTATTTTTTAAAAAGAATTGTTATTGTGATTCTATTATCTAACATCAGAAAAAGAGAAAATATACACTTTTGAAGTTTAATTAAAACATACGAGTCGCATGATGATTTTTTAAATTTCTTTATGTCATAATCCACAACCCTTTCATTACTTTCTCACATTTACTTTCTATGTGGCATAAATAAAAAGTTTGTTATCTATCGTGTCCTACCCTCTACAACCCACTGCTGGGCATAGTCTTGTGCTAATCTGTTCCAAGTTCAACCATCTTTTTTACTATATCGTCCATACATCTGCCTGGCAGACGACCAACACTGAGTTGGCTTGTCGTTGCCCACCATTGAGTCAACGTCTTACTCCGTTTAATGAGGGTTTTCACTAAAATATACGCCACTAATAAGACTAGCAACTGCCGTCCCACTGTCAAGACTTAACTGACATATATCAAGACGCTACTCTTGCTACTCGCGCTGTCATTGGATACAATTTGCAGCTACTCCCCAATGTGCTCTTACAAACGTCAATTACTCTTAACAATTTTTTTTTTTTTAAATTACTCTTGACAGTGGGATGGGAGTTGCTAGTCGTATGTCAATAGAATAGAATAGAAAACTCTTTATTGAAACACTACAAACATACAGAAAACTTAAAACTATAACACAAAATCACGACATAAGTGTAACAATTGGCGGTCTTATCGCTAAAAGCGATCTCTTCCAGACAACCGTGCAGGGAGAGAAATAATGTCAATGTTTTTTATGAGCTCGGGCCGCTACTGTAGGTTTACTTTTGGCACAGTTCGTCCAAGCATTTTAAGACATTTTCATTTTATGGTTTTACCCATACTGTAATAACATACCTTGTATATGCTAGACAAACATGCAAACACAGTTTTCTCTAAGTATCTAAGCCATAAATAAGAGTTTATACATCAAGATTATTACAAAACCTTTGAACATTCCCATGAAATATGACTCTCATAAAAACATGCTGAAGGTACTTTTCTGAATTTTGTGGATTTCAAACGATAAGGTGCCCGAGTAATATAAGTTTTGATGTACTTACTTTAATACCTACTATTCTATGCAAATAACTATTTTAAATTGACTCGTGTAAAAATGTAAATAGAATCATTTTTAATTCATACATGAAAAACATTACATCTGCCTTGAAATTTTGTTTTTGCCTCTTTTTCGTTTATAATAGCAATCGAGCGGAAATCCATTGATTTCTAGAGGTATTTATTATTATTTTTCGAAGGCAATTTAAAATAATAATAACTGTTACATATTCTCGTACGCTATGTCCCTGTTTATAGTTTCATACAAAATGGCGAGGTAAATAAAAATTCAGTTGAGTTTTGGCGAAATTGCTCGATAACTTGGTCAATTTTAAATCTATTAAAATAAAACATTTTTCTGCAAATTTATGACGACATATCCTTGTTTTCGTGTCAAACGTCATTACGTGCCACGGATGGATTTATTTCGCTTTTGAGTATGAGCATATTATGTATATTTGTTAGTCCCACGCCGAAACGGCTGAACTGATTTAGCTGAAACTTAACATAATATACACCCTAAGGTGTGATAAGGTAGAACCTTTTCCGCATAGTACTTGGTTTCATCATCATCATCTCAGCCGTAAGGCGTCCACTGCTGAACATAGGCCTCCCCTTTGGACTTCCATATGTACCGGTTGGAAGCGACTTGCATCCAGCGTCTTCTGGCGACCTTTATAAGGTCGTTTATCCACCTTGTGCTTGTGGGTGGACGTCCTACGCTTGTCTTTCACTTGGTTTAACTCATGTCAATTGTTCTCTTAGGACATGGTTTAGTCCTGGTACAATCGTAAGCGTTTTAAAATAACACGGTTTGTGTATTTGTTGCGGCTAAAAAACTGTGGGTCCCGGCTGTTTCCTATAAGATATGTAGGAGGCAGTCGTTATGTCATGTTGCAGGCCCTGTAGTAATCTCGGCGACCTGAAACTGCAACATATAGGTTCGCCACACAACCTATAGATTGTGATTTGACTCTGACAGTGTAAGTAGGGTAACCTGTTCTGTTGGAGTATAAATCCCAATTATTAATTATTTAATTGTATTATTAAAGTCCTAAGTAAAATTTAACCTAGGGTTAGCCGGCTATCGTTATTTGAGGTTTGGTAACAAGGTAAGTTAAAACCTTAAAACAACAAATAGGTCTTGAATGAATAATCAAAAGGTTAGCAATTAGTAAATAACAGTCGCCACTAACAAGACCCGTTTAGGTCTGACCTGGATGATCTAGGCACTGTAGGGTTGCCTATAAAACTAAATTGTGAATGTCACTTCTCTCCGAACATTGTGGTTTGAAAGAAGATTTGTTACACTTAGATTATTAGTTTACTGGCTGTGCCCAGCGGTTTTACCCGCTATACTGTAGCCTATGTGTTATTCCAGGGTCTAAGCTATGTCTTACAAAGGTCAAATAATATGGTGTTATAAGTTTGACGTGTCTGTCTGTGTCTGTGTGTGTGTGTGTGTGTGTGTGTGTGTGTGTGTGTGTGTGTGTGTGTGTGTGTGTGTGTGTGTGTGTGTGTGTGTGTGTGTGTGTGTGTGTGTGTGTGTGTGTGTGTGTGTGTGTGTGTGTGTGTGTGTGTGTGTGTGTGTGTGTGTGTGTGCGTGCGTGCGTGCGTGCGTGTGTGTGCGTGTGCGTGCGCGTGCGCGTGCGTGCGCGTGCGCGTGCGCGTGCGCGTGTGCGTGTGTGTGCGTGTGTGCGTGTGTGCGTGTGTGCGTGTGTGCGCGTGTGCGCGTGTGCGCGTGTGCGCGTGTGCGCGTGTGCGCGTGTGCGCGTGTGCGCGTGTGCGCGTGTGCGCGTGTGCGCGTGTGCGCGTGTGCGCGTGTGCGCGTGTGCGCGTGTGCGCGTGTGCGCGTGTGCGCGTGTGCGCGTGTGCGCGTGTGCGCGTGTGCGCGTGTGCGCGTGTGCGCGTGTGCGCGTGTGCGCGTGTGCGCGTGTGCGCGTGTGCGCGTGTGCGCGTGTGCGCGTGTGCGCGTGTGCGCGTGTGCGCGTGTGCGCGTGTGCGCGTGTGCGCGTGTGCGCGTGTGCGCGTGTGCGCGTGTGCGCGTGTGCGCGTGTGCGCGTGTGCGCGTGTGCGCGTGTGCGCGTGTGCGCGTGTGCGCGTGTGCGCGTGTGCGCGTGTGCGCGTGTGCGCGTGTGCGCGTGTGCGCGTGTGCGCGTGTGCGCGTGTGCGCGTGTGCGCGTGTGCGCGTGTGCGCGTGTGCGCGTGTGCGCGTGTGCGCGTGTGCGCGTGTGCGCGTGTGCGTGTGTGTGTGTGTGTGTGTGTGTGGCATCGTAGCTCTTGAACGGATGAACGGATTTTAATTTAGTTTTTTTTTAAACTAGAGTTAGCCGAGAGTGTTCTTAGTCATATTTGGTTGAAATCGGTCCAAGATGGCCGCCGCTACAAAATGGCGGATAACTTTTTTCTTCCACGACCCCCTCAATATGGGTATCAAATGAAAGGCCTTGACTAGTAGAATACAACGCACTATAAAAAAATTAAAATCCAAGATGGCCGCCACCACAAAACCGCGAATTACATATTTTGAAAGCGTTGCGTTAGGGTTTTTTTAATTCTAATTTAATTTACTTGTTTTACTACCATCCTCCCCACAACTCGTACTCTCAGGGCTTTAGCGTAATGAGTTATATTCATTAGTGTGGTAGCCCTAGCAAACAGAGTTGAGTACTAAGCACTAACATAAACACTGGAACAAGGGCCTATGTTGAATCAACGATCGCTGAGGTTTAGTTTACAACTTAGGATTACTACACTTGCTACATTTTATGTTTGGAGTTTGGGGACTCATGAGTTATTAATTGGGCACTAGTGACCTATGTTTTTGTTGAACTATTTCCTTCCGCTAAAATTGTATTTGTATTGTATTAAAAACTTAATATAGAAATTTGGTTTTTTACCCCCGAAGCAAAATCGACGGGTGTTATAAGTTTGACATCTCTATCTGTGTGTGTGTCTGTCTGTGGCATCATAGCTCCCGAACGAATGAACCGATTTAAATTTAGTTTTGTTTGAAAAGCGAATTAGTCGAGAGTTGCTATGTTTGGCGGAAATCCAAAATGGCCACCGCTACAAAATGGCTGATTACTTATTTTTCACAACTCCCTCAATATGGGTATTAAATGAAAGGGCTTGACTATTTGAATACAACACACTATCATAAAATTCAAATCCAATATGGCCGCCACCACAAAACGCGTTGGGTTTTTTATTTTTAATGTAATTCACTTGTAATTTAAAGTTTATCTGTGTTTATCCGTCGTTCTAAAATATATATTTTTCCTGTCCTGCTTGGTTATCTGGAAGTCTATTAGCGATAAGACCGCCAATTGTAACACTGTTTAATTTCAAATGTATTTAATGCTGTATATTGTTTGTTTTGTAATGTTGGTGTGCAATAAAGTATTATGTATATATATTATATTACTAGCTTATGCTGGCGGCTTTGCCCGCTTGTCGAAATCCTTTCTTAACGATGGTCTACGTCATCAAACCTATCTGTGTTCCAAATTTCAACCCAGTTGTTTAGGCTGTGCGTTGATAGATCAGTCAGTCATTCACTCTTTCCTTTCATATACTAAGTAAAATTTGTACCTAATATATGTATGTACTGAAAATTAAGTATCCTCTGTTGTCAATAAATTTTATTCATTTAATTTTAAAGTAGGTACATAATAATACACACACACACACACAAGGTGGACAGGCAACCTTATAAAGGTCACCGGAAGACGCTGGATGCAGGTCGCTTCCAACCGGTACATATGGAAGTCCAAAGGGGAGGCCTATGTTCAGCAGTGGACGTCTTACGGCTGAGATGATGATGATGATGATGACATAATAACATCATATCCAGTCTTTTTTTATTTAAATGACCATTCATGAAGAATTATATCCCCAATAAATACGTTGTCATCAAATAATATCAAAATAATTGATCCGGAGAGACACAGATACGAAAGCTGGTTTTACGATTTATTTATGGAACAGTTAAGTACTGCTTTCTGCATTCATTGTGTATTTTATTTACGAAATTTTTTATTATTTTAGTTTTTGAGCTCTTTTTGTGCATATTTTTTGTGTTTCAATAAAGTAGTAATTTATCTGGCGATCTCTTTGGCGCGGTGGGCTAATACTACAATGCAGAAGGTTGCGGGTTCGATGCCCGCTTTATTTAAAGCTTTTATTTACTTTCACCTGTCCGTTGTCGGTCTGTGTGACGTAGACCTTCGCTAAGAAAGGATTTTGCCACGCGAGCAAAGCTGCAAGCATAAGCTAAATTTATATAAAAGCTAAGAAAAGAAATGGTTAAAACAATCGTTTGAAACATAGCAGAAATAAGATTAGAGTTGAACTCTTGGCGCATGTGTTCCGGGTACGTTCACGGATCATTGTGTCGCGGAGTGCATTTGTGTTGGTCGCGCTATGCAATTTTGTCTTCCTTGTAGAGATGTGCTGCGTTTCATCGATATTAGCAATATGCCTATTTAGCAATATGCCTAAGCTGAAATGTTTTCTATATTGAATTTTGACAATCGACTTGATAGAGCTTCTTAAGAATATTATTATGAAAAATTCCACGGCAAGACGTAGTGATTAGTAGTGGCCGTAGGCACAGAATTATGAAAATGTAAAAAGTAATAAGAATTGGCCCGTCCGTATAAGTCATAAGGTTATAATATTTTTGTTTAACTTTTGCTTTATTAATATACACGTTATGAAATGATGTAATATACCTAATTATACTTACTTCGAAATCAAATCCTGGTGTCTAAACTCCCGTGATGGGCATGAAATGATGCATTGAATAATGACTGATTACCTGAAAACAAACCAAAAGTTTTGAATTAGTTTGTTTATTACAGTTATAATGCGCAAATAACGTAATCCTACTTAATAGATTAGATTACTTTTAATTGATCATCACAATTTTAAAATGATTTTTTATTATATTTTTTAATATGTGACCTTATGCATATAGTCAGCCCGTATAATACCGTTTAGCCATAATGTTCAAAAATACGACCAGACTATGACATTGAATATATTTCACGAGCAATTAATTCAAGGCTGCATAGAACATAGTCGAGCAGTCCCAATGCATCGCACGCTTTAAATATTGCCATCTTCCTGTTTCACTTCCGCTGTTACTATATCCAGTACAGAGCCATCCAAATATGGATGCACCCGGTGCACAAGCGGGGGAGATAATAAATATTGAATCGAGAATATGTGTAAAAAAATAAATACTAAGGCATTTGTTGGAAATATTTATTCTCGAATAATAATTTATTGACGACAAAACTCCCTTCACACATACACACATTAATCGTCTTATATACTATCGATATCGATCGAGATTTATTGCTTGGAAGAGATAGCTTTGAGCGATGAGCTCGCCCAATGTGAGCTATATGTTGAGAGTAGGTATAAGTATACATATGTTAATTAATATTAAATAATAACTAATTAAATCATTCACATACCGAAAGATGGAAATCATCATAGCCTTTGAAGAAAGGGTAAGGAGGCCTTTGCCCTGCAGTGAGATCTACTGGATCTCAGGACTGTAAACTTATAATAAAAATAACGAAATCAACAAAACAACACAACTCACGTCTAATGTTGAATATTGTGTTTTTAATCGTAATTTTAAACAATAATCATTTTAAGTACATCTTGAAGTATCTCTATTAATAAAAACTATGTCTATTCTATTTTATCGACATTACTAACTTAATCAAAATACTTTACCTCATCTCTAGTCCTCCTGAAGAGCGCTCGAGCGCGACCCGCGGCCTACGTACGTTTCATTTGTCTCGGTTGAATTGTGAATGCCGTCCTGCTCTCAACCTAGAGCTTATCTAGGCTTTGTAGCCTCGGATTATACAACCTAGGCCCTCCACTCAACACTGAGAATTTGCTTTAAACACCTACGTAACTCAAAACAAGAGATGTGGGTTCAGTTCCAAGACATTTATTATTATCATTTTGACAATAGGGATTTTGACAAAAAAAATTTCGTCCATCACTATCACTTCATAGTACCTGGTGCCTATGAAAGAAAATCGTTTTAAGCTGTCTACCTGTCCCTACGTATGCTTAACTCCTCAGCTACTACCGCTTCAACTGTTTTTTAGCGGGGTACATTGAATTAGTTTCTAGCATTCCTAAATTAAAGCCTAAATTTGAATGGGTGGTTGCGGCCCGATCGAGCCGCTCGGGAGTTTAAGGGGTAAAACTTTAAAACTTAGCACGGATGCGGATATAAGTTAGACTTTGACCGTGATCTCGCGTGATGTTAAGCGACGATGCGGTCGTAGATGACAGCAGACTAAACCTAGAAGGCGGGATAAATCCCTCTCTAGCTTCATGCCGAAACATGGTCACAAAGACCGCTTGGCGACACGGTTTTGTCCAATGGGTGGTAACTAGCCACGGCCGAATCCTACCACCAGTATAATTTATCTATTTATATAAACAATAGCTGCACCTAACGGTTTCATCCGCTGCGCTGTACTGTAGCTTATATAATATTATTTCAGGGTCTAAGCTATCTCCTTACCAAATTTCAGCTCAATCGGTCCACCCGTTTAAACGTGAAAAAGTAACAAACATACACACTCACACACTCACAAACTTTCTCATGATTCATGATCAGCTTAGATGTACTAATTATATAAAAATAAACAAATAAATATATAGATAATACTACTTTAAATAAATAAAAAAAATATCTTAGGTCACCTAGAGATATCCTAGAAAAAAATATAAAGTTCAAATCCCGAAGGAAAGCGACCGCGCCATCAAGAAAAAATAACTCACGTACCTACACAAAAAGTAAATTAAAAATAAATAAAGCTGAATTGTAAAGCTAGTTCCATATTCTCGCGAGACCTAAAAAAAAACCATAGATCTAGAACCTACAATATATTATGTAGATGAACTGACATTACAAAAACGTGAAACAAATTTTGATTGGTCAAAAATCAAAATTCTGAGTCGTTGAGCTAGTTAGAGCTATAATCCCAAATTACTTTATTTGCGAATATAGATTCGTCTAGTTGGTAAAAATAGTATAACGGGCAGCTAAGAGTAGCAAGCTGAATATCTGTTAGGCAGAAACCTTAGTGACATGCAAATATGTTCTAAATACATAAAAAGAAAGAGTGACTGATTGACTGACTGATCTATCAACGCACAACCTAAACCGTTGGACGGATTGGGTTGAAATTTGGAACATAGATTGGTTTTATGACGTAGATCTATGTAAGGATTTTGCCATACGGGCAAAGCCACGAGCATAAGCTAGTTATAAAATCATAATAGAATTGAATTTATAATAAAAAAATGTCAAGATATATGAAATGTCACTTGTACAGGCAATTCATACAAACCTGTCAACAAAAACGGTCACTATAACAATAGATTCGCCTTCCTTTTCTCTCTTGTCATATTATACCCGTAAGACATTATTTTTGTCTTGATCATCTTTGTTTCTCTATACGTAACTCTATGACAATAATAAACAAGAAGCATATCATGTTTCATTATCTCGTCTTTTCATATTTTCTGTAATTTTCTTAACAATGCCAAAATGATGATAATTTTAATGAGATCTTTTTGTGGGACACTTGTTTATTTATGGAAAGAATTTTGTGATCGCTGTGATGTACTAGCGTATTATGTGGACTCTCCCGCATAAAACAGTTCTAATATTACAAAATATCTATAATATTGACGGTCTGACGGAATGTGGAATGAGCTTCCGCCCGCGGTATTTCCGATGAGCTTTAACATGGGACTCTTCAAAAGGCAAGTGAATAGACCCTTGAAAGGTAGGCAACGTACCAGCGGTACCCCTGGTATTGCAGGTATCCATAGGCGACGGTAGCCACTCACCATCAGGTGGGCCGTCTGCTTTGTTTGTCACCTGTTACCAACGAATTAGGGAAATAACCTGTTACATAAAAAAAATAAAAGACGGTCGGACGGACGGACAAAGCGAAACTATAGGCTTCCTTTTTGGCTACGGAAGCCTAAAAATAGTCGAGTATACCCATAGGCGGATTTAGGGGGGGGGGGGGGGGGGGGGGGGCAGAGGGCCAAGGCCAAGGCCAAGGCTTGATCGAAATACGAGTCTGGGGTCCTTTGTCCAACAGTGGGACGGTATTCCGTATAATAATTTTGAAAAAAAATATCTGTCCCGAATTTCACAACTTGTAGAATGTAAAGCTTTATTACAACAACAACTATTTATAACATCAACATACCAGTATTTTTCACGACATATAAACAAACAAAAATGCTTTTGAAAAATAAATCTAAAAAATATAAAGAATTTTATTAAGTGAAAAAGTTGGTATCCAAATTTCAAAATTGAAGAACAGTTTATTAAATTCTAATTATATTATTATGAGACGTGTAATTATTTCTTTTAAAACTCTTCCAAAGTACCGGGAGTAGACTTCCTTTGCAGGAGGTTGTCTAGATGGGAACAGTGCCAGTTATTCTACCGCCTGAGCAGTAATGTGCAAACATACTGTGCTTGCTTCGGTAGGAGGGCACTTGTGGAAAAAGCGTTGGTGCAGTGCACCTAGAATTGCATGTCATTGTGAAATTCTAGGTAGCACTGTACTGATTATAATGAGCAGCGATATCTCTTAATATCAGGAGAGCGTCTTGCTCGTCTATTTACCTTTTTTTGTAGAAATTTCCTACACTGTTCCTGGAGATATTAGGTACACGTATAGACCTCACAAAGCAGCCACTTCATACAACCGACAGATTTAAATATTTGTTCCTTCCTTTTGATGTGCGTATCAAAGGTTTCCTGGACCGAATATGTGTGTATGTTACATGGGTAATAGTTATGTGATAGATGCCGCTAGTGTATGATTCTCAGTTTGATTGTATATCATCATCATCAGCCTACGTTCGTCCACTGCTGGACATAGGCCTCCCATGGCACGCCACTCAACTCGGTCCTCCGTCTTTCTCCTCCAACCACTCCCAGTGACCCTCCGGATATCATCACCCCATCTCGATCTTGATTGTATATGGCACGGCTAAACCCCCGAAATGCTGCGGCAGCTACCGGCGATGCACTAGGTACAACTTTACTTTATTACAGAGTTCACAATTCATTATTTAGGAGTATTAAATGTAAACTTTTATGACGATCACCCTTCAATTACAATTAAACGAATTGATAACAATTTGCCTCAAGTTTTACAGTTATAGCCAAAAATAATATAAAAGATTAACCTGCTAAACCTAGGAGCAGCTGCACTTCGGGCTTTAGCAGCAACATTTTATACAAATAAAGGAATTCTACTAATACGAAACGGAAATTTAGTATACCTTGAGATAGCTTAGATCCTGGAATAACACATAGGCGTGGCGTACATATAACAGTACAGCGATTAAAATTGCTGGGCGCAGCTAGTACCTAAGATATAAAGCTGTAGAGTTCTCAATCGGAAACCTATAACTTCTTCTTCTTAATCGCTTCGTTCTTGGCAGAAAGGTTATGGTCGTCATGATGGGTCTACGGTATGGGCTTGCCTCACTATGTATCGCCATTTCTCCCTATTGATTGTCAGCCGGGAGCACTCACGCAGGGGCCACCCACTGCGGTTTTTATTTGGTCGGTCCACCTCATAGGTGACCTACCCCTTGTCCGTGTGCCCTCCACCTTTGCCTGGGAACCTGTAACCCCTGGGCACCCATAACTTAGGTCAAGTCTAATAAAATTATAAAAAATCTTCACATTATTATTAGATAAGCAAGTAGTCGAATTCGCGGCATCACTACTGATACACATCAGTGGTACGTTACTTTTTCTAGCAATTTCTTAGTTCAGTGAGTATGGAGGGATAGACAGGTGACAGCCGGCCATTTTGGGCGGGCTTGTTTCATATTTTTAGGTTTTTTTGCTATTTATAATGATACGTAGGTGTATGTGTTATTTGCGTAAATTCGATTCGATATATTTATTAGAAAACAGGTTGGTAAACGTAGTGTAGGGCATCCATGGGCGGGACGGGGCGATGATATCCGGAGAATCGCTGGGGTGGGTGGAGAAGAAAGACGGAGGACCGAGTTAAGTGGCGTGCCATGGGGGAGGCCTATGTCCAGCAGTGGACGAACATAGGCTTATGATGATTAGAAAACAGAAATCAGGTGGATCTTATGTCAGTCTGTTATCATCTTTGATCGCATTGTCGCTCACCATATCGCGTGATCGTGGTCAAAGACTAACTCACCTAACCTACTCGAATAATGAGTAAAATAAGAGTAAAATAAGATTCAATAGTCATTTTTGTCCATCGTCGAATCAACTACACCTAAAATACAATCATTCTAGAAGGGACTAGAAGACTTCTAAAAGTTAATACGAGTAACGTTAAAACCTTTGTTCACCACGTTTTTCAAGGGAACCCTCAATTTAACTGGTATTAAAACATATTCAACTTTCATAAAATCAAAGTTTAATGTACTACATAGACTCTTTCATGGTCCCTTATTTTTAAATATTAAAATAAATGTGGTCTACCGCTTCACTGGATTAATTTTGACCATTACCAGTAGAGCCGACAATTGATTGAGATGATTCAGATAGAATATTAAATTGATATTGATTTTCGCTTGAAAAATAAAATGGTATAATAATTTAATATTAATTTGGTAATAATTTAATATATTACCAAAGTCACTTATCACATTATGTTGTTAAAAGTAAAAAAAAAGTAAAAGTAAAAAATTAAATATTTTGTGATATTTTTACTAATTCACAACCATTATTCGGAAGCTTACTGCATAAAAACGTCAATTCGGCACCTCGCTGCTTACCGAACACTACCCAAATCTTTGCAAACTCGCGCGACCTTGAGTTCAACCGCTTCTAGGGAGTCAAACTACTGTATATCTCTTTACCGTGACATAGGTCTCTAAACCAAAGTAGGTATACTATGTGTACACGTAATTTTGCTGTCAATTGGCTTAATGCTGCGTGAGGGAATCACGCGCAGGGCTGGTTTTAAGGGCTTGTTCACGTTGAACGCGAGGGCGCGGGCGCGAAATATTAAACATATGACGTGCTATGAAAGTGTTCACGTACAAACGCACGTGCGGTGTAAGCAAAGTCTGCCGCCCCCGCACCCGCGCTCGCGCCCGCGCTCGCGCCCGCGCGTTCCAACGTGAACAAGCACTCAGCCTATACTATTCTCGATCGGAGATATTAGTCGAGATTAACAAAAAAAGTCATTAGCGGGATAAACAACCCGAACAAACAGAACATAAAACAATAAACAGCCTGAACTGGTAACATTATAAACCAACTTATATAAAATATCATATTACATTTTATTCGTCTAATAAAAACGAATCGCGTAAAATAATATTACTCTCATTCCAACACCGGCTCAAAGCAAAACAAAATGAATTACAACATAAAAAGTTTATAAAGAAAAAAAAATGAAATCCGAAAACGATTATCATGAAACCGGAGCCTCAATAAAGTATCGTATGAAAGAAACCCGCCAAGATACTGGTTCATTATCTGTTTACGGCAAATAGCTTTCTATATGTGCGGTACAAGTCATAGGAGAAACTTAAGTAACAAAACGACACAACTCACTTCTAATATTGTGGAGAATATCTCAACCACGGTTTTGGACAATTACGATGTCCTTCATCATTCATCAGTTCACCTGCAGTACTCGACGCTTTTTAGCGGCTTTAGACGTATACAAGTGAAATTACGTTAAAAAGAATATAGTAGGGCTTATCTTCGATTAACTTCACGCGAGATTTGTGATCAAATTATAATTATTATTATTATAATGAATAAAAAAACTATGCCCACGTGTAGAAATCCTTTCTTAGCGGAGGTATAGGTTAAAACAATTATATTAGTATTTCAAATTTCAACTCAATCCATTTAGCGGTTTACGCTGCGCGTTGATAGCTCACTCTATCATTTTATAGGTTATTCAAGGATGCGAGTTTGCGTAATTGTGTGTATTTGTTAAGGCGTCAGTAACCTTCAACAGGAAAATGATGTGTAGTATCTCTGTATTAAAAGATGTAGTACATAAAAGTGCGGGCGTGTTTGTTGTAGCGGGTGTCACGAAACGGGTGCCCTCCATTTCCAAAAAAAATGTGTTTATGAGTTTCTTGCTCTTTTCTTCTCATAGAGGTGCTTCGCGAACGAGCGGTAGGTAAAATGTTAAAATAAAAAAAATAACAATACGGGGGAATACTTTTGCCAGTAGCAGGCATACCACATTTTTTAGGCTAGCATGTAGTGAATTAGGCATTATTCTTAATGAATTAAAATAATAACCGCTGCCACCTATGACACAGACCACCCCATCTATTAGAGCAACCGCCAAATTTCCCCCGGGTCTGAGTGCGGCCCTGGCCTCTACAACTAGCCTCACCTTCGCCCAGGAGTCGGTTCATTTACTCACTTGATCCGTCCCCTGGATTCTTATGATTCACCTTCAAATTATATAGGTATGTCAGATATGATTTGTATAATACAGGCCTTGAGTGTTCCATTTTCGAAATTTGTGTTTGTTTTTCAACGGTTTCACCTGCTAGCGCTATTGCAGGGTTATATTTATATTACAGGGTTTAAACTACCTATGTACTAAATTCAGCTCAATCGGATCAGCCGTTTAGGCGTGAAGAGAGAGTGTAACAAACACACATAAATACCTACAAAGCTATGTCTTTTTCACGCCTAAACGGGTGTAACGATTGAGCTAAAATTCGGTACAGAGATAGCATAGACCCTGGAATAAGGGTGACAAATCAACATCGAGCTTTGCTGCGCTGTACTGCGCTGTGTTTCTTAAGCTACGTTTTTTTAACAATCAATATCAAGCTGTGGTGCGCTTTGCTTAGCTTAGTAAATATTAAAAGTAATCAGCAGCTCGTGTAGTCGTTTATATCGTCAAAAATGACTTTATTTTCAAAAAATCATTACGAGTTAGTTGAATCCGATGAAGATGAAAGTGAAGAAGAAGCGGATATGGATATTTTATGTGGTAGAGCTCCATAAAAAAACATAGCACAGTTCGGCACAGCGCGGCTCAGCACTGCGGGTAGCGCGCTTCGCTCGTGACAGCTGCGTTTCTAAACAGAGCGTAGCCTCGCACAGCGCAGCACAGCATGGTTTGTTTGTATCCTCATTAAAATATTAGACGAGCGAGTTGACCAAACATAGCACAGCGCAGTACAGCGCAGCATATATATGTATATTTAGAATACATCAAAGAGAGTGTGCGAACAGCCTACGATATGTTGTTATAACATACGAGCAATAAATGAAATATTTATTAGTGTCATTACTTTCATAGTGGCCTAGTTTCTAAACATAGTTATTAATAACACGAGGAAATAAAAAGTTACGCTTGTATATCTATTAACTGTATTAGTCTGTTCGGAATGACAACCGACGCGTAAAAAACAATTTATTAATCTTTATATTGTACAAGATTATGAAGTCGCTTCCTAAAATCTGTATTCTTATACAATAAATGGTGCGGGCTGTTGGTGGCGCTACCAACAGCCCGCACCAAGCGTTTTGCTTCGTCGTTTCTAATGAGAACTGGTCGCATTTGGAACACTTTGCCGTCATCTGTGTTTCACGAGCGGTACAATTTGGGTATCTTCAAGGCACGAGTGAATAGGTACCTTTCTAGGCATCATACGTGATCCATCGTCGACCGAATTTTCACTTTCCATCAGGTGGGATGTGGTCAAACGTAGGCCTATTTAGTATAAAAAAAAAAATAAAAAAAAATAAAGGGTACCGGGGGTAGACTTCCATTGCACGAGGTCGACTAGGTGGGTACCCCAAGAGCGCCAGTTATTCTAACGTCTGAGCAGGGATGTGCAAACATTACTGTGCTTCGGTAGGAGGGCACTATAGCTAGTGAAATTACTTAGCTGAAGAGTCTTAACATCTTATGACTGACAAGTAAGACGTTGGCGAAGTGCACCCAGAATTTTACCTTTGTAAATACTAGTTAGAACTGTACTAATTATAATGGGCAGCGTTATCTCCTACCATCAGGAGAGCGTCTTGCTCGTCTGCTTACTTCTTTGCATAGTGTGGGACAGTCATGTTATGTTTGTTTATCAACATGAATAGTCACAACATAAAGTCTTATAATCTAGCACCAAAATAACGTAATTCCCATAACAACAGCCCCATTATTTTCCAAAATACTTTTACAATCAAACCAAAATGGCTACACAAAACGATTATTAAAAAAAGGCTTTCAAGCGTAACTATTTACGGCTAGCCAATAATTTCTACAAATTAATGGTCACACAAAATAATAACTCTTCAGCGATAAGGTTTACCACGAAAGCCTTCGAGACCGCACACTATAGTAATATTATCAGATACCGCTACGCAAAACAAAAGTGATGCCTGACGCCATAAAGTTCGTATTAAAGAATACGTTCGCCTGATAAATCCAAATTGTCGAGCTAGTCGTATATCGCCGTTTACGCTGACAATAATATTAATTACACAATTAGTTATAATGATATGCCAATAAACATGTATTTTTTATACATAAAGCATAACTTTTTGATCAAACTATCAATCTTAGGTGGCTGTTATAACATGTAATATTGTCGTTATAAAAGGAATAATCTAAAAATATAAAAGGAAAGAGTGACTGAGTAGCTGACTGACTGACTGATCTATCAACGCACTGCCTAAACCGCTGGATGGATTAAGTTGAAATTTGGAACACAGATAGGTTTAATGACATAGACCTTCACTAAGAATGGATTTCACCATCCGGGCAAAGCCGCGAACATAAGCTAGATAATTTATATAAACTTTTAATAAAAAATAAATAAATAAATTAAACTCTAACATCTATTATTCTATTTAACTCTTTTAATAAATTATAGAATTCATAAAAATCCTTGAATTGGTAGTAAAATACTATAGAATACAATACACTGTATTGTGACCAAAATTTTACAATCTAAAAGCTAAATTAAAATATATTATGGTCAAAGGGCAGCCTTATCGCTTAGAGCGATCTCTTCCAATGGTAGGGATATCAGCTGTATTTTTAAAATGCAATAGTATTAATTTAATTGAACTTATATTATATTAGTGCGCAGTGTCTGCCCTTCTCCGTTTTTCTGTCTGTTTGAAACGTACAATTAGTAGAATGACCCCACGCGACTTATTTGGTACTTTAGTGCACGCATGTCTTGAAACCTATTAAACTCGGGACCCTTTTTAACCCCCGACACAAAAGAGGGGTGTTGTCTGGAGCTTAAAAAACTTACGGGGGTGAAAATGTGGATGATAAAATTATATTATTTTAAATTTATATAATATGCATGTGGGGTATAAACTAAATTATACTAAACTAGCTTATGCTCACGGCTTTACCCGCGTGACAAAATCCTTTCTTAGCGGAGGTCTACGACATAAAACCTATCGGTTTTGGCTGTGCGTTGATAGATCAGTCAGTCAGTCAATCAGTTATTCTTTTCTTTTATTATATATTTAGATAAGGCATGTAAGTACTGCAACTACTGTCAGAATAAAATCAAATCACAATAGTTATAGGTTGTGTCCAACCGACATGTAGCGACTGCCTCCAAGAGTGCTTTTCACGAAAGAAGTCCTTTTTGTGGGAAGCCACTATCGCACATTTTAAAAGTAAAAATATCTATAACATTTTAACTCCACATAATTTCTCATATTTAATATCTTAATTAAATAGGAAAAATATATTTTAACTAACAATTATTAAGGATATAAATAACAGATAAAATCGATAAAATTAAATTTAGTTCCGCTACATATCTTTGGAAATGTCTTTTGAAGCGATTATAGTAGCAACAAGGAAAATTTTTCCACACACTGAGATTTTAACCCAGGACCTTCGGATTAAGAAAAACATATTAGTCGCGCGTTAAAAAAATCGATCAAACCTTATTTAAAAAAAAAAGTAAAAAATAATTTATTAATATTCAAAAATTACAAAAGTATGTAAGTAAGTAAGTGTGTAAGTATGTAAGTAGTGTAAAGTGTGTAGTGTGTGTATGTATGTATGTAGGTTGTTATTTTTTTTTATTTTAAGTTTATTCACTAGTTTTTCTATGGAATGCGGTATCTATATTTACTATAGTCTGTATCCAATACGTACAATTAGTTGAATGACCCCACGTGACCTATTTAGTAGTTTAGTGCACGCATGTCTTGGTACCTATTAAACTTAGGATTACGTACCTCTTTTTATTGGGATCGTAAATGATTCAGGGCGTTTCACCTTGGCCCATGGCGCCTCGTACGCTTTCCTGTCTTTGGAGGCATTGATTAAATTTCAGAAGTTGTAACAGAGTTACAATACAATACAATACAATACACAACTCTTTATTGAAACTCCACATGAAAACAAATAAATATTATAAAACTTAAAAATATTGTTACATAGTATACAAGGATGTTACAAACGGTCGAGTTCATACACGTTTGAAAACAAGGAGGGATAAAGTTGGCATAGGTTGACCAGACGTCGGGGTGCGGATGCGTGCTTCGGCGTACCCGCTGCCCCAGCATTATGGCGTCCCGCAGGAACACCCCCAGGTTTTTTAGTGGGTATCCCCACCGCGTCCATCTTCGGCGGGGGAGTCCCACATACCACCCCGCGCCCCCCGGCGTGGGGTGATGATGCGTAATTCATTTTTCCTAGTTAAAAAAAAGGAATAGGTTGACCACACAACTTATAATTTGATATTTTGACTTGAACTGTTACCTTTTTTACCCAGGAAAAAAGCGTTACGTATCATCACGGCGGTATGTGGGGTTACATATGTAAAAAAAAATACACACGAAAATATCCCAATACACAAAGTCCAGTAATACAGAGTCGTCAGTTGTGGGTAATGACTCGTGACTTGCGCACATATTATCTTCATATATATTAGCTGCGCCCAGCCGTTTTACTCGCTGAAAAGAATATCTTTGTAATAAGTTATAACAAAAGCCTTAGAACTATGCTGTAAAGATGTGAAAGCTACGCTACGAACATTTTCACATATACGAAGCTATGTACATGCAAGCATGGTACATGTATATATCTTCATGCCTTAATATCTTGCAACCACCGTCGTCCTTATTTTATTTTCCTTCCCTGTTTGGTTGTCTGGAAGAGATCGCTTTTAGCGATAAGACCGCCAATTGTTACACTTTTATTATTTTATATTATAAATTGTTTTAGTTCTAAGTTTTTGTATATAACTATAGTGTCACAATAAAGTATTTTCTATTCTATTCTATGTAGCTGTAGAAGAAAGATACGAAGCTAGCATTCAAAGCACGCATCCATAACACACACCCAAAGTACGCATTCGTAGCACGCATCCGTAGCTCGCATACTTCCATACAACAATGAACACGCGGCAGCATGTCAAGCCAAGTTCCAGCAAAGGAACTGGCGACCGCGCCGTGTATGTTACCCGAGTCATTCGAAGCGACTTTTGACGACTTTTCACACTCTCGTTACACAAAAACTATTTCACATAGACAAGCCAATATAGCTATGTACACAAATAAATATGATTGGTGAATATTAAACGCATCCATCATTCCATCATAGTATAGCACATCTTTGGTGGCAAGGCATTGTTAAGCTTAGAGCCTAGCTCCGGGATTCGAATTCGGTGATCTAGAATTACATCTGCATCACATAACCCCTTGGCCACCATCGCTTCAAATCTACCGCTACCGCATCAAACTCTTCCCGCGCCATTTAGAAAATGACTTACGGCTATAAAAATTATACACAAAATAAAACGATTAAAAGTAATTAACGCTGTAAAATCATTACTCCAACGATTTACGTTACATAAGTTTTAAGGGATGAATAACATATATCCACAAAAGGGACTCATCAAAGGGCTGGCTTGAAAGGGCCGGGTTGTGATAACATTATTTGTTTTCTTTATATATATAACTACAGTAGGCATTGTTTGCCTGTTACTAAGGGGAATCAATTCCGACCTACGCTATGTAAATTTTGGTAACTACACACCTACACTTAAAGCCGGCGTTACACAGGCCGGATAAATCACTAAATCGCCTACTTCTGCCCTCGTAGCACATTTCGAATTGACATAAAACTAGAAACTCCCGACCCACTGTCAAGAGTAATTGACGTTAATAAGAACACAATGACATTGGGAGATACAAATTGTAGGAAATGACAGTGCGAGTAGCAAGAGTAGCTTCTTGATATTTGTCAGTTTTGTCTTGACAGTGGGACGGGAGTTGCTAGTCTTATGTCAACTTCAAAGTTTGCTACGGCTGCAGGTCGAACATTTATGAAAATATGTCCTTGTGGACACATATAGGGCCGTTTCAGATCTGCTATTTGCAGACGGAAAAAAAATCATAATTTTCTGACCACAAAATTTACTCCAGAAGATCATTTGGAGATTCGTATGGTAAGAAAATTTAAATATTCTTACAAATAAGTGTGCGTGCAGCGGCTTAGTTGTAAGAATATGTAAGAAAATGCGTAACTCGACAATCCTTCTGGGGCGGGGCCTCTAAAATAAAAACCTTATACTGTCCAAAGTCTAATAATCCCAAAATAAAGTCCATTTAGTCCAAATTAATATAATTATCCATGCATCATAATACTATAGTATTTAGTTATCCTTTTGTCCCGAAAAATAATCCCACCGGCTCGCGCTCGCAATCAGTTAATTACGCCACTTAAACTGAACGGTGCGGCTGAAACAACGACATACAGATCAGGAGATATACCGCGATTATTTCGATATTTGAGGGAGAGAGAGAGACAGAGAGAGAGAGGGAGAGAGAGAGAGAGAGAGAGAGAGAGAGAGAGAGAGAGAGAGGGGATAGAGAGTTATCTCTCAACACTATTGTATACAAGTAACACTATTGAAACACAATAAAAGAACTTAAACATTAAACAGTATAAAATCTAAGAGTAATGGAGACACATACATAAGTAACAAACATAAGTACACACACGCCTAAAGGTACCACACTCATACGGACATGATATTGTAATTGTAGTAAACCTTGTGGATGTTAATTAGCTGTAAGTAGCATTATTTTTTTTATGTGTGAGAAACCCCGCTGATACTACTTTTGTAACTACTCGACTAACACCGGCGCTCGAGTATGGGATAGACTGAAAACCAGCGCTGCGCAGTGGTTTCTCCCTGTGCCGCACAAAGCTGAGTCTATCCCATTTGACAATAGAATTGTTCAAACTGTGTATGCTTTTTTCATGTGTATTTTGTTTTTTCTGTTTTACTGTCAATAAATTGCTTTTTATTTTATTTTTTATTTTTAAGTACAAAAGATTTTAAGGTTTAATAAAGGAAGGGCGATACACACATTTTAATTTATAACTTAAAAACCGTTCTACGGAATCCGATAAAACTCTACCGATTTAAATAGAAATAAATTGCATAGAAATCATGCATTTAACACATGCATATAAAAAGATAACAACAAATAGCATATTTTTGTTTTCGTCTTCGTCGATTTACAATGTAAATTTAATTATGACTTTTGCCATTTTATAGAAATGTACCTTATGAGTTATTTCAGATCCTAAGCTAATATTTGAATTATTACGTGAGATGTCCTATAAATTTTGTAATATAAATTTGGAGAATTTATGTTTTGAAAAAGTTTTTTAGCAAAGCTCTAGATAATTTATTAAAAATATTTTTTAATGGAGCATTGTTTTACGAGTATAATATATTTAAGTCAATTCGGCGAGCTTATGGCATCCAATCTGAAATGTTATCAGTGGATCGAAACTAAAAACATGTGTATAAATAAAATTGGCCACAAAATGCCGGCGAAGTTTCTGTAACGGACAGAGGTCTCTCGTAAACCGTTCCACGCAATTTTTTTATATTATGATATTATGGTACATTTTTTATATATACATCATTTGAACACATTAAACTTCCAAGTATTGATTACAGACAGACAGACAACAGATAGGTGAAAGTAAATAAAAGCTCGTAAAAAAAACTAAGATTCAATGGACACACGGAGTAAAATACATAAATAACATACAGGCATCGTCTCACGTCCATATTAGAGCATTGCTACCTACTATAGGTACCTACTATATACCTCTAGAGATATATAGTCCATAAAGTAAGTTGTCACCTATATAATACATAACTTGTGACGTCATAGTATCCGTATGAGAGCGTGTAAAGCATCGGTCAGAGACAAAAAGGTTATATTCAGTGGAGTTTGCGCCGTAAACACCAAACTGATGCGGGAAAAATGACGTCAGCTTTGAGTGCCATCTCACTTACTCATACCTACTACTCATACGTAGTATATTAGTTTCTATTCTTTGCTCGTACAGTGGCCGTAGCATGACACACGGGATCTCGACGAAACTTCAAGAGTAGAACTGTCATCCCGTACATTGTACTTTTGTGAATGTTTGTGTTGTGAGGACAATTGACTTGACAGCAAGACAAGTCTACGCAATGTCTGTGCTTGGCGGGCTGAATACGTAGGTAGATTGACGATAGCATTTTGTTTTTAATGGACCCACTGGACAAAACCGTGTCCGCGAAGCGGTCATTGTGACTGTTCCGGCATGATGTTCAGTGAAGCCAGGGAGGGATTTATCCCGCCTTCTAGGTATAGCCTGCTGCCATTTACGGCCGTATCATCGCTTAACATCACGCGAGATCGTGGTCAAAGGCTTAACTATAATGAATAAAAAAATCTATTAGGTAAGTTAGATGGCAGACTACCCTGACGTCATCTTTCTTGCTTCAGTTTGGTGTTCACGCTGCAAAATCCAATCGAGTGCAAAATTCTTGGTCAGAGGTCTACATTTTACAACTCTCCCACCCCTTTTACGAGTTCATAAATTTTGCAAACTTTGACGAGTATGGGCTTATGTTGCTAAAGTGTGTGGAATCCGCTGGTTTGGGAATAGGCCAGGTTTTACGAGTAGGGTTGATCAGGACTTAATGCTTGTTTTGTGTTGCGTATTTGTACAATATTTTGAAATTACAGGGCGTTGGAGAGTTGTAGAGAGAGACTTTGACACGGCTATTTATGTATACTAGAGCAGTGGTGGGTGAGACTTTAGAGGACTTTTTTTTACGTATACACAATAATATTTGTATAGGCCAGCCTCACCTCGCGCTTGTCATCACGCGTAGTGTCTATTTCTCAAACAAAACATAATGTTAAAAGGACTTTTTGTTTCATAATAAATTTGAAATCTCGTGCGAACATTTATTATTCTAGAAAGATAGATAGATAATACTTTATTAACACACAAAAATTACAAAAAAGATCTTAAAAAAACTAAAATAGTACAAAATTCAAATATTAATAAAACTAAGTTTTACAATTGGTTTCTTATCGCTAATAGCGATCTTTTCCAGACAACGGAGCAGGGATAGGAAAAAAATTGATATACACATGTGTTGGTGGTGTGTGGTGTATGCTAAATGAAGTTTCAACCTTAGTGACACGACTGAACTGACTGATTTTGGTGAGTTTATGGATGTATGTGATTGTGATGTGTATGGCAACGGATTTGAAAACTGTCAATCCGTTGCGCAGTTTTAAAACTCTAAGCGTAGAGGCGGACTTTATTTTATACTAGCTGCACCCAGTGGTTTTATGTACTGAAAAGCAGCCTATGAGGTTTTTTGACGGGTTACAAACACATACCTACTACAAAATGAAAATTAAACTAACGATGTACAAGTTATATAATTGTATAACGATTTGTAAAATAAGACAGAAACGACTAAATTATAGGATTTGATACCACTAGATATTCTACCGACGCGCTACATTATCATTTCCCCCGAATTTCACGTAAGCTAGCCAATTCACCAAATGACCGTTTTCCTGAAACGACCGCTGCATGCGAAGAGCTATCCTTTTATATATTTAAAGGTATGTCGAATGTGGAGTGCTTAAACAATAATGACACCTATCATCTTGTCTTACACGTTAAACCATTTTAAAATTGCAACTGTGAGGTAAAAGAAATGTTACTATAATGCCTTTGGGGACAATGCAAATTAAGAATGGTTATGTCACGCTTTGTGGATGAACCATTTTAAAATTGCAACTGTAAGGTAAACAAGATGGACTTTTGTCTTTGGGGGACAATGCAAATTAAGAATGATCGTGTCTTATATTTTCTGTGGAACCGTTTTAAAATTGCAACTGTAAGGTAAACGAAATCTAATTATTGCCTTTGGGGAACAATGCAAATTAAAAATGGTTATGTCACGCTTTGTGGATGAACCATTTTAAAATTGCGACTGTAAGGTAAACGAAATGTGACTAATGTCTAAAGATAGAGTGTGCAATTTAAAAATGATCGTTGTTGTATGAAGAAGTTTAAATGCTAGGATGTTTTTGATTGATAGAGGAGCTACAGTGAACAGAAAATAAAGGTTAGCCAGAGTCTGTAGTTGTGATTTGACTCAGACAGTATTGGGTAAACATGTTAATATTCAGATAGTTGTTTATGTTAGTTAATCTCAATAATCATTCTCTTTTTTTCTTTTCTTTTTTGTCTTAAGTAAAAAGAAATTGTAACTGATTGACTGACTGAACTCAACGCTCAACCACTGAACGGATTTGTAACATAGTCATAATGTAGACATCCGCTAAGGATGAAAATTCTATATTTTAATGAATTATCATTAATAAGTAGAAATTAAATAACATAATGTTTATATTTTTATACGTTTTTGAAAACTAACGTGAGTGTGGTACGTGGGTAGCCAACGTCGCGACCGAGAGGCGTGAGCTCCTGATGAAGGACATCGTAACTATCCGAAACCCAGGGTCGAGCTTAGCTTCGACCATTATATCCGTGAGTTTAGTCGTTTGTTCACATAGTTGATATTTATTATTTTTTATAAAAAAACATAAAATTGTTAAAAAAACAATTTTCTATATATCACGGCTAATGTACGATATACGTTGTTACCTACTAATAATATAATAATAATAATTTAATGGAACGGAAGTGGCAGGTGCCGTAGTCCTAGCAAAAGCCTCATTAACCATCCATTTAGAATACACATCCATAGCCTAGGTCAAGTAGTTTCCATTAATTAGCAATAGTCCTGTCACTTGGCGGAGACTGCCTCTGAGCCCATTTTCTATGGATGGACTCACAGACAGACTCCAATAAGTGTCACCCATTACATTTATATTAAAAGCTCTAAAGGGCCTCTGCGCGTTGGACTTTTTGTCTCCGTGTACGCCTATAAAAAGGCCCGGGCTTAGCCCGTGTTAAAGAGCGACATAATAATTTTGTTTATTAATTAATTAAGATTGCCAATGTTTATGTATAAATATATATTATTAATTTAGAACACCGCGAGCATAGCTAACCTGGTAGCAATTTAAATTTGATGCACCATTCTAAAGCTTCTTGTATACAGACGTATCAATAAAAAATCTATAGCAACAACGAAACAAGCTTTTCAATAACCCCCGTTTAAAATAAAAGCCGCCAGTTGGCTTTAACTGAATTAGTCATAACGAACCTGACAGGTGACTACAACCTCTATAGCCAAGGGAATAAAGGCTATTTTAGCTTGAGGAACAGTTATTAATTCTAGGAAGCCCCTGAGAGTTATGCCTCAGTATGATGTTCTGGTCTTTTATACAAAAATGTTTTCGTTTATTGAATTTTTTTGCTGTTTGGTAACTAGTTTTAGAATTATTTGGTTGGCATCTATAATATACAGCCTTTATATTACTAGCATATTATGCTCGCAGCTTTGCACGCGTGGACAAATCTTTTCTTAGCGGATGTCTACGTCATAAAACCAAACTGTGTTCCAAATTTTAATCAAATCCGTTCAGCGGTTTGGGCTGTGCGTTGATAGATCACTCAATCTGTCACTCTTTCCTTTTATATATTTAGATTTAGATTTAAACAATATCAATGAAGTGCTAATTCCGATCTACCTTGTGAGTCTAAGTTTTAGAGATGGCAAAAAATTCATGGGATACCATAATATAGTAATTTGTATTAATTCCATCACCAAAAGCAAGCCTAATATTATGCAAGCATTATTATTGGGCGGATGGTGCATTCGGTGGTGGAATTGATACAAATTACTATATTGGTATCGGTTGAGTTCCTCGCCACCTCTAAAATTTAAGACTCACAAGTTAAAGCGGAATTAACACTCACGTAATAACCAAAAGGCTCTCTATCCCTTCAGACAATCTCGTGCTATTTTCATTCTTTTTATATAGGTAAATCATCCATCTCATTTATTAGAACCCATTGTCCATAGGTGTATCGTGACAAAAGTGACACACGACGGAATGACGAAAACTATTAAAATATTATTGAAATTAATCAAATGGTTTTTTAGCATTCTACGAGTATGACTTAAAGAACTTTTTAGTGTTGTCGTTTTATAGTAAAACACCAGTGTGCGATAGCCCCCTTATAGGATAACTTATAGGATCACTCGTTCTCATCTGTTTGTCTGTCTGTCATGACCCCTTTTACTTGGGAATATGTGGAGTTACCGCAACTCGGTATGTGGCACTCCCTCACCTTAGATGGCCCTCTGTACCTCCAAACAATCTCGTTATTTATATAAATCATCGATCTCAATTATTAGGGTCCGTTGTCCACAGGTGTTTGGTCACGGCCCCAGTGTATCGTGACAAAAGTGACACACGGCGGAATGACATGTTAGATATATAAACTAGCGGTTATAATACCCACTGTGCAGTAGCCTATATGTTATTCCAGTGTCTAAGATATCTACGTACCAAATTTTAGACCCATCAGTCCACCCGTTTAGGCGTGAAAGAGTAACAAATATACACCCTTACAAACTTTCACGTTTATAAGTAGAATTACGTACTAAGTGGAGGAAAATAGTCTCTGCCTTTTTTTTCAGGAAAAATGCGATACGCATCGTCACCCAACCAGGCGTGATTGTATGTATGTATGTATGTATAAAGGATTAAAATGTTATTGAAATCCGTCCAGCGATTTTTAGTGTTCTATGACTCAATGATCATTCTATCCTTCTGTCCTTTCAGCCAATCTCGTCCTATTTATATACATCATCCATCTCAATTATTAGGGTCCATTGTCCATAGGTGTTTGGTCACGGCCGCAGTGTATCGTGACAAAAGTGACACATGAATGACGTGCTCGATATATAAACTACTAGCTGCTCCCAACGGTTATACCCGCTTTCAGTAGCCTATATGGTATTCCAGGGTCTATGAAATACCTGTTACTAATCACTACCTATATATAGGTATCGATAGAATTCCTTGCCACCTCTTAAACTTGGTTAGACTCACAATTTAGAGCGAAATTAACACTAAGTATTCGTGTTGTATGCAATATAGACTTAGTAAATTTTCGTCCTAATTATATAAATCATCCATTTCAATTATTAGGGTCCATTCATTGTCCATAGGTCATCACGGCCGCAGTTTATCGTGACAAAAGTGACACACGGCGGAATGACGTGTTCGATATAATATAAACTAGCGGTTATAATATCCACAGTAACTTATATGTTATTCCAGGATCTAAGCTATCTACATACAAAATTTCAGCTCCATCAGTCCACCCGTTTAGGCGTGAAAGAGTAACAAATATACACCCTTACAAACTTTCACGTTTATAAGTAGAATTACGTACTAAGTGGAGGAAAATAGTCTCTCCCTTTTTTTTCAGGAAAAATTCGATACGCATCGTCACCCAACCAGGCGTAATAATAGATATTGGCGTGATTATATGTATGTATGTGTGTTATATGTATGGGTTGTCTGGAAGAGATCGCTTTTAGTGATAAGACCGCCAATTGTTACACTTATGTCGTGATTTTGTGTTATAGTTTTAAGCTTTCTGTATGTTTGTAGTGTTTCAATAAAGAGTTTTCTATTCTATTCTATAAAGGATTAAAATGTTATTGGAATCCGTCCAGCGATTTTTAGTGTTCTATGACTCAATGATCATTCTATCCTTCTGTCCTTTCAGCCAATCTCGCCCTATTTATATAAATCATCCATCTCAATTATTAGGGTCCATTGTCCATAGGTGTTTGGTCACGGCCGCAGTGTATCGTGACAAAAGTGACACACGACGGAATGACGTGCTCGCCGCTGGGCGTGTCATGGGCTTAATGTCCATTTGTGACCGAGTCGCGAGCTGGAAGCGATTTGAAAATGATTTATATTTTTGCAGGATAAAAGAAGAATGGGAAACTTCAAGTAAATATTATGATGCCAGTAATAATTAGATGACTAAACCATTTAACTTAAAATACTTTTAAATATCCAACTTCAACGGCAGATATATGTAGGTATTTCGCTAAAGGTTATAAATAGCGGAAAACTGAGACGGATTCATCAGAACGCATAAAATTTAGAAAACGTAGAACGTTGGAAATCTACATACATATGTATGTGTATGTGCGTTAGTATGTTAATGTGTGTGTTCCCTTTTCACTTTTCTTCTTCCGTTTGGGCGGCTGAACCGATTGAGTTGAAATTTGGTATATAAATAGCAAAACATAATTTACTTTTCGGCGGGTGAAATCGCTAGACACTGCAATAGGGATGCTTGACAAGATCAGCAATTTTAAAATAATATATATTAATTATTCCATAGCTTATATAATAAAACAATATTGGACACATATTTTTTGGTTTGTGATTAAAATAAAAAAGCTGAGATATATTACTTATTTTTAAAATAATTTTGATGGACTTTTAATTAAATTATTTTTAGACAAATTCTCTTTTTTTAATACTAGCTTATGCTCGTGGCATTGCCCGCGTGGCTAAATCCTTTCTTAGCGGAGGTCTACGTCATAAAACCTCTGTATTCCAAATTTCAACCCAATCGGTTCAGTGGTTTAGGCTGTGCATTGATAGATCAGTCAGTCAGTCGGTCTTTCCTTTTATATATTTAGATAAGATTAGCAAACCCGGCGAACTCCGTTTCGCCACCAGATGGCTTTGTTTTATGTAACATTTCGATTGGTGATTAAAAAATGAATAAATTATTTTTTTGTTTTATATTTAAAAAAGGAATTTTTTTTTCCTGAATTTTCTTTGCTATAAACCTCACGGAGCCCGAGACCTTTCCAACGAATGCAAAACCGTGGAAATCGGTTCGTGCGTTCTGGAGTTATAGCGTCAGGAAGGAAAACCCGACTTATTTTTATATAGGTAGATAAGAAATATTACCCGCTGCCTCCTGAAACGTGTTCCGTATAGCACAACTCGCCCGTTTGTCTGCAGCTATCAAATTAGCCAGCAGATTGCCCCTTTGGCTCGCTAACTGAACCTAATGCGTTGCGAACTCTCGCTCCGATGCCCTATTTCACTATCTTTTATTACTTTGGCTATCTACTATCTACTGACGACATTTTAATATATAGGTATTATCCACTTTTTTATGTAAGAAAGCGTTATATTTTTAACATAATAATATAATTGGTTTATACTTATGTATGTTATGTATGTATGAGTATGTATGTTATTTTTATGTATCGTTATGTAAGTAGGTATATTTATATATTATCTTTATATATAGTATTTAGTTAAATATATGTAACTACACGTTCTTGTAGCAAATCCCACTCTACTCTTTCGATCAACTTTTCCAAACAAAGGTTGGTTGCCTGGAATATATCACTCACAGCGATAAGGCCGCCCATTGTGGACCAAATTGTATTTCAGTGCTAATATTAAGTAAAACTGTAATTTTCTTTGGTTGCAATAAAGAGTATTCTATTCTATACTTCAACAGAACAAGTTTTCCTACTTACCTATATTGAAAGAAAGAAAAAAAAAATTGTTACACACACATCTTACTAATATTATAAACGTGATTTATGATTCATTTATGATTTATGAAAGTTTGTAAGAATGTATGGATGTCTGGATGTATGTTTGTTACTCTTTCATGCCTAAACGGGTGGACCGATTGAGCTGAATTTATAGAGATAGAGATAAATTCAGCTGGAACAACACATAGGCTATAAAACAGCGGGTAAAACCGTACAACCTATATGTTGCAGTTTGAAATCACTGCAAGGTCTATAACATTAGGCAAACGATCTAAAGTCTCCTCTCTCTTATGCTTAAGACCGATAAGACCGCCAATTGTAACACTAAGTTTTTATATTGTTTTAGTTTTTCAGTTGATTTTCAGCCTAAATCACCTAAAGCTTAGTAATAAAGCCAGGCAAAAACCAAAAAAATCCTACCTCATCATAGTTCTCGCCAGGGGCTTAGTTTGTAACTAATTTCTGCCTCAAACTTAGCACTTAGTCTTCACCTAGAATCAGGGATTTTACTGTTCATTTGAGTCAGATGGATTACATTTAGACACCCTAAGTACAATTATATAAGTCAGTCCTTTATCGCTAACATAAAACATATTATGTTCTTTGAATTGTTAAATTAAAATTTTGTCACTACATCCGTTTCCGATCTGAATCTGCCAAATGACAGATTACTTTTAGAAACCATGAGTAAAACTATATAAGTCAATCTTCTAGCAACATCTTTAAACATATTATGTATGCATCTTTGAACAGATGTATGAAAAAGAAAGAAAATACATTTATTTGCACACACACATTACATACTGAGAGTATTATTAAATTAAACAAACAGGCAATGGGGCTTAGTGAGTAGGTAATGTATGCCACAAAATGGTCCCAACTCAGCATAATGCTGGCTGTGAACAGCCAACGCTGGTCTTCCGTTGGTACCGTTAGATGGCGTGACGGACATCCTTTACCGCCATATTAAAACTTATCACTATTCACTATCGAGTTTATATTTAAGTATGATTTGATATTATATAAAAATAATACATCCTATATATGCGCTAAAATAACAATATTAATTATAAATTTAGAGCAAACTACAAGTATTTAGTGACAACAATAAATTACAAAACAAAAAAAAAGCATTTAGTATGAACACAAAAAGAAATACATGGATTAAAATAATTAATTATACGTACGTAGATTATAAAATAATTCTTTTATACAGTCATTGCGTTACCTATATAGCGCTTGTCTCGTGAGTAAAAGTTTCCTGCGACTTTTGATGCTCAACTAAAAATCTCTTAAGCTTAATTCTAAAACAATAAAGACTTTGCAGGTTCCGTATAGGTGGTGGTATATTATTCCAGCATTTTGTAGATGCGTAGCGGAAACTACCTCTAAAAACAGCTGAACCCTGTTTAAGATTGACGAGTTGCAACGCACATTGGCGAGGCCCATGAGCCCTTCGCGAGTTTGTTGACCAGGACAGCTTCCCGTACAGATAAGGGGGCGTTTTATGTTTTATTATTCCAAAAAGTAAGCAAGCTAAGTGCAATTTGCACCTGTGTTTCATTTTAAGAATTTTGCGTTCAATACAGCATCTTTGCATCTTTACAGCTCTTCTACGCTGCATCTGATCCCAATCTGATCTGATTCCAATCTGATCCGAATTAGTCTAAATCAAACTCAAATTAAAACAAGTATCAAACTTATATTCTGATCGATTTGTTAACACTTTTGTGATTTCAGATAGATGTGTGTGTGTGTGTTTTTTTTTCTTTCGCCGTTAAACCTAGTGACTTTATATATGTTATATATGTATAGGTACCTAGCTCAAACGAAATAGCTAACTCAAAAAAACTAATAAAAAATAAACAGATAAATAATGTTTTAATGGACAAAATCATTAGCGAAGCTTGTTTACATTTTAATGCACTTACCAAATTAAAAATAGTATTTTTGCACTAATCTTAAGAGTGTATGCTCTATGTTCTAAGTACATTAAGTAAAGTCGCTCGGGTAGTATTAGCTGGGGTCACGTAACATAATGACGTCATACTACTTAACTGACAGTTAAAACTTTGCGACCCACTAACTGAAAGCAGCGTTTTATTACGTGATATTGAGGTATGGCCATTTTTAAATTGCACCTCCCATTCACAGAAAATGTTCCTAACGGTAAAGGGACCACCCGGTATTTTATAGTGGATAGTCGAGCTCTGTGGCACGACGGGCTAACAATCATTTGCGACGCAGAAAGTAACGGGTTCGATTCCCGCCAGGGTCAATAATATTATTGATACGATCTACTGGTCTGGGTGGATTTTTGTATCCATAATAACAATATTTATATTTGCAAAAGAATAGTATATAATGTAAGTTTTTTTTATAAATTACTAGCTGCGCCCAGCGGTTTTACCCGCAGTACTTATGTAGCCTATGTGTTATTCCAGGGTCTAAGCTATCTCTATACAAAATTTCAGCTCAATAGGTCCACCCGTTTAGGCATGAAAGAGTAACAAACATCCATTCAGACATCCATTCCTACAAACTTTCACGTTTATAATATAAGTAAGATAGGTACCTAAGCCTTTGACCACGAACTCGCGTGATGTTAAGCAACGATGCAGCCGTTAATGGTAGGAGACTAAACCTAGAAGGCGGGATAAATCCTTCCCAGCCTGAATATCATGCCGGAACACGGTCATTTTTTAATTAATATTTATTTATTTATTTCAAATAGAACGGCGACAGTGCCACTTACACATCGCCGCGGTTATAATAACCGCTTGGCGATACGGTTTTAACAAGTGAGAGGTAACTGGCCACGGCCGAAGCCTACCACCAGTATAAAATTGTTTGCTTGTTTTCATAAGCTTTTATTTACTTTCCTACCTGTCCCGTTGTCTATCTGTTTGTAATCAAATCTTGCAAATTATATCTGATCCTCTTCCCGGTTTCCGAATGAGCTGAAATTTTGCATGCATGAATAAATCGGATGACAATGCAATATTATTATGACATCGAGCTGATCTGATGATGGAGCTGGAAGGTGGCCATAGGTACTCCGTAATTAAACGATGCGATCCCATCCAGTTTGAGCTCATTTGATTTGTCTTGACGAGTACTTTGGTGCTAGATGGTAATAATAATAAAAGCTTGTTTTTAAAAAGTACTTTTTATTTCACTTGTTACTACTCGTAAATAAGGCATTTGCTACAAAAAAAAATCTGTAATATATTCCTGCTTTTTATTCGACTATTCGGAAAATATTTTATAAAATACACAAAGAACGTTTCATCTTTTATTTTAATGCAATACGAGTAATCGATATATCATGACGGCAAAAAACATGTGCCTTTTGGTTGGTTTATTTGTATTATTTGGCTTTTTGCGTTTACCATTTTAAACTTTTTGTAGATAAATCTTTTAAAAACACTTTAATAATAATTAGAAGTAAGTATTAAGAAAAGTATATAAGTATTTATCTGTTACCTAAAATATCAGGGTGTAAGCTATCTCTATACTAAATTTCAACTCAATCGGTCCACCTATTTAGGCGTGAAAGAGTAACAAACATAGGTACATATAAAAAGGTAAATAGGAAGGTATATAGGAAGGTTTGTATGTACAAACCTTCGCATTTATTATATTAGTGCGATTATTAGAATTGACATACTGTATATTTTACATAGAGTACACTTAGTGTCACAACACTTTTATAAAAGCATCATAAAAGGCCAAAGAACAAAGTTCGCCTTAACTCGGCTGCAAACAAATTATGAATGCTAGTAATTGTATAATCGATAATTTAGGCTTTCTAAGCACAAATACTAATAAAAAGAATATTAAAATCCGACCCAAAAACCAATAATTAAATATAGCAATTCAAGAATTAAATTAAACAATTTATTTCGTAGCATCCAATTTATTTCGTAGCGCCTCTAAAGTCAACGCCGTAGAGAGTCTACATAGATTTGAAATTTGAAAATAAAAGCTTTTATCATGTAGTATTTTACTAGAAGGTATTTAAAGGCACAATCGTCGGTCTTATCGCTAAAACAGAATGAAGTTTAGTGTAGTCTTTGGCGTCTCAGTCTCACTACACCTTAATAAAAGCATAATAAAAGCCTCAAAAGAACAAAGTTAGCTTCAACTCGGCTGCAAACAAATTAACTTGGTAGTAATTGTGAGTATGATCGATAACCTTGGCTTTCTAAGTACAAATACTAATAAAACGAAGAATTAATATCTAACACAAACACCAATAATTAAATTTCAATTCAAAAATAAATTAAATTCAACAATTCACTTCGTAGCAATTTATTTCGTAGCGCCTCTAAAGTCTACGTAGATTTGAATTTGAAAATGAAAGCTTTTCATATGTTGTAAAATAAATGGTATACAAAGATCGGCGGTCTTATTGCTAAGAGTAATATAATTTTCTATAGATACAGCGTTTTTTATTGCACTTCAGTCTCACTACATCATAATGAAAGCCTCAAAAGAACAAAGTTAGCTTCAACTGGGCTGCAAACAAAATAACCTGGTAGTAATTGTGAGTATGATCGATAACCTAGCCTTTCTATATACAAATACTATTAAAAACAATATTATTATCTGACACAAAATAATAATTAAATAGCAATTCAATAATTAAATTTATTTCGTAGCGCTTCTAAAGTCTACGCCTACATAGATCACAATCACAATATTCGGCACAATCGTCGGTTTTATCGCTAAAACTGACATGAAGTGTGTTTGGTGCAGTTCAGTCTCACTACACCTTAATGAAAGCATAATAAAAGCCTCAAAAGAACAAAGTTAGCTTCAACTCGGCTGCAAACAAATTAACTTGGTAGTAATTGTGAGTATGATCGATAACCTTGCCGGCGCCGTCTGGTCGCGAAGGCCGAAACACACAACATAAGAAATACTATGCAACTTTTGAATACTCTATAAGACCGCTAATTATTACTTAAACTAATTGTTACACTTATATATTACTAGCTTATGCTCGCGGCTTTACCCGCGTGGGGAAATCCTTTCTTAGCGGACGTCTACGTTATAAAACTTATCTGTGTTCCAAATTCAACCCAATCCGTTCAGGAGCTTAGGCTGTGCGTAGATAGATCAGTCAATCAATCACTATTTCTTTTTATATATTTAGATACGGTTCTGAATTTTTTTCTGAGTGAACCCCATAACTTAAAAATAAAAAAAATGTTGAAAATTTCCGCGTAAATTAATGTCCGAAACCATCATCATTTTTAAATATTATTATTACCATGGTTAAGATATTCTCAACAATATAACCCTTTGACGACCACGGGTACACCCGTGTCCCAAGCACAAAAGTGTAAAAATCTAAATAAATACTAGGCCAATATCAAATATTTTGTTGTTTTCTAATATTTAAAAGTCCATTTTAACCATTCATAGCGAGCAGCCCCATAAATGTAGAACTATATTGTGTCTATAATCTTTTAAAGATGACATATCGTCTGGTGCGAAAATGAAAAAGTTTTCACAAGATTCACAAGATGTTAAAGTGAGAATTATTAATTAATTTCATGAAAAAACTATAGCCTGGTTTATGTAATATTTATATAAATTACTACACTATTAGATAATCTGATCCTAATTAAGCTATAAAGTCATAAATAAAAAGGGACAGTACTGTCCCTGTGGTCGTAAAGGGATACTTTTTTAGGACGACGATATGAACAAAATATTATGATAGTTATTCAAAAAACGAATAGTTACCAAGCAATATCAATAAAAGAAAAATAACTAATTTCAACAAAGTCATAAACCTTTAAAAATATCGGGTAATTAATAGAAACAGCCAACTGTAAAACGATATAGATTCTTAGGATAGCCTTAAGATAATAGTAGTCGTCATAAAATGAATTCTTGTATCATATAAAAAATCCGTGTGAATTCGGGTGAACTTTTTACCTGGGTGATTAACGGTACGTTAGAGCCATATAGTCTATCCATGTGCAAAGCTTCTCTTACTGTCCCATTAGGATAGGGCGCATGTGTCACTGTTTAGCCAGACTGGAGGGTAAGATTAATTGCATAAAAGTGCACCAAGTGATGGTCAATCATGTTATTCCAATAATTGAAGCTGGCTACCAGCCAAGCTTCCAGCTGATAATTATCATAGTAAAGTCGTAACGTCCGATTAGGTACGATTTTTAATATGTGTTTCGTATCACACTACTATAAAAACATGGGTGGCATTGGTCTAATGGATCATCGAAATGTAACACACGAGCTTGATCGCAGGTCGAAGATAAAATATGAATAAGAAGATAGATATATTATCTAAGACTATTCTTCGACCTTTTTGATATAAAAAAGACATAAACAATGTATACAAAGTAGCACGGTCAGAATAGATTGATTGGTTGTTTGTAAATCAGACAAGTCTCTGTGGCTTCCTGAAAAAATGACTAAGTACCTCCCATATAATACAAAGCTGTAAAACGATCAGCATCAGCTATTACAACCCATCGAAAAACTATAAACAGAAAACGATGCGCGTACATATTGTGCACGTTCCAAAAGATAATCGCACTAACAACACCTGTATAATATGCAAAGTTCACCTGTATGAATTGTTACCTTGACTCATTTCTTATAAATTAATAATTACAGGTAGTAAATTTCCGTTTTTAATAAGTGTTTAGATCCTTGATATTCCTCTAGCCTTGAAACAATACTGTAAATAATTTTAAATAAAATAAACCGTTAACGACCATAGGGACATCTATGTACCATGAAATTCCAAAAAAACTAAAATAGGTTTTTACTTTTTGATTTTAAAATATGTTTTATAGACATAAAAAAGATCATATTATACAGAAATAACCATCAAATTACCTCTCCTAGTCTTATGGTCCTGAAAGGGTTAAGATCAGTTCAAACCTGGGCGATGCTCGCTACCACCTGTGTTAGGCCTTTATTAGACGTCAGTTGTGCCGTTATGTTGTTTTACGAGTAGTTATACCCGTTAATTCAACAAAATTAACTATCTTATAAAGGCGATATAAAATCAATATTGGAGGCATAAACTCCTGATAAAAGACATGGTATTTGTTCAAAACCGAGGCTAAGAGTCTCAACAATATTGGACGGGGTATGAACGAGCGGGAACTACCCATGAAATTTTGCCGTTTTGATAATTTGGTTGTCAAGAACACTCACGATATTTAACAAAAATCATAAAGAAACGTCTTATTTTTACCAGTAAAATCAACATTCTGTACGAAGAATTAAAAACTTAAGTATATTGCCCTTACAACATTTTTTGTACTTTTATGACGTCATAGAATTACGACAATTTACTTCTAGCTACCTCTAGATGCTATCTCACAACTACTATAATAGCATTCTTTATATAGCATGATGACGTTAACACTAATGCGAATATAGCATGCTTTTAATATCCATCACGACATAGAAAAATTAACCTTATTTCAATGTACTAAAACGCATAATCGACTGTGCAGAGTAATGCATTAGCAATTCTATTTTTGCTGCGTTCGAGTGCTACGGCGTAGACCTTTCGTAGAACTCGTAGTACGTCTACGGCGTAGCATTAATAGAATTAAAATTACTTTGTACTTACTATAGAATACCAAATAAATATTATATATATGTTCCCAAACCTACTAATATTATAAATTCGAGAGAATAGGTACGTGTATGCCAAACCGATTAATGCTAAAATTTGGTACATAGGTAGCTTAGCCCATGGAATTACATAGTGTAAGCTTTATTTCTTTTTTCATTTACCCTTTAAGCGCGTCAAACCTCTGGGTATAGCGTGTATACCTATTTAAAAATAAACTAAAATAGATTCAATTTTAAACATGTAATTATTTCTGACTTTTAATTGATATGAAAACAATTAATTCATTTCCAAATTAAAGAATGACATCTATTGAAAGTTCGTCGCCTATTGAAGGTGACCTTTAGATCAACGGTTAAAAATAATTCAAATCTTTTGTATCGAAATGTTCAAAAAAAATTATTTCTAAGCCAAATACTAATAACAACATACATAAACAAATAATAAAAACAAGATTAATATCTGACACAAAAACCTATAATTAAATAGCAAATCAAGAATTAAATTCAACAATTTATTTCGTAGCAATTATTTATTTCGTAGCATCCAATTTATTTCGTAGCGCCTCTAAAGTCTACGCCGTAGAGGGTCTACGTAGATTTATATTTGAGAATAAAATCTTTTAACTTTGTAACATGAGTAAAACCGATTTAAAGCCGCAGCAACCTTTTCTAGGTGATTTAGAAATGAAACAAACATTAAAAATACATTCAATTGTATGAAAATTTATTCAGCGTCTCGCATTTAAATTCTATTCTAAATATTTTAAATTTTAAGTTAAAAAGTCACGACAGGTGACCAAAAAGCTAGCCTTTACCTCGGCCAACACATAAATTTGGCCATTTAATTAGGTTTTTAGTAGAAAAAAGTATTTCAATTTTAATTTATTTATTTAACCTTAACTATAACATGAGCGTTATAAAAGGCAAGTCATTTGTATTACATACACTTTGTCTTAAGTATAATTAAATTTTTAAATTATATTATTATTTAATATACCACACTCACACACCCACTTACACACACTTTTATTGTAATATACCACTACCGAGTTCGAATCTCGGCCCCGCACCAATGACTTTAATTAGTTATGTGCGGTTTTTCCACTCGCTACACTGATGGTAGACTTCGGCTGTTACCACCCACTGGACAAAACCGTGTCCGCCAAGCGGTCATTATGACAGTGTTCCGGCATGATGTTCAGTGAAGCCAGGGAGGGATTTATCCCACCATCTAGGTTTAGTCTGCTACCATCTACAGCCTCATCGTCACTTAAAAGATCGTAGTCGTTGTCGATCGTAGGCTAACCTGTTATAATAATAATATCTTTATAGCAGACACAAGATCCATAGTTAAATCTAATTAAGATTAAAAATTAAATTAGCTTAACCTATAATATATTATAGGTTAAGCTAATTTAATATATAAATACATATGTATATTGCCTGTTGGTTGTTTGGAAGAGATCGCTCTAAACGATAAGGCCACCCATTGTGGACATTAATATTAGTACTTTAATTTCGTTTTAAGTCTGTTTTGTTAATGTTTGCCCCAATAAAGAGTATTATATTGTATATTTAATATTATCAACATACAATAGTCCTTATAACCTATAGAAATAAAGTACGTAACCGATCATTATAATAAATCATAGACAACAATGATGCCCTAGAGAGAATACTTCACCCTTTCCCTCAAGTGGAGATTGAAACGGTAGGCAAGTTAGATAAATACCTACTGATTGCAATAGGGTTGTCAACAAAAAGTTAATTTTGAGTAAATTGTAGGAACATATAATATTATAATTTGTAAATTTAAAAAAGGCTTATAGATCCAGTTCACTAAATTTGCTTGTCATTTTACGAGTAAGTAGGTACTAAGCGGTACAAAAATGTACCAGATTTAGTGCAGTGACGTCGCAATCAAGCAATTACAGTGCTTTGTCATATACGCTTTTCATAAAAATTTTCAATATTTTTCAATAATCTAGTTATACTTGATGGAAAAAACATTTTATTAGTCAACAACCCTATTGTCTAGGTAGAATAGAATAGAAAACTCTACTCTATCTCTTATTCTCTCTCTCCATGTCTGTAATACGCGGTATGTGTTACATAAAATATTTATTGTCTACATACAATAGTCCTCATGACCTATAGAAATAAAGAGGGTATCTGATCATTATAATAAATCATAGACAACAATAGATGCCCTAGAGAGAACACTTCACCCTTTCCCTCAAGTGGGGATTGTATCGGTAGGCAAGTTAGATAAATACCTACTGATTGCAATAGGGTTGCCTACCAAAAGTTTTTCAAGAAATACATTATTGAAAATAATTCGATTCGTATTTTTTCTTCGTAAATTTAATAAAAAAAAAAGTGTGATTCAACACACTAAATTTTTTTAATAGCAAGACGTAATTTTAAGTACTAAGCGATGCAAAAATGTTTCCTATTTAGTGCAGTGACGTCACGACCAAGTTATTGCTTTGAATCTCACACGTTTTTCATAAAATTTACTTTTTTTTTTTTTATTGATATACTTTTTTTTTTTTTTTAATTTACTTATTTTTTAAACAAAGAAAATTAAAGAACCTATAGAAATAAAGTACGCAACCGATCATTACCCTTTCCCTTGATTGGGGATTGTAACGGTAGGCAAGTTAGATTAATACCTACTGATTGCAATAGGGTTGCCTACCAAAATATAATCCTGCTAATATTATTTACGTGAAAGTTTGTAATTATGCAGGTATTGTTTGTTACTCTTTCACGCCAGAACGGGTGGACCGATTGAGCTGAAATTTGGTATAGATATAGCTTTGACCCTGCAAAACATAATATAGGCTACATTTGTGTATACAAGTTTATAACAAAATTCCAAATCATTTTAGGGAATCGAATTTAACACTAAATGTGTTTAAATATAAATTGACGCAATGGTTGGCGGAGAAATATTTTTATAGCATAAATGAATTTTTTGAATACAAAATATAAATAGTCATGCATACTCCATACAATTTAACTAGATATTATTCTTAGCTATAAATCATTATTGTATTTTCATAATATTATTATTGTATGTATTATTTATACGTCTGGAAAAGATAGGTTTCGGCAGAACAATGCATTACATTAAGATCTTTATGTACCTGAAATCTATGAATAAACAAATTCTTATTCTTAATTCTTATTCTTATTCTTATTTGGTTATATCGTGGTCAAAGGCTAGCCCACTCGTATATTGAATTAAAAAAAACGATATTACCTATAAATCGATCTCACAGTATTAAATAAATCGCATTACCTATAGAAAAAGGTATGTATTACCACATCCGAAGGGCGGAACTATAAACTAGGATATCAATAAATTATGAGCATTGAACGTTCCCAACAAATTATTCAAGGGAAGAAACCCTTTCCCATAATATGGAGTGCTCAATCATTTTTACACATAAACTTTTATTGCTTCTATTCTTTTATTCGTATCGGTTAATAGATGAAAATTTAGGTTTTTGGAGCTGGAAATACAAAAAACAATATGCCTGTTAAAACCAAAATCTAAATAAATGTATAAATTTACCTTCAAATAAAAAAAGTCTAATAAAAAATGTCACAATACTAAAAAGACGTTTTTTTTTAGTTCATTTTTACAGAGTGATTTTTTTAGACCCACTAGAAACTCATCGTACATATTCCATACATAAAAAATCGTTTCACAGTCCGGATTGACCAGTTTTTATTAAATTTTATTCTTATATTATTATGGTAGTCTTTTTTAACACGATGCATAATATAAATTGCCTAAGTCAGCTAGTAAATATAAAATACCAGCTGCGTCCAGTAGTTTTACCCGCTGTACAGAATATGTATAGCCTATGTGTTATTCCAGAGTCTTAGCTATCTCTATACCAAATTTCAGCTCAATCGGTCCACCCGTTCAGGCGTGAAGAAGTAGCAAACATGCACACTCACAAACTTTCGCATTTGTAATTTAAGTGTAAATATTTCTACGACGAAAACTACCCAACCAAGTCGCCATAGTTTAAACAAACCAAATGAAAAATGGCGATACCGAACCGAGAATACCAAATAAAGGAGTGGATCACGAAACGTCAAGAAGGCTCAGTCAGGGTCTGAGAGATAGGCCACAAATATTACCATTTTAACCAGACCCCTAGACCCGCTTTCCCTCCTTCAATTTATCTGCTGTAAAACTACAAATCATTTTTTTTCTTTTTTTTTGTGGCAAATGCCTTTATTGAGAAAAACAAACTAACAATACTACAGCTACTACAGCAGTAAAGAACACTTTTATTAACCACAGATCGGCGACAAGCCGATCTACAGAAAATCCAAGCGCTCCAAACTACTGTCAGATGGCAGAGTGCCCAGAATGCTGGCAGCATTGCCACGTTGAATGGCAATACTTATACGTTGGGCCAAACCCTAGCATTTCGGTCACACGTCATTATAGATTAATATAATCATTACTGGATACCACACATTTTACAACCACAAAATTTAGGAGAAACAAGGGAAATAGGGAGGATTATCTAAAAAATGTCCACAATGTAGATTCTAAAAAAAATTACACGTATTTTATTGTAAATTTTTGATAATAAGTCGTGTTTGATACAACGGACGAATGTTGCTTGGACGTAACGTTACGCTTCCCTCCCAAAAAATTATAAGCGTTATATGTCAGCCACTTTTTTAATTGTAAAATAAACGAATTCAATTGAAAATCATTGAAAGTTTCAAATAACACTCACGAAAAAAAGAAATTTTCTACGCTCCTCAAAAATTCGTAATTTTGATTTGTGACTCTTTAGTATTTTAGCAGCGAATTGGTTCGAACCCGAAGTTTTGTTGTTTTAGACAGGGCTCAACTAAAATTGGCGGTTCCCAAACCTGAGTCGCTTGGAAGAACGACGCAATTGGCGTCCACTTTTCTACGCGGCTGATTTATTTCTTCATTTAGATTCTATATAGAGTGGTTGTAACCGCTATTTTTAACTACGACAGTTGTGATTAGTTATTTAAATTGAAGTCTGTGCTGCCAGTTTACGATTTTTTAACTACGGCGCTATTACTACGACTATTATATTAGATACTAGCTTACGCTCGCGGCTTTGCCCGTGTGGTAAAATCCATTCTTAGTGGATGTCTACGTCATAAATCCTATCTGTGTTCCAAATTTCAACCCAATCCGTCCAGTGGTTCAGGCTGTGCGTGATAGATAAGTCAGTCATTCACTCTTTCCTCTAAATATATAAATTGAAAGAGTGACTAATTGACTGATCTATCAACGCACAGCCTAAACCACGGGACGGATTGGGTTAAAATTTGGAACACAGATAAGTTTTATGATTATACCTCCGCTAAGAAAGAATTTTGCCACGCGGGCAAAGCCGCGAGCATAAGCTAGTTTTATATATTTAGTATTTACTCGTACCTGGGTTTAAAGGCACAGCTTGGCGTTATATATTATATTAATACATACATATATTAACTCAATTAATTACAGGGTTTTTATGATATCTAATTATATAGCTACTAAAATTATGTTCTAACTTTAAGTGTGTCCGATCCGGACGTATGCGATCATGACGGATGCGACGGATTGAATCCGAATATGGATTTTTTTAGCAGCTTTATGGTACTAATATTATAAACGTGAAAGTTTCTAAGAATGAATGTCTGGATGTCTGGATGTATGTTTGTTACTCTTTCACGCCTAAACGGGTGGACCGATTGAGCTGAAATTTGGTATAGATATAGCTTAGACTCTGGAATAACACGTATAACGAGTAAAACCGATAGGCGCAGCTAGCGTTATATACTTTTATCTTTTACAGGACGTGTCATAACAGTCACTTGAGGGCTTAAACCAGTAAGTCTTTTAGAGCGTATCGATTACTATCATTAACTAGATTTTTGCTCAAAGTAAAAAAAACATTTATACTAGGTTGGCAGAGACTATTTCCCTCCACTTGGTGCGATCCTAACACACCTCTTTCGTTTCCTCAACTACCAACCAGAGCAACCCCCAAAACCCCAGATATTATTTATTAATACTTTATTGTAACACCACATGAAAATTAAAAATTTACAACAGTAATTCAACAAAACAAAGATGTTGCAACCGGTCTTATCGCTAAAAGCGATCTCTTCCAGACACCCGTGCAGGAAGGGAGTAACATAATATGGCAAAAACTGGTAGGTGGTGAAGTATAAAATAAAACAGTATTCAAAATATATGTAATATTATATATTATTATGTTTAAAAATAGATACTAAATTATAATAAATATTGATATTAGTGAATGAATACCATAGATGTCGCGTGAGAGCCGACAGTTCCGCGTGCCCCTGACTTTTGTGCGAGCAGCTCTACATTATATACCTTTATCTTATACAGGGGGTTGACGTGACCGTCTTTTGAGGTTTATAACTAGTTAGTCTTATGATGCTTATTGATTCTGTGGTTTCATTTTTATAATTTTTTCTTGTTTGCTATTTCAACATGTGGCTATTAATTCTTTTATCTATTTTCATTTTATCTAATGAGGGGTGCATTATGTTATAATATGCTCAGAATAAATTTTGCACGCCGTACACTACGATTCTTCTACAGAGCAACTCTAGTGCCTTATATCTGAGCTGATTTTTATTAACCCCCGACGCAAAAACGACGGGGTGTTATAAGTTTGACGTGTCTGTCTGTCTGTCTGTGTGTGTGTGTGTGTGTGTGTGTGTGTGTGTGTGTGTGTGTGTGTGTGTGTGTGTGTGTGTGTGTGTGTATGTGTCTGTCTGTGGCATCGTAGCGCCCAAACGGATGAACGGATTTTGATTTAGTTTTTTTTGTTTGAAAGTAGAGTTAGTCGAGAGTGTTCTTAGCCATGTTTGGTGAAAATCGGTCCAAGATGGCCGCCGCTACAAAATGGCGGATTACTTTTTTCTTCCACGACCCCCTCAATATGGGTATCAAATGAAAGGGCTTAACGAGTAGATTACAGCCCACTATATAAAATTTAAAATCCAAGATGGCCGCCATCAAAAAATGGTGAATTACGTATTGCGTTGGGGGTTTTTTTAAATTTTTAATTTAATTCACTTGTTTCTTTAACAAAGCAAAAAATACCTTTGTTTTTTATTATAAATCAACAACTCGACGACAACTTGAAGCTACTGTAGCATTAAATTTCTAGTAGTGTAGTGTTCAATAGTAAATAAATCAACTTGACTGACAAACTTGTAATTTTAAGACACACGAATAATAAAAACTCTATATTGTTTGTGTGTTGTATTGATGTTATTGCGTTGTTGTTGTATTGTTTGTACATATATTTTGTGTTGTTGTTGATTGTTATGGTGGTCCTGGTCAAAGGCTAACCTATATAATAATGAAATAAATAAAAAAAAGAATATTTTCTTCTTAAACATATAAAAGGAAAGAGTGACTGATTGACTGACTGATTTATCAACGCACAGCCTAAGCCACTGGACGGATTGGGTTGAAATTTGGAACAAAGACATATTTTATGACGTAGATCTAAGAAAGGATTTTGCCATGCGGGCAAAGCCGCGAGCATATGCTAGTAAACATAAAAGTTTACAAAAATTTTTGTTACCTATAGATTATACGAATTAATGGCAAAATTTTGTAAGTGTAATTTGGTATTTATCCAATTAGGTGGAACATAAGTTTCAAATAAAATCAAGATACGTTTTCAGTCTATTTGCGTATATCATCGATGACATTCCTCCAAGATATAGAACATGTCTTCCTCATTACGTTTTACGTTCAGAAGTTCGAGAAAGTTACCTTTAATTATGATAGCCTTTGTGGAGATAATAGGTGCCGAATTATAAGGTTCCGTCATTTTATTAAGTAGATATAGGTAAATTAGTCGATTTAAAAAAACTTCTAATCACAGTTTATTTTAATTTGAAATCCAACTATGCTACTTATATATATAAACGTGAAAGATTGTAAGAATGTAATGTTTGTTTCTCTTTCACGCCTTAACGGGTGGACCGATTGAGCTGAAATTTGGTGTAGATATAGCTTAGACTAAGACCCTGAAATAACATAATATTATATGCTACAGTACAACGGGTAAAACCCCTGGGCGCAGCTAGTAAATAATATTTAATGCATTAGTCGTCACTACTACTTTTTAGTTATTTATTAACATTTAGTGTTATTCGTGTTGTGTTGTATTTAATTTGAAAGTTTGTATGACCAAATACATTATTATAATATACTTCATTAATATTTTGTAGTGTTAGGTTAAATTAAAATTATATTTTGGTGAAATATTGTTATTACCTACCACAATTATTAGATATTGTTATTCTATTCACGTTATCTTTTATGATATTATTCATTATTTATTATTATTTTGTATACAATCTTGAAATAACTTGACGTGTAATTTATTTAATTACCAATAAATGATTTATGATTTATTTATTTAGGTCTCTTTTGCATAGGCTGCCTGGCGAAGTACCACACCTTTGCCAATTATTCATTCGCTAAGCAGTAATGTGCAGGCATTTCTGTGCTTTGGCTGAAGAGCAATAATACTAGTTAAATAACTGCGTAAAAAAATAAAAAAACGTCTAATCCTTACTAAATAATTTAATATGTGTACTAAAATTACTTGTAATAAAACAAAATAAATGAGCAAAAAGCTGTTGTCAGAAGTGGGATTCGAACCCACGCCCACAGAAGTGGACTGCGACCTGAACGCAGCGCCTTAGACCGCTCGGCCATCCTGACGTGGCAAACAATGTCGAAAATAGCCGTGAGTATTACCGAATAAAATTCAGACATTTATATTTCGGGCCTACTATTTACTATATTATTAGAATAAAGGTCAAACCACACTGTACTGCATCGCCGCGCCTCCGTTTGGCCTCTTGATACTTATAATATAATTCTAATTTACAATTCAATAATTTACAAATTCAAATAAATAGTCACAGTGATTATTATTATCTATACTCTAGATATGCGCAAGAGCATTTTAACAGCTGTTTAGGCATGGTTATGTACCAAATAGTTTTATTTTTGAACTTTTCAAAATTAAAAAAAATTGCTGAAAAAATTTTGTACATGGCGCTGGCAGGGCAACTTTTTACAAATATTCCTTTTCTTCTCGCTCTCAAATTCTCAAAAGTATTTTTATAAAATTACGAATAAGTACACTTTTTGTATGAGAATTTGACACATAACATGCGATGCAAGAAGGCTAGTCTTACAATATAACCTAAAACACACAGCCTTAATACACACTGTTACCTAATTTTTTATACAGAGAAAAAATCCGCCTAAAATAAGTATATTGATTAAGTTTTAAACAAAAAAAAATGTTACTTGGATAAAATAATTATATAACTTTAAAAATTTTTACAATAAATTTCAACCACCGAAATTTTAGTAAACTTATTCCTTGAAATTAGTAAACAAAATAATATAAGTAAATATCACAGTTAAAATACTGGCTTATATTTAATATATTTTAACTAAACATCGTAGTTTAAAAAATCTATACGTTTCTCATCTACAGCGAGGCTATAATGAGAGGTCCTTATAACTCGGGTTGAGCTAATATCGTCGTTTGCTTCTAATATTTAGAGGGAACTGTCCGACGGTTCAGGTATTATGGCTTAACGCTGGGAATGCTTTATGTCTGGTTCAAATCTTACATAATACCAGACAGGTATTATGTAGGCTTAGGAAAGCTAAGGAGAAAAAAAGGGACTTTGACCAGCCGCTAAAAAAGTATGGAAAACTTAGTTTTTGCTATGGAAAAATTAGTATATGCAACCAGGCTAAACAGTACGGAAAGTTAGTTTTGCTACGAATACTGGGGCTGGCGAAGTTATATAGAACTAATTCACAAGCGCAGCGAGTGATTCAAATAATCGACTACTATGCGCAGTGAGTGACTTAGAAAATATAATAGTTAGGTAAATATTGAAGTTTTTAAATAAATTTTCTATAAGTTTCTCATCTACAGCGAGGCTATAATGAGAGGTCTTGTAACTCGGGTTGAGCTAATATCGTCGTTTGGTTCTCATATCTAGAGGGAACTGTCCGACGGTTCAGGTATTATGGCTTAGCGCTGGGAATGCTTTATGTCTGGTTCAAATCTTATATAATACCTCTCTGTATTCAGGAAAGCTGTGAAAAAAGGGACTTTGACCAACCAGGTTAAAAAATATGGAAAAGTTAGTTTTTGCTATGAATACTGGAGCTGGCGAGGTTATATTTTTTTTTTTTTTTTTTTTTTTTTTATGTGATGAAGTAGAAGACGAGCAAGACGCTCTTCTGATGTTAAGAGATAACGCCTGCCCATAATCAGTACAGTGTTACCTAGGATTTCACAATTATGTGAAATTCTAGGAGCACTGCACCAACGCTTCTTACTCAAGAGTCATAAGATGTTAAGACTGCACTGTTGGGGTACCCACCTAGACGACCTCCTGCAAAGGAAGTCTACCCCCGGTTATATAGAACTAAATCACAATCGCAGCGAGTGATTCAAATAATAGACTACCGCAGTGAGTGACTTAAAGGCACGCAACATCCTCAAACTTCATAGTTAGATTATAATAAAGCAGATGTTAAATTACACAAACCTCTTTCTAAAACAGTGAGAAATACTCATAAGATATAAAACTGCTCCAACTCTTCTTACTTAAAAGTCATAATATGTTAAGACTCTTTAGCCCAGTAATTTCACCAGCTTCAGTACCCTCCTACCGAAGCACAGTAATGTTTGCACATCACTGCTTAGGCGGTAGAATAACTGTTGGTGTACCCACCTATTCGACTTCCTACAAAGGAAGTCTACCCCCGGCCGCCAGCCAACATAAAAAAACATCTAAATCGGTTTAGGCGGGAATGTATCGCGATCAATTACTGTAAGATATGCATATTATACATGCCTTAATATACCTATATAGTAGGCACCTACATAAAAAAATAAAAACATTTAAAACTTCCGGCGAACTTCGATTGAATTATGATATTGAAATTTTCTAGAATCAAACACAAGTGAAATTTTAAAAAAACTTTTTAAAAACAAGCTTTTATTATTATTACCATAAAGTACTCGTCAAGACGGGCTCATTTGATGCGTCTTGACGAGTACTTTACGGTGCTAGATGGTAATAATAATAAAAGCTTGTTTTTAAAAAGTTTTTTTAAATTTCACTTGTTACCTTTTTAATTTCCTTTGCACGAGGTCGACTAGGTCGAGACCCCAACAGTGCCAGTTATTCTACCGCCTGACCAGTGATATACAAACATTAATGTGCTTCGATAGGAGGGTACTGTAGCTAGTGAAATTACTTGGCTGAAGAGTCTTAACATCTTATGACTCTCAAGTAAGAAGCGTTGGCGCAGTGCACTGGGTAGCACTGTACTAATTATAGGCAGCGTTATCTCTTACCATCAGGAGAGCGTCTTGCTCGTCTTCTTACTGCATTGTATAAAAAAAAACCAACATTATATAGAAAGAAATAAATAGGTACAAATAATATTTTTATCGTAGTTTACTCCTTAATAATACCTAACTACCTCCTTGTCAACCCCACTCCAGCAGTGAGTGTATGGAATATGAGCAGTGGCGGCCGCGGCCCGCGCTTGATGTATTACATTATGCTTGTCTACCTGACAGAAGGGCCCGTATTCTTATTGATACGGTAACGTGACCCGTATTTCTGGTATACTATATTTACTAGCTCACAAAGCAGATTTTAAATCAGTGGGTTATACTGGTGACCATGGCCAATTACCACCCAATGGACAAAACCGTGTCCACTAGCGGGTATTATGACCGTGTTCCGGCATGGTGTTCAGTGAAGCCAGGAAGGGATTTGTCTCGCCTTCTAGGTTTAGCCTGCTATCTACTTTTTAACGTCACGCAAGATCATCGTCAAAAGCTAACCAATACTTAATCGCTAACCTAATTACCTCAGAGTTACTCTCAAATCAATGAAAATTGTGTAATTTTTTTATTATCTTTTACTGTAGTCTCTACTCTCAACTGTATTTTCCTGTAAATGAAGATGTATTTGAAACACTTATGTATTAAATAACAAATGGCAAACTAATCTCTCGTAATTTTTTTAGGATAAAAGTAAAAAAAAGATTTACTAATCTAAAAGACAATGAAAAGTGGCATATTTGGGCCATGTGCTTAGACATGACAGATATGAGATACTACAACTTATTATGATGGGAAAAGTAGCCGGTAAGCGAAAAGTCGGTCGTAGAAAGAAGTCGTGGTTGCGCAACATCAGGGAATGGACCGGGATAGCGAGTGCCGCCGAACTGTTCCGCCTCGCGAAGGATAAGGAGAAATATGCTGAGCTGACTGCCAACCTTCACTAGTTGGAGAGGCAACGAAAGAAGAAGAATCTAAAAGACTATTTGTGTTCAACTAAAACGTTTAAGATAGGAATATGCTCCTTTTTTACCTTCCACTTTGTTCCCTACCCACAATAGAATGTTATTTTAAGTGCCGAACATTAAAAGTCTTCGGCAAAACCAAAACGGCATATTTATAGCGTTTCCCTCCAACCTTGAAATTCTCAGCTCGAATTACACGAAAAGCGTCAATAAAAATATACGCGGAGGCCGTTGCGTGCCTCCCCGATTACATGTAAGACTTAGGTACTACATATTGTTTATATAATTTACTACCCAACTAATAACTACGATTTTGTGTTATTTTTATTATAGAAATAAAAAGTCTTTTTAAAATTAACCAACTTCAAGAGAGTCCGAAATCGAATTCACGGTTGAACTTGTTAAATACGCTACGCATGATTTATTTTCATTTAAATAGGTTTAAATAGGAATCGAAAAATTGGTCAAATTCGATCAAAAGTGCGAAAACAAACTAACAAATTATAGAAATATACTTTCCTGAAATATAGTAGTATACTGGTTTAAAAGCCTCAAAGTATTGTGTCACTATCAAAGAAATCTACCAACATGGGGTTAAATAGCTATATGACCACCCAGGTTACCTAATAAAAGACTTAAATGAGTGAAATTGGTTACTTATTGAATTTGTGACAACCCTGATTATGTTAACACTACGCACATTATAATATAAAAGAAACATCCACGTAAAAACACACGCACACAATCAAACTTAATCACAGGGCTGTCGCGTCCCAATTTATATCATCGCCTAAATGAATTTATCAGATTGTGGCTAAAAGAAAAGTTACTTATTGAATGTTCCCGATATCTTGGGTAAGTTTGATACAATTTCTTAATGATAACGGTGTCACGAATGCGTAGAAAGTTTGTTTGATACGGCCCGGCCCTTATCACGGTCGCGGTTGAGTTTCGACTTGGGAGTTCGATCGATGCCTCCCTTGGAGTAACGCTTTAAGGTGAGTGTACACTAATTTAATGTAGCGGAACTTAAAATGCTTATATTAACAAGAAATTAAGCAAAGAGCAGCTAGGTTCAATTTTCAGTGTGTAGCGTTTTTTTTTTGCCTGGACCGTATTTTAGTCCCGGTTGTTTTCTATGATAATATGTAGATTATATTGTTTAGGTCATGTTGCAGGCCTTTCAGTAAATATGGCGACCTGAAACTGGAACTTATAGGTGAGCTGCACAACCTATAACTGTAATTCGACTCTGACAGTGTAAGTAGAGTAGTCTGTTCTGTTGGAGTATTAACCCCAATTCTTTTTTATCAGTTATAGGTTAAGACCTACAATCTTGCGTGATGTTAAACAACAAGGCGGCCGTAGATGGTAGCAGACTAAACCTAGAAGGTGGGATATATCCCTTCCTGATCTTTCTATTCGACCCTCCACTTCCCCTCCATTCGACTATAAAATAGCAACATTTAATATTTGTACGCCGCAAGGCAGAACATGGAGGACCAATTATTAATACAATCAATTGTAACATCTTATATGTATAATCATGTTTTTATGAATAAACTTCATTTCATTTCCTGGCTTCGCTGAACATCATGACGGGACATGGTCGTAATAAATGCTTGGTAACACGACTTTTCCAGTATAAGTCACTGGACTTTCTGTCATTCATAATTATTTTTATCGGCGCCCTATCTCGCCCAAGGACCCCTTGCACTGTCTATCCTCCCCTTAAGTTACCTATAAATGTAATACTGCTTTCGTAACTTGAATTATTGGCAAGGCCAAGGTACGCTTGTAATATATTTTTATATATTTATAGCAAGCTTTTTTATAACTTTGTCGTTTGTCTTCATATTGCATTAAAAGATTGGAAATGTCAATATTTTATTAGTTTTTTAAGATTATTAACTTTAATTAATCTTAGAAAATTCTTCATTGATTTTATATTAAGGTTTCTTCTTTTTTCGCAATAATGCATTTCCATTTTACATCTAAACGACTGAACCGATTCAACTGAATTTGGTATATAGGTAACTTAGACCCTTGACCCTGGAAAAACTCACAGGCAGCAATAGCATATTTAAAATTCCTAAAAAAAAAGTTTTTAAAACTTTTTATTTGTTAATTAAAAAGTGTTTTTAATCTTTAGCATGTGCCATTTAGACATTTAAATTTTGTATAAATTTTGTTCTAAATTTAGCCCTTACCGGGGAGCTCCCAAACTTTCCAGACGATTTTAATTAATGAAATAAAACGCAATTAGCCTGTCCTGCTGTCAACTGGACTCGAATAAATAACGCGTGATGTGGACATTAAAAACGTTATTTTGTACCAAATAATTTAAGTCAAATATTTTGATTTAAAGTTTTTCTACTTCCTAAGATTACAAAAAAGTTGTTAAGTTATTCTTTAATTCAAAAAAATAACAAAATAAAAAAGGGAAAAAAAAAACGAATTTTGGAGTTTGGATTTTTGATGTTTTTTGAGAAAAAAATATGTTAAATAAGTAACATAAATGGAGATTTTGTTTAGACTGTTTGCATGTAATTAAAATTTATTTTATAATTTATAGTAATGACTATACCTACTACAAATTTATTAAAAAGATGTAACAAAACATTAAGTTAAAAATATCAAAAAAATCCGCTTCAAGGTAACAACCATTTTATGGCCTGTTTAAATAGAGTTACCAAAAATTAAAAATAGATCGTGCCCAAAGGTTCCTTTTCTAATTATAATTCCAATCAATTCATGCTTTGTTGGGTATCAAACGTTCAACCAGTCCGTCTGTTTATGAAACTTGTTTAGTTTACCGCTAGTTCCTAATTTTAGTTTTATCATTGCCTTCTAAAATTTCAATTAAATGGAAATTTGGGTATTAAAACCTTTTTTGGACTAACTACTACCGACTAAACTATCATGAGTGTTTTTCACTCATTACAAATGCGACACGACTGTAGAAGTAAAGAAAGAAAGAAAGAAATAAATAACTTTATTTGCAACAAGACATAGATAGATAGATAGATAACGCTTTATTGTACACCACACAAAAGAAATACATTACAAGCAGGGACTTATTGACTACAAAAAATGAATGTACAAGCGGCGGTCTTATCGCTAAAAAGCGATTTCTTCCAGACAACCAATGAATAGAGAGAAATACACACAGAAACATTGAAAAGTGATATACATATAATATAAAAAAGATAGGAAGAAAAAATAGTCTTACGTGTGCGTTGTCTTGACGTAAAAGTTTCTAAGAATGTATAGATGTCTGGATGTATGTTTGTTACTTCATCACGCCTAAACGGGTGGACCGATTGAGCTTAAATTTGGTATAGAGATAGCTTAAACCCTGGAATAACACATTGGCTACAGTACAGCGGGTAAAACCGCTGGGCGCTGCTAGTTTTAATTAAATTGTACTTGTAAAATAATGGTTTCAAGTTGAGAGTGGACTTTTAAGTTGCTATAGTACAGCGGGTAAAATCGCTGGTCGCAGCTAGTCTAGTCTAACATTATGAACACACACCAGGCAGGTTGGCAAGAGGCGGCGCTTGATCATGATATCCTGATAGGCTTGGGAAGGCCTTTGCCCTGCAATGGGACAGTATAGGCTAGATATAATAATAATAATATAGTACCATTCGCTGTTGGGGAGTAGCGACCCCACGGACCCAAGTGCTCCCGGGGGAGGATTCTGTTCCTCATCTCCGGCCTTCACCGGCCGGTCGGAGCGAACATTGACGAGGAACAGTCCCCCACTTCTGTGCTTGCCTTGGTTGGCCGGCCACAGTGGAGTCGCGAGAGCTTTTTGCTCGGAGGGAGGATGTGAAGCATAAGTGGCGAGTTGGCCTTTGTGTTTAAAGTCCAGGGACACCTCTACCCTTCCAGCCACTTGCAAGAACGTTGCCTTTCTCGTCGGCTATGTAATGCCGGCAAAGGCCGCCAGCGGAGGCGGAGGCGGGCGGAGGTTAGCCTTTATGGGGGCCCGTTTAGTGAGTGACAAGTCATCACCTGCCTATATATTTCCAAATGGGACGGAAGTGGCAGGTGCCGTAGTCCTAGCAATAGCCTCATTAACCATCCAATTAGAATGCACATCCATAGCCAAGTTCAAGTAGTTTCCATTAATTAGCAATAATCCTGTCACTTAGCGGAGACTGTCTTTGAGCCCATTTTCTATAGATGGACTCACAGACAGACTCCAATAAGTGTCACCCATTACATTTATATAAAAAGAGCTCAAAAGGGCCTCTGCGCGTTGGACTTTTTTGTCTCCGTGTACGCTTATGAAAAGGCCCGGGCTTAGCCCGTGTTTAAGAACGACATAATATAGTAAGCCTGATAAGAGAATTTCTGTTTCAGCGGGTAAAACCGCTGGGCGAAGTTATTTATATAAAATGCTCCATAATGAGGTTTTTTACCTACTTAAACAGCTATAATTTTGAGTAAGCAATCTCAGCCGCCGAGGTTTTCTAAAAATATTTTCCCTTTATAATTTTTGGTTATGAAATTATTTTTAGACATTCATTGCTTCTATTTAGGGAAGGGTCCATATTGGCTCGCATAAAATTTTTAGTCCTAATTTAATGTGGCATAACGTTTTTCAGCCTAAACATCAAAACGCCTAAAGTTTTTAGGCATAACTTTTTTGGCCTAAATTTTTCTCCCATAATATTTTTAAGCATAATAATATTTACGCATAAAATTGTAACGCATATTGTTTTAACGCCTAAAATATCTTACCATAAAATTTTTTGGCATAATTATATTCAGCCCTAATATTTTTCGACATAATAATATCCAGCCCTAATTTTTTAGCAAATTGATATCTTGTCATAATACTATTACCAGGATTGTAATCAGCAAAATATTATTAATACTAAAAGAAACGAATTATTAATTTCAATGCTCTAACTTAAAACCTAACCTAGCCTTCTCGTGGTTTTTTTTTATAGAACGAAGTAAGAATTCGGGCAAGACGCTCTCCCGATGGTAAGAGATAACGCTGCTCATTATTAGTACAGTGCTACCCAGTATTTTACAAAGAAAAATTCTGGGTGCACTGCGTCATCGCTTCTTACTTGAGAGTTATAAGATGTTAAGACTCTTCAGCCCAGTAACTTCACTAGCTACTGTGCGGTTGTTTCATTTTAATCTCCTCTATACCCTACCTTCTCTCTGAATTAGAAAGTGGATGGTCATTTTTGGCACTTTGTTGACCGCTGCCGTGGCACTGTGGACATTGTTCAAACCTAACCTAACCTATCCGAGTCGGTTTTGTGACATTCAGTCTTACTGGGTGCCATAAACTACTTTCCTAAATAATTTTATTAACTTACAATATTAGTTGTTTGCCTTAATATAGTTATGTAAAATTATGATTATGCCCGAGAAAGTTCTGTGAAACATTTTCGGACAAATTAAATTAGGACTAACAAAATTATGCGTACTTATATTATGACATACAAATTTATGCTTTACAAATATATGCTAAAAAATGTTAGGGCAACTGACAGTTATGGCAAGACATAAGTATGTCTAGATATAATTATGCCCAAGAATTAGGCTAAAAAAAGTTATGCGAAACATTTTCGGCGAAACAAAATTAGGACAAAAAAAATTATGCGTGCGAGTACGCTCCCTTTAGGGAAACGTTTGCGATATTTCTTTGATATTGACATTGAATTAAACAAATAATATTTAATTTGATATGAATTAAGGTATATTTGCTATCGTTGAATTGGTATTTGTTGGGCTGAAGAATCTTAACATCTTATAACACTTGAGTAAGTAGAATTAAAAAAAAGTTTTTTTTGTCGATACAAAATTTTTGTCTGAACGATCGCCTATTTGGCCTGGTTTTGCCGGAGTGTTTGTAGTGTATCCTTTTCTCTTGAAATACAAAAAAAAAACAATTATCTTAATACAAAAAAACTTATGAAATAAATATGAATTATAGGTATATTGACTTTTTACAAGCTTTTATTTACTTCTGTCCGTTGTTTGTCTGTAATTAAATCTTGCGAGTTTAATTTGTTTTTACATTTATAAATTGGATGACAATGCAATATTATTATGACAACGAGCTGATCTGATGATAGAGCTGGGAGGTGGCCATAAGAACTCCACAATTAAACAATGCAACCCGATCGAGTTTGGGCTCATTTGACGAGCACTTAAGTGTTGCATGGTAATAATAATAATAAAAACTTGCTTTTAAGTTTATTAAAATTTCACTTATTATTCAACAATTAAAGTATTTTTGTCACCTACACACGAACCTTAGCATACGATGCTAGTAGGAAGTAAAACATAATTTCTGTTCTGTGGGGGTTGAAAAGAAAATCTTGAGCTCATTATGAAGCCATTAACATCAAAGTTCATGTATAACAGTGAAGACAAGTCTTCCACGAATGAATGAATAATTTAAATTAATTCTTCCCACTCATGAGCATTTCATTGTAGTAAGTAAACAACTGTCTAGATAATAATGACGGTGAAATGAAAAGATAAGTTATAGAAATTAGAAGTAATATAAGTAAACATACTATTATAATATATAATAGAAATAATAAATTAAAATAGTTATTTTTATGCGACGAAGTAAGAAGACGAGCAAGACTCTCTCCTGATGTTAAGAGATAACGCTGCCCATAGTCAGTACAATGCCACCCAGGGTTTTACAATGATGTAAAATTCTAGGCGCACTGCACCAATGCTTCTTACTCAAGAGTCATAATAAATAATAATAAAAAATAATTCTTTATTTGCCAAGCAACATGATGTTTAAGTTTTTACAATTATAATATCTTAGAGCATAGACATGTTGAGCTAACATCATTTAGCATGCAAATGTAGCTATTTATAGCCATTTTGTCCATTTGAATTTACTACACATGTACTAGAAAGAGAAAAAAAAAAACAATGTTAATGTCAATGAAAATAATTAATAATATAAAAAATGTGTCAAAAAATATTTTATGATATATTACATAGGATGTTAAGACTCTTTAGCCCAGTAATTTCACTAGCTGCAGTGCCCTCCCCCATAGTATATTTTACCACCAAACACGAGTACCAAAAGAACCGTCGAGCGTGTATGGAGAATGTGTTGAAAGTTGAGGAAGCGATAGAGGTGTATCAGGATCGTACCAAGTGGAGGGAAACAGTATCTGCCTACCCCAACGGGAACCAGGGTCTACCGTATGTATGTGTGAATATCTTACCAAAATTGGCACAGTAATGTTTGCACATAACTGCTCAAGCGGTACAATAACTGGCACTGTTGGGGTACCCACCTAGTCGACCTCCTGCAAAGTAAGTCTATCCCCGGTACTTTTCAAAAATTACATTATATGTAACTTGTAATGTTATATGACGTAGCGTCCATGGCCCTGTGGTCGTTGGTCCGGCTTGTAAGCTAGAGGTCCTGGGTTCAAATCTCAGTGTGGCAAAGAATTACGCATGGACGCTACCGTGTTTCGGAAGGCACGTAAAACTGTGGGTCCCGGCTGTTTTTATAAGATATGTAGGAGGCAGTCGTTAGGTCATGTTGCAGGCCCTGTAGTAATCTCGGCGACCTGAAACTGCAACATATAGGTTGGCCACACAACCTATAAATTGTGATTTGACTCTGACAGTGTCCAAACACTTGTTACACAAGTAGGGTAACCTGTTCTGTGGAGTATAAACCCCAATTATTTATGACTCGTCCTTTTACCTACAGTCAATGATAACAAATGCGTGGGTAGCCATAATTGGCATTTACAAATCTTGAGGTTTCACAAACAAAACGTGGGTGTCGATCGAATTATCCTCAGAAATATGATGTTCTATTGAAATAACTTATCTGCCCACTCGTTCAAACTTACTTACAAAAAGTTTCTTTGATTAGAACTTTTTGAGTGAAAACTTATTGTTAACAAAGAAAGACTTTGCTCGTAATAAAAGTAGTATATGTAGTATCGTAATGTAAGTAGGTATAGTTATATGATATTTTTATATGTAGTATTTAGGTAAATATATGTAATTACATGTTCCTGTAGCAAATCCCACTCTACTCTTTCGATCCACTTTTCCAAACGATGGTTGGTTGCCTGGAAGAGATCGCTCACAGCGATAAGGCCGCCCATTGTGGACCAAATTGTATTTCAGTGCTAATATTAAGTAAAACTGTAATTTTCTTTGGTTGCAATAAAGAGTATTCTATTCTATATTGGTGCCGACGAAAATGATTTATTGTATGTGTAACAAAATATATTCGTCAATTGCCTGGAAGAGATTGCTTTGAGTGATAAGGCTGGACATTGTGGGCTAATATAATATTGTTATTTTAAGTTATAGTAATTTTAAGTAATTTTTTAGATTGACCGCAATAAAGATATTCTGTTCTGTGTGGAATATGGGTAATACTCTTTTTTATATTTAGATATTAATAATAAATTTATTTAGATATATAGGTATATGTAACCTATATAAAAATAAAAATCTAGTGTTACCTGTAAGCTTGGATCGGAGGTGTGACCGGCGCAGCGACCGTCGTAGCAGTATTCGCAGGGTAGACCGGGTCGCAACATTCTCGCTCCGGGAACTCGCTGCCTCCAACGACTCCAATCAGCCCCAACACCACCATACACCACATTACACTACTCCATAGATTAACACTCCTACGACTCCTATCACTCTCCCCAAACATGGATGCAACTCTCCCCAAATACATATAAATTTTCATGATCAAAAAGATTTCTTCCGAGCTACCTATCTTTGGGCGAGTAGATATTGCTATAAAGAGCTTAAGTGGAAAATATAATATAGGTGTAATTAAGGGCGTAAGTGCCACGTTTAATTATTGACAGTAACTTCGGATTTATTTCTGGATATAGTGTGTTTTAATATTATAAGTGTAACAGATCAATTTTACCACTATCAAACGACATCCTTTAGGGTTATCTAGGTGACCTATAATAAATTTAAATTTAGAAATAACTAGTGTTACCTGTAAGCTTGGTCTGTATCGGAGGCGTGACCGGCGCGGCGGCCGTCGTAGCAGTATTCGCAGGGTAGACCGGGTCGCAACATTCTCGCTCCGGGAACTCGCTGCCTCCAACGACTCCAATCAGCATCAACACCACCACGCACCATATTACACTACTCCCACCACTCTCAAACATGGACGCAATTTTCCCCGAACACACTCCGTCAAATTTCGCGCACGATTCAACCGACCTAGGTCGACTCTTTAACGAACTTTTTTCAAATTTAGAATTCACTTTCAACCAAGTTCGTTGTCTCGTCCCCCTCTTTTCGTCCTTTTTTTTAATCTTTTCATCGCAACGGTCCTTATTTTCTGTCATTTGATGGAATCATATGACTGTTTCTTATAATAATGATATGTATTGCCTCACTGGTGTATCATAATTGACTTCGCCACGTGACTGTTTATTTATGTATAATTCGTAATAAATATTTATGTTTGTTTAAATCTGTGAAGAGAGTTTAATTAACTTGGAAATAAAACAAAAAATTAACATAGGTGAAAAACTTCAATATGTAAAAAACTTTTCTGTCATACTTCACCCACCAACTGCATTTTCTATAAAATTCCAATTTTTAAGCTCAAATTACATCGTAACGTTACACACGCAAAGTAACTTTAATCCATTAAAAACCACTCTTTCTATCTATAATATCAAAACCTCATTCAATTATTACACTTTCATCGCTATTTCATACATACACTCCTAAATACTTAAATCCTTTTACACAAAATTACTTTTGATCTATCCAATAACCCAATCAAAATGTATTTCAACCCAAAACTATCCCCAATCATGGTCAATTACATTCTAAAAACAACCCGAAGTCAAGTCAATTATTATTATGAATCAAAACTCAACCCATCTTAGACCACTCAAACCTAGAAACCTACAGAAGTCAACCTTTCAAATAAAGGAATGAAGCAGTCTTAGTAAGCCCGACGAAAAAAAAATGCGCTCAAAAATTTGACGTACTTATACTCCATAATCACCCAATTTTTCACTCTCGATGTTAATTCCACTTGGGGGAAAAGGGAAAGTTGTTCTTTGATAGTTGTAGGATTAAAATGGCAGGAAATATAAAAGGCGCCACAGTTTTTTTTTTAAATTTTAAACACTGAATGACACAAGTTGAGCCATCTGGTTACTCTAACTGTTAATTTCGCCGATATACGAGTAAAATCTGCAACATCAGTATTGCTGACGAGGTGTCAGTCATTGATCTATTGTCAGTCAAGTATTCTTTTACCTAGCTTCAATGAATCCAGAACACGGTTACAATGACCGCTTTCGATTTAGCCATTTTGCTTAAAATGATAATTACCGATATATTGTCAAGTAGGCCGGTTACCCGAACCGATTTGTCGAGCTAACTTACTACCTTTACAACTTTTCGAATACTCAAACAATATTTTCGATAACTCAAACGTTACAGATACAACCATGCATGAGTAGGTACATAATAGCCGCCATCTTCGTGCCTCAATCATGAGTTAATAAATATCCTCTCTTCATAGATCACAAGTAAATTTTATGTAAATTACTATGACCCCGACGTAACGCCCTGAACTTAAGAGGGCATTAAACAAATTGAATTCCTAATATGCTATTTAACTTTTTGTTAGCATATTACTTTTGTTGAAAAACTTCTTCTATTTACGAGGGATTTCATTAAAATACGTTCGTCTCAGACGTGGAATAAAAGGCAGATATCGCGTCCCAAAATATAAAAGTGAAGTCAAGTTCAAACATGTCTTGTAAAGGACCAATGTTATCACTTATTAGGTAACATCAGTAAGCGAGCATTAGTCTCGTTTTGTTCATCAATTGGAATAAAATTCATTAATTATATAATTGCATATTAATAGCTTATATTCAATCGAACTTAAGACACTGTAGTTTTGTTTATAGAATCAAACGTGCAAAAAGTCCATGCCTCAGCTACTAAAAGTGAGCTCGAAGTTGGATATATTTTTTTAAATTTCATTTTTATTTATTAGCTAGTATTATATTATATGAATGAATATAAAACTAATATTAAAAATTGACAAAAAGACCACCCTGGGTCGTTGTATAAATAAATAAATATTTCAGGACATTTCTAACCGCAAGCTAAGCAACTTAATGCTTGTGTTATGGTGGTTAGGATAACGGATATAATACTTATAATACTTTTCTTTTGTAAAGTATAGCGATGGATATTCTTTGCATTATTTATTTTATGTTGACTTCATTTATGGAAAGCGTTGTCTGCCATTATTTCAATAGTCTGTGGTTCGTCTATCGCCTTGTTTTGAACAGATTTAATGACTTGGAGATGTGATAATTCATTGTAATTGCAATTTTTATGAGAGGACTTTGTATTATTGTTCTGAAGATTTTTGTTCGTTTGATGATTTATTCGTCGCGGAATTTTTTAAATGTTCGAGATTTTAGCGACAAAAGTTGAATGACATTTTAAATTGTTTCAAATTATTATCCAAAAGGAGGAGGTCGACTAGGTGGGTACCCCAACAGTGCCAGTTATTCTACCGCATGAGCAGTGATGTGCAACCATTGCTGTGCTTTGGTAGGAGGGCACTGTAGCTAGTGAGATTGAAAGTAAGAGCGTTGGCGCAGTGCACGCAGATTGTTTTCTTTGTAAAATACTGGGCAGCACTGTACTAATTATGGGCAGCGTTATCTCTTACCATCAGGAGAGCGTCTTGCTCGTCTTCTTACTGCGTCGTATAAAATAGTTAAAAAATATAAGAAGAGAGTTCAGATGGTGGTACCAAAATAGCTGTCTACATTGTAATGATAATAATATATTATGCTTGGTGTACGTGTAATAAATTTAATATAACAATATTATTTTAATATTATTATTTTAGAATATAAATATATAATTTATGAATATAATTAATTTATGCATTGATCATGACTATTTAATTTGTGATATTGAATGGTAAGACCTATAATTTTTAGGAATTATCAATAAATGGTTTATTCTGGTTTATTCTAGGTCAAATATATAGAACATTTTATTAAACCATATAAAGCTTACGTCACACTGAGCGAACAAAGCGAACGCGAACAAGTTGTCATTTGTCATCAACGCGATCTGCCCGGCGCGGCAGGCCGGTCCGCGCCGGTTCGCGTCCGCTTTATGTGTGACGGGTCACGTACAAACTAGAACATTACAAAAATTCCGTCCCGGTTCGCGTTCGCTTTGTTCGCTCAGTGTGACGTAAGCTTTAGTGTTGTCGTTTTTCAATAAGGTCAACCACGCGTTATCTCACGCTTTTCATGCTAGCTTGAAAGTAGTTTTTTTGGTTACTTTTAAAGATGAATAACTTTTTTTAATAACACGCAAAAAGGTTAAAGTTGCATTCCAAAAAAATAAATTTATCGGCAGCTCATCGCTCAGTGTGATCTCTTCCAGACAACCGTCTAAGAAAAGGAAATTTAACATACACTGTGTGTGTGTGTGTGTGTTATCCTACTAAATGATTACCGAAATTTACATAAACAAAGCTTGACACTAATCACTCCTATTTCACAATAAATAAACGCCCAAGTTATACAATTAAACTAAGTACGCGCGAACAAAAAGAAAATCCATAATAGGCCGCGACAAAACATCTACTTGAAAAACCGTCTCGCTCATCCAATTACCGCTTTACCTTCGAAAATAAGGCCTAAAATCTATTACTTGTCACAAAAATCTAATATCTAAAAGGCAGACCTCAGATGTTTTGATCTACCTGTAATTTGAGACAGTAGCTTTATTAATTTAATTATTTAATGTAAATCCACAACATACATATGTATTAGATATGTATTAGAGGTAATTTAAAGTCACCTATAACAATTGCGTTGGTGCAGTGCTCCTAGAATTTCACATAATTGTGAAATCCTAAGTAGCACTGTACTGATTATGGGCAGCGTTATCTCTTAACATCAGGAGAGCGTCTTGCTCGTCTTCTACTTCATCACATAAAAAAAATCACGCTAATATTTTTAATGCGAAAGTTTGTGGGTGAGTGTGTATGTTTGTTACTTATTCACGCCTAAACGGGTGGACTGATTGAGCTGAAATTTGGTATAGACATAGCGTAGACCCTGAAATAACACATAAGCTATGTCGAGGACCCCGTTTGAGTCCTGCTACAATTACGTTATGCTACGTTTTAGGAGGGAATGACGGCTATGTAGGGAAGCAATCAGACCGCTGTTGTAACACTGATTTAATAAAGTAAAGCTTTAATGTATGTTATGCTGATAATGTAAAGTCTAGACAGAACTCGATGTCTATTTAAGTGGGTCAGGCCAATATTGCTACCTTGTACGTCGTACGTAGCTCGTACAAGCTAAGTACAACGCGATTCGTACTTCCTTTGAAAGTTCGATTTAAAAATTGTATTAAAATTTTTGTCAGCAGAAATCTTTTACTAGATATAAAAGGCCACAGTAAAAAAACTGATCATTTCTTTCACAACATCAAAGAAAAAAACTTCGCTAATTAGAAGAACTATAGAAACTTATACTATTAAACAGCTAATCTTTTGATATATAATATCTCGCTGTCAAATTCTAATTAATTATTGTTATAAGATTAATAGCTCCTCGCAATTAATTGTTTGATTTTCCTCTTTGAATTGAAGCTCAAATTGAGAGCTTTGCGATTTGTTTTTATAAATGAAAGACAGTGGAATTTTCTTTATGAAAAACCGATACGAAAAGGGAAATTAATTTGAAACAGATTGGGTAACTAAGATTTTTTTCACTTTTTTTACTGGTTTGCTGATTTAGAAATGTGTAGTTTTCGAGAGAGAAAAAGAGATATTTTTTTATAGCTTTTTTAACACAATCGAATGTACTTGTATAGAATAATGCTCTTTGATCAGAACCTCGCCTAATTTTAAGCGACAATGATGTCGCATATTATGGCAACAGAAAATACCTTACTGACTGCACTGATCACTGAAAACTGTGTACCAGTTGTAATGACGGAACGCTTAGCGGAACCGTGTTGTCCACCTTATTTGCTTATAAATATGAATTTAGAAAAATCTAGATTTCGAATAAAAAACATCATGCAAAATCTTTAACCGAAAACACCTAAATAAAATATTTCTTATATAATTTATAAATGGGGATGTTGACAAAAAAAATTGTTTTGCCCTCAATGAAGATTATTGCAAAATATTGGACACGATTTTTTTTATTTGTAAATCTAATAAAAAACGTGGGAGATACAACTCACTAAAGCTGCTTGATCGTGACGTCACACTACTAAATACAGTACATTTTTGTTAAGTGGTGTGACGTCACGCGTCCCAACACAAAATCTTATAAGCGTTATATCTCAGCCATTTTTTATTTTATTTGCAAGAAAAAAAAAACGTATCGAATATTTTATTATTATTAAAATTACGCACTAATTATATTTTAAAAAAATTTACCTTGTCAACATCCTAATTCTTCAACAGATTCATACAAGTTGAGGTCGTCACTCGTTTTATGAGATCCACAAATCGGAGCGATATACGAGTATATCATATAGAAACTTTACAGACAATCGTTCTGTCTGCATCGATGAAACGACGAATAGAGACGATTATATCTGACAGAGTTTAGAAACCTTTGTATGATGATAGTTGGCCTATGGACTCTAGAGATTCCATCGCACAAAATTTACAGCGACTTTGTATGGATCTACTCAAATTACTGTTATGAAGAGTCTTTTACATCTTATGACTCTTGAGTAAGAAGCGTTGGTGCAGTGCACCAAGAATTTTACATCATTGTTAAATTCTAGGTTCTTTGTACTGATTATAATGGGCAGTGTTATTTCTTACCATCAGAAGAGCGTTGTTCGACTTCTTACTTCTTTGCATAAAAAATGTATGTGTGCTATTTTTTTATTTACTATAAATCCGTTTTTGACCACAATGTCGCCTGCTTTTAAGTGGATGCTGCTGAAGATGGTAGGGGACTAAACCTAAATGGCGGGATAAATCTCTCCCTGGCTTTACTGAACACCATGCCGGAATACAGTACAGTAATGGCCTCCAAAAAAATGTTATCTAAGATATAACCAGCCATTCAATCCATGGTGTAACGAGTATAGTTACATTTATATGGTTGCCATTTTCCTATATCAATAAATGTTTATCTGTTGCTATCGAAAAAGAAACAATAAAAATAAATACGCATTACTTTCATCCATTTTATCCCCGCCATAGTTTCCAATAGTCAGGGCCGGATCTAGGAATGAAATTTAAGGGCTTTATTCATGTATTTAAAAATTTAGCCCATCGTATTTTTTGCATCGTACCTATTTGTTTTAAAAAATATATTTTAAAAAATCTTGTTTTTCAAAATTAGAACTGCGCTCGTCCCATAAAATTAACGCCAGAATGAAATTTCCCCACACTTTGTTCACTGTTTAAGATCTAATTTGCAATATCCAAAAAAGTGCCCTAAGCACTTCGTCTTAGGAGAATTTGACAATAAGACACGTTAGGTTTGATTTAATAGATATAGACATGGTTGACATATAAAACAGCTGTCAGCTAAATTAAACCCCCACGAATATCCTGAATCCATCACTGTGTTTAGTCATAATATAAATAGTATTGTACCAAATGTCGAGACAAGGGCACCAATAATCGATATCAGATGATTCGATTCTGTAAATATGAATAGGTACATTGCACTCGATCTGAAATATTTGTGTAATGTTTTTTGTTTTATATTTGTGTATTTAGATCGCCTCTTTCCTCACTCGAGAAAATCTTTGGAATTGAGAGGGAAAACACGACTTAAATAAATACGAGTGTTAGAATAATGGTCCAACGACACCTATATGACGCAGTGTTAAATTGTCAAAAAAGTGCCAAAAGCACTTTGTCAAAGAATAATTTGACACTAAGATTTGATAGATTGGAAGGAAAAGCGTGAAGGTTTTTAAGATGAGACTGATCTAAAACAGCGTAGTAATGCCCCAAACTAAAATCCTGAGTCCGTCACTGTCCTCAGTCATAATATAAATCACGATAGTGTTGTACCGAATGCCGAGACAAGGGCACCAATAATCGATATCAGACGATTCGATTCTGTAAATATGAATAGGTACGTTGCACTCATTCTGAACGCTATGATTTGAATAATTTATTTGTCTGCATTTTTGTACAACGGTTTTTGTTTATTGTTGTGTATTGTGCACAAATGTGTATTTTTATTTTTACGATTTACGATTATTCGCGAATGTATAATATATTAACCCCACTACGTTCAAATAGTCACGTAAAGTGTCATATTCACAAAAAAAAAACAACTCGATTACTCTTCGAGTTCTGGAGCTAATGTGTTTTGAGAGAATGACAGTCGTACAACCGAGTGATACTATAAAGATTTCGTTTCTTCCTATAGAGGTAAAAAACCCTTAAAATACGTCAAACGTTTTTTAAAGAGATAATGATTTTGCCTTTGACTTTTGACAATAATCACGAGATTACGAGATGGCGCCGTAGATAGTTTTAGACTTAACCTAGAGGCCGTAATTAATACCTCCCTGGCTTCATTGAACATCGTGCTGGAACACGATCATAATGACCGCTTAAATACTGGACATATAAGAATAGTTCTCACATAATATTAAATTTATTAAAAGAGTCTCGCTCTCTTTTTCTCTGCTAGGTTTTGTCTGATAGCTTCTACGGCCGCGTCTTTGCTTAAGATCAGGCGAGATCGTGGTCAATACCAATAAAAAAACTCTCTTTAAGGCTATGCCGGACGATTCCAGCCATATTTCACGGACGGCGATGCGTGCAAGCCGGCCGAGTTGTGGCCAAATAGAGCCTTACGCTTATTGATTCGTAACAGGATCGAAGGCCGCGGAGGTAGTAACAAATTGTTTACAGTCGGAGATTGTTACCTTGGTTTTACGTTGCGTTACCTTTTTGTAGCTTTTAATCCTAAGATATGTGTTTTGATCTTATATATACCATACCAACTTATTTTTTTGTGGCAAATGCCTTGAGAAAAACAACTAACAATACTACAGCTACTACAGCAGTAAAGAACACTTTTATTAACCACAGATCGGCCACAAGCCAAGCGACAGAAAATCCAAGTGTTCCAAACCACTGTCAGATGGCAGAGTGCCCAGAATGCTCGCAGCATTGCCACGTTGAATGGCAATACTTATACGTTGGGCCAAATATACCCCAGCATTTTGGTCACACGTCGTCTCGACCAAGCGCTCAGATAAGTTTTTGAAAATGCGGTGTGGTGTTTTTTTAATTCATTATATGTAAGCGTTTGACCACAATCTCGCGTGATTTTAGATGGTAGCAGATTTAACCTAGAAGGCGGGATAAATCCCTCCCTGGCTTCACTGAATACCATGCCGGAACACGGTCATAACGTTTCAGGTAAATCGATAAATCAACACACACATACACACATCCATACTTTCAGATTTATAATAGACTAGCTGCGCCCAGCGGTTTTACCCGCAGTACTTATGTAGCGTGTGTGTTTGTGTTGTGTGTACTTATGTGCTATTCCAGGGTCTAAGCTATATTTATACCAAATTTAGGCTCAATCGATCCACCCGTTTAAGCGTGAAAGAGTAACAAATACACATCCAGACATCCTGACATCCAGACATCCATTCTTATAAACTTTCACGTTTATAATATTAGTAAGATATTTTTTTTTGTGAAGAAGTAAGAAGACGAGCTAGACGCTCTCCTGATGGTAAGAGATAACGCTGCCCATAATTAGTACAGTGTTATACAGGATTTTACGAAGGTAAAATTCTGGGTCCACTGCGCCGCTTTTTACTCAAGAGTCATAAGATGTTAAGACTCTTCAGCCCAGTAATTTCACTAGCTACAATGGCCTCCTACAGAAGCACAGTAATGTTTGCACATTACTGCTCAGGCGGTAGAATAACTGGCACTGTCGGGGTACCCACCTAGTCTACCTTCTACAAAGGAACTACCCCCGGTGATATTCGTAGTAATGATTTATAGTAATAAAAAAAATATATATATTTCAGGACATTTCACACAGCGCCACCTAACCCCAAGCTAAGCAATTTAATGCTTGTGTTATGGTGGTTAGGATAACGGATATAATACTCATTTACTTTACTTTCGTAAATACATACTTATAATAGATATTTAACCACCCAAACCAGAAAAAATATCTGTGGACCACACAAACATAATATGTCCCATGCGGGAATCGAACCCGCCACCTTCTGCGTTGCAAGCTGGTATTAAGCCAACCGCGCCACAGAGGTCGTCGAAATGTAATAATATTAAGAGGTGTAATCAATCATTTAGATGTATGATTGATAAGGCAGCTCATTTGATTAGTTGGCTTATGAACTGAGAGGATACATTGTAGGACTCGTAATATTATTGTGTTTCCTTGTATTCAACATTCATTAGTATACTAATATAAATGTAAGGATATGTGTGTTTGTTCGTATACTAGCGGACCCGCGCGCACTTCGTCGCGATTAATAGAAAATTGTTAGTGTTTTTCTACCTATATTATGCATGTATTATACATATAAACCTTCCTCTTGTGTCATTCTTTCTATTGAAATAAACAAAACAAAATCCGTTGCGTAATTTTAAGATTATAAGCATATAGGGACAGACAGTAAAAAGAAATGCAGATGAGGTCGACACACAAACATTATACATACACATAACCCACACAAGTATATGTATATTTGGCCCAACGTATAAGTATTGCCATTCAACGTGGCAATGCTGCCAGCATTCTGGGCACTCTGCCATCTGACAGTAGTTTGGAGCACTTGGATTTTCTGTAGATCGGCTTGTGGCCGATCTGTTGTTAATAAAAGTGTTCTTTACTGCTGTAGTAGCTGTAGTATTGTTAGTTTGTTTTTCTCAATAAAGGCATTTGCCACAGTATTAAAAAAAAAAAAAAAATTATGTATACTGTACACATAGTAATTTTTTTTTTAGATTAGCAAACTTCGTAGCCCCTAGCGTCGTAGCAGTTGCTACGCCGTAGACATGTCGTAGAGCTAATGGATCTCGTAGCACACGACATACATCAAACAAAACTCGTAACTGTCGAATGCAATGAATATAAACATTTCGGTTTTATGTTCTCTATATTTTAGGCCTAGAAAATTCGGAAAAATATCTAAAATTGCTTAAAAAAACAGTATTATATAGTTTGGCAAAATCAAAATTTTCAAGTAGGTTACCACTTTATCTGGACATTTTGGAATCAAATATTACATAAATTCCGTTCTATAAATCCTTAGACTGTCTGGAAGAAATCGCTATATTGCGATAATATCATTTTTGCATTTAAAAACTGACAATAATTCTCTATAATGTAATTTTTTTGTGTGTTAATTATTTGTTGTGTGATGCAAAAGAAAATAATAACAAAAATTAACGCCTAATTTCATAAAATTAAAGTATTTTAATATGTCTTTATTATAGAGCCTCTGCAAAACCTCTGCAAAATAAGGCTTTTTTGTGTGATGCAAAAGAAAATAATAACAAAAAGTAACGCCTTCCATTAAATTAAAGTATTTAAATAAATCTCTTTATTATAGAGACCTCTGCTAAATAAGGATTTCTCTCAAGTGGGTAAAGCCACAGAAATAAGCTAGTTAATGTACAAATATATATAAATGTATATTAAAATGAATGTCAGATGCAGGAGGTCGCATTAAGTGTGCTCTGACCTGTAACTAACCCACAAGTAGTTGCCCTTTACTTGAAGCATCACATTCAACTACTAGTTGAAACCAACGATTTTACTCGTTGAAAAGTAGTCTTTGTGTTTTTACAGGGTATAAGCTACCTTTAAACTAAATTTTAGCTCAATCGGTTCAGCTGTTAAGCTGTGACGAGAATATATTTTTTTGCATAAAAACTAATGATATTATGGAAGTTTAAGCTCATATGTTAATTATATTTGTTGACATAATCATTATTATAAAATTGATTTTAATTTATTTTTTTAATCACGTTTGATCGTGACGTTGTCACTGGCTGTTTTTTTTTGTTTGTTTTTTTTTAATATTTTTCATTTTATTTAATTAAGGTTATTCCTACTTGTATTGTTTCTGATTAATATGTATTATAATGGCCTGGTTATTATTAAACATGGAATTAAAATACTTAAATCTGGGTATATAATATAACATTGCAGTTTACAAGATTTAAGGTTATTCAGATATTTTTGGCGCGAAGTTGTATCTATACATAACTTTTGTAAAAAATACATAATATTATGTAAAAATATATCTAATAGAAAAGAGTAAAAGCTATACGTTTTTTATTAATTATCTAACACAGCTTCTAAGGTTTTTCAAGAAACTCATTAATAAATAATTATAAAATTACAGGTAGGTAATACGAAGGCTCGATGATGGCTCTAGCAATAACGGTGTCCATAAATATTTTATTTGCCAATTTTCCTCGAGCCTGATTCAGTTGGATTACAGCACAATTTCCATTTTAAATTCTACTTGAAAATTTAATCAGAGACGCCGTCTTCCCCCCATTTTAAGCGTGTGTGCTTTCCCGCGCTTTCTTATCACTACCTACTATTTAAATACTAATAATAAAATAGTAATCATACATCTAGGTCATACATTACTTCTAGATAGCATCTACAGGCAATCCATTTCAATCACACAACACACGGTTCAAATTAAGAATGGTAATAAAACAGAGGTAGAATTACGTTTTAAAAAAATCGAAAAGCGCACGCGCGTTTTTGTTTGCGCCATCCGTGCGCGGTCTTTGGCGGCCGCGAGTCGACTAACGTACTATGCCTCGAAAGGCTTTAGCTGCCCCTACTCTGCCCCCTCTAGCCCCCTTCATACCCCTTTCAGCCCTAAGCCGTGGCCACTACTTCACATACAAAACGACGTATAAAAACCAGCTTTTAATAAGCTAATTTCAACCTTTTTGCTTACAAATTTAAGTTGAATTTTGTAAGTCGTGTGCAAAGATTTCCACCGGTAAGATTGTGTGTCAGAAAAGCGAATGCACGGGCCCCGGTACAAGTCAATAGGTTCTACGATTTAAGCCAATATTAATCAATTCTCACCTTTATTGCCTGCCCATAAAGGTCATAATCCATCGCGGTAGTAAAATATGAGTAAAACCAGGTGCAAATGTGTGCGTACAAACGCCTGACACGATTGTGTTGTAATTGTTTTGAGTTTTACGTAATAATAGTTCTTATTCGACTAATTATAAGAGATATATTCGTTTTTGAAACGGGAATTGTGAATATAGTTTGCTTTCCAGAGTTCATATTAGCTTGGACATTTATTAAGGGATTAGCGGACCTAATTTGATGGTAATAAGGTTGGTTTTTGTGTGAACGTTTGGGGTAAGAAAAATCGAAATTTAACACCAGGGTGACTGATATTAATGCCGACGTAGATTTTGTCAAATGAGTATCATGAGAAGTGCATTTTATCTCGGGGGAAAATGCATTATTTTCTTGATGATGCTTCAGTTTTGTGACGTTAATTTTTGATGTTTTGAAATAGAAGTTTGTTTGTAGAATTATTATGTGCGATTATTATGTTGTGTTATGTTGTGTGATTATTATGTAGCGTCCGTGGCCCAGTGGTCATACCTCCGACTTGTAAGCCGGAGGTCCTGGGTTCAAATCTCAGTGTGGCAAAGATTTTCGCCTGGACGCTACCGTGTTTCGAAAGGCACGTAAAACTGTGGGTCCCGGCTGTTTCCTATAAGATATGTAGGAGGCAGTCGCTAGGTCATGTTGCAGGCCTTGTAGGAATCTTGGCGACCTGAAACTGCAACATATAGGTTGGCCACACAACCTATAAATTGTGATTTTACTCTAACAGTGTAAGTAGGGTAACCTGTTCTGTTGGAGTATAAACCCCAAATATTTTTTTTTTATTACATTTTATGAGGGATTAATATTATTTTTAGAGTAACCCATCCAGTCTTTTGTAACTGTAGTAGACGTCTTAGAACATTTAGTTGGGTATAGTAGAGTTAGATACTAAGGTTGTTGATGAACTTATAATATATTAATAAGTATTATATCCGTTATCCTAACTACCATAGCACAAACATAACGTTGCTTAGGGTTAGGTGGCGCTGTGTGAAATGTCCTGAAATAATTATTTATTAATTTTAAAATTAGTTTTTCTACTATTTTTTTTTTTTATGTTAAGTAGAAGACGAGCAAGACGCTCTCCTGATGTTAAGAGATAACGGCTGCCCATAATCAGTACAGTGTTACCTAGGATTTCACAATGATGTGAAATTTTAGGAGCACTGCACCAACGCTTCTTACTCAAGAGCCATAAGATGTTAAGACTCTTTAGCCCAGTAATTTTACTAGCTACAGTGCCCTCCTACCGGAGCACAGTAATGTTTGCACATCACTGCTCACTACCATAATAATTACCATTATTAGTTACCATTATTTTACTATCATAATAATTAATAATAATTGGGGTTTATACTCCAACAGAACAGGTTACCCTACTTACACTGTCAGAGTCAAATCACAATTTATAGGTTGTGTGGCGAACCTATATGTTGCAGTTTCAGGTCGAATATTGTAACTAGCTTATGCTCGCAGCTTTTTCCACGTGGCAAAATCTATTCTTAGCGGATATCTACGTCATATAACCTACTTATGTTCCAAATTTCAACTCGATTTGTTCCGGTTTCAGCTGTGCGTTAATAGATCAGTCAATCAGTTAGTCACGTTTTCCTTTAATATATTTAGAAGTTTCAAGTAAATTTATTTTTCCTTAATATTTTTTTTTTTGCTTTTTTATGCATTTTATTATTCTGTATAGACTACAGTTAATGGTTTTATGTTTGCTACTCTTGCGAGGAAGTCTTGGAACCCATATATACTACGGGTCCAGAGCCCAATTAGGATTACAGGTTTCTTTAGTATTTCTGTATCTCTGTAATGACTTTTATTGAATAAACTATTATTATGTCGCTCTTAAACACGGGCTAAGCCCGGGCATTTTTATAGGCGCACACGGAGACAAAAAAGTCCAACGCGCAGAGGCCCTTTTGAGCTTTTAATATAAATGTGATGGGTGACACCTATTGGAGTCTGTCTGTGAGTCCATCCATAGAAAATGGGCTCAGAGACAGTCTCCGCCAAATGACAGGACTATTGCTAATTAATGGAAACTACTTGAACCAGGCTATGGATGTGCATTCTAAATATAGCTTAATTAAGCTGAAAATAATTGTTATTATTAGTAGAGGTAATTAAAAAAAAAACATAGATGCATAATGCGTACTACATAAATATTCAACAATTAAGTAAATACTAGTAAATTGTGATTATGTACGTATCATCATAAAAGCTGTCCTTCTTAGTAATCGTCAGGAACATTGTTTGGTATTAATATACTCTATATTCCGTATAGAGCGTAGGTATTTTGCGAAGAGGGACATTTTTACAAGCTTTTATTCACTTTTACCTGTCTGTTGTCTGTCTGTAATCAAATCTTGGAAGTTTTATTTGATCTACCTCCCAATTTCTGATTGAGTTTCTGAAATTTGGCATGCATGTATAAATCGGATGACAATGCAATATTATTATGACATGGAGCTGATCTGAAAGGTGGCCATCGCAACTTCGTAATAAATCGACGCAATCCCATCCAATTTGGGCTCATTTGATTCGTCTTGACGAGTACTTTGGTGCTAGATGGTAATAATAATAAAAGCTTGTTTTAAAAAAGTTTTTTTTTATTTCACTTGTTAACAAAATGAGCTTTACCTCACCTACCTCACTACTTTAGAACAAAAAAATTTTTACAAATTTTATTTAATTAGTTTTCAAGCGCTCAACCGTTTTACTGATAGGGCCTTGAATAATGTAAAAAGTACTGATTAAAATTTCATTCATATTAAAATATATAATACTCCTAAACAAACACAACCAAATCCTTTGAAATTCGAAACACACGTGGAAAATCGAACCTTTTTCAAATCAACGTATTGAATTAACCCCAATATCAGAGATTATATCCACAACAAAATATCAGCATAAACATAACACTCATTTATACGACAATTATTTTTTAAAGGAAAAACGACCTTATTACAAGGGTTAGAAAGCTTACAATATTACATAGGAAATTCCTAAACGTATCGCTTGCTATACGAAAATCAACTGTATGCAAAAGATTTAAGGTTTGTTTTTGTGTAGTTTTTCATGTGAGACCCAGACAGGATGACCCGTTTTCGTTAACACCTCGGAAGCGAATTTAGAATTTTCGATATTGAATTGTTTTAGACTTGTGTGATTTATACAGATTATGTACTGTTGATTGGGTGAACTGTTTTTGATTGGGTTTGTGTCTAATAACAGAGATCAGTTACTTTGTATCTAATACTAAACAAGTGAAATTTTAAAAATACTTTTTAAAAACAAGCTTTAATTATCATTACCATCTTGCATCATATAGTACTCGTCAAGACGAATCAAATGAGCCCAAACTCGATGGGGTTGCGTTGTTTAATGACAGAGTTCCTATAGCCACCTTCCAGCTCCATCATCAGATCAGCTCCATGTCAAAATAATATTGCATTGTCATCCGATTTACACACGCATGCAAATTTTCAGCTCAATTGGAAACCGGGAAGTGGGTCAAATCAAACTTGCAAGATTTGATTACAGACAGACCGACAGACAGACAGACAGACAGACAGACAGACTGACAGACAACAGACAGGTGAAAGTAATATAAAGCTTGTAAAAAGCATGCTTATTTTCATTTTCTTTTTCTTATTAATATTTAGCCAGTTTTTATAATGTAACTTTCTTGTGGACATAAATAGAAATAAGCATAATATGGGAGAAGCCATTGGCACCTGACACACAGTTCACAACTAGTTCAGGAGCCTATGGATTCAACAATGAAAATGTAACAAATTTATGTCCAATAAAGATTTATTGTTGTTACTATTCAATACAATTCATTTATTTCAATCAGAGGGCCTATTGGCTATTGCCGAACGATATGTAAAACGCTAGAATCCATAGACAAAATTGCGTACATTAATTGCTTAAACCTCTTCATTAATATGAGTAAAATTACAAACGCAGCAATGTACATTGAAGTTGCCATCAATCGTAGTGGGTGAGAATTAGCCAAAAGGCCCTCTAGTTGTTGGTAAGAAATTGCTTTGTAGATGTCTCAATGCTGCCTCCTGGTGGCTGTTTTTTCAGAAAACCCTCATTCATCAACGCAAAACACAAATCACTTAACAAATATGGTTTATTTTTGGCACATACAGGTTTGTGGCGTAGATATCTAAGAAAAGGTTTCAAAAATGGAGCGAAGACGCGATTATAAGCTTGTTTATATATAAACTACTCTGAAATAGTCAAAATATTAAGAAAACCTTTCAACTCAACTAGTTTTCAATTAATTAAGTTAATTAACAAATTGGTAAGATGTGATCTAGTCTGCAACAGTTATAGTTAAACTCAGTTCACTGATGGGTACAATTAATTAACTGAAATTAATTAAGAACGCATTTGTAAACTTAATTTGTTAACTGCAAACTTAGAAATAGAAAATGTTTAATTTTGAAAATAACGTAGAAAACTAAATTACTTTCTTAAAATATTTTTTTATGATAAGACAAACAGGACCATATTATAGATATTATTTAAATGATCTTACACTTGGTGTATTTGACCACATTTCTTTTCAATCTCTCTACGATTAGCCTTTTCTGAAAAATATATTCCTTTCCCTACAAACATATGTCAATATTGCCGGAAAAGATGGCTGGAAGAGATTTTTTTGCGATAAGAACGTCAATAATTGTTACACCTAATTTATGAATGTGTTTTAGTATTTTTGTATATTTATGGTGTTACAATAAGGAGTTTTATAATTTACTAGCTGCGCCTAGCGGTTTTACCCGCAGTACTTATGTAGCCTATGTGTTATTCCAGGGTCTAAGCTACAAAACAAAACTTACAAAACTCTATACAAAACTTTAGCTCAGTCGGTCATCCAGACATCCATTCTTACAAACTTTCAAGTTTATAATATTAATAAGATTCTTTGACTCCCCTTAGGACCCCTTAGGTAAGGTGGCGCTGTGTGAAATGTCCTGAAATATTTAATTTATTATTTATTGTATTAACCACAGATCGGCCATAGATTGCTTACCCATATCACATCGGATACTTTTCGGCGCGTAAAGTCACTGGATGCGATCTATATATTTCTGAAAACGTCTATACATAATATGTAACACAAAATTACTCTGCCCAGTCATTTCGTACCCCTATACAGTTGGTCAAGCAGTCTTAAAATAATTCCCCTACATTCTTACAGGTCGCGTGTGGAGCGTGCATTCAGCTTCGTCACGAGACTTGTGACCAATACGACCTTTACTTTTTGCCTGAGTTTGTGTGCTATGAATAATTGGGGCTTATTACATAGGTACTGTAGCTATAGAGGTACTTCGTTTCAAAAACAAAGATATTTTTGCAGGGGTTCGAAGGATCTTAATATTATATTCGATATTATATGACAAGTAGATAACATTATTGTCAAAAATATAAATATACAAGTTTTTATACAACAAAGTAAGAAGACGAGCAACACGCTCTTCTGATGATAAGAGATAACGCTGCCCATAATTAGTATAGTGCTACCCAGTGCACTGCGCCAACGCTTCTTACTTGAGCGTCATAAGATGTTAAGACTCTTCAGCCCAGTAATTTCACTAGATACAGTGCCCTCCTACCGAAGAACAGTAATGTTTGCACATCACTGCTTATGCGGTCTTATCGCTAAAAAGCTTTTATTCCAGACAACCGATGAATGGAGAGGATTTAAAGACACAGTGATAAACACGGTGGCTCATTACTACTTATGGTTTTTGTGATATATGTATATCATGACTAGCTTACCCGGCAAACGTTGTTTTGCCATATAAATAATTTCCTAGTAATTTCTAGTGAAGACAAAAAATAGCTTACTTATTGGAAGTATGTATGTATGTTAGAATGTGTATATTGTATGTATGTAAGAATGTGGTATATGCGTGAAATAAGCATTATTTTATGGAAAAAAATTTCAAACAAAAGTAAAAAATTAAATTTTATGAAAACATTGTCTCTTATAATTTTTTCATACAACTAATATTTCCATTGACATTTCAAAATAAAGATTCATAATGATTGATTTATTGGAAACTATGAAAATCTTAATTGTTCAATTACATTTTTTTTATAAAATTAAATTAAAATTACATTTTTATAAGATCAACAACATTTTCGATATAAATAAAAAAAGTATACTTACAACACAAAATCCGTTGTTATTGAAACCTCTTGTTCAGTGTTGAGTACTTTTGAGGTTATAAAATCACTTGATTAACTAATCGTGCAAAATACACTCAAAATTGATAATTTAATTATTATTGATAAAATAGGAATGATTAAAAGTTAATATGAGAGTTACACTGAGATAGCAAAATAATAATTGTCAACGTTACTACTACACTTGATGCATAAACAATAATGATGGCCGACAACTGTGTAGGGAGTGAGAAAGAAAGGAGACCGGCTTCGTTCTCATCCCTACTCCGTGCTGTTTACTGGGTCAGAAGTGACACCTGTAGACATCTGGCGGGGATAACTAATTAAATGACAATTTATCATTTTTCGACCGGAGAGGAAAAATGATTAAATTACTAAAATGGCTATTAAAAAATAATGGTTGATCGTAGAAGAGTGAAAATTGAGGATTGTATGTATTTTTGTATGTTGTATCATAAAAAAATAGAAATTAAAAATTTTGTCTAAAATATTAAAAAAAAAATTTAGGGGTGGACTACCCCTAACATTTAGGGGGATGAAAAATAGATGTTGGCCGATTCTCATAGATACCGGATAAGCACAAAAAATTTCATCAAAATCGGTCAAGCCGTTTCGGAGGAGTATGGCAACAAAAACTGTGACACGAGAATTTTATATATTAGACTAGCTTACCCGGCAAACGTTGTTTTGCCATATAAATAAATTCCTAGTAATTTCTAGTGTAGACAAAAAATAGCTTACTTATTGGAAGTATGTATGTATTTTAGAATGTGTATATTGTATGTATGTAAGAATGTGGTATATGCGTGAAATAAGCATTATTTTATGGAAAATTTTTTCAAACAAAAGTAAAAAATGAAATTTTATGAAAACATTGTCTCTTATAATTTTTTCATACAACCAATATTTCCATTGACATTTCAAAATAAAGATTCATAATGATTGATTTTTTGGAAACTATGAAAATCTGTAGCGCACATCAATCAATATTAATAAAACCAGTACGCTTCAAAGTTTACGCGTCGTGAAACTAGATGGCGCACCAAATCGAGAGCCGTTTCCCTAGATCGCGCTGACGAGATTCTCCGCATTCAGCACCAATGTTTTACTGTGACCCGTACTAATTAAGAAATTCCAATCCTAGCAGTAGCGAAGCATTGGTCAGTTGCGTCCTTTAGAGGAACGACTGCACTGAACTTCACTCTCTAAGAAAACCGTTAGTTGTAAGGGGCCTTGCACACCACGACCTTCGTCCTTGCGGGGAAAAGGCACTGTGGGACAAGCCTCCCGGTATACATCGTACCCATTGTTATATCCGCTGCGTATTTACGTAATAAACGTCTGATTACATAACTTCACGTCGTTGTTTCTCTCCCCGCGCGACGTCAACCACGTCGTTCCCGCAACCTCCTCTACAAGCTGGCGCACAACGTGAGGCTGAAGAGCCACGGGCCGACGTACGTCACGCTCAGTGGAAGGATTACGACTCCAGTGAAGCAGTCATCGGCAGCACGTAAAATGCTCAGCGAAGAACAGTTCGAAAAGCTGTTCGCACGATGTGTCCCTCAGAGACATGGGTCTTTTGCAACCTGTACGTCCACCTACGATGGCAAAAAGGACACCGAAGTTGTAGAAGCGTTCCTGGCCGCAGCTGATGTTTTCAAAGAAATCGAGAAGATCACGGACCAAGAAGCTTTGATGGGTGTGCCATTGCTCCTCAGAGGCGATGCAGCAGTCTGGTGGCAAGGTACTAAAACCCAAGTCGACTCATGGGGAAAATTCAAGGATCGTCTTAGTCATGCCTTCGCACCCAAAAAGCCGGCATACATAATATATCAGGAGATTGTTCAAGAGAAGCAGCCAAACAACACTCCTACCGCAAGATTTGTGGCACATAAGCGCATGCTGTTCGCCCAACTGCCACCTCCTGCGCTGCCAGAATCTCATCAGTTGGACATGATCTACGGCCAACTCAGCCACAAACTTCGTGAGAAGATCCCGCGCAATTCTTTATCCAGCTACGACGAGTTACTGGAAGTTGCCCGCGGCATTGAACAACTGTGGATCGATGAATCACCAGCCACAGTACGAGCTAATGGAGAGGACTCGAAGCTCAAATTAAAACGAGAATCCAGACCAAGGTGCGGATATTGCCATTACTCTGGGCACACCACGGAGGAATGCCGCAAGCGCAAACAGAAGGACCCCGAGGCACGGGGGAAACCCGCGGCGCCGGAAATCCAGCGCCCTACCACTTCTGCACCGCAAGCTCCTCCCGCGCCCAAACCGACCGTGGCGTGCTATGGATGTGGCGCACCGGGAGTGGTGCGCAGCAACTGCTCCACATGTTCTGGAACCACTCACTCTAAAGTCCGATCCAGTGACTTGGGATTTTGTCCTGTCGACATAACCGCCGCGAAAGCCAAGCGCCCTATTGTCTTCATAGAGATTGATGGAGTAATGGGGACAGCCTATGTGGACACCTGCGCCAAAATAAGCGTTGCCTCCTACGAACTGTACCTACAATTAGCAAAGAAAGGTCATAAGTTTGGGGAAGAAGTGGTGAACATTATACTGGCAGACGGCATCCCCAAGAAACAGCGTGTTTTAAAAACCATAGTTCCTGTAAAACTAGAGAACAGGACCATAGAAACACCATTTATAGTCCTGCCCGAGTCCAAGGACAACCGGACCCTCCTTGGAATAGGATTTCTGCAGGCAGCCGAAATCATATTGGACATCGGTCAGTTCACATGGCGGTTCGTGAATGACTCATCGGTGTATGAGCTCTACAAAGAAGACTTTGTGTCCTTTAATCGGGAAGATGATCCCCTTAGATTGGGTAATGCTAGTGTCCACGTGCTACCTTTGTCGCCTCCTACAACACCAACGGACAATCGTAGCCCTCCGAAGAGTAGCTTCACTTACAAGCTTAAGCCACTGCAATTGACACTGCCCAAGAAATCTCGGATGCTATTTGATGGATATGTTCCTGATTTTACCGAGTTCATGATTAAGGACGCAGTCCAAAACATTGAGGAGGCTGAGGTCGAGTTGTCTCCCCACTCTCAGTCACTCTTCCCTGATGTGAGCTTGTGTGGTATCGATCTGCTCACGGATCAGCAATTTGAACAATTGAATAATGTACTGTCAGAGTATGAAGCTGTTTTTACTGGTAATGCTAGACCATCCTTGTTAGGCGAACATTGCATTGTCCCTACAAGTGATATTCTGGTAGCTCAACCGCTTTCCAAGCTTACCAAGAAACAGGAACAAAGGGTTTGGGACAGTGAACAGGAGACTGCCCACGCTACTCATAAGACACTGTTGACCACTGCTCCAGTGTTATCGCAGGCTGATGAAACTAAGCCTCATGTCATAGAAACCGATGCAAGCAACTATGCTTTGGGAGTAGTTCTCGTCCAGGGGGAGAGGGACGAGGAACATCCCATTAATTATGAAAGCCAAGAGATACTAGCTGATACTCTTGTCAAAGCCAAAGAGGTTCAAGAAATGAAGGAAGAACCCCGAAAACAATCCGTCGACCAGCATTGTCGACCGCAACTACAGTTCCAACCCGGCGACGAGGCCGCTCCGCCTGGACTGTATCACGCTTCTGCTCTAACTTCATATCGTCGTAACGATCGAGCTCCACTGCCTGAACCCGTTCAGCCCATCCGACGCCAAGGTCGACCCAGGAAGAAGCTGAAGGGCTGCGAGCCCGTAAATTCAGAGAAACGAGGACGTGGACGACCTCGCAAGCAACATTAATCACCACTTATTACAGTCCTCCTTGCCGAGACGTCTATCGGGGACTGAGGGGGAGATTGTAGCGCACATCAATCAATATTAATAAAACCAGTACGCTTCAAAGTTTACGCGTCGTGAAACTAGATGGCGCACCAAATCGAGAGCCGTTTCCCTAGATCGCGCTGACGAGATTCTCCGCATTCAGCACCAATGTTTTACTGTGACCCGTACTAATTAAGAAATTCCAATCCTAGCAGTAGCGAAGCATTGGTCAGTTGCGTCCTTTAGGGGAACGACTGCACTGAACTTCACTCTCTAAGAAAACCGTTAGTTGTAAGGGGCCTTGCACACCACGACCTTCGTCCTTGCGGGGAAAAGGCACTGTGGGACAAGCCTCCCGGTATACATCGTACCCATTGTTATATCCGCTGCGTATTTACGTAATAAACGTCTGATTACATAACTTCACGTCGTTGTTTCTCTCCCCGCGCGACGTCAACCACGTCGTTCCCGCAACCTCCTCTACAAATCTTAATTGTTCAATTACATTTTTTTAATAAAATTAAATTAAAATTGCATTTTTATAAGATCAACAACATTTTCGATATAAATAAAAAAAGTATACTTACAACACAAAATCCGTTGTTATTGAAAGCTCGTGTCACGTGTTGAGTACTTTTGAGGTTATAAAATCACTTGATTAACTAATCGTGCAAAATACACTCAAAATTGATAATTTAATTATTATTGATAAAATAGGAATGATTAAAAGTTAATATGAGAGTTACACTGAGATAGCAAAATAATAATTGTCAACGTTACTACTACAGTTGATGCATAAACAATAATGATGGCCGACAACTGTGTAGGGAGTGAGAAAGAAAGGAGACCGGCTTCGTTCTCATCCCTACTCCGTGCTGTTTACTGGGTCATAATTGACACCTGTAGACATCTGGCGGGGATAACTAATTAAATGACGATTGATCAGTTTTCGACCGGAGAGGAAAAATGATTAAATTACTAAAATGGCTATTAAAAAATAGGAGTTGATCGTAGAAGGGTGAAAATTGAGGATTGTATGTATTTTTGTATGTTGTATCATAAAAAAATAGAAATTAAAAATTTTGTTTAAAAAATAAAAAAATAAATTTAGGGGTGGACTACCCCTAACATTTAGGGGGATGAAAAATAGATGTTGGCCGATTCTCATAGATACCGGATAAGCACAAAAAATTTCATCAAAATCGGTCAAGCCGTTTCGGAGGAGTATGGCAACAAAAACTGTGACACGAGAATTTTATATATTAGATAAATATCATTGATATACCTATAATTATCTTAGAACCCTGCAAAAAATATCTTTGTTTATGAAACGTATGGTACCTAATGTATGCACATCACTGCCCAGGCAGTAAGGGAGTCCACCCCCGGTCCTTCCTTTGCAGGTCGACTATATCCATACTTCCGTATTTATAATACAAATATATTTATTTTCCATAAGAATACAGAGTACACAAGCATTTCTAATGGACCACACACTAGGTCAAGCCTTTCTCGTGGGGTCCCTATAACCGAGTTTACAAAATATGCAATTGAGAACTGTTTTATAATATTATTATAAATAGAATGGAATATGTAGAATCACACTTTTAACTCAGCTCAATAATGAATGAAGTCTATTCAAGGCGTGCAATTTCAGTGCAATCCTAAATGTTCATCACGAACCGAAATAGTTCCTGAATCAATAATCCGCTCTATTTTAGCATTGGCTCACAGACTGGGCTTGCAAAATGGTTTATTTGAGCAATATATCTGTTGCACACACGTTTGTAATACTGCCAGATACCACTCACCCAAAACAAGTGAAATTTAAAAAATACTTTTTAAAAACAAGCTTTAATTATTGTTATCATCTTGCATCATAAAGTACTCGTCAAGACGAATCAAATGAGCCCAAACTCGATGGGGTTGCGTTGTTTTATGACAGAGTTCCTTTGGCCACCTTCCAGCTCCATCATCAGATCAGCTCGATGTCATAAAAATATTGCATTGTCATCCGATTTACACACGCATGCAAATTTTCAACTCAATTGGAAACCGGGAAGTGGGTCAAATTAAACTTGCAAGATTTGATTACAGACAGACAGACAGACAGACAGACAACAGACAGGTGAAAGTAATATAAAGCTTGTAAAAAGGAGTTTTTATTTGTAGGTATTGTCGACACATAACTATTTCCTGTAACGTGTAAAGCGATGAAGCATTGTATAGTATTTGTATTATGTACTAGCTGCGCCCAGCGGTTTTACCAGCTGTACAGTAGCCTATATGTTAATCCCTAAGCTATCTGTACATCAAATTTCAGCTCAATCGGTCCACCCGTTGCGTGAAAGAGTAACAAAAATACTTCCATACGTTGTGACGAACTTTCGCGTTTATAATATTTTAGTATTGTTTATTTGTTACATAACATTTTTTTATTACTACCAGCCTATACTGTCCCACTGCTGGACAAATGCCTCCCCCAAGTCCCTCCATAATTCACGATCCAGTGCCGCCTCTTGCCAGCCCGCGTGGTATGTGACTAAGTCATCACGCCATCGCTTTCGAGGCCGGCCCCGGCGACGCTTTCCATCTTCCGTTACCCATTCTGTGGTGACCTTTGCCCAGCGATCAGGATGCATACGGATGGTATGACATATACATAACAATTATACAATTTTAAATAATAGCTTACAAACTTGTAAGCTATACAAGTGCCCCAGCGCACAACTGTGCGCAGGGGTCGCTACCCGCTGAAAAGCAGCCTATGTACTATGTATTATCCCAGAATCTAAGCCTTTAAGATTGTCATACACACACTCTCAAACACCCCAATACTTTCACATTTATAAATTTTACAAAAACAGGTACTATAGAGAATAGTAAATTTTATTACTTTACATGATATTAAATTAAGTTATATCAAAAAGGCAGAGCACAAAGACATAGGGTCATGTGTTTATTTAGTTTTGCATCTTAGTTATATAGATAGATATTTCTTTATTGCGCACTATTACAAACAACACATTCAACATTAAATATAGAGATACATTTGATTTAAAAAGTGTTACATTTGGCGATCAGAGTTTAAATAGGGTTAAATAAATAAAATAATCTACTTTAATGGGTAACACCGTCATGCACAAACACTCTTAAAAATATTTAAGAGCGTATATATCGAGTGACGCTTTCTCGTTCGCACAATTTGACGAATTTTGAAATATAAATTCAAGGAATGGATTTATATAAAAATGGGATGAGGAGCAATATTGAAAAAAAGATTTTTTTTTCATTAAATCTCATTTTGTAATTTTTTAATATATCAAACTGAAAACACTTTTAAAATGTGTGCAATAATATTATGAGGGCTTGTACAGAGGAATTTTCAGTAAATTAAATTTATATTTCAAAATTCGTTAAATTGTGCGAGCGAGAGACCGTCCCTCGATATATACGCTCATAACTTAGGACTCAAAAAAGGACTCCCTTAACATAAGGGGAGCGTCTTGTTCGTCTTCTTACTTCTTCACATGAAAAAAACTACCATTTATGAAAATATAATTTTTGTATTTATGCGCGGTATCTACCTAAATCTCAATATTCTGTTTCTATCTGCTGTTAATGACAACTTTGTGCGTTTGTGATATCGTTCCGTACAAATACGACTACGTATTTTGTATTTGGCTATTAATAACAGAAGTCATATGGATTATTTGAGCTATAATTATTATAGATATCTATGTTAACTCTAATCGATCTATAACTTTGCTCTTCGGTTTTACCCTCTATGGAGTAAGACATGTTCAAAATTTAAATACACATAGCGCTGACCCATAGACTTCCTTTGCAGGAGGTCGACTAGGTGGGTACCCCAACAGTGCCAGTTATTCTACCACCTGAGCAGTGATGTGCGAAAATTACTGTGCTGGGTGGGCCCTGTTATATGTAATGTAAATCACAGATTTTCGTTTAATCTGTATAACAAGTCTCAAGATTAGGAGAGCGCCTGGTTCGTGTTTTTACTTCTTTACATTAAAAATATAAAACGGTCAAGTACGAGTAGGACTCGAGCACCGAGGGTTCCGTATAAACCTACGACATTCTAGGGAACCCTAAGGAAAAGTGGGTATAATTATTATATACTGTAGGTTTTGATTCCTTTGCGAGTACTTGCGAGTTTGAAAATATGCCGCTAAAATCGCTGTTTCTTTTGATTTCGTCGACATAGATGTTTGATTTTTTTACAGCTTAAAGTTATTATAAAGCTGAGTATTTGGTATGAATTTCAATTTAATACCTGTACGCGTTCTTGAGGAAAGGGATAATAAATACAAAATTATTAAAAATATTTTTTATATGATGTAACTAAAAATTTACAGTTTTCGCAATTTTTCCTGTGCCTGTGATTTAAGACGTTGCTGCGAACCAAATTTCAAGATTCTGAGTTAACGGCAAGTACCCTGTAGGTTTTGATTCCCTTGAGAGTAGTCGCGAGTTAAAAAATACAGCTAAAATTGCTGTTTCTTTTGAATGTGTTGAGATAGAGGTTTGATTTTATTACAGTTTAAAGGTATTATAGACCTTAGTATTTGATATGAATTTCAGTTTAATACCTGCACGCGTTCATGAGAAATAAGGTAGTAAGTATGAAATTATTAAAAATATTTTTTTATATGATGTAACTAAAAATGTACAATTTTCGGAATTTTCCCTTTAACTGTGCTCTAAGGAATTGCTTCTTACCAAATTTCAAGATTCTACGTTCACGGCAAGTACCCTGTAGGTTTTGGTTTTTTGAGAGTAGTTACGTGTTTAAAATTTGGGCTAAAATTGCTGTTTCTTTTGAATGCGTTGAGATAGAGGTTTGATTTTATTACAGTTTAAAGGTATTATAAGCCTTAGTATTTGATATGAATTTCAGTTTAATACCTGCACGCGTTCATGAGAAATAAGGTAGTAAGTATGAAATTATTAAAAATATTTTTTTATATGATGTAACTAAAAATGTACAATTTTCGGAATTTTCCCTTTAACTGTGCTCTAAGGAATTGCTTTTTACCAAATTTCAAGATTCTACGTTCACGGCAAGTACCCTGTAGGTTTTGGTTTTTTGAGAGTAGTTACGTGTTTAAAATTTGGGCTAAAATTGCTGTTTCTTTTGAATGCGTTGAGATAGAGGTTTGATTTTATTACAGTTTAAAGGTATTATAGATTTGAGTATTTGATATGAATTTCAATTAAATACGTTTACGCGTTCATGAGAAAAAGAGTAGTAGGTATAAAATTATTCAAAATATTTTTTTCATATGATGCAAAAAAAAAATTTTGGTTTTCGCAATTTTTCCTTTATCTGTGCTCTAAGGAATTACTTCGTGCCAAATTTCAAGATTCTGAGTTCACGGGAAGTGCCCCGTAGGTTTTGATTTATTTGGTAATGTCGAAAATTTGCTGAAATTTGCGACATATTCGACTATATCTTTTGATTGCGTTGGCCTAGAAGTTTGAAATTTTCACAGCTCTAAGAGGCAATAGACCTTAGTATTTCCTATAAATTTCAGCTTATTACCTCCACGCGTTTCAGAGAAAAAGGGTCTTGACAGACAGACAGACAGACAGACAGACGGACAACAAAGTGATCCTATAAGGGTTCCGTTTTTTCCTTTTGAGGTACGGAACCCTAAAAAGCTGAAAAGCGTTAATTTAATTTAAAACAAAAATATGTAATTCTTGTGTAGTATTTTACTAGTCATACCCTTTCATTTAATTCCTATACCAAACAAAATAAAATCAAAATCGGACCATCCGTTCGGGAGCTACGATTACACGGACACACACATACCTACATAGTACACACACACACACATTATGTGCAAAAAGTGGAACGGACCCCTAAAATGTAAAGGTGCAATGGTAAGGTAGCTTAGAATAACAAATACCAACTATCGCTATTAGCGATAAGACCGCCAATTGTCTCACTGTTTATAATGTAAACGGTTTATTTAGATTTAAGTTATTGTACAAATTGTGGTGAAACAATAAAGAATTTTCTTATCTTATGCTAAGTTACTTTTCAGCGAGTAACACCGCGGGACACAGCTGGTTCAATAGGTAGGTACATAAAGCTCAAACTGGCCGTGGTAAACAGTATTATTATAATAAATGTAAATCTTTTGAATAAGTATTGACCGGTGACCCCATTAACAGGTCACCATGGTTCATAACTGAGTCGTGGCCGTGGATTGTAGCGTGCTCAATGGTTACACTAAACGATTAAACTGCAAACTAACTGAGAACAGTGGTTTTACTTGGTAAAAAGCCTATGTGTTATTCCAAGGTCTAAGATATATCCGCGGAAGAGCGCTTCGGCGTACGTGCCGCTGCGCCGGCATTATGGCATCCGCAGGAACACTCCCAATATTTTTTAGTGGTTATCCCTGCTGCGCCTTTTTAGCCCAATCGGTTTCGTCGCTTAAAAGTGAATATTATGTATCAAATTTCAGTACAATCAGGTGTGAAAAAGAAACAAATATTCATCTTACATCCACACACACATATATCTCAACTCTCAACATACGTCTATCCCCCATCCTTCCACATTTTTTTTTCTTTTTTTGGGTCCATCCATATTTCCATCCATTCACACTTACGTCCATCCAAACATTAATCCACACGTAAATCCAATCATTCATACTCACTCCACACAAAATTCCATAAATACATCCATACAAACTTACGCATTTACAATATTTAGTAGGACTATGCTTATAATGTTATTTCTTTTAATGCTAACGTAATGTCTTAGGCTGGGTACACAGTACACACTTAAATCAAATCCTCAAAGAATTAATACAGAAGGGAAAATCAAATTTTAATAGAAAATTCACGTTTTTCCACTCGCTATGAGAAAAGCTTCAGCTATTACCACTCACGGGAAAAATCGTGTCGCCAAGCGGTCATTATGACCATGTTCCGTTATTATTGTCAAAGCATGACCAAATAAAAGATACTTTCAGGGTTTTAAACTAATTCGCCTACTTGACTGAAAACACGGTTTTTTTATTAAAATGACAAATCAAGCTATTTTTGCACAACAACACTGGATGTATTCGCAAATTTTCCTTTCAACCAGGTTGTCTGTAAGAAATTGCTTTATGCGATATGACCGCCACTTGTTTAACTCTAATTTTAAGGTCGTTTTGTAGCTATAAATATTTGTTTGTTTTCATAACTTTGGTGTACAATAAAGGGTATCCAGGCAGGGGGTAGGGGGGAGCGTATATCTATCTATTTCTTGAAACTTGATATGCAATAAAGTGGTATTCTGTTCCCATGGGAACCATAGAACTTCTTCCCATGGTTCCCATGGGAAACCATGATAGAATAGAATAAATTATATTTCGAAATGTATCAAATAGTGTGAGCGAGAGAGCGTCCAGCGAAATAAGCCGTAATAATCTACTAAATCATTAATAATAAGTAACCAGAGAGTGTATAGACGTCCTTATGGGCCCACACGAGCTCTAACGATCGGTCTGCGCCCTTCGGACTTAGATTTAGATAAGAACACCTTTAAATACTTAATTTGCGTTGCGTTAGTTTTAAATCGGGGATAAATCGGCCCCCAATGTTATGGATTAGGTCCGACCTTCGACCTTTTGTTTAAAGAGTCTAGAGTTTTGGATGGGTTAATCAGTGACTCACCCTTATATAAGATAGAACACAAAGCATAAGCTTATTTATCTAAATATATAAAAGGAAAGAGTGACTGATTGACTGACTAATCTATCAACGCACACTAGGGTGTAGCGGTTTAGGAACCGCTGGACGGATTGGGTCGAAATTTGGAACATATATAGGTTTTATGACGTAGACCTCCGCTAAGAAAGGATTATGCCAGGCGGGCAAAGCCGCGAGCATAAGCGAGTATATCTATATAAATAAGCTTATGTTGTGTCTAGTGTGTATGCTTGATACGTCCATATGTCAAAACTACTGAACTGAGTAGTGATTAAGTAAATTTTTGTTTGTTTTTCCCAGCTTGAGTTCGTAGAATAAAATATTGCCAACAATAAACAAAACCGGGGTCTCGATCTCATCTCTCGTCATCTCGTCTAATCTCGATCTCATCTCGACCTCATCTCGATCTCACCTCGGTCTCATCTCGATCTCATCTCTATTTCATCTCGATCTCATCTCGTCTAATCGACGTGGCGGTGACAAAGTGGTTATTTTACTTTCAATATTTGATTGTATTCAAATATTGCCTGTCTAGTTGTCAGTTAAAAGACAGGGTAAAATAAATAAAAGCTTTTAAAATGAAGATAATTAGTTCACCTTCTTTGCTAATGCTTGTTGACCTTACAATTGAAGGAAATAACTGAAATAAAAAATGACAATTTGACTAGAATTTTTATTTTTACAAAATGTTAATTACAATAGTAACTGAGATCTTTGGAGAATGGTATAATAATTAAATAAACAATTAAATTAAGACACATAACATAGCTTATATAGTAAATAAATTTAAACTTATTTTAATTTAAAGGTTATTTTCAAAATTACTCATACCAACAGTACTGTCAGTGTCCAACAAATGACACTCCTCAAACTCTCTTTTATCTTCTTTCCCAAAGTTATTTTTACAAAGGAAATCACTGTCACACACGAAATCATTCCTCTCCTCCATCATGGCTTCATCAAACCCTTCTCTGAACCTTTTCTCCTCATTGAACTGATACCTTTGTATCTCAAAATCAGGAGAAATCGTCTGCCCTTCACTAACCGCTTCCTTACCTAAAATTTCTGCCTCTATAGCCACTGTATTGTTTATTTCGTTAAAATTAACTCTTGCTACTTCATTCTTGACTTCATATTTTAGCTCACTCAAGTCTATATTGTCTCTATTTTCTAGCAAAGGTTTGAGGTTCATCAAGTTAAAATTGGGAATGATTCTAGCGTCCCAGTTCTGTGATTCTGGTGCGGTCTCTATATCTAGTTGGACTTCTTCTATTTTCTTGAAGGTTCCAAGGTTGTATTGAAGAGGGATCGAGAAGGATGGTAAGTCTGATTGGTTGGGCCTGGTGGGCAGTGCTGCGATGTGGATGGCTGGTTGGATCTTGGACTTGGAGTAGCTTTGGCTTGACTCTTCGGTTATGTTCACCATTTGTGTTGAGGATACTGTAAGATGAAGGAATTAATATTAATATGGAGCTGAAGATTTAAATAATACGACTGGAAAACGTGAACTGGGAAATTGAGAACTTGCTTGCAATACGACGTTAGATTGACAGTAATACTAGATAATTTGGAGGAAGGACTTTGTACAGCGGTAGCTAAATATATTGATATTATGTGTTATTAAACCATTCATTATAATATTACCTGGTATGGTAATAAAGTCTCTCATCTCCAGTGCCAAGGCGGAAGGCGATCTCTCCGGAGTACGCGGACGAGGTTGCCCAGGATACTCGCACCCCGACTTTTGCTGTTTACGCCATTTGGCTCGGCGGTTTTGGAACCACACCTGGAAAAGTATTTCATTAACATTTACTTGGGGTTTATACTCCTACAAAATAAGTTAGATACCCTACTTACACTGTCAGTGAAATCAAAATGTGAGGTTATTAAGCCAACCTTTACGTTGTAGGTCAGGTAGCCAATATTACTATAAGTCAAATAATGACCTAACGACTGCCCCCGCTGACTGCCCCTGCTGACGTGAAACTATGGATCCTGTACGTATACAGGATCCATAGTTTCACGTCCCTCCGAAATCTTACTAATATTATAAACGTGAATGTTTGTAAGAATGGATGTCTGGATGTTTGTTACTCTTTCACACCTAAACGGGTGGACCGATTGAGCTGAAATTTTGTATAGGAATAGCTTAGACCCTGGAATAACACATAGGCTACATAAGTACTGCGGGTAAAACCGCTGGGCGCAGCTAGTACAGTATATTTTTGCCACACATTTTCGTTTGAATCCAAAACCAAATTACAAGCAGCACGTACAATCCTTGGGCTGATCTTGCTACTCTATCAGCAGCTTTAAACTTAACCCATGGGTGGACAAAAGACACTTCTAAATTTATACTTCTTACCTGAACTCTCGCTTCAGTAAGATCTATCCTCAAGGCCAGTTCCTCCCTGAAGAAGACGTCAGGGTAGTGAGTCTTATGGAACGCAGCTTCCAGCTGTTCCAGTTGCACATTGGAGAATGTTGTTCTGGAATGATTAAAGTTTTTTTAATGTTAGAAGACAAACAAGCAGATGGCAGGAACATTACGAGGATGTGTGGTACACCACCATCACGCGCCATCTACATTACAACGTAGATGGCCTATTCCTACCTACAGACTAAGTAAATAGAGAAAAAAAATAACAAACTCATAGAATGAGATTTGCAAACGGAAACGTGTAAGCGGCGGAAATATCGCAAAAGCTTACGCTCTACCATTTCCGATCATTTGCGCGAAGTGGCGCTGGATTATTAAAACCAATTTAAGAAAAAAATCTACCTACTCATAACAATATTTGTCAAACGCACCTGTATCTTCTCTGCTTGCGTTTCGGTATACTCTCACCTTTGGAATCTGGAAATTTAAAGAATTGAATTATTTAATGAAACTTAGAGATTTTTGGATTTTATTTAGTAGTTGTTTTAATTAAAAGAAAAGAAAAAATACTGTTAATCCTGCTATTCTAAATATATAAAACAACAATGACTGACTGATCTATCTACGCAAAACTCAAACTCTTGAACGGTATATGTTGAAGTTTGAAATATAGATAGGTTTTATGACGTGGACCTTCACTAAGAAAAGGGTTAAGCAAAACGGACAAAGCCGTGAGCATAAGCTAGTATATTATTATAATAAATGCGAAAGTGTGTTTGTTACCTCTAAACGCCTAAACGACGGGACCAATAAAGATTAGATTTGGTGCATATATGTAGGTAAGATCCTGAAATATCATAGGCTTCTTTTGTAGCGTTCGTGGCCCAGTGGTCGTACGTCCGGCTTGTAAGCCGGAGGTCCTGGGTTCAAATCTCAGTGTGGCAAAGTTTTTCGCCTGGATGCTACCGTGTTTCGGAAGGCACGTAAAACTGTGGGTCCCGGCTGTTTCCTATAAGATATGTAGGTGGCAGTCGTTAGGTCATGTTGCAGACCCTGTAGTAATCTCGGCGACCTGAAACTGCAACATATAGGTTCGCCACACAACCTATAAATTGTGATTTGACTCTGACAGTGTAAGTAGGGAAACCTGTTCTGTTGGAGTATAAACCCCAATTATTATTATTATTATTATTTGAGCGTGTAAACCCTGGTCAGACTAGTACATGACACTTACTAGATTTAGGTGAATATTCCTCGTCCTCTTCGAACTGATGATGTTCAGAACTTTCATCAGCTTCCATGGATGGGGCGTAAGTTTCATTCGTTTCTTGCTCTGGACGCTCACACAGAACTGAGCCTGGTCCGAGGCTGAAAGAAAAAAATAAAATTTGTTTAGTCGCATAATATTCAAACAAGGTGTAAGAAACGGCTAGATCTGGCTTAGCAAATAAAAAAGTAACCAATCATTTTAGATATTACATATTTCCAGTAAAAATCGCTAATATTTGTGTGGATGACTTTCAACATGACATATCAACTGTGACTCCTACAGATCTTATAGGAAACAGCCGGGACTCACAATTTTACGTGTCTTCCGAAGTATTATATAGTTACCTATCTTGGGCACCTTTGAATACTAAGGGTGTAGTCCAGTAAGTAATAAGTAAGGAATATGTAGTCCACTTCAAAAGTACACACCATTCCATTAAGCTTAAAATACATTTATATCACGGGTAAGTTCATTTTAAGACAGGACAACCTCTACGTCTGGCAGTATTTAGAACAGTTAAGTAAGCAGTAACAATAATATATTTTAAACCCCCATTTTATTATCCACGGAAGGCCACAGGGGCGGTAGGCCTTCAAATATCTTCGCCAAAGAGCATTTCAGAGTTGGTGCGGATAAAATCACCAGTAAAAAGATATTGCCTTTTTATGAAGTTAAGGTATAAAAATCTCATGAAAACAAACAGAATTGAGCGATAAACCAAACATTTGTATGACCGCTAATATTGCTTTAATTTTGAACAGTACAAGTATTTTCTATTATTATTTTTAAACTTTTTTTAATTTTAGTTTCACCTGTCCTGATGTTTAACTGTAATCAAATCTCGAAAGTAAAATTTGATACATATCCCGAATGAACTGAAATTTTGCATGCATGTGTAAATCGGATGACAATGCAGACTTATTATTACTAGGAGCAGATCTGACGATGGAACCGGAAGGTGAAGGTAGCCATAGGTACTCGGTAGTTAAACGACACAGCACCATCGAGTTTGGACTCGTTTTACCTAGAACTTTGGTGCTTGATGGTAACCAGATACTGTTTTTAGTTCATTTTATTATTACTGGGCTGAAGAGTCTATACAACTTTTTTGACTCTTGAGTTCTTACTCAAGCGTTGGTGCTGTGCGCCCAGAATTAAACATCATTGTTAAATCCTGGGCGGTACTGATTATGGACAGCGTTACCTCTTACCAACAGAAGAGCGTCTTGTTTGTCATCTACATAAAAAAAAATGTCTTTTTTTAATAAAAAACTTAATACCCACCTGTTAAATAAATTAGGTATATTGTAGCAGAAGCTGGTGGTAGGTGATACATCATCGTTTAGGATGGCTGCGGAGTCGTACCCTGAAGCCACGGCTCCGGCGTCGCGACCGTCCAGCGATTCCTCCATCTAAGTATTAGATTAGATTAGATTGGACCGGAGCAGACTTGACTAGAAAGACTAAAATATATTATACTAGCTTGTAGCGTGTTGTGTAGCGACTTTGCCCGCGTGCAGAAATCTTTTCTTTTTTTCTAATTGTGTTCCAAATTTAAACTCAATCCGTTCAATGGTTTAGGCTGTGCCTTGATAGATCAGTCAGTCAATCACTCTTTCTTTTTATATATTTAGACTAGATTATGCTTGCGGCTTTGCCTGCGTGGAAAAATCCTTTCTTAGCGGAGACCTACATAATAAAACCTACCTGTATGCCAAATTTCAACTCAATTCGTCCAGCGGTTTAGGGTGTGCGTTAATAGATCAGTCAGTCACTCTTTCCTTTTATATATTTAGAAGATCAAATCGAATCACATTAATTGATCATATTGGATAGGATCGGACTTAACCAGATTGCAATGATAACTCGACTGGAATAATGACTGGCCTAAAATGAGTGACCGGAATGGTAGAAGTAGATTAGATCAAATTGTTTCATCTCGATCTCATCTAGATGTGATCGCGATCTGAACTCGTCTCGATCTCACCTTGATCTGATCGCGATCTGAACTCGTCTCAATCTCACCTAATCTCGATATCAGCGAGATCTCATCTCATCTCATCTCGATCCCATCTCACCTCGATCTCATCTCAATCTTATCAGATCTCGATCTCATCTCAACAAGCATACACACGCGACAGACGGACAGACAGACGCGGGAAGCAACTTTATTCTACACTATGTAGTGATAGTGAACAACGCTAACTCGCTGTAAAATCTAATTTACCCATTATGATTTGCTTATTAAATAAACGGTTATAAGGTGATTGACCGCGCGGCGGCTGCCACGGCGTTCAAATTGAATTAAATGCTATAATTTAGTTAACTTTATTAAGTTAACACTAAATGAATGTATTTTGTCATTTACCTTACCACTTGTGGGGAATACGGTTAAGTGTTTCTTGAATGGTGATTGTTTTTTATTTGTCGATAAGTGTAAAGACGAGCGTAATAATATTAAATTTATAATGTTATTGTCAACATTTAAATTAAATGTTTAAAAGAGCCTCTGTGCGTTGGACTTTATATGTCTCTGTGTACGCCTTTTTTTGGTAACGCCGAGAAAAAATGCATTACACATACCCTCCCACCGGGGGTATGGGATTTGGGTTATGTGGGACTCCCCGATGAAAAAGCCCGGATTTAGCCCGTGTTTAAGATCGACTTATGTACATTAAAAGTACCGAACTAATGAGCGATTGCTGTAAGATTTTCAAGTGCGACGTGCAAATAAATCATTGATAGAATCAAACATCGCATAAGTGGATTATCGACATCGTATTCGATAAAAATCAAATCACCAACTTTCGGAATCAATGAAGTGAATCCATGTTTTAGGGAAGATGGGCAGGACATTTGACAAGATGGGATTTAAAAAGTTACGAAGACTGCGAGGACTTCCGTCGAGATCGCGCTTCGAGGATGAGCGCTTTGGCGTTGCCACAACTCATACCTACATTATGGTATCCTGAAGAAACAACCCAAGAATACCCCTAGAAGTTTTGTTTTTCGGCTTGGGAGACCCACATTATACCACGAAGCAACAGAGGGCCTATTAGCTATCGCTAAACGACATGTAAAAACACTAGAATCTATAGACAAAATTGGGTACATTACTTGCTTAAACCGCCTCCTTAATATGAAAGTTGTCATCAATCGTAGTGGGTGATTATTGGCCAATAGGCCCTCTGGATGAGGCTCGGACACGTTCGGAATAGGGTTAGTGTGCTATGATCATGAATCCTAGTTGATGAATATGGGCGGTAAACAGTTTTAATAATTTATATAAAAACGAATGTTAAAGGTGAAAATTAAATATTTCTCTATTTTGGAAGGCAAATATAATTATTTTTTCTATTCTATTGAAATTTGATACATAGGTAGTTTATATCCTAGATTTTATATATTTGGTAGTCACAAGTTGCCTTGAAATAGTATACATAGATTAACTTTTCAGCGGACAAAACCTCTAGTCTTGTCGCAGCTAGTAAAAAAATATGTATTAAATCATCATCATAATCAGCTTTTTATTGCCCACAGGGCCTTACACTTACTAGGCTTTGTTTAGCAATTCAGATTATCCGTTAAAATATGACAATTTAATAAATAAAAACAAAATAAGTAATTTCTAATACAACTCTATTCACCCTTTAATAACATAATTAGTCGCAATTAAATTAATCACGTGACTTTTAAATTTAATTAAATAACCACTTACCTCATTAGAGGGTTGCTTCCAAGCCGTTGTTTTAATTTAATTTAATAAACAGGCGGTGAGAAGTAGTTGATGTCACGTGGTTGGTAGGACTGAGGTACGGTGCGATATCCACTACTATTGAGGACATAGGCATGCATGGAGTCGCCAGTACCTACTTGTAAAAAAATGTCCGGTTTTTTGTGTACAGATTATAATTACTATTGTGTAAGCCATTGAAAGGATTGTACCGACAGAGCACTGTAGAATAGTCAGAAATCATAATAGAGCGACTTAGGGATAATATGTATACCCGACTAAAAATATAGTAATTTTGGTTAACTAATGGGTTTTGTAAAAAGTTCGTATTTATTTTTTTAATTTTATTTATGGCTTTTCGTATTCAATATTCATTGCTATTGCATTGTCGTAATTATTATTGGGTTTTAATTTAGTGTAATTAAATAATTTTATATGGCTTGAAGGACCTAAGCAGTCCAGACGTTCTAATAAATCTGCTGAATAGATTTAATGCTGAATAGCCATTATAATATTATATTTTTTATTATTACACGTCATTTTTATTAAATACTGTTTCCAAAACATTTCTCAGGATGATTCAATTATGTTATTCTTAACGAACCAATTTACGGTTAAGTTGTATAATTTATTTTATTTTATATATTTAGTTAAAGTTAGTCACAAGATATTAAGAAATAACATTTCTACATACTGTGTAATTTAGATGTTGTGTATTTGTTTTATATATTTGTGGCCACTGAAGAGCCCAGTTGCCAAGTCAAGCAAAAATCGTTAAAGTAACTTATTGTAGTGGGTGAATAAAAGAAATTGTTAAAATATTTTTTTCAAATCAACGGCGACTCCACTACCCCCGAAACCCGGCTAGAAAACTACTATTAGAAACGTATCTATATTATAGATAGGTGTACGAAGCTAAGCACAGCTTACTGTACAACGAAGCCTTACGACTGACTGATGTATCCGTTGCGGCTTTGTAGCCAGTGTTCCGACTTATAGGGCATATTTTTACGTTGAGATTGGTTCGACCACTGTTATATTGCAAGCCCTTATCGTAGATGACAGGAGTATTTTGTTCGGCTGAAAGGTGCAGTTTAAAAATGGTTGGACTATATATTTTACTAATGTTTTAGCAAGTATAGCTAGTGTAAATTAAAGAGCTGCTTGTATTTGATATTAGAAAAACATATATAATTATTAGGTATAAAGGTGCACTAATTTGTCGTATTACGCTCTGGACCCATAGACCATTATTTTCAAGGTGCAATCGCTCTAACCGGCAACTGCACTGAAGCGGCGTGGGGCGGCCAAGTAATTTGTATGAAAATGCCGCGACGCGCCGCGCTGCTGCAGCGTAGTGCGGTATGCCGCATACATTTTCATACTAATATACTTGGCCGCGCCGTGCCGAGCCGCGCCGCTGCAATGCAGTTGCCGCGTAATGCGATTTCACCTTAAAAATAATCTTCTACGGGTCTAGACGGTAATTTGACAAATACAAATTTGTGCGGTGATATTAAATAATCAATACACATTTTTCAATGTCCGTAGAGACTATCTTACTAAAATAATTATAAACGTGAAAGTTTGTAAGAATGTAACGAAGTCAGAATGTCTGAAGTATAGTTTTTCAAATACCTCTAATAACTCAGAAACGGTGCGTCCTAGGCGAAAAATAACGAAATTTTCGCCCCCTCCATACTCCATATACCCCCCTTCCGGGAAGCGTTCCGAAACCTACTCCCAAAATTTCATACACCCTTACAACAGAAAGGTCTCAGTTTTTTTTTTATTCACTTCATATGAACTGGGTCAAAGAGACATGCAAAAATGAGCTTTATTTTCTTCAGAAAATAATATTTTTTCCCTTTCGGGTGTGGCATAATGCCAAACCGGCGACCGGCGTGTTGCCGAGTGGCCGTCGCGACTCTTCGACGACTTTCGTCAACCGCTCAAGAATCGCCATCGCCTAATGAGGGATGAGCCTAAAGCGCTGCACAGACATAGAACCACGGTTGCAGTAAGTATCACTGGCAACTTTCAGGCAACTAGTTGTTTCATAAAATATCTTTATGCAATAGTTACATCGAACAGAGGGCCTATTGGCTATCGTCAAAAGACATCTAAAACACTAATCTAGAACACATAAGACAAAATTGCGTACATTTACTTGCTTAGGTTTAATCCTCATTACAAGCTTTATATTACTTTCACCTGTCTGTTGTCTGTCTGTCTGTAATCAAATCTTGCAAGTTTAATTTGACCCACTTCCCGGTTTCCAATTGAGCTGAAAATTTGCATGCGTGTGTAAATCGGATGACAATGCAATATTTTTATGACATCGAGCTGATCTGATGATGGAGCTGGAAGGTGGCCAAAGGAACTCTGTCATAAAACAACGCAACCCCATCGAGTTTGGGCTCATTTGATTCGTCTTGACGAGTACTTTATGATGCAAGATGATAACAATAATTAAAGCTTGTTTTTAAAAAGTATTTTTTAAATTTCACTTGTTAATATGAGTAAAATACACGCAACAAACGCAGCAATGTACATTGAAGTTGTCATCAATCGTAGTGGGTGAGAATGGGCCAATAGGCCCTCTGGCCTTAAATTGGATGCACTTATTAAAATTCGGCAATCGTCATAGATCATAGAGTCATACTCGTAGATTAAGTAACAGCCAGTTGCTTGAAAGTTGCCAGTCCCCGTTGCTGCAATAGTTTCTCACGAAATAAAACAAAATAAAATCATCATGAATGTTAATTCATATTTAATAAATAAATACATTTCCATCGCTTCAATTATTTATTTAAATTAAATTATTGTAAGTGACTTAGTTATCAACTTTTCAACAATGCACGTCTTACTAACGCACAAGCTTATTGCTTAATATCTACTGTATATAACAATATAACTATGCGGATATTATATATTAGAATCCTTCAATATATATATAATAGATATTAAAGTATTAAGTTAGTAGGTAAGAACTATGTTACAGAAAAATCAAACGTTACAAAGACCTTAAATTAAAATGTCAATCTAAAATTACACCAACCAGTAAATCTTAAAATACTTTAACGCTGTTGAAAAAGTGTACTAATATTTTAAAATAGTAATTTTTGACTTGTCTTGACAAAATTCCTAAATCAAACTTATGAAGCAGATACATTGTGATGATAAATCATTTTTTGTCTCTCACTCTAACAAGTCGTTAAATTTCAAATATTAATACACATTTTTCTATGTCACTGCAAACCTCTTAAGAGATTAAAGAAAAATATATAAAGAAAATTATCTACCTGTCACATATTTAAGAAATTATTCAAACTCATTGTATTAACTTTTTAGGGATACAGAAAAAATCTAAATAAGTGTACACACATATTGTTCTAAAAGTACGGATTTTTGAACGATATAGCGTAAAATCTTTAGCAACATGTGGATAAAATGTAGATAATCTGGATCTGGATGTTAATGGATTTTCTCTGTCAAATACTTTTGAATCGAATATCTGAGCGCTTGGTCGAGGCGACGTGTGACCGAAATGCTGGGGTATATTTGGCTCAACGTATTAGTATTGCCATTCAACGTGGCAATGGCGCCAGCATTCTGGGCACTCTGCCATCTGACAGTGGTTTGGAGCACTTGGATTTTCTGTAGATCGGCTTGTGGCCGATCTGTGGTAAATAAAAGTCATCCTATACATTGTATTTACTTAACTGGCACAACCCCCTCAATATGGGTATAAAATGAAAGGACTTAACTAGTAGAATACAACGCACTATGATGAATTGAAAATCCATGATGGCCGCCACCACAATACCGCGAATTACATATTTTGAAAGCGATACGTTGGGGGTTTTTTAAGTTTTTAAGTTATTTAGAATAAAAGGTGCATTTTGGTGTGTACGTTTATCTAGATCCTTAGACAGTTTTAAGTAGCGTTGAACACAAGAAAATATTACATCTTTGGCGCCAAGCGAAATTTACAAAAAGCATGTATTTACCCCACACGAATATGATTGGTTCGATTTACTTTACACTTACTGTAATTTTTTTTATAATTTGGCAAACGATTAAATAATTAAAAAGGCTACGTCTCAGTTAAAAAGAATGAAGATTATAAAAAAAGTAGAAATTTTCTCGAAATTGGTCCAGCCGGAGATCATAAAAAAATAAGTTTATTTTTATGACGTTAATTTGTTTAATATAGGTCTCAAATGGTAACTCTGTTAACCATGTAGCGGCCATGGATAACCATTGTTGATTTTCCTATAGATCATAAACAAAGAATATTTAAGATATTGAACAGTTTTCAATCCTTGAGATATAAGAATCTCTACATGCGCAATAATTTTTCGAGTAATTTATAATCAATTTTTAACATTTTTGTATCAAGTAGTTTAAAGTAAATCAAACCAAATCAAAACTATCACAAAACCATACCATATACCTAAGAAATTAAGGTCGCATTTCGCTTGAAATGCTTACAAGAGTTACATTCGAGTGATAGACAAACATTTAAAGTTATATTACAATTACAACTTTATATCAATATACATAAGGTTCAAATAGGGATGATGAAACTTTAAAAAAAAATCTACTCCATCACTCATCAAAAAAAATTAATACGTATTTTTTGCTTCGTGAATATAATAAAATGGCCGAGATGCTATAAGTCTTTGGGTGGGGGCGCGTTACGTCACGAATTGCTATAAAATGTTCCAGCCAAGTTGCAATACGTGACGTCATGACCCCCACCAAGTAGCTTTGATGATAATATCTCAGCCGTTTTTTATATTTACAAAGTACAAAGTAAACAAAACGTGTCCAATATTTTTAAGTATTCCTTTTGACGAACAAACTTTTTTTTTGGACTCATCCCCATTGAAATACAAAACACATATCAATTCCTTACATAGATTTGTAAAATCAGCCACAATGAAGACTTAAGTTTTTGAAGCCGAAATAAATGTTTCTTAGAATTAATATGGAGATTCATTTATTATATTTTATAATATTTTCGTCATAAACTACAATATTTTTTGTAAGATGAATTCTTTTACTAAATAGTTCTTTAACTATGGGTTTTGTCACATCTCCGCCTTAAAACCATAGACACAAAATCAAAGCGACTCAACTTATGATTTGTCTATGAAAAAAAAATTCATAATATTAACGCTATTTTAATTAAAATCATTTAAAATTAACGTTGATAGGACCGCCATTAAAATCAAATACGTAAAAGAAATCATTCATTATAAATTTGCTTCTATCAAGCAATATAAATCACGATGAATTCGTCGCAAATGGTTTTAAAGTGGAGATGTGTTAACACCCTAATAATTTTATCGAATATTTTTGGAACGGAAGTGTAGTTACAATGGAGTACAATTCAACAAGTACATACAAAGAGATCGTCCAGTATAAACTTGCACTTCGCACCACCAAATGTCCAGAACATTTTGTATAGCAGTGAGATGCAGTTTTAAACTGGACGAGATAAACATAGACCTATCTATAGAATAAAGTCACATCAGAAAAAACATTATCTTAGATAAGTTTTTAGCAAACATTTTGCTGTAACTTTCGAGCTTAGAATACAATAAGTACAATACAAAACTCTTTATTGCATTATCAGTTTCAGTTACAGGAAATAGTTATAAGTAGGTACACGAACACAAAAACTAAAGTAAATCGGCGGTATTATCGCATAGAGCAATCTCTCAGAGACAACCTGGTTGGAAGGAAAATTGAGAACATATACAGCAACGAAATTACTTTAAATTGCTTTTCTTTAACGTAGTGATTCAGATGTAACAATAATAATAAATAAATATTTCAGGACATTACACACAGTGCCACCTAACCCCAAGCTAAGCAACTTAATGCTTGTGTTATGGTGGTTAGGATAACGTATATAATACTTATATACTTTTCTTTTGTAAATACATACTTATAATAAATACAGAAAGCCAGATGTGACTTTTTCTTTAGATAGGTCGATATAGATTAATTTATCTACCTATCAGTATCAAATAGTAGAAATTATTGCGGTACAAAGGTTTAACAGACTACGTACCTAAGATTAGTCAACAGTATATTATTTAATTTTGATCGGTCTTACAAAAAAAGAAAAAAAAACATAAGTGACAGACAAATTAATTATAATCAGATTAAAATGAGAAAAAAATGTCCTCTTATCTATTTCTTTTGGTGGAATGGTGACCTTCTGTCGTTTATTACCGTACAGTGGCATATTACCATTTAAATGAAGACCATTAAGACATTCCAAAATATCATGTAAATTTACAGAGACATTTTCAAAAAGTAAATTCTTTGAATATACATATATTTCGAAATAATATATTATGTACCTCTAATAAGCGCACGTAAGGAAGTCCATTGTACTTTTACGCTTAATACCAAACATATTTTTATAAATACAATTTTGCAACGAAAAAGGTGCACATTTTATTAGCGACATATTATGGTAAGAATCATGTTCTTGTAATAGAGGCCAAAACTCAATTTGGGTCACTAAGCCGTCCTAAGTTGTATAATCTAAAAAGAATTTGACAAAAAACAAACAAAAATATTTAGGAAAACAGTAAGACCGACCAAAAATACATACTTAAGTTCATACATAAGTAAGGGTCAAAATTCAAAGTCAAATCGGTAACATTTTGGGTTAATCCACTCAACAAATTTTTGACCTTATAAAATTGGTATAAAGATTATATTGAGTGGACATTTAATAATGGAAGCAGCCTTTGGATATTTTGACTAAATAGTTTTGGAAGGAATTTCGTTAAAAATGTACAAAATAATTTGTGTCAGAAAAAAAAATCATGTAAAAAATTGTACAAAATAATTTATGAACACTTAAAAGATAAAAAATCAACTAAAAATAGTACAATGCAATTTTACGAGCTAATGCCAACAGCACATTAGGTATGCTGGTAGCATATTTAGTATGCTGTCAGCATCTATTATAACATATACTGATGAACGAATTCAGTAAATTATAATGTACATTTTTTTTTGTGATAGATAATACACAGACGCTTGGAAATAGGTTTTGGAATCGCAAGTAGGTTTTAGCAAAGGTTAGGATCACTAACTACCTAGGATCGCTAACTACCTATCTAATTCAAAAACTTCATCGAACGTCTAAATCTAATAAAATTGTCCAGGTGAGGATCTCCCAAAGAACCCATGTGTGCAGAGACAATGGGACGAGCCAATAAATCAAAAGATTTTATTAAATTTAATCGATAATTCTAGTGAATCAGACCGGGCTCGTCTCCTTGCTTCTAGCACTCATGAGTCGGGTTATTGGCTTAATGCTATCCCATCTGTCAATATTGGGACGTTGCTTGATGACCTCAGCTATAGAATAGCTGTTGGTCTGCGCCTGGGAACCTCTCTGAATGAACCACACCGCTGTCCATGTGGTAGTGACGTAGAAAGGAGAGGTCACCATGGTCTATCCTGCCGCCGTAGCGCAGGTCGCTTTTCCCGCCATGCCGCCCTCAATGACGTCATCCGTCGGGCGCTCGCCACCGTCCACGTGCCGGCTATATTAGAGCCGAACGGTATCGCACGTGACGATGGTAAGCGTCCCGATGGTATGACTTTAATTCCCTGGAGCCGTGGGAGGTCGCTGGTGTGGGACGCTACCTGTGTTGACACATTAGCGTCCTCTCACTTGCCCAAAACTTCAAGGGTAGCTGGGGCGGCGGCTGAGGACGCGGAATGCCTCAAGCGGAGGAAATATGCATCTTTTACTGAAAGGTACATATTTCTTCCGTTTGCGGTAGAGACTATGGGACCTTGGGGAAAGGACGCTGTGGTTTTCTTTAGGGAGCTTTCCAGGCGCCTAATAGTAGCAACCAATGACCAAAAAGCTGGCTCTTACCTCGGCCAACGTATAAGTTTGGCCATCCAGAGAGGTAATGTAGCCAGCTTTTTAGGTACACTTCCTGCAGGTCATGACCTCAATGACGTTTTTTATTTATAAGTAGGTTTTAAAATTGTATGATTGTTTAATATTATTATAATCGTAATTTTATAGTAATTTGTTTCTAGGCTATCACTACATAGTATAAAATAAAGGGAAAATTTATAAAATTTTCAACAATGGTGAATAAATTCGTATTTTTTATATAATTTTATATGTAAATATATGTAAACTCTTAATATTGCATTATTTTACAACCAAACTGATACATTTTTTATTTTATATCCAAGATTTTTTTTATAGTACTCATAAAATATACAGGGTTACTGTTAATCAACTAATATCACCTATTAAAGGTCATTTTAGACATTATTTCCAGCATTTTTCTATTATAGCTAAATCAAAAATGACGGGTTTTCTCTTTTAATAGTAAATAGTGCCAAATATTTTTGTAAAATATTCCCCACTTTTTTAAATTTCGTGAACGGTGGGGATTGTTGGTGGGGAAAAGTGGAGTAAGCCAATCAAATATGATATTTCTCTTTTAATAGTAAAAGTTATTAACGAATGATTTGATAAAAGGATATCAATTCATTATCAGTAACCCTGTATTCCAATGCAATATTAAAAGTCAAGACACGGTAAAGAGATATACATACAGTAATTTGACTTCCTAGAAGCGGTTGAACTCAAGGTCGCGCGAGTTTGCAACGCGGTCGACAGGGATCGGCAAGAAGCGAGGTCCCGAATGCACATTTTTATGCAGTGAGCTTCTGAATAATGTTTGTGAATTAGTAAAAAATATCACAAAGTATTTAATTCTTTTTGATATTTTGAGTAATTCACAATAATAACGCCTATTCGGCAACTCGCTGACTACCGAACCCTACCCAAATCGTTACAAACTCGCGCGACCTTGAGTTCAACCGCTTCTAGGGAGTCACATTACTGTATATCTCTTTACCGTAGTCAAGATCTATTAAAGTCAATGCGATTGAAACTATTGCGATTTTAAAATGTTTGTGCTTATTGAAAAATATCGTGTACCTATCACAACGATCGCAGCTATCCCAAACGTATGTACAATTAATTATTATTTGATTAACAACGATTTGGAATGAACGTATATGGGCATAATTTCTGTGACTGCCAAAGGAAATAGGTAATCGATTGAATAATAAATGAATACAATTACGAAATTTTACTCTTATACAATAAAATTAAGTTCCTCGAGTTTCTTGGCAGCTCTTCTTATAGCTATCCATTGTATATTCTTATATCTTCTTCCATTATGAACAATCGCTAAAATAACTTTAAAATTAAAGTTTATTTTTTTCGTAACAGTTTTTTAAGGTGTTCACTCAATAATTACTTTAAAAAATATATATTTAATTGTATAATGCAATATAAGATACAAATATTTTATTTGGTCATAGAAAAGTCTGCCCCTACACGTCCAGCCCTTAAATTTTATAATAATACTTGTTGGTTGGTAACATGCAATGAAAACTATTATAAATGCATAATACCTATGTAATCTGAATGATAAAATGCAATGTTTCTCTCTCTTGTCCGACTTTATGTTCTAACTATATAACTTTAAGGTTCATATTACTAATTCTGTTTTAATCTAGAAAAAATCTGATATTTATTAGCCAGAAATCATCCCGAATAAGAAAGTTGAGTACAAAGTTCTTAGAATTTTTATGAACTTCAATTCGCGCTCTCTTTCCCGCTACGAGTAATTTTCGACAGCAATCTCTGTCTTTTCTTCCCCTCTCATAATATTTTGATGTGTAATAGAGAAAACAATATTAGTAATATGAACTTTTCTAACAAAACCTACATCCAAAATCGTGGACCCACATGTTTTCTTCGATTCATACACGACTAAACCATTTTCGATAATATTCGTATAGCTCATTTATTGATCGACTTCCAATAGAAGCCGCGCTATGAATATTTAGAGACACGTTTTGACCTTTTTCCGTTAATTCTGTCATTGACAATTTCATGTAAAAGAAGCCACGAAAATATTACTCAATTTTCGTTCTTAGACAACTTTTGATGCAAAGTTGCCTCCTTTCTGATAAGAGATGGCGTTACTATCGAAAATTTTGAGTAACATTTTCATAGTTTTCTTTGTAAGTGCATTATTTTACTAGAAGTACCCTTAAGATTGGCACACATTTCCAAAACCCAAAAATACCTCCACATTTCCGTCACCTTATACCCTGATTCAACATGAATTTGCCACAGCAAAATGTATTCTATGTTCTTAGGTATAGAGCTCTAAATACCTTACTGGTAAAGTATGTACGTATAGCCTTTCCGAATCGGCGTCATCAAAGTTATTAACTCACTTCAAACGTGATTAGTCATTAAAAAAATTTATGTTCGTATATAATAATATGTATTTATAATTATAATAGAATATCAGTGGAATGAATACAATGAAATAAAGATGGCACTTAGACAGTTATGTACCCTAAAAAACCTCTTTTTAAATCTACCCTCAGAACAAAAATCATCAGCGATGATTTGAAAATCGAATAAACGAATTCGAAAAACCGTTAAATCCAGTTTTAAACTTCTGTGCTCTTCCCGACTCCGTGTTTTGAATCTGGAACGCCTGATGCGCTCAGTTTTCTGATGCGACTTGGAAAAATGCCGCCAATACCGCTAAATAATCGACCTGGAAAAACACATACCATTTTCAATCTTATATCATTGTAATAAAGTTGTATATATTTTATTTAAACTTTTGACTTGATTTTTGGTCTTAAGACTTGTATTATTATTAAATTTACCCTAAACAATCGCACTGCTGGGCAAAGGCCTCCTCTAAATTCCTGCATTCCTTGGCATATGGGATGGATTAATTTTATAAATAAATGTTAATTGGGGTTTGTACTCCAAGATAACAGGTGCAAGACCAAACTAAAATTATAGGTTGTGTGGCCAACCTATACGTTGCAATTTCAGGCCGCCAAGATTACTACATGCCCTGCAATATGACCAAACGATTGCCTACATAACATAACATCTTATAGAAAGCAGTCGGGACACAATCGTCGTGATTTTTTCTGGAAAATACTCTTTATTGAAGTATTCACTACTCAATAGAAATAATAGCTTCATAATTTTACTTGGAATTTGACATTCCAAAAGCAAATTAGGACTGACTATAAATAACCAAGTTATAATTCGACCACTCAATAATTGCATGTCATTCCTACGAACATTACCCACATTTTGTTCAGCTGCAAGTGTGATTTAAAAATGGATTACTACTTCAATCTACATGAAGACGTATACAATGAGACTATAGGACGATGGTTTGAGTTTGACAATACAGGACATTGTTACAAGATGGTAAGTGGTAAGTATTGGAGTTTTTAACTTTCTTTAATGAAATCTACTCTAGTATAAGCTTATGAGGTCTAAATGTTAGGAAATACTTAGATGTTAAAATTGCAAGGATGTGTAAGTAACTTTCAAAGTCATTGGATTTGTTGAACATGTTTAATTCAGTAACATACACATTGCGTTAGTGTGAGCATTCGTTTAAACTCACACATACACACGTGTACATACGTATAAAACGTAATATTTAAATTTGGAATCTATTTCGTTTTTATCTTACACGTCCTTACAATTTTTTAAAGTACTTTGATGAACATAGCTATTATAACATAGGGATCGCAATAGTGTTACCATTTTTTGAACGAAACTGCAGATTTCTTTTACCTTATATTTTTCCAGAGAAAAAGACTTATAACATCAAAGTACTTGGGTATTCGATGGTGGCTCCATTGTTATGCTAAACAAGCTGAATTGTTTTACCCTTTTTTACAATCAAGATGTAGTTTGAATTCTTTAAATAGGACGTAACCCCTAATACTTTTCAGTTTCTTCCGAACTGATTTTTTAAAGAATATTTTCGGGTCTTAGAATAGGTCGTAGAGTACGTCAACCGACGCAGACGACGAGTGAAGTTGCGCAAGTCAGAAGGAATGTCTTTATAGATCTTACTAATATTATACACGTGAAAGTTTGTAAGAATGGATGTCTGGATGTATGTTTGTTACTCTTTCACGCCTTAACGGGTGGACCGATTGAGCTGAAATTTGGTATAGAGATAGCTTAGATCCTGGAATAACACATAAGCTACAGAACAGCGGGTAAAACCGCTGGACGCAGCCAGTTTCTTATAACTCTAACTTTACTACCTTTATTTTTTTTGGCATAAACTTTTCACACAATTCACATTTTTATTATTGTCATTTTCGGCAAGGAAGAAACTGAAACTACATTGTCATATTTTAATAATTTGTTGTAACCAATGGAACCACCAAATAAAATGTAAAACTACGAAAAGGAATACAAAGTGATGGACCTGGTTCTACATGTAAGGTTTACCAGGGGAGCGCTGGTCGGGCGGGTGTCTCGGAGACGTGGCCAGGGCTGTACGGCTGCCGTGCTGGAACGATACCGACATGCCACTGTCTAGGGAGCCCACTGAGCCGCGACGTTGGAGCCTTTCTGCCGCTAGAGCCACTGGAAATGTACAAGATATAGTTGTATGATGGCCACTGGAAAAATACAACAATAATTTCATGTCCGCTGAAAAAAATACTACTCGTTGTTACTATACTTCTTTTCATTTCAAAAACTTAGATCATTTTTGCAGAGTTATAAGGAAATAAAAATGTTTTTTGGTCTTATAATGTATGTAGAATATTATGTATTGTTTTTTTTTATGTCATTATATAGCCTGGCCGTGATGTCACTGTCGTTGGTGCCAGCGGAAGACCAGCGTAGGTCCTTTTTTGAACCTACATATGCTGAGCTGGGGCCTTTTTGCGGCAAATGTAATAATACTTACTGTGTTTTATGTACCTTAATGCTTGTAATTTGTCGTAAATAAAACTTTTTTTTCTTTCTTTCTTTTAATTATATTTTTCACTATTTATATCACAAAAACTATTATATGCGATATATTATTAAGATAGAATGTATCGGATAGATACATTACCCTGCAAAAAAGATTTAAGTTTTTGAAACGAAGTATAGAGTCAAAGCGTCGGTTCTAAACCTATAATAATATCTAAATAACTAGAAGGACATCAGCTGATTGAATGAAATGAATGTTCTTGTCAGATCAGTTAGTCAGTGAGACAACTTATTAGATTAGTCAGTACAATTCAGTGAGACCACTTTATCAGATCAGTTCTTCAGTCAGTCAAACTGCTGAACGGATTTGGTTGATCAGTCAGTGAAATTATGAAAAATAGTTCAGAAAGATATAAAGGTCGAGCTAGCTGACCCTGGGTAGACAGCGTCGAGACTTCGAGGCATGAGCTCTTCATAAAGGTCATTGTAAAAGAAAGGCCTATTACATCATCAGATCATCAATGGACGTTAAGAAAGTAATTATTACTTCGAACTATTTCAAAATAATATTTCGAGGGAACTAACAATTTAATTTCTGAAGAAGTAGAGGGAATTCAATCTCTATTCTAATAGCAGAAAAGGTGAATTTTGCTTGTGCTAATTTTGAAACCTCTGAAATCAACCAATCATGCGCCATATTAACAACAAAAGCGTCTAAATCACTAGATCTATAACTATTGTAGTAACTGCATTACATTTCAGTTTTAGATAACCTTACCTCCTTTGTAACCTATGCCGCCGAAAAGAGACAAAATTTTAGTTCACTTTCTTCCTTTGTTTATGGAGAAGGTGAAAGTGCCAATTATTATGAATGAAATGAAGCATTATTATGAACCATATACATAGTATTTTTTTGTAATGTATTTAATAACTATTTTTTTTAATATAATCAAATTTATGGTCTGTGGTTTATAAAAGTATGCTTTTTCGTTGTATCAATCTACGAAGACTTCTTCGTCGGTATCAATAGACATAATTAGTAGCATTGTCCCTTTTTTCCCAATAATATAAAGAAAAACAATAAGCCAATTATAATAGGTCCTCGCGGCTAGCAATAATAGAGCAATATATCCAATGCATTAATATCCCATATAGATTCTATTGAATAGCCCGCAAAGATAAAGATTGGCAATAACATCAGGGACCCTGGTGGACTTAAAGCCACCAATCAGGTTAGTCGCGATTAACTTGAGACACACTGAGTTTCACAGCATCACAGCTTATTAAACTTACGTTAAAGGTGCCTTTCCACCTGAGTTGTGCTATGCAGCTATGCTACGAAGATGCGAAAGCTACGCTAGGAAACTATGTGACGGTTTCCACCAATGCTAAGCTATGTAGCTGTGCGAGGAAGATGTTGCATAGCACACATCCATAGCACGCATCCGTAGCACGCATCCTTCTATACAAAAAAAACATAGCTGAAACCGTTTCAACCAGTGCTAAGCTATGTGCACCGATGAATATAATTGTGTGGATATCTAACGCATCCATAGCAACGTAGCATAGCACAACTTTGGTCTAAAATCACTGTTATTATGCAATCAAATAGAATAGTGGAGAAGGTGTATTGACATCATACCTGGATCATTGATATCGACGAGCGAGTTGCTCAGCACGTTCCGTTTGATGATGGTGGTGGGCGGCGGGTTCTGTGCGTGACGGGACGGCGCCGCCGGGGCCGGGCACGACGGCGGGGGTGGTACCACCACGCTGGAACGGTTACCGTTACTGTTAGATTATCAAACTAAATGTCAAACTCAAAGTTCATTTATTCAAATAGGCTACAATGGAGCACTTTTGCAAGTCAATTTTACGAGTACATTTCATTTTAATATTCTACCGCTCATTCGCAAAGCACCTCTATGAGCGGAACGAGCAAGAAACTCATAGCCACTCACACGTCCGCGCTTGAATCGCTTCGCGCGCTCACTACTGATACCTACTAAACGTCTATTTTCTAGAAAACTTTTAAACCATTTTCAATGAAAAAAAACCATTATATAGTTAAAACTATAAAGAAATAAAATATCGAAAAAAATTTACTCAAATATTAACACAGAGCATATAAAAAAATGCGAACTTGGCAATATGTGTTAATATTCGGTATTTTTTTGGTTAAAACACTTTTTACAAAATATCTCTCAATATTTCTTATTTTTACCTGCATATTATTAAACTAGAATATATAAGCTTTGATTTGATACTAAAATATAATGACTTGAAAAGTAAAATTTAGCACAATAAATCAAAACAAACCACCCATTATTGTATAAATCTTCAGCGCCTAGAACAAAATACTGAGAATGGAAATATTAAATCAATAAATTAAAACTATTTTAGCTTATATTTTTTTATTTTAGATATACGTAACTATTCATGTTGAACTGTTTTTCTAAATTTACGTTGTTTTTTAATAAAATAATAGCGGATTGAAATTAATCATAGTAAAATATTACGAAACGCGGAAAACGAGACAAAGATCTTACATGTCGACTTTAAGACATGTAAAATTGTTCTAATTTTATTTTTTTCCTTACAAAATGTACTAATTTCGAAAGATGGTATCATGAGGATCATAACAATAAATTTTTTTAATAAAATAAAGTGATTTAAAAACATTTTAAAAGCAGATTTCACTGACACGCATGAAAACTTTGAAACATTAATTTAAAAAAATATATTTTTTTAATTTTACCAAGAACTGACTTCAGATTTAATGATCACAGGTTAAAAATATTTATTACGAAGCCATTTGCAATCAAATTTACGCAAATTTTTAGCATTTTCATAGATAAAAACATGTTTTAAAGAAGCAAGTCCTTAGGACCGCTATAGCGGTCGGGACGTTTGAGTGGATAGGGATGTGTAGGGGAATGTACATTTACGAAGTTAACGATTTTGGAAACTACCGTGAGTGTTATCCATTATAAATGCGACACCGCTGTACTCACGTAATTATTCGGAGGCGCGGACGCGGGCCAGTCAACGACGGGTACTGTAGGCGTAATCTCCTGATAAAGGACATCGTAACTTTCCGAAACTGTGGTTGAGTCATACCTCAACGAATAATTACGTGAGTACAGCGGTGTCGCATTTGTTTTTTTTTTGTAGCTTCTATTGAAGAGGTCACCAGGGGAAGGGCGGCTTCGAGAAATGATTGAAAAAATTATTTCAACGATTTTTTCCTCCATTAATCATCATCATCATTCTTCCTTAATTCAATAAAAATCTTCTTTTAATCGAGTAGGTTAAATACACCATAACATTTCATTAATATTGTTAGTGGTAAAGAACCACATTAGAAAGAATCCGTAGGCGGGATATCGTCTTGCTAACTGTACCAAACGTTGATACAGTTCAAAGTTCTTCACAAAAAGAAACGTGGGACAAGTTGCAGAATGAAAATATGAATTAATATGATTTTCTTCAATAGTTTAAATTCCTAAATGGGCTGTTGACTTGTGGGAAGGGTTACTCAAGCAAGCATTTACTCAAAGCTAGTGGTTTCTAATAGGTATTTAAGTATACACTTACCCATGAACATGCATTCCATGATCCAAACATTGTTGGTGATCAATCTCCACGTCAGCTACACCACTGTCTCTGTTCTCCATCACTGAAAATATAAGAATATAAGCTAGCAGCAAGCCTTAAGAATGTACTGGTAGTCTGGTAGGCTTTGGCCGTGGCTGGTTACCACCCACTGGACAAAACCGTGTCGCCAAGAGGTCATTATGACTGTGTTCCGGGTTCCGCATGATTTTTATACAAAGAAGTAAGAAGATGAGCAAGACGCTCTCCTGATAGTAGGAGATTACGCTGCCCATAATTAGTACAGTGCTACCTAGGTTTTCAGATGATGTTCGGCATTCCTCCTTATTGAGTTTTCGTCGATCATCATAGCTTTTATTTTCTTTTTTTTTTATTCATAAACATAGGTACATTAAATCTAAAGATACAGAAACATTTATAATAAGGAGGTGTCTTGACACTTGATGGTGAAAACTGCTCTACCCGCAACTAGACTTCTGGTCTGTGTTTTCGGTGAAAGCAGGTTTCCTCTTGAAGTTTAAATATGGAAAGTAGTAGGTACATATTATAAGCATCTCATAAAACTTAACATTTCTAGCATTATTTTCCTCACTTTACTTATAGCCTTTCATAGGCGGATTTAGGGGGGGGGAGGCAGGGGACCAAGGCGCCCCTCCAGAATCATTGTAAAGTTACGAATTTCGCACATGTTTCACGGTCAAGATTATATTATGTTTTAAGGAAATTTCAACTTTTTAACGCGAGCTAAACACACACTTTTCGTAGTAAAAATTGTAATATTTTTGCCGGTCAGCACCTTGCCCCCCCACCCCCCCCCCCCCCCCCGAGCCAAATCCTGGATCCGCCCTTGTAGCCTATCTCTTTTTATTCACGAAAGACCTTTGACCCCGATCTTTCATGATGTTAAACGACGACGCAGCCGTAGATGACTGGATCTAGAAGGCGGGATAAACCCCTCATATGACGTAAAACTCACCATTTCTAGCATTATTAGCAGCGTTCCTCCCCTTGCCCCTATTAAGTTCTCCCTCAATCCTCATGGCCTCCATTTCGTCCATCTCGGCGATGATCTCGCGAAGGTCCTCCCCTTGCCCCTGATCATTTCTCCCTCAATAACCATGGTTCATCTCATAAAACTCACCATTTCTAGCATTATTAGCGGCATTCCTCCCCTTGCCCCTATTGAGTTCTCCTTTAATTCTCATGGCTTCCATCTCGTCCATCTCGACGATACTCTCGCGTAGATCCTCCCCTTGCCTTCCTTGATAATCGTAGTTTATCTCATAAAACTCACCATTTCTAGTTTTATAAGCCGCGTTCCTCCCCTTGCCCCTGTTGAGTTCTCCCTCGATAATCATGGTTTATCTCATAAAACTCACCATTTCTAGCATTATTAGCGGCGTTCCTCCCCTTGCCCCTATTGAGTTCTCCCTCAACCCTCATGGTTTCCATCTTGGCGCTACTCTCACGCAGGTGCTACCTCTTCCCTTGTCCAGTAACTCATAAAACTCACCATTTCTAGCATTATTAGCGGCGTTCCTCCCCTTGCCCCTGTTAAGTTCTCCCTCGATCCTCATGGCTTCCATCTCGTCCATCTCAGCGATACTCTCGCGTAGATCCTCGGCGAACTTGCAGCGGTCGTGCTCGTTGCGAGCGTTGAACGTCGCCAGCCGACGGCCGTCCACGCGACGTGATAGACGGATGCCGAAGGGATAGTCTGAAAATGAAATAAATTAGGAAACCATTATATAGAATATGAAAAAGTTGTTTTCTAGATTCCCTTAAGTCTTAAGCAAGGACGGGCCTTATTCCCAGAAATATATGATGATAATTTCATTTTATTTGGTCCAGTTTATTGTTGAATAAATTAATAAACTTTGTAAGAGCCCGGTATTGCAGACGCTGTCTGGATAGGTACATCTTTACCTGTAGTGTAGTTGGGATTCTTCCCAAGCAGTGAAATGTAGATTTATGAATACAAAATACTGAGTGGCATTATGTCTAATATAGGCAATTAACATGTTTACCATCAGGCACTGGATTTGCTAGTCATACCACACAAAATCATAAGAAAATGGAAATTTTAAGGTCCGAAACTTAGTTTAAGCAATCAGAGGGGTCATAGTCAGCCAAAGAGTAATTTTAGGATTTAATGGCAAAAATGTTTTAAAAAAGGTGAAGTGACACTTACGGGGCACGCTGAACAAGTTGACGAGCATCCCGCACAGTGGGAAGGATTGTCGGAACGTGTACGTCACCGAAGACTTCTTCTTGCTGAATATCTTCGTTATTACTAGCAGATCGTTGAACAGGAACACCTGCAATTAGTACATTCTTTATTATTATTTGCTATGGACAGCGGTATGGACCAATGCATAAATTCTGAATATTTAAGATCTGGCATTTGGGAATAAATTCTAAACTTTGGAATTTAATGAGGGGGTTTAGAATAGAATAGAATAGAAAACTCTTTATTGAAACACTACAAACATACAGAAAACTTAAAACTATAACACAATCACGACACCGTCCACCGTCGCGTCGTTTAGCGACATCTACAGCAGTATAAAGCAATTCAAAAGTGGGAAAAATAGCCATTCAGTGGAAATTGCCATCTGGGGGAAATCGATTTGGGGGCGACTGGGAACATTCTCTCGAAGTAGTTCAGGTCATTTTTTAATAGATCCTACTAATAAAGAAGTTCTACTAATACAAAAGCTTACCTCTCTCTGGTGCACGCCAGGGCGTTCCTTCTTGTGTATATCAGGTATCTCGTATAGACGGCAGTAACAGACGAGCCGCCGGTGCGGGAGGGCCAGGTGAGGCTTCTTACCCACTATTGTGGCTTGCACTTTCATCACCTAGAATTAGTTCAGAACTTGCTATTATTTGTTTATAACTCTACTTATTATAGCATTGTTAATATAATCAACCATAGTTTTCTGGGATGAGAAATTCGAATATAGGTTGTTTTGTTGTTGTTTTTTTTTACATAGAATAGGACTGACTACGTTTGACCACAATCTCACCTGTTGGTTAGTTAAGACGTGGTCGAAGCTGTTACACACAGGCCTAGCAAATACATAGGTATTTGCTAGGCCTGTGTGTAACAGCAGCAGTGTGTGTAACTTGGGTGTCTTCAAGTCGAGTTGTAATTTTCGGAAAATTGAAGCAGGAAGGGAGGTAATTCTTCTTCTTTCTCATATAGAAGACAACTCTAATAAGAATCAAATCCAATGTTCTTTAAAAACCACGTTATATTTGTATTATCTAACCTGAGTAACATGGTCGCTTCCAAGTCTAAACTCGCTAAACTTGACCCTGTCATATATCCCGGCCAGCATGTCTCTATCTTTATGCTTATTATCTTCTAAACCACACATATTTCTAAGTTATTGACAATCAAAAATAGTCCTTATTCCCTGAGTAATATGGTCGCTTCCAGGTCTAAATTCACTAGATGCCACTACATCATTTATCCCTCTTTATAACCCACTGTCATCAAAACTTTAAAAGTTATTTTCAAGCAAAAATAGTCCTTATTACCTGAGTAACATGGTCGCTTCCAGGTCTAAATTCACTAGACTTTAGTGTCATATAAAATCCCGGTTTATATTTCACTCAAACTTTGAAGTTATTTTCAAGCAAAAATAGTCCTTATTACCTGAGTAACATGGTCGCTTCCAGGTCTGAATTCGCTAGACTTGACCCTGTCATAGATCCCGGCCAGCATGTCTCTATCAATATCGCCGCAGTCGTCGATTCCGCGTAGATTTCGAACGAAGTCGTCGAGACACATCCGCGCTTCTGGCTTCAAGTTGGGCGTGTGTAGGTCAGTGTTTAGCATTATTATTGCGAATGCTAGCACGAATATCTGGAAAAAGATGAGAAATTAAGCAAACGTTCAGTATATAGTAGACAATTCAAGATGGAAGAGAATTTCAGCCTAGATATTAATTTTATTTTTTTTATTTACAAAATCCACAGCTCTTAATTAACAAAGTTTAAACATTTTTTAACGTAACATACAGCCAATATGGATTTTTATTTTATAGCAAAAAAATATATTTATTAATGCTTGTCGCTACCTCTATCGCTCATCGACACGACGGTAATGTTTTCTAAGACTTGAGTTCTTTCAAATCGTTTTTTATACAAATAGATGCACGAATTTAAGGAATATCATATCTTTTTGAAGCTCTTAATACGACAACACTAGATCCAGTCAATTTACTATAAACACTATACTAGGTAAAACATGGAACATTTTAAAATTTACTATAAACCTTAATTCACCACAAACTGTGCATATTTACTCAAATCGAAAATGAATAGGTAAAGCTTCTTTTCTTTAGCCAATAAATTATTTTGAACTTATCATTGTAATTTTTAATTTTAATTAAGTACCTATGTATTTTCTGTAACATTTACATATTATGTGGTGTACAATAAAGTATTGTCTTATCTCTTTTTTTTTTTTTTTTTTTTTTTTTTTTAATAATATGGCAACATGTGCATTTTGCCAGTGTCGAGTAAAATTCGTGAATGTTCACGGGATATTAAATTATGGTCTCCACTTTCGTGTTTTGCCAGTGTCAAGTTAAATGTTATTTTTTAAGTAATAAGTTAGTTAGTCAGGTCAGAGTCAGAGTGGGCTTAATAGCTCGTCTAGTCACGTGAGTCTTCCAGTAAAATGGGTGGAATTTTACTGAAAGTTCGGAGGAGTTTTGGAGGGGGCACCAAAATTCATATTTCAGCACCATATCACTTGCCTACATCTGTGCACATTCAAAAACACTTAACACGCAATATTCCACCATTATTACACGCTAACAATCAAATTCTACACGATTATTAAGCAAAAGACGTGGAGCTAATGATATGATCAAGGCTTGCCGCCAAAAACTCCTTGTCTTATCTCTTATCTTATTATTCTCATTAGAAAACTTTAGAAATGTCAAGATTAGCCAGTAGAACCTGCCATTCAACTATATTAATTCCTAACTTCTTAACCAAAATCTTTGTAAAATCACGAACAAAAATTCCAAAGACTCACAGTATCCTGCGTCCTCAATCTCTGCACGAAGTCAGGGTTGCAAACACAGTATCTCCTGGCGAACGCCTCGACCAGCCGTTCAATCTTCTGCGCCTCGCCGGGCAGGCGGAAGTGTGCTTGGTATCGGCGTAATGCCACGTCCACCGCCATGCCTGATAAGTCTAGCTCGTTTACGAAACATCTGAAATGAAAGGATTATCTTTAGAAATAGATTACTTTTAAAAAACACAAAAATGTCACAAAGAAACCAATTAATCCTTGAAACTGCCAAAAATTTATTATATTGCAAAAATAACGTGATGTGCCTAATCAAAAGATAAAATCTCTGTCCTTTGATTAGGCATATAATTTTTTGCTTGAGAAGGGTCTCCTTCTTGTGATAAGAAATCTGGTTACTCCTGGTGGAATAATCTTCAGGAAACACTTCGATTACTAGATCGACTAACTCCAAAACAACCTTATTGAACTAGTTCTGCAAATTTCCTAACTATTTTCAGACCATCTGCTTCGTGATTTCCATTCCTATTTATTTCCTTATTTTAGAACATCCAACGGAGGAAACACATAACAAATAAAAATCTTAGGGCTTGTGTCGTTAGTCTGTGTATTCCTACAATAATAGGATGCCCAACTAAACATTAAAAATATATTTTAATTAGGAACCCAAAAACTGATCGTGAAGTTACCTAAAAACCTTTGAACATTAGATACATGTATTTGACAAGGATACTTACTCCAAAACAGCCATATTGAACTGGCTCTGCAGATTGCCCAGGTATTCCCCGATCATCTGCTTACTCAGTCCCTTCCTGGTGATGAGGAACCGGGCCACTCCTCGCGGAGAGTTCTCCAGGAACCCTCGGGTGATGAGGTAGGTGATGCCTCGTTCTGGTTTCTTGTTGAAAAGGTTCAGACCGACGCGGTATTGGCGTTTGCGGACTGTTTCTGACACCTGAAATAGATGAAGGTAATTTTTATAGATAAAACATGTGCTTCTGATTTGGTACTTTTAGATAGTGTAATATTTCGAAGAATTTCGCTTATAAATTAAGAATGGCACTAAGTTCACTGAAGGCTCTTTTCTTCTACGACAAATAGCTTGTGGTTCATAATAAGGGTTGAGGTCATCGTGGTTCTTTCACGACAGGCTTGCACAAGGTACCCCTTATGGCCTTAAGTCATTCATACGGGGCTGAGATTCGAGTTGTGATTCAAAATTACATTTGCACCACATAACTATTATACCTTGGCCACCACCACTTCAAATATTATTTGATCTGTATATTTAATAGGCTGCCACACCCTGCCCAAGGCAACCCCAATGTACCACTTTTGTTCAACATGTATATTAGATGCCTTGCACAAGGTACCTATTGGATCACCATTTAAATCCAAAATTACCTTCAAAGTAGGCTGTTGATGAATATGCTCATGTTGCGGCCTACAACAAACCGCAGGAGGTTCGTAGTAAGGAGGCGCATCTTGTCTCTTCCACACGGTATATCTGTCTGTTCCTTCATATAAAGGACCTGATGCTGAAGCCGTGCGCTGGTGGAAATGTTGCTCTTGGATGTGGGCGTGAGGATCCTGGGAAGAAGACAGGATACTTGTTAGTTTATATCATTCAAACGTAATATAATAATTATAGGAGCAGTAAAGGGTTGTGTTTTCTAATCCTTTTGTGAATTTTCACCGGGGGTAGACATCCTTTGCAGGAGGTCGTCTAGGTGGGTACCCCAACAGTGCCAGTTATTCTGCCGCCTGAGCAGTGATGTGCAAACATTACTATGCTCCGGTAGGAGGCACTGTAGCTAGTGAAATTACTGAGCTAAAGAGTCTTAACATCTTATGACTCTTGAGTAAGAAGCGTTGGTGCAGTGCTCCTAGAATTCACATAATTGTGAAATCCTAGGTGACACTGTACTGATTATGGGCAGCCGTTATCTCTTAACATCAGTAGAGCGTCTTGCTCGTCTTCTACTTCATCACATAAAAAAATATAACTTATCCACTCATAATTATTGTGTTTTGATTTCAAAATCGCTGCCAGCGAATCTATATAAATCGATAGCTGACATCGATTCCAACAAAAACTATTCCAAAACCCACTTTCGTAAAGTCTAAGGTTTTGGACGTATCAAGCGTTAAAGTTGATTACGTGTCTTCCATTTTTTCTGGTATAACACTAAATAGCTGGTCGCAGTTTTAAACTAAATGAAGGACCATTCGATGTGTCACACTCCTTACAAAATCTTCCAATCTTTTTGAGTCCACTCCTTAGCGCTGCGTACTTTACTCGCATAATAAAAAGTTTGACTTACCGGAGCCCTAGGTTGGTACGGCTGATGATAATGGTGCCGGTGCTCCTGTGACGATGAAGATGATGAAGATTGCACGGAGGACATCGACCCTCCTCGCACTACGTTGCCGCCGCATTCGGCACGACGGAGGGACACTGGGCTTTCCGCACTGAAAATATATGGGGCATTTTAGAGGTTTTTAACGTATGACCAGGTTTATTCTCACCCACTACGATTGATGGCAACTTCAATGTACATTGCTGCTTTTGTTACTTTACTCATATTAATAAGGAGGTTTAAGCACGTAATGTACGCAATTTTGTCTATGGATTCTAGTGTTTCACATATCGTTTTACGATAGCCAATAGGCCCTCTGGTCCGGAGATTGGACAATCTTGAGCTGAAGACTTTTAAGAAAAGTGAGAAGCATTAGTGCAGTCCATCTAAATTTTTACATATTGAAATCCTGGACGGCACTGTACTAATTATGGGCAGTTATTTCTGACCATAGGAGCATCTTGCTCGTCTAATTTTTATTTTTGCTAGCAGAGTAAACATAGCAGATTTTCGCCTGGACGCTACCGTGTTTCGGAAGGCACGTAAAGCTGTGGGTCCCGGCTGTTTCCTATAAGATATGTAGGAGGCAGTTGTTAGGTCATGTTGCAGGCCCTGAAGTAATCTCGGTGACCTGAAACTGCAACATATTATAGGTTGGCCACACAACCTATAAATTGTGATTTGACTCTGACATTGTAAGTAGGGAAACCTGTTCTGTTGGAGTATAAACCTCAATTATTTATTTATAGCAGGCGAGATTAATCCCCTGGCTTCACTGAACATCATGCCGGAACACGGTCACAATGACCGCTTGGTGACACTGGACACAGTTTTATCCAGTCGGTGGGAACAAGCCACGTTCGATGCCGAATGCCGTAACAAATAAAAATCTTACATTTTTTCATAACAAATGTACATACTTGAGAGTAATACTGCTGGTTCGTTTGGGTACTTCTGGCGGTAACCTCCTGGCGTTGGCAGCTTGTATGGCTGCTAACTGTTGCTGCTGTCGAGCCGTCGGTGAGGAGAGAGGCTTGCCGCCCGATGATAACAGGTTGCCGTAGATTGGACCTGGAAGGAGATAAACCATTTTAAAGTTACAAGATGAAAATTATCCTTACCTGGGCCCGTAGCATGCCATACGGGATCCCGCTGAAATGTCAAGAGTAGAACTGTCATCCCATACATTGTACTTTTGTGAATGTATGGGATGACAGTTCTACTCTTGAAGTTTTGTCGGGATTCCGTGTGGCATGCTAGAGCCACAGGGGCCCTAGACAAACGTCAATCGTTTGACGCTGGCGATAAAAAAATGTACTGAGACGACAGTCGTTTTCGTTTGCTTTTCCATAGCGATTGTCATTCCAGTACAATTTTTTTATCGATAGCGACAAACGATTGGCGCTTGTAAAGGCCCCAGGCCTTACTTCGAAGACATGCAGTTTTAGTGATAGATTAGTATGATATAGATTTTGGAAAGCTCACGCTCAGACACGGTTCTTGCAAAAACATCTTTTTGGAAAAACTAGGTAGTTATTTTGTTTACATTTTTGCTTTGAAAGGATATGCCAGCCTGCTGCGTTAGTGGGTTAGTGAGGTTTTGGTGCCCCAATTCCTAAATAATATGCTCTATTGATGATTCTTCTTTTTGGAATAGGTTTTTTAAAATTTCCCTTATAATGGCCCCTGCCTCGCTTCCCGCTTCCGATGTTCATCTTTGATCTTCTCTCTTTCATTCTGATAAAGACGGATATGAAGAGAACAATTACATAGATATAAAATTAGATACCTGTATTATTTAGCAATTGGTGGTTATGTAGAGATTCATTGTGTGACGAGGACGTCGATATGTTTGTTACTGATCCGCTCACTGAGCAACTGCACACCTGCAACAACAAATAACATAAAATATTACTTTTACAAGAAACAACATTCAATATTACTTATTTATGACTATATGTGAGTGTTTGTGTATGTGTGTGTAAAGTGCTCGAGTGGAGACCACGGACTAGCAAACGAAGCGTAGGACGTCCACCCACAAGGTGGACAGATGACCTTATAAAGGTAGCCGGAAGACGCTGGATGCAGGTCGCTTCCAACCGGTACATATGGAAGTCCAAAGGGGAGGCCTATGTTCAGCAGTGGACGTCCAATGGCTGAGATGATGATGATGACTATGTGAGACTAGATGAGAAAATCAGTCTTCTTTTAGTGCCTCTTCACTACTGGTCGGCAATCAACCCCATCGAGTTTGGGCTCATTTGATTCGTCTTGACGAGTACTTTGGTGCTAGATGGTAATAGATATAATAAAAGCTTGTTTTTAAAAAGGTTTTTTTTTTATTTCACTTGTTTCGATTTTAAGAAAAGATTCACAATACTATCTGGATTTTCCACATAATGTAGGCATCATGATGCAAACAAAAACGTATATTTACATCATTTGATAACGAATGTGACACATCGCATACCTTAGTTTGGAATTTTAATATATTGTTATAGATTCGAATGAGAAAACTGTAAAAAATGTTATCAATGTCAATAAAGAGATAATAAATATTAGGTGTGTTCAACTTCAGAATATTTGTATACCTATAATATAGTATCATCGTAAACAAGAAAATTTTAAAAAACTATTTAAAAACAATCTTAAATTATTATTACCATTTAACATCATAAAGTACTCGTCAAAACGAATCAAATGAGCCCAAACTCGATGGGGTGGGTCGTTTAATTACGGAGTTCCTATGACCACTTTCCAGCTCTATCATAAGATTAGCTCTATGTCACAATAATATTGCATTGTCATCCGATTTGATCCGGATGCTAAATATCAGCTCAATCGGAAACCGGGAAGTGGATCAAATTTAACTTACAATATTTGATTTCAGACAGACAGACAACGGACAGGTTGTAAATAAAAGCTTGTAAAAATTGATATATTATTGGCTTGGAAGTTAGAAGCCTCATATGATCGTCCCATGTAAATACCTTGCAGTTTCAACATTACTTTTGGCATAAAATGATTGATGATTAAAATCGAATGTTAATAACTTGAATGAATAATTAAACTTACATTACATCTAGTCATATTCACTATATATTTTCCGGTACTATATCTCCAAAGTCGAATTTTCTTAACACGGCGTAATACCGTCACATTTTCACTTCTCATAGTGCACTGTGCGAGATTAGGCCATCGACTGACGTAGATACTAATTATTTCTAGCTCTTATCTTTAAGCAATCGAGTAATATCATAAAGAATTAAAAGAGGCTTAAAAATGGCTACGCTTGTCAATTTAAGTTTTCATTTTCTTTCATTATTATCAATCTAAAGTATTTTACCGGAGGTAGAATTCCTTTGAAGGAGGTCGACTAGGTGGGTACTCCAACAGTACCAGTTCTTCTACCGCCTGAGCAGTGATGTGCAAACATTACTATGCTTCGGTAGGAGGGCACTGTAGCTAGTGAAATTACTGGGCTGAAGTCTGCACTGGGTGGCGTTGTAGTTATTATGGGCAGCGTTATCTCTTATCATCAGGAGAGCGTCTTGCTCGTCTTCTTTCTTTGTTGTATAAAAAAAAATCAATTTCGATGCTAAGCTGTCAAATGACAATTTTCGCCAACATCAAGGTGAGATCGGTGTGTTGACATTTTTAGTGACAAAAACAGGCGTACTTTTTAGTGTGTGTGAGCGTGAGTATTGAATATGAACATACACGCGAGTTGGGCATACTATGGGTACATCACTTTTATAGAAAGTTCCGTTTAACAGTTATCTAACTTATCTTTGGGTTATTAAACCATCATGTGAAAATGATAAGATGATAACGACTCGTAAATTTTTGACTTAATTTTGAACCTTATTGTGGTGTATTGAGGTTGTAAATTAATCTAGATTAGAGATATTAGATTATGTAAACATGTCGACACTTTGTTACCTTTTCGCAATGAACCAAGTTTGGAATTACTCGTACGTTGAGAAAATTTGGTTTTGTTTACGTACGCCAAGTCAAACTATGACGTATGTACTAATGTACAGTCAACTACAAAGAGATGTATCCATGTTAGTCTTACATAAAAAAAGTAAAAAAAAATATTTTAAGTTAAACGGTTTTATTGTAAACATGTACTAAAAGCTAAAAAATAAAATCGTGAGGCACGTCAAATATCTACAATATCAGTGAAAATGTTCATAGATTTAAGATATTTGACGTGCCTCACGATTTTATTTTTTAGCTTTTAGTACATGTTTACAATAAAACCGTTTAACTTAAAATATTTTTTTTACTTTTTTTATTTTTAGGCTTTTTAGTACAACGTATTCTACTTGTCAAGCCCTTTTATTTGATACCCATATTGATGAGATTGAAAAAAAATTGGTTATCCGCCATTTTGTAGCGGCGGCCATCTTGGATTTTAATTTTGTATAGTGCACTGTATTCTACTTATCAAGCCCTTTCATTTGATACCCATATTGATAGGATTTAAAAAAAAATACGTTATCCGCCATTTTCTAGCGGCGGCCATCTTGGATTTACAATAATATTGAATGTACATAATTGTATTGTCACCAAAACCAAACGCGTATACCAAATTTCAGATCAATCGGTTGACAGGAAGAGGGTGAAATTTCAATTACTAAATTTGACCCAAGAAAACAAACGGAGTGAGCTAAATAAAACCGTTTAAAAATGAAGGAACTTTTAGTATGCAAAAATTATTTACCCTTACTTCGTTACATTTTCAGTATCCACCAAATCTTATACTATATTCGATTCATTTTAAATGCTATTATTATATATATATCACCTAAGGAAAAGTAGTGGGATACATCATTGTTACATGATATTAAACGAGTCGATGATAATACAAAGTTTGATTGCTACTAGAAATGTCACGAACCAAGGGTAGTTCATTGTGGCAAATGAAAATTTACTTCATTTTGTAAGCCTAACATGGATACATCTCTTTGTAGTTGACTGTACCTATATAATAAGATGAGTAGCATATTTTTATGTTATAGGAAAATATTAAACGATACAAAAACATGTAGGGTAGACTACCATATTTTCGTTAGATATAGTAAGTAATAAAGTAATATTTCAGTTCATTATTTCTATCTGATGACAGTTCGAGACCTTAGTAAGTCTACCATACGAAGTCCTATGTAATCCTTGACTGCGGTCATCACCTAAGTGGCTTGCCTTAGACATAAAAATATTAATTTTATTTTGTTAAACAAGAGATATTTATACGGGAATTTATGAATGAATTGGATCATCTCATAGAGTTTTTGCCGTCAATTTGGATTTTGAAATTTGTGTCAAAATTCTTACCTGACTGGACACGTAAAACTGTGGGTCCCGTCTCTTTCCTATAAGATATAATATGTAGAAAACAATCGTTAGGTCATGTTGCAGGCTAAGCAGGCATAGCAGACATACTTGTAACCTAAGGTTGGCCACACTACCAGTAAAATTGTGATTTGACTATGACATAGTGTTCCTAGTCCTAGTAGGGTTACCCGTTTTGTATTAGCCCCTATTTTTTTTGTGTAGACAGATGTATATATTAAAATCTTTCTTCCGTCATTTCCTGGTTTAATTTGTTTTAACTATTGCATTGAAACATTGCCTTATTGTGACATAGTCCTAAATATTACTTATGCTTCCGCGTTTGTGTATGTAGCATCGGTAATAAAAAGTTGCGAATTCTTTTAGCAATCACAAACGACAAAAACACGAAAAAGTCAAGACATTGATAATGAAAATATTTTAAGTGTTATCTAACGATAGTAACTGTTTGATTACAATTAGTAGATTATGAAATTATTTTAATTGATGAGATCTTAATTGTTTTGTGACGTCAGTGAAGAAAGTGCAATCAATCAATACAATATTTTATAAAAAAATCTAATTGACGTAGGTTTGAACAAAATCTAAAATATATAAAAGGAAAGAGTGACTGACCGATCTATCAACGCACAGCCTAAACCACTGAACGGATTGGGTTAAAATTTGGAACACAGATAGGTTTTACGACGTAGACCTCCGCTAAGAAAGGATTTTGCCGCGCGGGCAAAGCCGCGAGCGTAAGCTAGTATAATATACTACTTTTTATAAATCATGTGCATCTGGTGTGCTGATTGCTGCACGCGAGCCACCATCGCTTCCATCTCGTTTTAGTTGTCCATAGACACTACTTCGCCAGTAGGTGACTTAAACTAGGTACTCACAGTAAAAATCAACTTTTCTCACTTATTGAACAATTTTAGCTTTTTTTTTTTATAAAATGAAATAAGGAAACGAGCAAGCCGCTCTCCTGATGGTAAGAGATAACGCTGGCCATAATTAGTAGTAAAATTCTAGGTGCACAGTGCACGTCGCATCTTACTTGAGAGTCATAAGAAGTTGACTAGTTAAGAAGTTGACGTTAGCTACAGTGCCCTCCTACCGAAGCACAGTAACTCCTGCTCAGGCGATCTAATAACTGGCATTGTTGGGACCCACCTAGTCGACCTCGTGCAAAGGAAGTCTACCCCCTAAATTTAATTAATAATTAGTTTCTTACCCCGCTGTCAGCGTCAGCCCGATGATGAGGCATGTCGGACGCGATCATGTGTATCTGATGAGCTGATTGCTGGACTCGAGCCACCATCGCTTCCATCTCGTTCTGGGTGTCCATTTGTAGGTGATTACTGGAATAATAATAATTACATTTTTACAAAAAAATACTTGATATTATATGAGATCAAGGTGCGGTAAGGTATAAGGAAGTTTCATCGTCATCATCAAAAAGAAAGCTTGAGGTTGCGTAGTTTAGGTGCCCTCTCTGAAAGCAAGGCGCATATTAAAATTCATAATCTGAAAACCTCTCAACCGATTTCGATAAAATTTATGAAGTGTACCATGCATTCCTTAGCATTTCTACCATTAACGTAAGATTAAAAATAATAATTAATAACTGTTAGTGAACCATATAAAATAAATAAAACACCCTTTCAAACAAAAAAATATATATCCCTAAAAATCATCTTAGAGTAATCGGCGAATATCCATAATACCAAAAATCAATTATTCCCAAAGACTAAAAAAAATATGCTATTATTCGAATCCAATTCACAAAAAACTACCTACTTCGTATTAAAATGTAACAAGAAGGCAAGTGAACGTAAAATGGCGCAGATACAGCGATGATGAAGAGAGCAGACTCAGTGTTCCAAGTGCCAAATTGGCAAGAAGCCGCGCACTCAAGGGGCCTTTAGCTTTTTGTGTCGGCGAGAAACTGTCTTTACGCTGAGAATGGGTAAATGGATATGCTCACTACGTCCAGAGTAATTATAGTGTGTGCGTGTGCACTATGTATGATAATTATTAGCGATTTAAAAAAAGAGGTTATCTATTTGGTGTGTTTATTTATTTCATCAAGAATGGTTCAATGGTACATATAATTGTGTATCAGCTTATGGTTTTGAGCAAACAGCACACATTTCTGTTTTTTTTTTTGGATTCCGCCTTAAATGAGTGTCAAGTTTCATCCCTTAATTCCCGCGATATTCTATAAGACAACCTCTTTTTCTGAGATCGGTTAAAATACTAGGTACATCACTGCAAAGTATAAAACAAAGTCACATCCCGTGTCTGTCTGTCCTCTCTCTCTCTTTTGACTTATTCTACTTTCAAACAAAAAAACTAAATCCGTTCATCGGTTCGCGAGCTAAAATGCCATAGACAGACACACACACAGAGACAGACAGACACGTCAAACTTATAACACCCCGTCGTTTTTTGCGTCGGTGGTTAAAAAGTAGTCAGTCCTCACCTCATATTATCCATATCATGTCGCTCCCGTAGCGACATGGACCGCATCGGCCTCGTAAGCGCGAGCACCTTCTCCGCACCACCCGGGCTCTTCTGCAACAGCGCGTTGGCGTACATATCTGTTCCTGGAAATAACAGAAATATTTCATTATAGAAGCTTCTAGAACAAAAGCTTTAAGAAATTCGAGAACTGACCTACAATAAATGATTTTGACCAAAGGTCTAGCATTTAGTAAATCTGCCATGAAGTTAAATGTACAGTTGTTTAAAACAGCTTAACAATTTTGTCATCTTCAGAAACCGCGGGTAGACTTGATCCGCAGGAGGCCGACTAGGTAGTACCTCAACAGTGCCACTTATTCTACCGCATGAAAAGTGATGTGCTAACATTACTGTGCTTCGTTTAGTAGGAGCTAGCGAAATGACTTAAAGAGTCTTAACATCCTTTAACTCTTTACTCTTGGTGCAAAATTTTACATAATTGTGAAATCCTAGGTGAGCTACCTGTTCTGATTATGGGCAGCGTTATCTCTTACCATCAGGAGAGCGCCTTGCTCGTTTTCTTATCTTTGCAAATTTCACATTTCTTATTTTCATCAGTAGACCTTACCATTGACTAGTTGATGCTCCTGTCCGTCCTGCATCCGCCTGGCGGTGGAATCCGCCGCCTTCGCCATAGCTGTGATGGCACTGAACTTCTTCAATAGCTGCCTTCGTCTAAAGGCGCGCTGGATGGTGACAGCCGCTCGCCTCGCACGAAGACCGCCGTACCTTCGCTCTAGTATCTCCACTTGCTTATCCAGTAGATCTTGGGACATCTCATAACGACTGGAAAACCAGTTGAAACCAGTAAGAAAGACAAACTAAAGAAAGGAAAGTGTTATAAGCTTTTGGTGCGGGCTGCAGCATTTTTGGGACATGCTTCGTTAACGGGATAACTTTAGGGAGACTTTATCACTCAGTACATGCATTTCGCAAAAGCCTAATGGGTTCGAATGATCAGGAAACCTAACAGTGCAAGTCTACAATTTTCAAAAGTCATGTTCGTGATTCTTCGCGATGAAGCTTTCTGCTCAAGAACTACTGAAATTGAATTTACTTCTACAAGATTCAATAGGCACTTTCTAGGAAGATCGATAACTTGTACGTGTCTAGGAAACAGAAAAGTGGTAAATTTCTATGAGAAAAAGTTATACCTGCCTAATGGAATCTTCAGTATATAAAAGCATTGGCTGATGAAGTTATTTTAGTTAGATATGTTAGAACTTTAGAAATGAAATCAAATTAATGCACTAGGTACTAAAATCTCTTTATTGTAGAATAGACCAGAAATTCTTTGTCCGAATATTGTATTTTTTCGTGATTTTCCACTTGATATTTAAAAGTCGTGTATCAAGTCCACTTTCAAGTAATTACATTGAGTCCTTGAGTCGTGTGTGTAAATATTAATACGTTTGGTTTAATGTATTGTAAAAGTGGACCACGGTCTTTAGCGCAGTAAAATCAGAATTTATCATGCCTCCGTTAACGTGATTGGTTTAGAAACCGTGGTTAATATACCTTAAGTGAAGTACAATAAAAATTGCCACGAATATAAAAAATCTCATTATTTTACTCATAATAATATTCGTTGTAGTGTAAAATCTTCTGGCTTCGAATTCTACCACATGTGGAATTTACATCAGATTGCTAATACAACAATTTGGAAGGGACATTGTGGTTTCCGGCTGTAACCAATCAAATATAGAAGACCTTACTTTGGGTCATCTACCTTGTTGATCTGAAAGCTGTCAACATTGGTAGGCTGAAGAACCCATAATACATTGAATCCAAGAACGTAATTAGAGAGACCATTAAAATTTAACTATGATTAGAAATGTTGGTGTTTTTATTGTACTTTACTTCGTTAAAAACTTTTTTGAGTGAAATGGAATAGTTAAGTCAAGTAAGTACTAGTTAACAATAGGATAGTTAAGTGTTATCTAAGTCGAAGGGTTCACATAACAGGCATTCCTGAGGTCTCTTTAGACATACCCTCTGATCAATTTACCCCTTTTTTGGGGTAAGGTCGGATCTTTTTGCGTGATGGTTGATCCCATTCCCATCAGGGACACGTCTGTTCCACGCCTATGTTGTGGGAAAAAGAAAATGTTACACAAAACAAATCCAATTAAAATAATAAACCCATATTTTGTTAATTTATAAACCCATTTATAATAAAACCATTTCTTAATGTCTTAATAATTAAAATTACCGATCAAAACTTAAAGCAGAATCTTCCTAAGACATCCCCATCACACATAATTAAAATTATACCCAAAAATTATAATTAACTTAATTTCCACATAAAATTATAGAGATTATCGAAATTAGATCCCGAAAAAAGTTCAACATCTATGTAGTTGCTCTATTATGGAATCTTCTTATCTGCTAACCCGATATATTCTCTAATAGCTTTATCATGAAATATTCCAATAACTCCATGTTTTCTGACTGGACTAAATTATACAAGTCACAAAATCTTGCTTCAAGAACTAACTGGTTCTTCTGAATATTCAGCATAACATCTTTCAATAATGTAATATTTTACTAAGAGCTATGAAGTTCACTAAGCCGCTGCATCTCTCGACTCTCGAGTCAAAAGTCAGTTCATGTTTTCCGAAATCGAACTTCCCTCAAATTCTTCCAAAGATCCAATTGGCAACTTACCTTTCCACTGATCTGTTGGTGTGCACCGCCATACCGAAGCCCTCGGGCGGTGCGGCGATGTACAGCGGCGGCGCCGGTTCGTTGGAGCCAGGACACAGCCCCGCGCCTGTTGACGCGTTCGATGTGGACGAGCATGACGAGTTCGAGTGGTTTAGTGCTGGAATTGAAAGATGGAGGAATGAGGAAGATGATCTTTTTCATAAAAAATACATCCCAGAATGCGATATATATACATATTATGCATTTGGTCCATGGTGACTGGTTCGTTCTGATGGTGTTTTCTTCAAACGCAGTTGGAAAAAAGATCCTACTCTCAACCAGCTCAAGCTGTTGGTGCTGAAGATAATGCATCCTATTACAACGACGTTGTTTAAAGCACATAGATTAATAAGCCAGTTATTTTGAAGCTGCAATGGTCATTGGCGAATTATAATGCCGCGCCCATGGGGTCTTCTCACCCTCATAAGTGGCAATCACTATAGGTCAGTCATGGCCGCAGTGATATGTAAAATCACAAAAATTAAATAGAAAAAAAGCCAGTTATAATGCTCACCAGGTAAGGGACGATGTACAGAAGTAACATATCTGTTCCCCTCCATATACCCCCGGTCAGGCTCCGCGGTGTGCGCATGATGGCTGTGGATGCCGTGTTGGTGGGTGTAGAAGCCGTCAGGTGGATGCAAAGGTACCCCTCCACCCACCTCCTCCTCGTCCACCTTCTGGTTGAAGCTGTGGGCAAAAGAAAAAAGGAGTTAGTTAATCATATTCATATTGTAATTTATGTCGGATGGATCAGAGTAAGAGTCACACAGGATCGGAAGAAGAGATCATAAGGTTAGGCCTCCTCATAATCAGTACAGTTTCAGATACGAGCTGAGTAGAAATATTGATAGAATCATGTTTAATTATAATTAAGAAACGCAACATGTTTAGGATAAGCTTTTGATTATGAAAGAAGACTTGACCTAGAATAATGTACAAATTTCTCCCTAGTTTTACGGACCATGTTTTATGTTTCTATAGAAGAATTTGATTGTAACCATGTCAAAGTATAAAAATGCAACTGGCATTCCCATCCATGGTCCCAAACGGAAGCTAACAAAGCAGATCGTTCAAAATGTTAGTAAATACTGCACGATTACTGTTAGAACTAGCAACAATCCTTGACAATGACTGGGCGGGAGGTGCGCTGGTCACTCGACCGTGCACACACGGTCAGAATCAGAATGGCATGACGTTTGCAAACAGGTAGTTACATCGAATAAAAACAGAGACGGCTCGTGCCACGCACCGCTAATTGTCAATAATAAGTGTATGTGAACTACTTGTTACTCCTCTAATGATAAGCTAGATTGGCTTTGTGTGCCGACTGCAAATATGCAAACTGCAAACATCCGTAATCGGTACGATCTCTTAATCTAGAATAGTCAAATAAGTTTAGCAGGAATGAGGCGCGTAAGACGACACGATTTTATTTCGAGTTTTATGCCAAAAAATTGTATGAGTTGAGTTGTATCAACTTTAAGGTATAAACAGAGACAAATTATAGTATATAACATGTGTCATTTCCCGCGAGATTTATATTGTTTTGAAACTGTTCCCAGATCAGTAAAACGAGGACGAATTCCTTACATTTAATAATTGTCACATTTTGCTAATTTGGGTATTTCGATAGTATAAAGTGCACATCAGCGCATCAGCGTTCATCTTTATCATATTATCATAATATGATTCTTCCGATCTGAAGAAAGCAGACGCAGCATCGTGTAAATTAAATATAATGTAACGAAAGACTCTCCATTTCCACGATATCAATAAATTAAGTAAAATCTAGACAAACGTGATTCGCTACTTAACACAAAACGACGAGACGGCCCCCATCACGATCGAGGACTGGGAGAAAGTCGGTAAAACATACGGTTTCTATGAAAATTCTTCGATAAGTAATTGTTTGGAAAACGGAATGGAACGATGGAATGCTGAGGTTAATATTAAAATAACAGAAGATACTGTTAGAGTCTCTAAGTATTTATTTTAAGTGCTTGCGAATGAAAACCAAAGACAATATAGTTAGTGTCGATTTCAAGCCTCATATTATAAGCAAATAATATGTAACCTTTTCTACTTGTCAATTGCCAATGTTGCCACTGAAAACATCTCGCCAATCCACAGCAAATCAGCAACATTTTATGTGGCAAGACGAAGGTATTAATTAATATTATAGAGCACACGTTACAGACACGCCGTTTTATGTTTCAGCTCTTAGTTGCAGCTTTGTGGTGAACAAATAATTTGGATGTAAATTAAATTCAATGAACATTCTGAAACTGCATCTCAAAATTCACAGCTCCACTAAAGAGCAAACAAATATCAAGTTTCGGAAGTACAATTAATTAAGGATAAGTTTTCAATATTTTAGTTGCAACTGCTGAGTGCAAAGCAAACTAATTTGGGACTCGCGCTCGCTAACAAGCGGGTATCGTGGCTCTTAACAACTTCGTAGCTTCGCCTGTTTTGTTGTTTTAATAATGCATCCGACAATTAGATGTGCGGATTTTGGTTGCTGAATATTGCAGGCGAACTATGTAAGAGAGTCCGTAGTTTTGCTTGAAAGTTTGTCTCTTCAAATAATTCATTTGAACATATGTACTGTCACTGTACCTAAATTAATTAGCCACTTCAAATTGATATTCATATTAATTATTATTAATAAATCAAATATAGATTGTATGACTATGACTTTCCTGATGTTACACATAGAACAGAGGTATAAAACTATGTAGATGATTATATGCATATAATTTACGTTTTTTGTTTTAATTGCGAAAACAGAAAACTTCACACAATAGGTATATGAGAAGAAAAGACCGTAAAACTGCATATTTAGGTACAAAGCTGAATTTCAACAAACTACATTGTATTTAGCATAAAGTCTCCTTTTTAAAATACGAAAATATATTCAAAGCTACACTACCATTTCTAGAATGTACACAATACAACACATGTATGCAACATTTTAGGTCGTTACTGAACGCCTGCATTTGAAGGAGCAACCCGAGGAAAATCGGGTAGAAAACTGTACAAAAGGAAAAGAGTTGTAGGTGCATAAAGCGCGCTGTTTCTCGATTCTTCTCTATTTTTACATAATCGTTTACAATGATAAATTTTAAACTGAGAATCAACGGTTTGGAGATTTTATTCCAAGTAGGTAGGTACTGCCGGAAAATGCATAAATGTAAATAGTTATAATAGAAGAATGGGAGAATTAAAAAAAGACAATGCCCAGCGAGCAATCAAAGGCTTATGACGATCATAATATTTTAGTTCTGATCGCGACATCAGTGGCTAAACTTGGCGGCCTTCTAGCTAGTAAAAATATCTTCCAGACAGTCAAGATAATTTAAACGGATTTTTAATAATGGAATGTTGATTAGTTAGTTAATATATTATGTTCTACTCATTGTAAACGGACATGAACAATTAATTAAAATGCACACGTTTGCTGTTTACAGTTATACATTTTATGAATGGAAATTTACTCAATAGAATATTTTTTATACAGTTGGAATTACTATTCTGATTGTAGGGACGAAATAATAAATTCAATTATTATTTCTCGTTTAATTTAAAAACTAATTGTTTGAAACTTTTTTATGACAAAATTAATACCTACAATAATTATAATTAATAAATGAGGCTGGTTGACACTACCTTTCTCTACATCAGACTGATAACCGGGAAGGCGGTTAGAGAAGATCACACTGAAAACTATCACCTAAAATTATGTGACATTTGTCAGAGTTAAATAAATCTGAGCTTCTTAATAATTATGGGTATTTCATGACCAAAACGATAATTCTGCGAGATTCTTAAATAAATAAATAAAATACCATTTACTGCCAAAAAAAGGTACAATTATCCGAAATCTACTTCTTGCTTAGCAATAGAGGTACATTCAGCATGTGCTTCACACACTTACCAAACTCAAAAACAGTCGTACAGTCGTGTATAATGTATAAAATGGTTTTTGGTCTTAATTTTGTATGAAGAATATTATGTATTTTTTTTAAATGTTTTTTTTAATGTTTAGAATATTATGTATTTTTTTTTAATGTGTATATTGTTAGCCTGGCCGTGATGTCACTGCCGTTGGTGCCAGCGGAAGACCAGCGTAGGTCCTTTTTTGAACCTATATATGCTGAGCTGGGGCCTTTTTGCGGCAAATGTTATATACTTGCTGTGTTTTATACCTACCTTTATGCTGTAATTTGTCGTAAATAAAACTTTTTTCTTTCTTTCTTTCAGTCAAGATGGCATCATCATCAGAATACCGAGTTGTGGAAAATAACTCTTTCTCAGAAGAGTTTTGGAGATGATTTTGAAGATTTTAACAATTTAGACTTTAGCAATCTTGTCTGTCCATAATTAGGTGAATTCTGTGCCATTGTGTTAAAAACAAGTCCCACGGTTACGTCAGATGACTTGAAAACAAAGGCAGAATCACCTCAAGGACGTTGTTTAGTCCCATTACTAACGAAACCTTTAATTGATGCTAATTACAATTTGTAGTGTGAAGGTGTACAATTGAAAATTTAGGTTTTTGTCAACATTTAAAGACTATTCGCGACTGTAATAGATTTATTTATACGTAGGTATTTATTTTATAGATCTCATCCAACCTTCATAAATTTATTAAGATCTAAATTATATTTTTTGATTGACAAGAATTGAATAAGCGTTTCGCTGCAATCTCCTGTGGCTAAACCTGGCCTCTAATGCGATCTCAAATCTCCATAGATTGATCGATCTTATTTCGATCGATTGATCTTATTTCGTGTCGATTAGAGTATAATTTGAAGTGCCAAAAATAAGCTCTATCTCAGATTAGGTCAACAGTTTGATAAAGTGTATCATAACGAAAATCAGAAGACAAAAGCGTAAAAGCCGAAAAACAAACGCGAACAGCCGAACAGCTAATCCGTCCCGAGTCCCAAGTAGAATGCACACACAAACACGAAAGATAAAAGCAACAATCCTTTGTTTTCGAAGCCATGCAATCTCAGCCTCAGAGAGGCATTTGCCCAGTTTAATAACCTACAATTTTTCGACCCACGTTGGGCGCCATAAGTAGGTCGGCAGAACTGGCGACGAGAGCATCCATTCAAGCGTATTAATCAAGTCCCTGAATGGACGGCCCTACCCCCTCCCTATAGACGACAATAGGGGGATGTTGCGCTCCATTTGACAAATAAACTGCACTACAGATATTTAGCTCGACCAACTTAGTTTTGAAGTTAAAAAATGCACTAATGACTTGCATTATTCTGCTCTTAATTGCTTCCTACTCCCGTTTCAGTACCTTTGAGGGGAAGACTTAAATTGTGAATTTACAGACTAAGTTGTGTGTAATGGAAGTTTCTATTGTAGTCAGGTTTTACTGAGAGATACATTGTAAAGATATTTTCAGGTATAAAGTCTCAGTTTTGTATGTAAATTGAATAGCTGTGGGAGCATTTACTACAAGTCGTCTGAGACTTGAAACTACAATTTGAATCATTATTAAAATGAACATTAAGAAATTTTTTCATTGCTAGACACGACCAAAGGTAGCCAAGTAGGTCAAGATTCAAGAACAAAATAAGATCAGACATGAGGTCAATCATATTAAATGAGAAACAGAAAAACACATCTATAAAGGGAGATCAGAGAGCATCCACAAAGCCTTCGGTAAGCAACACGGAGTTTTATAAACAGCGTAGTTGGCAACTGGCCAAGGGGGTAACGAGTTAATTGGTTGGTTTCATCTCAGTTATGATACATACGCTGAACATTAACTGTTGCAAAACTAGAGTAATAGCCATTGGGTACATGATGTTAACATTAATATAAGTACAATATGGAAGCTCCTAAGTAAAAATAAAGAATAGTGTACAGATATACGAATTCTAGAAATTGTTACTGAAGTCAAGATCGTTTTGAATGTTTACATAAGGAGTAAAGAACATAAAAAACTAAGGATCGTGAAAAGCAATTAAACAACTTAACAAATAGAAATAGATTAATTCTCGTATTTGTAATTCACACGCACAGAAAACACGTAACAAAGAAAAAAGTAAAACTATGTAAAATTAACAAATTCTTTTACACTACTTAAGATTTGTTTTTACTGAGCCGATGGCGCATCATAGTGCTTTGGATGTGTATTTAGGTTATCATTCTTAGCACCGCAAGCAATATAAATAACGAGATAAGCTTTTATTAAACCACCTCAAAATGAATTATGAAACACCAAAACCGCTAATACTTTTGCTTCCTAAAATGAGCACGTTCGTGTAATTTTAAAACGTTAGACCCCTTTTGGCCGGAATCCAAGTTTGCACAGGCTTGCACCCTCAAATCAGCTCATCCTACTCACAGCCGGACTAGGAGAGTCCACTTATATGGAACATAATATTATGATAACAAATTTTATGGGGATTGCCTGATGTCAACACACAATTTTAAATGGTTTGTTTTACTTGAAAAGCTTTTCAAAAGAGGAAATAATTCCTCTTTTAAAAAGCTTCTCAGTATGTTCATCTCATAGTAGTATTATAGGTAATAATTAGTTATATCCTGTAAATTTCAACAAATTAGTTTCTTCTTTCGAAGCTACAGCACTTCAAAACTTAATTTTATCATCTGAATATATAAAAGGAAGAAGTGACTGACTGACTGATCTATCAACGCACAGCCCAAATCGTTGAACGGATCGGGTTGTAATTTGGAACACGGATAGGTTTTATGACGTAGATCTACGCTAAGAAAGGATTTGCCACGCGGGCAAAACCGCGAGCGAAAACTAGTTATTAATATTAGTATACCTATATGAGTAATTTTGCTTAATTTCATCAACGTTTAAATTGAAACAAGATTTTAAATAAAATCCTTTTCGCTAAACCCTACCAGGATGTGGTTTCATTATCGCAGTAAACATGCAAAGCAATGTTTGCCATCGAGGTCCCACCTAAGCCCCAAGTCTGTAGTCTCGAAACTGGGTCGTATATGAAAGATTGGATGATACAAATGAGGGCGTGTTCAGACGACCCGCGCTGATACAACTACCGCCCTGCATTTCTTTGAAAAAATAAGTTTATCTCCTTCAAAGTCTTTTTAACCCCCGACGCAAAAACGACGGGGTGTTATAAGTTTGACGTGTCTGTCTGTTTCTCTTTGTGTGTGTGTCTGTCTGTGGCATCGTAGCTCCCGAACGGATGAACGGATTTTGATTTAGTTTTTTTTTGTTTGAAAGTAGAGTTAGTCGAGAGTGTTATTTGCTATGTTTACTGGAAATCGGTCCAAGATGGCCGCCGCCACAAAATGACGAATTAAATATTGCGTTGGGGTTTTTTTAAATTTTTAATTTAATTCACTTGTTTCTTTGGTATTATACCATATTGAGCCCGGGTTTGAGAGTTTGAGGTGGACTTTGCGTGGTCAGCACAGGTCGTAAGAACACGTCCTTACTGTGGGTAAGTATAACTGGAGCGTCTGGGGAAACGAGGACATCTGATCTGCTTTCATAAACGGATACAGAAAGCTTTTCCGAAACTGCTATGGGGATTACTCCGAATGTGAAGTTATTGCGAAGTTACATTCGAGTTACATCTAACTTATCCTAATGTATAAGGGAAAATTTGACTTATGTCATATCAAAGAAATTTGGAACAGATAGACAAGTTTTCATTGAAACAAAATAATTATGTACAAAAACATAGAATTAAATCAGATTATATTAAGACAGACGAAAGTGATGATTATTTACTTTGTTAAATGAATGATGTTTAGGGAAGATGTTTGCTTTTCAGTAGAACAGTTAATAAAGTCTAATATAAAATAAATAATATTACCTAAAATTTGAAATAATATATATAAGAATATCGATATTACTGTTCCTTAATGTTTACGTAATTAAATCTATGTGGAACGCAAAAAGTAGAGTAGAATAATTTGTTTTATTATGAAGCAATACTTATAAAGTTAGCATATTATTATGGACAACATCAATATGGATTAAAATAAAACTTGAATATAAGTTAATAATAAGGTTTTTTGACTAAGTTATTCAACTATTACCAATGCAAATAAAACGAGAATAACAGTATGTTTAGCTTGTAATATAAACTATAAATTACGCAATACCTACATAATATTATGTACAAACTATTTTGCTATAAAAAACTAAAAACTCTATATGATTTAAGATAATTTAATTAAAGATGTATCTTTATAAGAAACCGGGTAAATAAATTAAAGTAATAAATCTTACTAGATCTGATATAACTTCTTTAAGAGAAATTAATGAAAATGCTAATGTTAAATCAGTTGACTAACACGATTACAAATTACAATCAATAGGTAAATATAACAATAATTTTAATATCATCTCTCACTCCACCTTTCACTTATGCAAGGGCCCAAGGGAAAGTAAAAACAAAAAGCTAATAGTACTGAATGTACCAATGAAAATATTATAGGTAAAATCAAGCTACAACCAAGTGGGTATAGTAGAAGACTTTTTAATTCGTTCAAAATACTCTTGGTTGTATCATTTTGATAGAATAGAATAGAAAACTCTTTATTGAAACACTACAAACATACAGAAAACTTAAAAACTATAACACTAAATCACGACATTAGTGTAACAATTGGCGGTCTTATCGCTAAAAGCGATCAGTGATAGGTACATTTGACGAGGTCAAACTCGAAGACAACATCAGAACAGCCACCTTCTCGTCTGCTCGTCATCTTCAACCGCATCATCGCTTAAGATCAGGCGAGATCGTGGTCAAATGCTAACCTGCTAATTAATGAATAACAAGTTAATTAAATTAAAAATTTAAAAAACCACCAACGCGACGCTTTCAATATTGGCGGTTTTGTGGTGGCGGCCATCTTAGATTTTAAATTTGTTATAATGCGTTGTATTCTACTAGTTAAGCCCTTTCATTTGATACCCATATTGATGGGGTAGTGGAAGAAAAAATTTCTCTGCCATTAAAAAAAATTGTAAGTAGCAGTATAAGCAAGGAAAGAGAAAGATGAAAGAGATATTATAGACACTAAAATAAAATAAGTACTGAAAACATAACAACCTCTAGTATAGCCGTTAATTGACAGTAATGTCATTCCCTTTTATGAAGTTAAGACCAAGTTTAATTAAACACAGCAAAAGGTGTAAGTAAAATTAGCAGCCGTTATATTTCTCGGATAGATCGCGTTATGGAAAGTTTTTAATTGGTGTCTGCCAGAATTCCTTCATTTATTACGCAAGGATTTATTAGCTTAGTACAGAATTTATTTTCAAGTTAATTTTCTGGGAAAGAAACGAGAAAGGTATTCTAGGAAATGTTTCTATAAAATTATACCAGCTAACTTTTAGGTGTCGCGTCGTCATACCTACTCAAATTGGCAACAGTCGTAATTCATTAGAAATTTGTAATAACTTTGAAAATAAATATTTAAATAAGATTATTGGAACTCCGGTCATGCGAGTGGCGCAGTGTAATTATGTAAGCAAAAATATATCATATTACTGAGAGTAAGACAACAACTATTATTAGTAGGTAATAATTACATTTTACACTAAATAACGAATAATGACACCATTTTAACAGTTCCTTTAACTACAGAACATCTGGAAGAAATAACAACTAGCATTAGGTAAGAAATCGTTGAAGATGTTAGCAATAGTATCAAAACCAAACACCAAGTTTTCTATGATCCCCAAACTTACCCGTAACCAGGCTTCTGACAGAACCAGGACCTGGTGAGCTTGGCTGCCTCGAGGAGTGCACCACCAAGATCGATCCTCATGCCAGTGCACGAGCAGCATCCATCGTCACCCTCGCCCACTAACTCCAAACGTGACTCTGACTTCGCCACTTTGAACTTATGTCCATTCACCACTTGCTTCAACACTCAACTCACTTCCATTTAAATTGGAATTTATGGTATCACTTTAGCACTGTATGTTTCGTCTTAAACTTTGTATAATCGTGACTTTTATTCAGCAGTAATTTAATTTGAGATAAAAATCTAGGCAAAAAAAGTTACATAGATTTAGAAGATGCATTTGACGTAACAGAAGCTGTTATGACAAAAGACAACAAGTCAGTATCTAACGAACCTAACATTATCGAAAAAACAATAATCAAAAACTCCAATAAATATCCTTTATAGCCACGTCAGTAATAAAACAAATATAAAATCAATTACAAGATGGAGTATACGTACGAGAGTCTATTAACAGAAGCTGTTACGACGAAAGATAATAAAACAGAGTCTAATCAACATAAGAGAAACAAATTTGATGAAAAACAAAAGGTATATAACGTAACCAATAAAGATCGAAACTACCCTCACCGGGCATGCAATAACTCGATATTGGCAACAATAAACGTTGTGCTAACGAGAGCAGATACGAACGACCGAATACCTCGAACCATTAATGGTAATGGCCTAACAGGAATCGCTGACGACTCGACCATATTTACTTTAAAAAGAAAACTTGATAGCGACAATACCCTCAAATATGGTTTGAAGCTAGAAACAGGTACAACAACGTCATCAGAAGCTTATTTGAAATAATACTAGTTGTAATTAACAATACTAATTCATACATAATGCGAAAATTTACGAACCGATTAATGTAGATAGGTCTAAAATTTAAGTTATTAATTAGCTCTTGACTTAATCTCCTTTATAGTAAAACTATATTTAAAAGACCTTGAACATTTCAAGCAAATTCGCGAACAAATTAATACGCGCTCGAGATTCGAGACTGAGAAACTTAGAGTACTTAATAACGAATAAAATATTCAAGCGGGTTCCAATACAAATGATGGCCAAACTCGGCGACCTGCAGACTGAAGTAATAAAGGCAGAATTCGCTCCAAATATAAAAGTGACACAAAGCAGTAAACGCTAAAGACCACCCCTTTACCATTAAACTTTTAATGTCTATACTGTTATTTTTATTTTGTGTGGTACACAAGTTTTACATCTATTTAAGTAAGTATTCCCATTTGAAATCTAATTTCAAGCAGAGCCTATATTGACAAATTTATACTGGTGACATTCGGACAAAAATAAAATATCCTTAGAGATATAGACCAGTGTGAATTAGGCAATACGGCATCAGGTCTTATACACTATACACACACTAGCAATATTTAATTTATTAAGTTGTTTAGGATAAAATATAACTACGTGTACGTATATGAAAACCAATATCGAATACCTACATCGAATGCTCAAAGATTTGATCATCATGTGTACGAAAAACCGTATCTTCAAACTCTTTATTTTAAGGAAAATATGTTTCTGCTCCATAGTATTAATTGAATTGGCTTCACATTCCTGCTGGGTGTCTGACTTTATCAGAATAATCCGTACCGCGACCTTGCAATATTTAAGAGTTCCGAACAAGTTTGTATCGAAGTATCAGGTAGCGTAAATAAATTACAGATATTCGTGGGTTTTGGTTCAATCCCTGAGGTTTAATTAGCTTAGCAAGGGATATAAGGGGTTAGTTTTATTGCTTCTCTGAATTAGATATAGGCAATTTATGCTATGGTATTAACTTCGGGGATTGGGACCCTTGCCGATGGACTTATTGGTCCTAAATTAAAAATTGATGTTGTTTATGTATTGCCTAGAAGATCAAATCAAATACTTGATTATGAACTAAACCTCAGGCCTACACATTTCTCATATTCGTAATAGTCATACACTTAATACGTCCAATTTGGATTTCAAATTAAAAACTCAACCTCTCTGTAATCTCACTGTACCTATCGCAGCACTATATTATAGCACAGTCTTCTAATAACTTGGAACATTTATTTGGTCGACAATAAGTGCAGTTTATGAGATGATTAAATCCATCTGTTCCCCAGATCTGTACCTCCGGACCCAAATGGGACTAAAATTTTAATATAATCGAGAATATATCAAATAAAAATCAAGAGCTAAAGTGAAATTTAATGCCATAAGAAGTCAATTCACCATCAAAAATGAAAAGGCTTGGAAAAAGTAAGAACGAGATCACGTACCGAAAAGCTGATTACAAAATAACGCACGGTCTGAAATCAACAACTGTGACTGATGGAGAGTTCATTGTTTTATTAACAACATGTGTTGGATCGCGACTTATATGCAAATTGGATAAATTACTAGGTATTGTAGAATTTTTGACAATATCTGGCTTTACGGATCGAGAATTTTAGCTTTTCTAGGGGCCAGTTTCATTTCGTGCTAATAATGACAAAATGATGAATGAGAATTTAACAGTGCGCGCGTACATGATCAGGAAGTGCATGTAACTTTTTTTTTAAATGAATGCTGTTGCTATGCTGTTGGTCTCAGATTAAGACCTCTACAGCTTTACCGGACGTGAGTGGATGTAACGTTAGAGGCTGTCCCATAAGAAGACGGCTCGCCTCTTGGTGAGCGGTTATCGTCAACTATAAACGTCTCTTATCTTCAAAGTTAGTGGTATTGCCAATGCGGTGTCGGTAAATCCCCCTTTCACTGAACATCTTTCCGGAACACGGCCACAATGTCCGCTTGAGACAATTTTGTCCAATAGTACAAAACTAAAATTCAACGTCCTATGAAATACTCATATTTTATCTTTTTTGTCTTCTTCGTTAGATGTTTTGTTAGATTCTTATTCACACACAACACAAGAATAAACTTAATGGAGTTAATTAATTTCCATCATGTTTACAGTTTATCCAACATTGTTTTCAGTAACGTATTCAGTAAAAGAGTTAAAACAAATTTCGTTCAATTTCCAATTAAAGTCTAGTTTCGGAAAACTGTTTACCTACCCGTCGAACGCAACGAGAAATCGTATTTCATCCCCAGACGTAAAGGTAATAAACAAAGCTGTTTGTTTCATGAATCATGTAACATTCACGAATAACATATCAAAATAGTTGCTGGTATACGATTTTTAAAACTACCGTTATAGCGTTTAAATATTAAAATACATGTATTTTCCTATTCCTGCATAATTGTCGGGAAGAAATCGCGATCAGTGATAAAACCGCCAATTGTGACACTTTATAAAATCTATTGTACTTAGAAATTGTTTAAATCTATTGTACCCATTTAACGTTGAATGTTTTGCTTTGTAACTATGGTATTCAATAAAGTGTTATCCAATCTAACTTGTGGTTTTACTCTGACAACTCACAGTGTAAGTAAAGTAACCTACGGGATTATTCCGGTCCAAAATCGCTTCTCGTTTTGCTGGCGCCTACTGTCAAATTTTAACTAAAATTTGAAAAAAATCTTGAAAATTCTTACGATGCCAGTACAAACTCAAATGCAACTTAAATTTTTTTTAAATTTAGCATCTTTTGGGCGCTTCAAAGTGGCGTTTTTGAAAATAAAAATGTGTTTATAGGTTTTTTTGCTTACGTTTTGCTGCGCCGCCTTCTCTTTTTTGTTCAGAATTTAGGGCCTGTTCTGTTGTAGTGTAAACCTCAATCATATTGTTATTATTGGAAAGAAGTGCCAACGCAACCCAATAGACAGTGCTTAAATCGGCTGCAATAGACGTAAAGGGCGATGATGATGATTGTTATTATTAGAGGTGAGTTCTGCTATTTAGTTATTTTAGTACCTAATTATGTTACAGATTATATAATATAAAACACGAACAGTAAAATTAACTTTGTGTTCAAAGAGGATGAAGAAAGACTTTTAATTAGATTTTTAAACAAATTTAGGCACTAAGAGCTCAAGGCATCTATTTTGATAGATCTATTTTAGTTTCATGTTTTGTTCAATGTTTGAAATACGGGTGCATTTTAAAGGAACATTGGAACATTGCGATCTAGGGATGCGTGAAACTCAGATATCGGAAAATACGTTGGCAAGACGAAATTCGGAACTAGAAAATTTTAGAAAGTAGGAAAAATTTTGATTTGTATGTTTACCACTTCAACTTTCTTGTTCTATCTACTTCATAACACGCTCTTACTGGAAATTGAAACTAATTCGTAAACATTTCCTTGAACTTTTGACTAAAAGAAAACTTGAACTTTTCTAAGAAAAAATCAACCATTTTGAAATTGCCTGTATCAGTGGAACAAAATGTTACTAACGTCCATGAGAACTAACAGTAATTATAAATTGTTCCCCACCAGATCACTTTTAGCAATTTCATTCAGTATAATAGAACCTGATAACGTAGTCACGGTAAAGAGATACCTATAACGTAGTACTTAAAAGATGACCTTAAAATTTTTACGGCACAGAGGTTCATAAAATCGGCAATAAATAGCAAAAACGGAATAGGTTGACACCACAAAACAGTAACAGCTGAATTTCGAACGTCCCATAAGCATTAACCATTCAAGCAAACCGCTCGACGACGATAAAAACGCTCGTATATTTTCACTGGCTCTCATACGGGCAAAACTGCGTTTATTTGTCAATACAATTTGCACTTTAATCCGTTGAAAATTAAAATCAAACTCGGAATGGATAAGAATGCTTAAATCTGAATGGATTTTGATTGGAATTGTTGAGGGTAGGTATTGGAGAATTTTAAATGATCAATATTGTTTTGAGACTTTTTAATTTTACAACCTGATGTTTTAACGTCAAATATAGAAAGAAAAATATTTTATTACACACAAAACAGAGGTGGACATAAAATCAAAACTACACATGGAAAGTGTGACTGACTGATCTCACTACGCTAAACTAGTCTTACATAGGTAGAACTATAATATTAAGTTAATATTAATGCACATAAATTCCCCAAATTGTATGAGAAAAACTAAGCCACGTGAGAAAAATAACTTTATCTTGATCGTAATTATCAGGAACTTCTAATAAACATCTAATAATAAACTTATTATCATTAATGTAGTTCATAACAAAGATAAAGATGTAGAATCTAATAAACAATGCTAATGATTGATAACATAAGATAACTGCAACATAATTATAAAGCAAAACGAAAATTATAATGAAATGAATATAAACACGAAAGAAAACCTCATTTGAATAAAGTAAAATATAAATACACAATAATAAAGAACTTAATTAAAGAGAACGTTAACAAAGTTATCAAAGGCAATCATTCACTCCCGGAGCTAACAAGTGGCATTTAAATGAGATTATATCACTTGGAAATATCAACAATAATAACCCTGACTTTCCCACAATCGAAACGAAATCGAAACCAGTTACAATAAAACAATCGAGACGACAAAAAGTGATCAGCTGACGGTTGACGGCGACTTGCGTTTTACGCCTACTGACTGACATAATAAGCTATCGACATTATAGACGGCCTTGCGACACTTCCCTGTTTTAGTTGACGCTACTTCTGAGGAACTATAAGAGTTTTTATACAAGTTATTATAAGAGTTATGTGATGAAGTAGATGACAAGCAAGACGTTCTCCTGATGTTAATAGATAACGCTGCCCATAATCAGTACAGTGGTAGGATTTCACAAAAACGAAAGTAAAGATATTTCTAAGAGACTTTAGTGACAAGTAGGTACTTCCCGAAGATAATTATGAAATTTCTTCTATCTTTAACGGGGGCTGGCAAATAACCAGCAACACGTCGACCCATTGGGATCTATTGTGTTTAAATATGAAATTTAAAGACAGGACATGTAACATTAAGGACGCGACGAGACGTTATATTTCGCTAAGAAACAAATAAAAAGTTCTACATTATATACATACGTTTATTTTATTTTATTTAAAATAATATTCTAACTACTATAGAAGATAAGATAAGAATACTCTTTACCAAAACAATACAATTGGACTTAAAACTAGTATCGAAGATGTTCAATGCAAGTAGCTATTTAGGTACTATTTACCTACCTAAGTTTAATCCACAACAGGATACAGAAATCAACATGCAGATAAAACGTGTTAAAATGGCTGTACAAATACATATATTTGCTTTCAACACTTAACACTATCGAAACCCATTCAACGATAAAATATATTATCAGTAAAACGACTCTAACTGAACACCAATAAAAATATGCTAATATACAGTAATCAAAGAAAGTTATTGAAAATACAATTGTACGTACCATAATGCTGATCTTTGAAATTTACGACAACATTCAGAAATCACAAAGATATTTTATTATTGAAACGATTGATTTAATTTATTCAACTTCAACAGTAATAACTTAAAGAGAACTTTTAAAAGCAGACTAAAGTTTCGAGAGAGAAGTTTGCGTCCACTCTATTAGGAGTTCAAAACAATGTTTGACCTTCCAAAACAGACATAGCAAGTTAAATATGGATTAACAAATACACAAAAAACTTTTGTACGAGAGTAATTACACGAGAAACGACGTTACACTGAAAGATTGAAGTTTGTAAAGGTTTGAAGTTGGCCTTCGTAAGCAATCAAGGTTTAGGTTACGGGGGAAAAGCGTGTGTAATTAATCATGTTAAACAATTTAAGACATGAGAACTAAGAATGCAACAAACTATGTTTACAATTTTTTTAAATGCTAGTAGACGTAGGATACTGCCGGCGCGGTGTTAACTCCTAATCGTTAAGTTCATCATAAATCATAATTATCCGAAACCGTGGTTGAGATATTCTTAACAATATAAGAAGTTACTGTTTGGTGCGCTTTGTTGTTTTTATTACACTATATTTGTACTCATATTCACAAAAATAATCTAGTAACAAAAACTAAAGAAACTGAATATCTTGTGAAAGATTATAAATGAAATTCTATAAAAAAGAAAGAATATTGAGCACAAAACAAAAGATTTCATTGATAATGCTAATGTTAAGGAAATGTTTAACAAACAACTTAAAACAATAGCTCCCAAAAGTTAAGGAATAAAGCTAAAGAATATAATAAAGACGTAACAAGAAAGGAACAAACGCCATAAGCTTATGTCTCAAATAAATCAGCACTAAAACGTAATCACACCGATGCTGGTCGCACCGGAGATGTCGCCGACTTACACAAACCACACAATCGTGCTCAACTCAAAATAAACCTAACCATAAAGAAAATAAAACCCAAATTCAACAAACTACAATACCAACAGCACTGAAGTTTAAAACTTTAATGTAGAGTTCAATAATGTAACTTTCGCAACTAAAACCAAAAGGTGATTGTAAATTTCAAGATTTGTGACAGAATTTGAATGAAAGTACAATCACGTCACGGTAATTGACTGCATACTCTCGTTATAAGAGATTCTGATTTCTGATCTTTACAAAGTAGTACGTAGGCGGTGGAATATCAACACTTGTAAATGATCAGAAGAAAATATCTACATACCGATCTCCATCTTTACAATTTGGAAAACTTATACTCGAGGTGCAGTCGTTGTTACATCATAACATTCAAGGTCTTTGAGAACTGACTCCTTCATAATAACTCGTATTTTAAGTTGTCAGGTAACTCATTGGATTAATTTTTGTAATTCGTTACATATAATCTATATTGGATACAATTAATTCATATTGTTTTAGAGATGTTATTTCAGAACTATAAGGTAAGCCTTGACTGCATAGGCACGTCACAAGCTTAACCATAATAATTTTAGATATGGCAAATTGTACCCCTAAACATCACATAAATACACATACAAGTACGAAATAGATTTGTGTAGTTCAGCATATTGTTTGAAAGGTGTCATTGGATTAAGCGAGATTACATTAAACAGGGCAGCTACAAGTTATAACTGAGTGTGAGACACAAGTTTACCAACATCTGGGTTAATTTATGGAGACAGAATCATTGTCATATTACTGATATGGTGAATGGAACTGTTCATGTTGTGAAAGCGAAATTTCGCTTTAAGATTTTCTTGCATTGATTGAAATAAATAAAATATGAAATCTGTGGCCTTAATACATCCGGCATCGAATTTGAATCCATTCTCACGGAAGGATTTAGGCTTTACAGGCGTTTCCGAGCTTTTGGTCCCAGTTGGTAGTTCGGTGGGCGTTAAATTGTCTCGTAATGAAGACCTAACTATTTATTCAGTTATCCACCCACTGCTATGTACTCGTAAAGGCCTTTCCCACGCGTCTCTCCGGTACCAATCAAGTCTTGCCCAGAGTCTTAACTTTACCGATCAGTTCAACAGGGTTAATTTACGACAACTGCTGTCGACGCCAATCAGCGGGCCGTCTGCTCTTTCGCACTTAGCTTAGTTTCTTTAATATTATCTTGTACAGATCACTGACGTCTCACCCTACAATATTATGGTAGACATTTTTGCAAACAACTTGTTAGGTTGTTTCTGTGATTAGTATAACTAAAACGGCACAACTCACGTCTAATATTGTCGAGAATATCTCGACCACGGTTTCGGACAATTACGATGTCTTTCATCAGGAGTTCACGCCTGCAGAACCCGACACTCACCCGCGACGCGCTTATCGCGACACTAGAGACAGTTTTAAGAGTCGTATAATATAATTATAACAATTTCAAATGGTTGACCCTTTGTAGAACAAACCAAAGTCCACCAATGAGACAATCAAGATATTGTCCCAAATACTATCATATGACCTTACAGCATAGATGCTGACTACTAGTCTAGAGACTGACACCGTTAGACCCACATCTAATATCGAGATCGGCATCAAATGACACATGACACTCGAGAAAAGTGTAAGTTGACACTCAAAGTCAAGAAGTCAAGCGGTACAGGTATGCTATAAAATTACTAGATGGGTCGACTGAACATGGCTGCAGATTAGGTGGTAGTTTGTACGTACTTTTATAGTATCTATGTATACAACAACTAATAACTAAACATAATGATATTTTGTTTAAAGTAGTGGATAAGAAAAAGATATGGGGAATTATTAAAGTTGACAAAAGGTCAAAAAGATCGCGTTACCCAAAGTTCAGGATCACTCGACATTTATTTTGCCTACGAGGCAAAGTCTGATTCCATTTTCGGTAGTAACATTTGACGAAATAATAACATTAATCAAAAGCTAGGAATAAAAATTAAATAGGTACTGAACTCTCTTTCTCTTTACATTATTTTCTTTCAATCGGTCCACCCGGCATGAAAGATTAACAAACATACATCCAGACATACATTATTACAAATTTCACGTTTAATAATATTACTAAGATTGAAGTATAATATTGAAATTTAGTTAACTTCATGTCGAAATCGAGGGGATACTGTAATCTTAATATATAAAAGGAAAGAGTGACTGACTGATCTTCCACCCACAGCCCAGACCGCTGAACGGATTGTTATGAAATTTGGAACGAAGAAAGGTTTTTAGGCGTAGACCTCCGCTAAGAAAGGTTTTCTGCACGCGGGCAAAGCCGCGAGCGTAAGCTAGTTACATTACATATAAAACGTCTTATTTTCTCATTCCCCATAGAAAAGATAACAACTACAAAGCACTTGCAACAATAATTGCTGTAATTTCCGTCGTACACGTTAACGCCACTCCATAAAATCATTATGCACGTTTTCTCTGCGCGTGCGCCGGCGTTAAGTAGAATACACACTTTAATACACGTGCAAACTGGACTTAAAATTCATAGCTTGGGAATTGAATTTTGATTTATTTGCCCATCTTATATGAGAAAGCGAGACCTCTAAGGTCAAGACAGCTAAAAAGCGAAGTGGAGGCGTAAAATAGAAAACCTTTTATCGTGTTGGGTCCCATCATATTATGTAGGTAATTATGAGGGTACAGCAACCATGGAGCACATTTTATGTGAATGCGACGTACTGACTACGAAACGCATGAGCTTCCTTGGGACAGCGTACCCCAAACCGGAGGAGTACAGGTTTCTTCCTCTTAGTGGGATCACCACTTTAATTAACCACTTCTTCGAAGAGTAAGAAACGGTTGGCAAGGGGTTAACACAATAAATCCCAATGGGTTGATGTGTTGCTGACTTGGTGAGCCCCCTATATAAGATAAAATGTAGGTAAAGATTATGTTATGAAGAAACATTTTATTGTACACTTTACAGAAAGCAATATCAAATTTAACATTACAAACAATGTTATATAGGCTAGTACATGCGGTAACAGCATGGCAGTGGATTTTTTTTAAGAGAATGAGAAAGTTTTCTATTTGGTAGAAGAAACCTGGAGCATTCTAAAACAAGCAAACTGCTACATTTTACGACTTAACTATGACTAGGCAGAAGGTAAAAAAGCAACTCGTACATGATAATGTGCTTGTCTCAGAGCAAACATTCACAACTAAACTGTCTGACCGAGTGACCGAGACAATACGAGAGAAATCCTAAACGTGTTGGAATGCCACTCTAATGAACCATAAAACATTATTTGCAATGAGAGTTTACAAAGTAACTTTAACCCAAGAATCATGAAGTTAAAAGGATCCTTCGACGTGAGCACCAAACTGTGCTCATAGCATGACGTATGGGATCCCGACGAAACTTCAAGAGTAGAACTGTCATCCCATGTCCCATACATTGTACTTTTGTGGAATGTATGTGATGACAGTTGACTTGACAGCAAGACAAGTCTACGCAGCGTCTGTGCTTGAGGGGCTGAAGCAAGAAATATTATGACAGGTTGTTTGCCATCTCACTTATCTCATAAAAATTTAAAAACAAAATACTATCGTCAGCCTACGTATTCAGTATGAGTAAGTGAGATGGCATAACCGCGAGGTCATTTTTCTTGCTTCAGTTTGGTGTTCACCGCGCAGCCTCCATTGGTTCCTTCTTCATGCTTTGACCCGATTTAAAAATAATTAAGCTGTTGTAAAGAGTTACGACTCGCTCTTTCTTTAACAGTCGGAAAGATAAACTTTTATTAAACATTATCGCGCTTTTCTCCTCCTTTTGAAACATCAAAGACATTCCTAAAACCGTTAGAATTAACCTTTTGATGAAATTAAAGGAACAATAAAAAGAAAGTGAATGATACCAAGGATGAAAAAGGAAAAGCAACAAAGCACAAAACAATAAAGCAAAAACTTTACAAAAGATTTCTTAATATTCTCATTGTAACCTTTAATGAAACTTCATTTGGGAACTCCCAATAAAACTACACTGAATCATCATAACGCTTAGGAAGATCTTATCTAACAAGCAGGCAATTTACTTAATATCTAGGAAACCTTTAGACCAAATTAGTGCTTATACTGGTCAATATCTATATTCAAAATGTCATTAGGACTTAAATTATAATTGCAATATTTATCTAACTTGCAGGTCACATATCAAGAGGTAACATAATATGTTTTTTTTAAGGTAACATATGTATATGTATTGTATTTTGGTCATAAAGCTGCCTATCTAAGCACCTTTACCCCTAAGTAAAATTTCGCATTCAAACTTGAAAATTTCTCCATCGATTCTAGCCAATATCAACTTCCAAAATTTGACGAAGATGTGGTAAAAAATCGATGTGGAATTAGACTTAACTTCTTTAGGTTAAGTTACCCTTCCGACCGGAACCGGCAAGCGTACACGAAGAATGGGATAAAAGTTGAGGAAAGGAAAGAGATGTGTCAGAATCGTACCAAGTGGAGCGAAATTGTCTCTGGCTACCCCAACGGGAACCAGGCACAATAATAATAATATGTAGGGCTAAATTAACTACCAAATGGGTCCCACCAAACCCAGAACCAGAAAAAGATGGCGAGACGACCTTGAGAAACATCTGAAGGAATGGTCAACAATAGCTGAAGATAGAAGAAAGTGGAGAGAGGGGAGGGAGGCCTTTGCCCTGCAGTGGGACACGACGGGCTCTTAATAATAAATAATAAAATATGTATGTGTACGCTTCCAACAAATCTCGTCAAATCCCGAATAACATTATCATAACCAACCAGTGTGTCCTCCACTTAATGAATACATGAATATCGCGTGTTAACAGACATGCGGAGTAGATTCGCTCTACTTGCGACTTTCATGTGATTGCGACCTTAGGACGCATACACACGCCAACAGCTCGAGTAACAGACGCATCGATTAGTTGCGTGGTTACGCTTGCTCTACTGAACTGGAATTTGTATATATCACCGTTTGTATTTACTAACACGAATCTGTCTTATCTCTAGGAAACTAGGAACTAGAGGCTAGACTTCCCAAGAGTGGGAGAGACCCCGTATTTTTAGTAGTATCCTCATCCTCGACTCAGCTCTACTCTATATGTCAATGTCCAAAATTTACGTATTCCTGATCATTTTGAAGGTTCCGTAGTCAACAAGTAACTCTTATAGTTCCTTTCTGTTTTGAAATGAGAATACCCCCTCGAAAAAGGAAAACGAGGTTAAGTTAACGACGAAAAATATGGTAGGAAGTCTTCTAAAGTCCTGCTTCTAATTTTCATGTCGGTCTGACCACAATTTTTTTAGCATTATATGTGTGTTTTCATCATCTTTCTTCTTTATTTCTCCATGTTGGAGAATTTGAAACTTGACGCAAAGGGTACCTTTGCGTACAGTCGGTATATATATCTCACATATTAAACACACTTTACCCAAACAATTAGGGCTATTTCTAAATTAAAACTCCCTATTTCTATCACTCTATATTATACAATACAATACAATACAATAATACTTTATTGCAAACCTGGTTAGAAGAAATTGTTTCATAAGTAGACAATACACATATTATATTGGTTAAAAGCGTAATGTTTTATCATAATAAAAGTTTACTTGTGTTTCAAAACATCATACTTCACTTTTACCAATAAAACGTCAAATGCCAATTGTACATCAATTGATTCGCAATGACCAGTCACAGATCGATTCTCATCCTCACATTAACGATGATACAATGGAAACCAATCAGTCGATACGATTGTTGAGTCAGGTGACCTTTCCCTAAACTGGCATGCTGACAGCTTACTAAAAAAATATACAGTAAGATAACTTGATAAATTATACGAATTTAAACAAAAAAAAACAATCGTAGATTCATTGAAAAACTAATAAAATGTGTAAGGATTTAGGACATTTTGCTACTACAAATATTACGCGAAAGTTTGGATGTGTCTGTTACTGTGTGAATGAATTAATTGAACTGAAATTTGTAAAGTAATTACGTAGTAGCTTACACCCTACAATAAGACAAGTTTTTCAGAGAGTAATGCTGCACAGCACAAGCTACTGATGATAATAAATTGAATATGACACTACAACTACAAGGAGATAAACTTAAAGTATCTTATTGTCTTATATTATGGTTTGATAAAGACGCTAAGGCCAATAATGATTATAATTATTGATTATTAAGACACTATTAATGACATAAAATGACATTTAAACACATTCAAGAGACATTCAATCACATTAAAATTTATTGTTTAATTAAAATAAACGACATCACGACATAATACAGTTCATCAAACTGTCCTTTAAAAAAAATGAGAAAAAAATAAGTGTCACAGATGATTAATACACAAAATGTGAAGCATTAACGTTATACCTATCTGAAAAGGAACTCAGCAAGCTCTGTAGCGACTCAAATGAAACCAAAAAAATCTGTGTGGGCATTCAATACTAAAGTTATGCTACTGCAAATGAACAATATGACATATACACCGATGTCGTATGAATATTAAACGTGCTGTGACAATGCGTGTCGATTGATGGGTAAAGCCAGATGATTGTATTTGGACACGATGTGATGTGGCGAGGGCCGTTAAAAGACGACACGAGATTGATAATGAAAACGATACCAATAATGAAAATTGTGGTGAAATTGTTAATTTTTATGTAGAGAAGTAAGAAGACGCTCTTCTGGTGGAAAGAGATAACGAAAGAGATGAGAGAATAATCAGTACAGTGCCACCTCAAACGAAAGATTTTACAAGCTTTTAAAAAAGATGACAAGATAACACCTCTTCTTTTTTTTATGAGGATCGAATAGTACAAGAAGTTAGACTAGTAGTTCTATTCCATTTTCAAGCATAATGATGGTCAAAAGTTATCAAAAATAAGCGTGAAATAAATAAAAGAAAAATAGATGAAAGTAATTATACGAGCAAAAATAAAAAGTATCTATTACCATTCATTACGAAAATAGACATAACACACACAAATTAGCAGTAGTATCTGCATAATTGCATATTAAAGAAGCAAATAACGCCGGTGTTGCGCAAGAGTGCCTTTCACACGTTTACAATTGTCATCACACTTGACTCCGCTGAAAGTGTTACAAAATAAACGTAATAGCCGTGTGAAATAACGCTCTGATGGTGACATAGTTTATCCCATAGAGAACTGGATCGATGACGTTGATCTTGAGGTACGTAATATTGAAAGCAGTGAGGATATTGTTGATGGAGAATCAAGTCATACTACAAATTTGCATATGATAAATTGAAAATTGAAGGTTGATCTATACCTAGTTTGGGAATATTCATTTTTATATTTATAGACAGCAATAAAGTAATAGAAATGGGTACATATTAATGTGTGAAACATGGTTATGATGCCAAATTTAGATTTATTAATATTAAATTTTGTTGTGAGGAATCCATTGGAAAGTTCTTGAGTGTTCCTAAGAAATATGATACCTAAGTGCATTTTTATGTCTAGGGTTAATAGGATCTTTCTAGGTCGTGTACCATCTTCGACCGCATTCTCAATTTCCACTATGTAAGACATCAATAATAAAAAAGTTGTTTGAGCTAATTGATATTTAAATACAAATAAAAGTCAACTGCCAAAAGGTTACGGAGATTATAATAGAGGTCAGTGGATCTGAGTTCGCTGCAAAATACAACTTTTATATAAAGTCAACTGGCACGGTCATTTCTGCCAGTTCATCGCTTAATATTGACATTAAACAGCATTTTCTCGCTTCGAATTTTAAATTACGTTGCTCTTTTTTTGTACCAATGTTTACCGGGGATAGACTTCCTTTGCAGTTCGTCTAGGTGGGTACCCCAACAGTGTCAGTTATTCTCCCGCCTGGGCAGTGATTTGCAAACATTACTGGGCTACAAAGTCTTACCATCTTCTGACCCTTGACTCTTAAGTATGAAGCGTTGGTGCTGTGCAACTAGAATTTCACCATGGTGTGAAATCCTGGGTAGCACTGTACCAATTATGGGCAGCGTTAACTCTTCATCAGGTGAGCGTCTTGCTCGTCTTCATACTTCTTTGCATAAAAAAAAGAGTCTTGGCGAAATTCAACAACTAAAATCTCTGTAACAGACGCAGTGCCGAAGAATTTTGGATTTTAAAACATTGGCACTGTGTGGGCAATCATGATACTGACTAGATCTGATTGGCTTGTCTTGGTACACACAAAAAAAATCACCCGCAATCAAAAGCAGAGTAAAATGGTGTAACATTGGCATTGTTTTGGATTCACACCCTTATTCTACAACAAAGTTTGAAATCTTGAGAAATGTATGGGATGATCCCTATCTATGGGTCATCATCTAACAATCATAAACCATTGTTCTAACACCTGACCCTGATAAATATGTAACAAATGCTGTAACAACAATTGTGCAAGTAAAATGAACATGTTATAAACATTTGGCAATATTTTCTATTGTATGACGTAACGTATGGGTCAGTCGGTTGAGGAATAATTTGTAATTGTTATTCTAAGATGCAGATTGAGACATTGAGGAAGCGATTTGTTCACGTGTAAAAATCAGCATCATAATTAAAATAATAATTAAGATAAGGCAATTAAGCAGAAGTAAGAAATAGCTAATCTATTCTTGGTGAAATATCATCAGTCTTTTGCATATAAAAAGATGAATATGTAGACAGCGTTCATGTTAAAGGTACGGCATTTACGAGAATAGCTACTAGCTTTAATATAGACCGATACTAATCTCTGATCCGACCAAATCATTGAAATACAAATTATAAATTTGTAAAATTAAAACGTAATAGATGGTAATGCTACTAAATGACAGGAATAAGCAAATGAAATCACAAAACTCATTACGAACAAGAAGAACGTACAAGAAATTATAAGAAAACTTAGCAAACATAAACACTTTTCCTAAACAACGTACGTATGTGAAACAATTAAAGAAACGAACAAGAAGAACGTACAAGAAATTATAAGAAAACTTAGCAAACATAAACACTTTTCCTAAACAACGTACGTATGTGAAACAATTAAAGAAACGAACAAGAAGAACGTACAAGAAATTATAAGAAAACTTAGCAAACATAAACACTTTTCCTAAACAACGTACGTATGTGAAACAATTAAAGAAAATAGAACAATTTAACCAATTACATAGAGAATTTTCTCACAATTAGGTTTAAAACTGAATAAGGTTGTAAATATGTTAAGTGTTTATGAAGAATGTATTGAAAACATATTGAAATGAGGTGCGAAACCCATTTTTAAGTTGTGGATGAAGTATAAACTAAAAAGGAGTGGTGATGTTACGAAAGTGAAGTATATTAAGGGCATAGTAATTTAGAGTTCGTTTATTTTACTTCCTATACAAGCAAGAAAGTCATCACTTACTTAACTAAATAAAACTAAATAAACATGCCTTTCGTCCATTAGATTAGGGAGGATGAAGGAAGCAATGTTAAACCTTTTAGCTTTAGTTTCATATTGAAATGCATCGTAGTATGACAATAAAATTATTGATAAAATGTATGTTATTCTTAATACAGTTTAATAAAGTTTTACTACCTAAATAACTGAATTTAATATTAAAGATCCATTTAAATTGAATCAAAATCTTAGAAGTAATAATAAATTCTTCCCTAATATCATTACAAAGGGTTGTTAAGTTTATATGCGTCTCTTTCACGCAATAACCTATGTACCGATTGCGCTAAAACTCTATAATTGAAATCAGTCAAATAAAAAAGCAATTCAAAATCAAACATTTCTTCAACAACTGTAGAGCATTTTGGCAAGTATAATTTTACATAAATTAAAAATCCTGATATTTACACTGCACTAGACATTCTAAAGACAAACTTAATCACTGTCAGAGTATCAGAAACTTCAACGTCCAATCAAGATATCGATCGAACACACACAAACATTTGTGGAGCAAATGTTGACATTGTCTTTTCCATCTACGGAAGGTAAAACTCGGGCCAAATACAATATGTGAGTATTTTTTGGAATTGGCTTCGTTTCAAAATAAACTAGGTAATAGGTTAGATAGAAAGTAGATAGACAGTACCTGTATTAAATCATCCTAATTTAAAAACTAGGTAAGTGCATTTTTTAGGAAGATTAGATTTTAATATAAATTATGAAGACTAAAATCCTATACGTGAAATTAAGTCACATTTAAAAAATCCCTACCTTAAGAGAGAGTACTATTAAGTATCACACATTTTGCTCTAACTCTTTTGACCCTTGGTAAGCCTTCTGGTATATTATGTGTATTCCACGGTCAAAATAGTTAGTTCAAAATTTGTACCAATCAAATTTAAAGTCGCTACTCTGTAAAGTAGGGATTTTTCTGTGAAAACGTTGTTCTACTGATAGCTCGATATAAAAATAGAACAGAGAAAATAAAAATAGGTCAAACAGCACCCCGGAAGAAAAATCAAAAGGTTTTGTTTACAAAACAACTAAATCAGAAAATCCCATTGTTTAGGTTTAAAGGTAGGAAACGTGTTATGACTATAGGTGACAGAATGAGAGATCTAGAACAAGAAACTGTTTGATCACAACGCAAAGGTTTATAAACCTGATTCAGTGATGTCATAAATAACAGCTTTGTTCCACAAAGAGAAAGCCAAACAAACAACCGTGTTGCAGCTGGTAACAAAACAAATAAAGCTTTCTAAGGTACTTACTCTGTAAGACTATTAAAATGGCGTAAGATGTCTATGTCTGTAATCCTACAGGTCTGAATCATATTATCTTAGCTTACTGAATATACAGTGTCAATATTCAATGCTTTTTCTTCTTTTTCGACTGGATCTAAGTTATATTATGTCAACCCTACAACTGCTTTGACCAATACGTCGCCACTATCGCTTTATTATTATCATCATTGACCTTGAAGAGGTTCTGCACTGAGCAAACTGAGGCAGCTGGAGCATTGTGGGAGGAGTGCCATAGACGAAATCTATTATATAAATCGATATAGCTGATATCAATACCAACAACAAAGATTGTTACACCATCGAAAAAGGTAAAGTTTTGAAGTTATTTAGCGTCAAAGTTGATCATGTGACATGATCCCACGCTCTATGCTAAATTCTTTAAACCTCTTTACGTGGGCTGGATTTTAAGGCTCTGCTGATTCCCAGTCCTCCGTCATAAGGACGATGCGGGAGTGCCACCGCGAAGTTTTAGTGGGTATACCTTGCAGTCGTTCTGCACGGGGAGTTCCACATAACCCCCCCTATGGAAGGGTATGGGTATGGGAGGATACGCGTAATGCGTTTTACTCGGCGCGGCGTTAACAAATAAAAACCCTTTACCTATAACGAAAATCCTTAGATCCTTAGAAATATCAATAAGTTTCAAACTAGTGCGGTATGAAACAACGGTACGGCAAGGAAGCTCGGTCGCGACCAAGGAACCAGTTCTGAAGTTTTGTTGAGGTCGCGCTTAAGGTCGTCCCGGCAATGACCTCGAACACATCCGTGTGGTTTCTATTATTTTTGTCATGTGATTTCTGTTATGCAATTGGATATGGGATTTATATGAGCCAAAACATAGATACCAATATTATTATCCTACTATGATTAGAAATGGGAAATAATAGGTGTATGTTTTTTTACCTCTTCACGCTTCAAAGGCTGAAGCGACAGAGCTCAAATTAGATACATATGTAGGTCGGTATATATTAGGTAGTTTAATCCTGAAATAACAAATGTAGCTACATAAATCGGCGGTTAAAATCGTACCTATAACTAATTTTATTTTAAAAATAGTTGTCCTATTTTCTGAACCCCATCAAGATCCTGCATTAAATTAATTCTTGTTCTCTCGTAGAATATTCTGTAAAATAAATATTCCTGGTGTCTACGAAAACGCCACGCATTTTAAGAGTGGTCGAGTTCTTCATTCTGAGTGGGCGTTTTAAACTAAAGATGCATCAAAGATCTTGCTCTAGAGATACGAGTTGCTCGAATTTCCAGTTATTTGCTTTTAAGCAGAAACCAAACGCCTTGACCTTCACCAGTTTGTGGTAAACATGAGGATAATTTTGTTTCCTCGTAAAATTTACTTATCTACGAACGGATTAAATGGCAGGTACCTATGGTTCCTAAAAGACAGATTTAGAATCCAAAAGATGGTACACAAGTTATTTTTTATCGAGAACTAAGGATTCATCATGAAAAATATGTTCAGTGAGAAAAAGAGCCACAATATTATAGCTAAGTGAATACCTAGCTATGTTTTTGGGATTTGGGACAAATGACAGTACCTAGCCAGCGCTTCAATTTCGCTATAGATGTTTGACCCATTGTAGAATTCTCATTCAAAAGGTACTTATGACATTTTGTCCTATTTGAGAATTTTGTACAGACAGCAGCAGAAAGTGAAGCTGCGACCTATATTAAACCCATATTAAAAAAAAAAATCAATTACTGTTAAAATTAATGTCCACAGTAAAAAACCTAGATAGTTTTAACTGACACGGTTAAACTTCAAGTATGCAACGAAGCTAATAGGTATGTGCGTTTAGAATTCAGAAGAAGATGTTTCCATAAGAGTATCCGTCTTGTTTTCCATATACGAGATGATTATTTGAAATCCGGTTTGGAGGGTATTTAAGTAACAGGAAAATTTCCAAGCATATGTGGCTTAAGAGGCGTCTTTCCGGGAATTTCGCGACGACACCGTTCAAATATCTTGGTCGTTTATATGACAATATTACTATAGCGATATTTATTTATGTGTCTAAATATAACAACATAAAATACAAATATTTTCTTGTTAGTCGAGAGACCTTCCCTCAATATTTTTATCCATTCTTTTCCATCCTTTTTTCTTGTGCTTCCTCAGCCCAGAAGTCGTGATACATGTCTGCATTATTTCTACATTATTTGTTCCGGCCTCTACAGTGTTGTCTTTGGTAGCCATTCAATTGAAATATTAACCCAGCAGCAAATAATTAAGCAGTAAATTAAACTCGAATGTTGCAAACGTTTTCAAAACAGTATCAAAACGTTATCGCGAAATTGGTACAATTTGAGTAACAATTTTCGAGCGGCGAACGATCACGCCCGCCATTGGTCGAGTGAAAGTGAGAATGCCTATGCGACTGCTGACTGCAGTACACTGACGTAACGGAACAAATCGGCCATTGTCGGTTTGGTCTGCAAGTTACAAAACTCGATTGACTAACAAGCAACGGCAAGTCTGGAGCAGACGCGATTCTATGTCACTGTGTCAATATGATTTAGAATTTGCTGGAAAGGTGATACTAATGCTGGTGATTACGATGCAATAGAAACAGGTCGAGTCACGTATAAATTGAAAACTGAATTAGAACAATAATTACCCGTTAATTTGGCGTTAATGTTAAAGGCGTAGTTAAACATAAACGTATAAAGTTATACTTACGCTTTTAAAAACAAGTTGCAGTCAACACACAAGAAAACCGCACTCTTTACCAGCTCTCTCATTTGGCCCGAAGCACACAAAATCCCAGATACGGAAAAGCCTTTTGATATCTCCATCATACACTGAATACACTCAAATTAGGCCAAAACGCACTATAAAGAGGAAATAACTCGTCCATAATTGTCTGGGCTGTGACAGCAAAGGACTGTTACCCAAAAAGCTCAGTGTTATAGGAAAATTTGTATTCCTCCCGCATGGCAGCCGGCCGCCTTTATTGTCTTCCGTCTGGCCCGGACTTTGAACCGTCTGAAAATTCGCGTTACACTCGGAATAATAGCACAATTTACGTATTAAATAAAACACAGCTGACGGCTCTGTTGATCAGCGAACTTTCACGCGGATTTTGTTTCCTTTTGTTTTTTGGCGAGAAATTGAATCGTCAACGTCGAGTCGCGGCGGCTCCGATCACCGTTTGCGCTGAATTCGCTACACCGATAGTCCTCGCATAAAAGAGGAGATAACGAACAGGTTTCAGTATTTTTGGGTGTAAAGTTTAACATTTTAAACCAGTATATCGCAATTTGCGCAATACTGTAGCGTTTACTTTCCTCGGTTATGTCAATGATGACTGTTTTGTCTCGCAGCTTGGAATTAATATTGAGATCAATTTCATTCACATTATAAATATTAATATGTGCCATTGATTCTATAATCCAGTTATCAGACTGGTTCACACACTCTACTTTTACAATATTTGGCAAAAATTGGCTATTGCGTCTATGTTTTGATATGGCGCCCACTCGGAGTAAAGCAATTTTATCATGTTCCCTTATAATTGTTACTTGAACAACCAGAAACCAAATTGAATTTCTCTATTATCGTGGCTCGAGACAGTGCCCAAGAAAATGTCAAAAGAGCCCTTAGGGATGGCCCTTTATACGCCCACTGAAGTATGTGGGCAATTCAACCGCTACATACAAGTACCTACCCATTGTAGGCATTATTAGGCACATCTCTGTGCGGGCGGTTGCGATAACATTGTGAAGGGAACATTTCCAAAAGAATATTTTTACAAATTAAAAATTAGTAAAGGTCAGACAGGTAAGCCAATAAAAGAGGTTTCTTTAATAATCGCAAAAATAAACATCGACTTAGTAAACTAGATATTAAAATTTATTTAATTTTATAGCCATTAGGTAACTTTAAAAATGGGAATCCCAAAATAAAGTTAATAAGTAAATTTATTGTATGTAAATATTTAAATAAAATTAAGAATACAGAAGAGCCACGCGACAGCAACAAGGAAATTGTTGTTGAAACAACAACAAAAACTAATTAGTTTCAAGTCGTGACGTTTTTGTTGAGTTTGACGTCATGACGTAGTTGAGTTGTAATAACGTAAACCCACAAGGAAAGTTAATGAAAAATGTAAAGGACAGATGTTTTCATAATGTTTTGAAAGATACAAGGATGCAAATCATACGTGACAAAGGTTCGACAGCTGTGAACGAATTATTCGAGTGAATTGAAACAAATACGACAGAGATTCAGAACCATATTACCTAAAATACAGTATGGTAGCTTTCGATTACTTTTGAATTGCAGGTTGTCTCTATAGATATTGATCATTTTGTATGGCTGACAAGTGCAAATAAATATCGGTTCATCTCTACCTATCAGTTAGATGCCAATGCGAAAATCGTGACAAGCTTAAATTTACGTAACAAATTTAAACGATTCGGATATAATGATATAATCCACTTAGGAAATAGAGACCTGAATAACGATGTAGGTAGTGTTGAAAGAAGATGACACCAACAAAAGAGGACTATCAGGAAATTAATTTGCAGAATAAATAAACACATAATGCGTTAGTAAAGAAATAGCGGTTTTACACCAACAAATATATTACGATAAAAGACGTTACAGTTACCAAGTGTGAGCCCAGTTCCCCATTTCTTAGTAAAATATCTTCATAAACACGACCGCAAAATGAGATTTCAAAAGGGAATCGTTTCCTGTTACGAATCCCAAAATCCATGGCAACGTACCTATAGATTCAGCCGCAAGAGAAAATCTTCCGCGAGATAAGTAGTCTTAAGTGTCGATCGCTTTTCAAAGGAAGGACGGCGGTGAATCTTCAATAGATATTATATCAGAAAGTTGAGCATTTATTGTAAGGATGACTATTATAGCAGCATTTTACTGGTAGGCTTCGGCCGTGGCTTGTCACCACCTACTGGACAAAACCGTATCGCCAAGCGGTCTTATGACCGTGTTCCGGCATGATGTTCAGTGAAGATAGGGAATACGGAGGGATTTGTCCCACCTTTTTTTGAAGTGAAAACTTCTTTAGCGGCGCTGAGCACTTTTTTGTATGGGTAAAAACTTTCAAACTCGCGTCAGGGTCACGTGATGCTGATCGAAAAAGCTTAAGATCGAGGGGAAGGGAGAGGAACTAGTATCTCTCACTCTTTCTACCGTGCTTGAGTGTGCTGCTCTGTGAATTTGGTATGTCAAATGATCGCAATTTTAGCACAACGAAATACAAAACTACTATTGATGCGGTCTTTATTAGACACTTAAATAGGTTCGAATCAAAACTGTTTGTTTCTTACTTCAGTTATCATAAACCAATTGTATCAGTTGTAAAAATTTGGGATGATGATTCTGATAATAACGATGGTGTAAAAGTCGTCGAAATTATGGATGGAAGTTGATTTTTCTGAGAGATAAAATTTAATGTAATATATAAATAACGATATAATATTATAAATAACAACATATAAATTGTCATATTTGTGTACGATAGCGCAATAAATAAACATTGTATTCTACCTCATAAATGATAGTATTTTTATACTTATAATTAAACACAACGTTAATATTGAAGTTTTCACTTCTGCCGGCACTCCCGGAGTGCTACCTTTTTTATACAACGAAGTAAGAATACGAGCAAGACGCTCTCCTGATGGTAAGAGATAACGCTGCCTATAATTAGTACCCACAGTGCTACCCAGTATTTTACAAAGGTAAAATTCTAGGTGCATTGCGCCAACGCTTCTTACTTGTGAGTTATAAGATGTTAAGACTCTTCAGCCCAGTAATTTCACTAGCTACAGTGCCCTTCTACCGAAGCACAGTAATCTCTGCTCAGGCGGTAGAATAACCACCTTCTATTTTATGAAAAACATGCATCACATATGAGTTGCGTTAAGAATAAGATAGCATTTGGCAGACTATTGGCTCGATGTACTCAAGTTGTCGAATCTAGCAGACAATATGGAATAGAGATATCAAATATTGGCAAAGAAAAGGAAGCTTACGTAATAAGAATATTTCTGTCAATGTTTGACTAAAAAATCTTTTTGTTTAACATGAAAACCAGTAAAACTCTAAGGTCTCTTTAGAATGACACGTCTATGCATAGTATTAATCTTTACTCTAATGGTAAATAATATTAATCTATTACTACTGGCATCTACGTATACTTTCGTATATTAACAAAGGAATCATTAATAATATAATATAGGGGTACAATGTACAATTGACTGTGAATTCTATCACTTTTTTTTATTTTTTATGTGATGAAGTAGAAGACGAGCAAGACGCTCTCCTGATGTTAAGAGATAACGGCTGCCCATAATCAGTACAGTGTTGGGGTACCCACCTAGACGACCTCCTGCAAAGGAAGTCTACCCCCGGTAACACTTGATGTTTTAATAATATAGGTACGCCCTGTACCTATATATGTACCTACCTCCTTAATATAAAAACAACATACTGAAAACTCATGGAATATTAAATGTAGAATAATAATATTTTTGAATATGTATATACTCGTATAATAACATCTCTTTGTTATTAAAATTAAGAAGTAATGGTAAAATGAAATATACAAACTTATAAATCACAAAATCAATAATTTATGGAAGAAAATTAAATTGCTCGGCTTCTCGAAGCTTTCATTATTCATTTCAAATAACGTTGGTCCAATAATAACAATCTGTAAGCTCACATAAATCATTTCTGTTTCATGCGTTACAATCCCTTACTATTTTAAACTCATTGGGATCTCGAATCTCGATGTAGAGATGAAAAGAAAATATTTTAGTCGAAAGTTTTCTTTTAATGATCCAAAATTTCAAACGTTTCGTGTGTTAAACATTCAGTGCAAAACGTAATTGGATTAGATTCACGTACATATATTATGATACGAGCTACGCCCAGCGCAGTTCAGTAGCGTATGTGTATTCCATAGCTATACCAAATTTCAGCTCAATCGGTAAACTCGTTTAGGGGTAAAAGAATAACAAATATAGGTACATACATACATCCATAATCCATACATACTTACAAACTTTCGCATTTACGTTTTTTTTTTTTTTTTAATACAAAATAGGCCTACGTTTGACCACATCCCACCAGATGGAAAGTGAAAATGCGGTCGACGATGGATCACGAATCACGTATGATGCCTAGAAAGGTACCTATTCACTCGTGCCTTGAAGATACCCAAGTTGTACCGTTCAGGAAACACGGATGACGGTAAAGTGTTCCAAATGTGTGTGTGTGTGTGTTATTAACTTTATATTCAAACTAAAAAATGTTTTACGTGTCGTTTTAACCAATTACCATGATGGTTCGACCGATTACCAAGTTGGTTCAAGTAAACTATAGGATCTTAATCATCTTAGCGTTCAAAAGGTGGAAATCCACTTCCACCACTAGTACAGGCCCCAGTCATCCTACGTCACATTTATCATAGTGATATGACGGGAAATATATCCCGGATAACAATAGATTCGTTACAATATTCTCTAGTCAATCGGTCACTGACCCCGGGGGACAAAAGATGGAACGATCTGAAGAAAATCGAGATGATCTTACAGATTACTAAAGATAGGAGAAGATATAACAATCATTATCTTTGTAACTGAGTTAGGTATGCACTCAGCTCAAATCTTGTGATAACACAAAGAAACAAAAACAAAAAGAAAATGTACAAAAAGAAACTTAAAAACTAAAAATATACTTATCGCTAATAGCGATCTCTCCCAGACAACCGTGCAGGGAGAAGAGAAAAATATTAATTAAGCTTAATAGGCCAGGTCCATTTCGCACAAATGTTAGCGCGTAGTGTTTATTTTTTAATTATTTTTTTAAACTGGAATAGGACTACGTTTGACCACAGTCTCACCTGTTGGTAAGTGGTGACGTGGTCGAAGTTATAACACACAGGCCTAGTAGGTATATTCCTATTGACCCTCGACTTGAAGATACTTAAGTTGTCATTTAGTTGTTGTAATTTGTTGTTGTTTAGTTGTTCTTAAAATTCTCGAACAAAATGACAAAAGCACACTTTTATAAATATTTGACGCGAGCATTTCCGCTAAGTGGAACGTCGGCTTAACTCGTAGCTTATAATAACATCTTTGTTGTCACTAACGTCTCTATAAAATGTTTGTCGACTTTTTGCGAACAAATAAAGTTGATGTCACATCTTTCTGTATTGGAATCTTCTAAAGATAAAAATCTCTATAATGTTTACGACATTGCGAAAAATATTATAGCTACCTACTTGTAGTCGATAACTAAAGCAAATATTTGTATGTGCTGTTTAGATAGTTGTCTGTCTGTATTCTGTATGCAGTTTGCAGTTATGATTAGATCTTCACGACTTCTCGATTTTCTTACATAAAAAATAAAACTGTTGTGTATAGACAAGTCGGATTCCTCCACTGATGGTTTCGTACAATCTTGTATGTACACTGTACACAATATATTTTGACTATCCTAGATCGCTTTACACTTCCGCGATCTGAACTCATGATAAATGTCGAGGTTGGTTTCATAATGATTTTGTAAAACTAACATAAAATTATTACGCGATAAGTCCCGATTAATTAAATTAACATGTATCCTAGAACGTTTCGTGAGGCAGTTCGGATGACTATCTTACGGCTCCATCATCAGATTATAAGTAGCTAAGTAATCTTTGTAAAACAAAAACTAAATGCATTCCCAAAAAAGGGTCTTGAAAGAACGCGCAAGTGATCATATAAGAGTGTCTTTTATTCCTTTAGACGTTAGAGAAACGAAACCCTAAAAATAATAAAAAAAAAAGTCTATATAATATCATAATGAATGTAGACTAAAATAGAACTAACGTTCCGTCATAATACGAAAAAGCTGTCAAAACACTAACACATATAATATGTTAGCGTCCTCCCTCACATTTATATGGATCGTAAAGTTATAAAGAGTAAAGTTATTGTAGGAAACTAATTCAGAGCAACTGAATCGACTTAAAAATGTAGAGGAGGAAAGCGTAAGTTAAGTAAAGAACACAGACTTAAAGAAGTAAATATATCTACAAGTTCGAAATCGGAGAAATGAAATGATCGAAATGTACTCGCAAACAAAGGGTTATTGATCTGTATCTACCTATATTTAGGAGGAAATGCAGCGTCGACAAAGTTAACGAAGAGAAAAAGAAGAATTAATAAACTTAATAATTATAAATTAGGAAATGGATCAAGTTATAAATCAAATCCTTACACCCTAATCAGTCACAAAGTCATCACGAATATGAGGAATTCGGATTCACTTTCATTAATTGACTACATTAATATTTAAATACGTAACATGTGACATATGAAGAGAGAATATGCTAATAAGCGGTTTTCCGACGCTGTCGCTTTTCTAAGGGACAGGTTCTTTAATAAATGATTAATAGAGTGGGTTTGAGGAATAATGGAGGAACACAGCATTTCGGCAACCGTAAAGAAGAAAGAAAGAAAGAAACATATTTAGTCGACGGCTTACAGTAGAGTACCTGGTACCAATACCCAATTTTTTATACACCGAAGTAAAACAAGCAAGACCTCCTGATGGTAAGAGATAACGCTACCCATAATAATTAGTACAGCTATCCATGATTTGATTTAGCAATGATGTAATTCTAGGTGCACTGCACTAAAGGTATCTTACTCGAGAATTAACATGTTAAGACTTCTCAGCAATTTACTAGCTAGTGTCCTCCTACACAGTAACGTTTGCACATCACCGTGCTCAGGCTGTAGAACAACTGGCACTGTTGGGATACCCACTCAAATACATTCTATTAGCGTAAAAACTGATGGGGATGCTATAAATCTCATGCGTTCGATCAAGCAAATGTATCCAATCTGCCTGTTTGGCATCCAAATGTTCAGCAAATGTAAAGGAACAAATACAAAATCCAGGCCACAATCTGTGACTCTGTGACCCAAAGATAAATCACAAAGCTTTTGAAAACAAAACCTCCGCTGCGGTAAATTCATAATTAAGGCTTTCTTTAAAATTAAACGCTGGAGAATATTTGATTGTCAACGCGAGGGAAATACTTTAGGAGACAATAGGACGATTAAATGGAAAGATAAGAACGAAAATTAGAAATTACGGGATCTTAGTTATTAGCCCTAGTTGACATAATTAGGAAACTAGGTGACTTTGTAGAGATAAAAGTAACAAATTAACATTAAGGACAATATAATAACTATAGTAATTAAGAGCCTAATTAATTTTTCATTTAGAGTTTACTCTTTGTTTGCTCTTGATGTTTCTTTAGTTAAAATATAGAATAGAATAGAAAAAAAATAGAATGAGACTTGGAGACTACCTTTATGTACTGCGTCACTGAGCGTCAAATTTTCACGCAAAACATAGTGTCAAAGGCTATCTGGATGACAGAGTACAATGCGTAAGACTTTGGACGGTGAATACCTTGATAGCACTATAAGACTGTTATGATCAGGCGTTATCGCTCATCAGGTGATCATCTAACTCGTCCCATTCATCTGATCGCATAAAAACTAGCACTTTAATTTAGTTTTAAGTCTCTCTGTTACATTTCGGAAGGCACGTAAAACTGGGTCCCGGCTGTTTCCTATAAGATATGTATGTAGGCGGCAGTCGTTAGGTCATGTTGCAGGCCTTGTAGGAATTTCGACGACCTGAAACTGCAACGTATGTTGGCCACACAACCTATAAATTGTGAATTGACTTTGACAGTGTAAGTAGGGCGCTGTATACATAATATTATTTTTAACCCCCGACGCAAAAACGACGGGGTGTTAAAGCGTTGCGTTGGGGGTGTTTTAAATTTTTAATTTAATTCACTTGTTAAGCAAATTCTTTGTAAAATGTTTTTAATATGGTCACAATAAAGAGTATTTGTATTGTATTGTAGGGCAACCTGTTCTGTTGGAGTATAAACCCCAATTATTATTTTGATTTCTATAAAGAGTATTCTAATGTAAAAACAATAAAATTAGACCAACTACTAATAATACAGAACTTGTCTTGAGTTTTTGTATATTTTGCTTAGAAACAGCAGGTTCGCAAACTGTGTGATCACGTCATTATGACGTCACTAGACACCTACCACGTTAATAGCTGTCGCTAAAGGACACTAAATATTGTGCTTTACCTTGACTTTATGTTTCGTCTATTCCAGTATTATTAAAATAACTGGATGCGTATTTTTAAACTATTTCACAATTCATTTCCTTAATTGCATTCTTAACACTTTTCTAAAATAGAAAATTGGCAGATATCACGTTTAATATTGTTAAGAATAATATTAATCTAAACCACGATTTCGGACATTTCGATGTCCTACTTTGTTTCTGTTGAATAAAGGACATCAAAATTGTCCAAAATAATGGTTTAGATTATTCTTTTGACATATTCTCAACAATTTTAGAAATAAATGTTACACGGGAGTGCCGCCTGGTTGTTTTAGTGGGTGTACCCGTGACACAAAAAAAACACAAAAAAGAAGCTAGTTTCTATTCTTTGCTCTAGCGCCGCTTATATCACAATGAACGCCGATTCAACTGATATCTCAATCTTAAACGTTTTTATTTCAAGTTGAATATCTGAAAAACCATTTGAAAGTCAGAACTGAGCCAAAAAAACCTCACAAAAGTGTGCTATTTGAGATTCAAACAAAACAAGTTCTTTTTCAAATTCGTCTCCCACGGACCGCGTCAGATCTTTTCATTAAGAATCGTCCACTATAAAAATACTTCGCTTTAGTACTTTATCGCAATAAAAATACTCATATTTCTCTCAGTACGGTGACGCTCGGTGGGAGAATTTATTGCGATAAAGCGGTTAAGTGATTTTTTATTTTTTACTGTCTACAGTACAGAATTGGATAAAAAAGTTTGTTTCCGTTTTAGATGAAACTGAGGTTTTTAATTTCCTATGTTTAGATGAATACAACCATAGTAAAATACAATTTTATTTTTATCACAAACAACTACATTTTATTCCACGGCAATCACACTCTGTATCTCTATGAATTTAAATATTGCACCCCACCGACTACCATAGTATTATCTGCCCTTTTACATTAAGAAATTGCCTAGTGCGATAACACCGCCGATTGTAGTCAGTTTCTTTGTAATTATTTAGTATGCAATTAAGTATTATGTACGTACATATTACAGGTATGCATATTCGTTAAGAAATATAGAACATTCTTTAAATCATTTGCGGACATCAACCCGACTCACAATCGTCGGAATAGGGACATGCTCGTGCCACCAAACTCTAAATTACATTTTGTTAGTAAAAGTCCAAATAGTAGATTCATAAAACTATATAATAAATTGCCAAAAACAATCAGGGATATAGAGGAAAATAATATTTTTAATAATAAACTTAAACAATATTTCATACATAAATGCTATTATTCTGTTGAAAAATATCTAACAGATAAGGATGCTTCGACCTAGTAAACATGTGCAAATTTGTACCTTCTATAATATTATTATTAACCTTTCCCGCTCAAAATGTCTACAAAAACAAAAATAAAGAAAGTGAAATATGAATAAAAATAAAATTAATCCGGAATATTTAATGTACAATAATAATAATTATATAGTTTTATAAATTATAATTAAAATATGTTCAAAAACATTATTAAATTATTTATTGTAAATGACATTTTTATTGTGAATGACATTTTTATTGTGAATGACATTTTTATTGTGAATGACATTTTTATTAATCGAGTATGTATTCTAATAATCATCTAATCTGTTATATATAATTATTATTGATGTTAATTATTATTATTATTTAATTGCTATCTTGACATGTGATGTAATTTTAGATTCATTCTGTGTGTTTTATTATAAACTTGTATAATATTATAATTTAAATGACTAGATTAAAATAATAACAAGAATATTGTATATATAACTATAAAGCATGCTCGCACAAGCGACAAGTGCCCTGCCAGGGTGTGTAGTGAAACTTCTTTTTACACAATAAGATCTGTGCAATGTAACCTACATGTGTTCGAATAAGTAAATAAATTATTCTATTCCATTCTATAATTTTCATTAAATGACTACCTACGTGCAAAACCACTAAATACATAGTTTACATGACACTACACCCAACCTTGACAGCAAAGGTGATGGACAAATATGAAGAAATCATAGCTAATAATTCAAAACGAAGGTCCCAGCAACACCAAATTGAATCAAATGGGTCATCGTTTAAAATATATTAACATTAATATTTATGGACCAAATACCTTATAGAATGTAGAACATCTGATTACTGAATCACCTATTTTAGATAATAATTTATTGTATTTCATATTTGATTTAGTAGCAATTATCCAAAAATGTCGAGAAAAGCACTAAATTTGAGTAGGAAAAAAAAAAGAGGACTATATATGTACGAGTTCGTAAGCTAGGACAAATTTAAACCTAATAAACTTAAAATTTCGGGGATACAGGTTTACGTTTTAGAACTATCGCCTCCTAAACTGGTGACCAACTTGATCTTCTATATATTATAAAAGAAAAAAGTGACTGACTGACTGACTGATCTATCAACGCACAGCACAAACCGTCGGATCGATAGCGTTGTATTTTGGAATACTGATAGGTTTTATGATGTAGACCTCCGGTAAGAAAGGATTTCTCCACCCGAGTAAAGTCGCGAGCATAAGCTAGTGTGACTAAAGCATCTTATAGAAAATAAACTAAAGACAAGAATGTAGCAAAGGTAACAAAATAATAATAAATATATCTAAAGCGTAAGACGACAATTTTAATGAAAAATGAAAGTGGCAATAAATCTTAAAGGAAATCAAAAGTGAACCTTACGTAGGTACTGAGACAAGGAAAGTGCAGTCAATCAAGGAAAGAGTCGCAGAAATGTGGTTAAGGAAAGAGGAATAAACTTCTGTACACGGAACAAGGAAGCCGCAAGCAGTTTAATGCACTCAGTTAATCGGTGAGTTAATTTAGGTAAGCTTTATTGGGAAGTTATTTTAAACCACTGGTTTATAAATTATTACTTAACTGAGAAAAAGAAATTATGAAATAATTAAGTCATTTAATTTACTTCCTATCCTAAGCCCTACAAGGGAAAGCTAACTCAAGACAACCAGAAAGAAATTGGATGATTAAAAAAAATAATGAACAAGCTGTGCCCAGCGGTTTTATCCGTTGAAAAGTAGCCTATGTATTATTCCAGAATCTATTAATTTACCTTAACATCGTTTAGACGTGAAGAGTTAATAAACACACATACATTCCTACTTTAGAAAATGTTTTAGGAGTAACTAAACATGAAGTAAAATTAAGCTAAAAAAAAGAAAAAATCTATTAAGACGCATAGACAATAGACGCTCGACACAAGCATAATAAAAAAGCAATTAAACACAGACGTGGTAATGATAAAGTTAAAACGACTTCACCTGCTCCGTCCAAGGCTTCAGCGAGATCAAAGATTATTCTGCAAAGATTCGCAATTACAAAACAGATGTCGCAAGTTTGTAACCACATTTTATAGACGCAAATATTTCAAGTGTTTGAATTGCATCAAAACATTTACAATAATAAACTGTAGATTACAGCGTCCTATTAATAAAAACTGATGCCATTATGCAGTTTATAATACTAAAGAAAACTGTTCATATTTCCAAATTTTCAGTTATGCCTGAGGTCCATATTAGGTGAGTTCACAAAAGCACCAAAATTTTTGTCATTATAAAATATTTTCTTTATTGAAATGCCATATAAATACAAAAGGAAAGGAAAAAATAGGAACACAGAGGCCTGAGAGGTCCCAACTTCCAACTGCAGTGGACGGATGGAGGCTGATGATGATGAAAACATTATGATGTCTAGCAGAAACAGTTTCAATCTGTTTTTTGCCAGAATTTTCTGCACTTTGGTTTAAGTATGCGATGTTTGCCATTATTACATGGTATTTAGTATGTGTTGCATCAATCAAATACTGCTGATTGCTTAATCATAACGATTAATCGATTAGGTCAATGGAAGTCACGAGTGCGTATCACCTTCATTGATTTTTTTTGATGCTAATAAGATTTTTATTAAGGTTAAATATGTGGTAATTCTACTAATGACAAATTTGTGATTTGAATGAATATTAGCATTCTAATGTGGAGATTAGTGTTTTTTTTGGCATTGGCATTTTTTAAATCTTTCTTAAAGGATATTCTGCTTCTATAAAATTTTATGGCAAACCTGTATAGGTAATAATAGCGCCAAACATATCAAGTTTGACCTATTTAGGATATGTGTTTATTTTGATAGATCTCATGAATCACTTGTCAATTTGACACATTGATAACATTCCTTCCGATAAGGACGTGAGAAATCAATACTACAAGAGCATTCTTTCAGTGATAAAGTCAACAGTAACCTAAATAAAACATAAGTTATTAGAAAATCAGTTTTCCTCTGTTCACATCATGCGAAACGTCATTAAGATTCCCGATAGTCTATCAGGGAATCTAAACGTAGAGAATAGAAAGGTAATAATAATTAGAAATCTCATTTATGTCTCATCACACTCAAGTGCAGACAGCATCTTGAAAGACTTGATAAACGTAATAAAAGATTGAAAAGAAAGCAGAGTTTAATGGCAATGGTTAGGTACGAAACTCGACTTATCAAGTGTCGATCGATCCAAAACATTGCGCTTATCCACCTCACGTTGCATGCTCGTGACGTTTCAAGCAAAACTCAACTTTATGCACGTTGTTAAATGAATGTTTTGTTTTAATGGTAATTTTATGTCACTTTCAACAAGTTTGGGTATTGGTCTGATACCGGATTTCAAGGTGATTTGCAGCTGGTCTTGGCGGCTTCCTACACGTTTATCAAAACCAGCTGTGACTCAGAATCCGCTTGTATACTTAACTCCGTTAAGTTAGTCGAGATTTAAGAAGGATTAGAGTAAAGAGGTAGAATCTTTAAAAGAAACATTTTATGGTACCATGTCAACTTGTCTCATGATTCTCGGATTATAAAGACACTAAGTCCGAACTCCGAACGTTAAGTATTGTCAAACGTTACAGGAAGACGAAACCTGAAGAAGCCTTATAAATTAGCAAGATCAAAACCACGACACCATCCGTATCAACGTCTACGAACGTTCGACTAACCATAACGACCTTACAACTAAAGAGAATAATTACAAACATAATTACAGTTAATGCAAACCGATATAAAAAAAGAGTCAAAGCGCGTGACGGAGGTTCTGGAAAAACACTTGTGAACTTGTGATCCTCAAGTTTTTGCATCAAAACATCACTTCACCTTGGCAAGTCCCAAGTTTGTTTGAACACAAAATATTTGTTTTTACACTGTGGACACTGTTGCTATTGGTGACGTAAACGATGCGGAGTGTTCGATTCGCGGATAAAACGACACAGAGACGTGCGGCCTGGACGGAAGGCCGAGAGAGACTGCTATGGCGCAAGCGCATTCAGCACAGCGCCGCTGTAGAGAAAGCAGAACTCCTGCTCATAACAACCTATTATTGACTACAAAGCGCTGTTTTTGCTGGATAATAGTAATGCTTTCTAAGATGGTCAGTTTCTTTACGGCAAGTTACATATTGATAGGGGAAACGCATGGTATGACAGGTAATCAAACAGGTAGTGTTCATTACTTGGCCCAGTTGTTCACTATGTGGGACTGTGGTGACCATATGGCCTTCCTGTGCGCAATCTGCGAAGCCTTGCAAGTTAAACAGCCATATGTCGCGGATTCTGTTTCTAAACATTGACTTTAATTTTATTATCACTAATTTATTCGCTCTTCGAGTGGATTTTGAATTTATTTTATTGACTACAGAGCTATTATACAAGTTTTGTCGCACATAGTAACAGTAAGATGATATTTGTAGACAAATAAAATATAAAAGATTTAAAGACAGAGATGACACTAAAAGCCTTTTAGTCTAAATGTTTAGACAGGAAAAGAAATATGAAGAAGATGGAAAGATATGTGTAGATGGACACTTTTAATCCAGGGAGAAGAAGAACATTTTGGTTCAAAAATCTACGCTAATGGTACTGCTAGAGCACGCATTTCTTATATAGAGCTGCTGTGACAAGCGTTCAAATTACCACGATGGTCGCCAACCTTCAGTAGAAGTTGGCACCCAAAGAAGAAGAAAGTATGTACCTACACCTTAAAGAGGAAAACATAAAAAAAAAGTTTGTACAAAAAAAGAAGAACTGTGTACGTACACACGACGGACGTCATAATAATGCTGGAACACCTGTAACTAATAACAATGGCACGACTCAAGGTGATAATTACGAAGGTCAATGCCTCGATAATACCACTGTTGAAGACACATTCGGCTATGAATCAGTTTAATTGCTTGATTAAAGAGACATCAATTTGGTAGATGATGTCAATGGAAACCAACAGAGCAATTAAACGGAGAGGGATATTAGTGCAGACAAAACTATTAAAGTAGAAACAATGAAATTGAAAATTACAATGGTTGCTCCATTAAATGCAGTTTTAAGTATTTTATAGTTAACAATGTTGACACGTTTTACCTGCTACAAGACAACTAGAGTTAGTTGTTAGGCGTTGTATTGTACTGAATATTGAAATATATTACTTAATTTATGAAAATTATAGGAAAGGATCATCGACATTCATCGACATTTTATACTAAGTATTAATTCGATTCATTTTAAATTATTTAATTAACCATTATCTCCAAATACATTTATTAACAAGCTCCTTCTTTCTTTTCATATACTAGAACAGGAATTACTTTCGTTTCACATAATTTCAATACATTATCAAACTGCCTGATCATTGATTTCTATTGTTAGTTAGTACTATCATAGAAAATAATATATCCGTCTGTAGCTTAAAATGGAAGTGCCTAGTAATGTTTTTATGAATAGCATTGCAGGTGCAATCACTTTCTATCTGACAGATGGTTGACCAAATTCAAAAGTAGAGGTCATGATTATGATTACACAAATTTTGCTTTTTTCACTACTTTTACAGATTGTAAGCCTAATACGATCGTTACTATTGTAATGGTATACTTCTAGTTACTAAAATTGTTACATATAAAGATATTAAAAAAAGATAATAATAAAAAAATATCAAAAATCTGCCCATGGGCAGAACACCTGTTTCGTGGCCTCGTCAAAAATGCAGTGGGTGGTAGATGGTAGTAGGTGTTTGATATACGAAACAGCATAGTGCATTCAGAGGGGCTATTGGCTAATTCTCACCCACTACGATTGATGGCAACTTCAATGTACATTGTTGCTTTTGTTACTTTACTCATATTAATAAGGAGTAGGAGCACGTAATGTACGCAATTTGTCTATGGATTCTAGTGTTTTACATGTCGTTTTGCGATAGCCAATAGGCCCTCAGGACCTTGCTCTCTGCACGCTGTAGGAGCATTACACAATATTATGGTCTAGATTCTAGATTCTGGATCCTCAGAGTGGTGAAGGAATGACGAATAAGAAAACGGGAATTATTCGAATGTTTTTTATGATTATTTTAATAAAAAGTTAGGTATCTACTCTAATCCAAATGGCTACACCGACGCACTATTCAATGGATAAAAACGCCATGTGCAATAGGTACTTAAAAAGTTGAGGTAGGTACAAACTAAGTCATTACTAAACTACAATTACAATGTCGAGATAAATGTGCTCTTTATTGGAACGGCTCGAATCCCAGCTTATAGCATAGATCGGAGTGAACGTGCGCCGGCGCAAGGTCGTTCGGAACCGGTCCTCGGACGAATGGCGTCTATTATCGGCATTTAATAGCCTCTGGTAATAGCGCATTGGCCAACATTAAACCTGTCAACACAATGGATTTTTCACCACCTGTGTCATTTGTGAAGAATTTGATGAAAATAAATAGATGGTAACAGTTTAAAAATACATCTAATATTCAACAAAATGATCAGATAAGATAAGAAAACTCTTTATTGTTTCACCATAATTTATACAATATCTTAAATCTAAATAAACAGTTTACATTATAAACAGTGAGACAATTGGCGGTCTTATCGCTAATAGCGATCTCTTTCAGACAACCAAGAAGATGAAGATGTACATTTTGTCTCTATAATATAGATATTTTTTTAACACTTCTTGACATTGTACATAATGTAACAGAGGATCTCATAAAATTTTTGATTTTATGAGATCCATCATACTTGTCATCATAGGTTAGGACCAGCAGCAGTAGTTTTACTTTCTTGAAGTTTAAACGGTAGAACTAATTATTGGGCTTAAATATGTTATATAAACAGATTAACTAGTGCCTAGTACTTACTATAAAGCGAGTAAAACCGCTGGGCAAAGATAGCCAATGATAACAGTAATGACCTAGTTTTATAGCATAGCATAAAATTGGTCCTATTTCTTGGCACGCGAAGATAAAAGATTACATTTTGCTACAATCAACAGAAATCTGCCTACTCTATGAATTAAATATTAGAAGAACGGAATAAATTGAGTACATCGATAAAGATAATACGGATGGAGCAAAGAAATCTTTTACATACTTCATTTTATATGCAAATTCGTTCAGGGAACTTTCCGATAGTTTTCCTTCCGTTGTTGAATTAGCAGGTAAAGATGGTCTAGTTTTCTACACGTCGCGGCATTAAACGTCCGGTACAGTTTGAAAGGCTTTAACTCTTTCAGTCTTGGTGGTTAGTGTCGCTAACCACCTATTTACGATTTTTTTTATTTAATTTCGCGCCATCTAGTGATAATGGCTTGATTTAATATGTAAGTTCGCAATATGTTTGTCAACATACAACTGATTGGCAGAACTTTGAATGAATTACGGTTTACTATTACTGCATTCAAAATTGCACTAACACGTTTTTTATGAAGTGCCTTGTAAAAAAATCTGTAAAAAAGGTAAGTAAGCTTTTTTCTTAAATGTTATATGCTCCATTTATTTATGTTCGTCTATTTTGTAAGTGGTTATGTATAAGTACGATTACTTTTGGGGTTTTCGATGTGTATTTAGCTCGAGAATATAGTGGTTAGTAAACTAACCACTGTGACTAATGTGTTTTTATATGGGGATACTTATGCATGTAACTACAAGTTTTTTTTTCGTATTGGTTACAGTATGTCGCGCGGGCTTGAAGATAGAGAAATCACAAATTACTTGTTGGAAGACATTCCTTCAGGTGGCGAGAGTATTTGTAGCGATGAGGATGACCAAGGTATAAATTATGATCAGGAAAATCTGCTGGTATTAGGCGATTTGACTGAGGAAACACAAATTGATAACTTAGATTCCGATGACGTCCCATTATCTTTATTGGTACGCCAGAATCCTGGTTCAGCAGATGCAGACAGATCGGCCACAATAATAGCTCCAAAATGGAAGAAGAATAATTATTACAAAATTTTTGCTTGTGGAACTGTGAACTCACAGAGAAAGTTCTTACCTCCTCTAAAAGAAGACAAACATTTGCGACGTGGTGAACAAGATTACCGGGTTAGTGACACAAAAATAAGTTTATTGAAATGGAAAGACAAGAGATCAGTATTTATTTTGTCAAACTATCATGATCCTAGAAATGTCGGAAAAGTTAACCGCAGAGAGCGCGATGATAGCCGTGTTGAAGTGTCCTGTCCAGAAGCCGTCAAAGACTACAACGCAAATATGAATTTTGTCGACAAATTTGATCAGCTGAAAGGAAGTTATGCTGTTGACAGAAAATCTCACAAGTGGTGGCACAGGATTTTTTTTCATTTCCTTGATTGTAGAAGTGTTGTCAATGCCTTTATAATTTATAAAGAATTACAATCCTCTTCACGCACGGACCTGAGCATTTTGACTCTGAAAGATTTTAGACGAAACGTTTACCAGGGTCTATTGGCGCCAGCATATGTCAGAGAGGACCGAAGGCCCAAATCAGTAACCAGCAGTCGTAGTTCCGTGGTCTCTTTACCTGGACCCGCATTTATACAACGTCACAAGCCTACCGTTCCTGAGGAAATTCGTCTAGAATGCAGTCGCCATCAACCAGAGAGAACCACATCGAGAAGATGCTGCAAATGCAGCACAAAAATGTCTCCAGTGCGTACTATATGGCAGTGCAATACATGCAAAGTGCCTCTTTGTCTACGCAAAGGAAAAACATGTTTTTCAGATTTTCACAAAAAATGATTGTAACGTTAGTTTTGCTCTTTGGAAACATAATTATAACTTATAATATTAGTAATAAATAATGTACAAAATGCATCATTGTTTTTTTTCAATAGTCACGGTGGTCAGTGTCATTAACCACCTCGTACCTCGAAAGCCTTAACATCTAGATTTTTTTTTCAACTTTTTTTTTACATATTTGTTGTAAACGAAGCTAAAACTAAAACAAAAAAGTCCAAAATATGTTTAATGTACGAGCGTGACTGAAAGAGTTAAGGGTGTATAAACATTGGCCCTAATGCTTAGTTTACACAGTGCGAGCGCGAGATAGCGAGTTGGCTTAACCAGTAGAAAATCAGTAACTGGACTGTGGATGTCAGACGAGTTACTGTCATAACTACTCTCATAATAAGCGAGTAACAAGTCGATCAGTAGATTGAATCCTAGTTGCTATAATGTTACTCTACTTCTATATTATAGAGTCCATAAGCTACCGCACATGGTTGTCCGCACTAGGCCTAGTGGGTTATTATTGTAAATTTGTGGATTGCAATAATGCATAAAGTGTTATTCTATTCTTTACGCAAGCAATAATCTACAAATGCTGGTAAGTCAACTCATGATTCTTTGTTGATGACATGATTTGTAAGTCCACTCATTTTTTATGTTACCCACTGATGCATAAGCAGGAGACCGTCGCCTATAGAATAGACGGAGGCCAACACTGTTGCCGACGCACTGTCGCCGTAAGTATGTCGGTCTAGTAGTTAAACCCCTCTCTACTTTCTGTATTCGGTTCGATTCTTTCACGGATAAGTGAATAACCCTGCAGATTCTGTTTCAGCAGTAAGTGGTAGGGAGGAATAGTAGGACGAAATAGTAGTAAGAAGGAAGGAGGTGTATTTAGTGGGCGGAGTAAGATTAAAGACAGAGGATCAAGTAGCTTTCTTTTATCTACTGTCCAATCAACTCGCAAAGTGTAAACCAACCTTAAGATTTTACACGTAGAGCAAATACCATCAGTTGAGCAAACTTCATTATAGAGCAGAAGCGGTCACGTTTGTTATAAGTAGTGCATTATTAGCGGTCAGGCGGTTGCAAGATTGTACGCATATTATCTCCCACTCAGAACTTGAAGCGTTTGTGAAACGCTGCAAGTCTTGCGCATTAAGTTATTATTATATTATTACTAGCTGCGGCCAGCGGTTTTACCCGCTGTTCAGCCTATGTGATATTCCAGGGTCTAAGCTATACCAATTTTCGGCTCAATCGGTCCACCCGTTTAGGCGTGAAGTAGTAATAAACACACACACACACACTCACAAACTATCGCATTTATATTAGTGTGATTAACACGAGCTAAACGTACGCTTTTTAAGGCGTACAAGGAGACAAGAAACACAACGCGTAGAGGTCCTTTTGAGCTTTTAATCTAAATTACACTTATCGGAGTCTGTCTGTATGTAGGTACATCCATTGAAAATGGGCGCAAAGAGAGTCGCCGTCAAGTGACAGGATTATTTTTCATTATAGTTTAACCTTTAACTACGATGCGGCCATATATGGTAGTAGTCTAAACCTAGAAGGCGAGATAAATCCCTCGCTTCACTGAACACCACGCCGGAACACGATCACAACGACCGCTTGGCGACACATTTTTGACCAGTGGGTGGTAAGTAGCCACGGCCGAAGCCTACCACCAGTATATCGATTTAATGAACCAAATCTCCGTTGATTTCAGTAAGGGATACGTATAAGTAATAGTATGTACATAATTAATCAAAGCTAGTAGTCAATTTGTAATTCGATACAGCAAGAAGACGGGCGCCGTTGTAGCGGTCTGTGGCTGACCAACTGATCCATATTAAACTGATAGCGTATGTACACGAAATAAGTACGATATAGGAACGGCCATGATAAGCTTCCAAACGCGTCTAAATTTTCTCCAAACCATGAGAACATTGCGATACTCATATTTAGTGGCAATTGCAGCTCCTCACTTAGCGTTTTACTTCCACTTTCAATAAGGACAAAGGCTGAATTGTCTAATATTGTATTATACGACACAGTTAAGGAATGGTGTTTAACTTTACGGTTTTAGTCTATAACTATACTATAACCTGCATCTACTTACATTTTTACCTTGCTTGCCTTCATTAGTATATGGCGTAAAAAACATTTTTTGAATGTTGTCACAGTTATTCACGAGTCAGTTAATATATTGATTTTTTTTTCAGTCAGGTTACAGGTTTAATCTGGAAATTGCAGGGCGTGGGGCACCGGGAGTTACTGCGCACTGGCCGATGCGAGTGGAACAATTTTACGTCGAGAAAAAAAATCCATCAACTTATTCGATCTTTTATTCATTGTGGTTAGTGCCAGTAACTCTCGGTGCCCCACGCCCTAAGAGTTCTACAATACAAAAGTATCATGGCCGATCTAATAGTGGTAATTATTCTGTCCGTCTGAGACAAGTGGATTAACCTGTCCAGCTGCTTGTTTGCAAACATTTCTTCGACGTTTATTTTGAAGTGCACAGATAATGGTTTGAGAGCAGGTTGCTGCAATTTCATGTCAATGTCGACATACCATTAAATTGATATCGGATTTGATTCATTTTAACAAGAACTAGGTTATTATAGGAGAGAACCAGAATAAACTTATTGCAAATGCTTACAACTTTGGAAATAATTACAGAATAGATTTTTTTAAACGTACATTTTTGCAACAAAAAATATTTCTTTAAAACGCCTAGAAGAGCTATTTGGCTGAAAGACTTCATGAAAGGACCGCTGGCAATTTAACTTATAAGAACATCATGCCTGAACACCGGCATAATCACCGCTTGGCGACATGGTTTTGTCCAATGGGTGGTAACTACCCACAGCCGAAGCTTACCGCCGGTATACTATTATATTTTAATTAATTTAATCACCTAAACGCCATTACCAAAACCTCTGTACATTTAACCAAATCCTAACTACAATATTAATTTTCACCATTATGTTATCTTAAGTCCTGTAGATGAAGGTTCTACTGCAATTTTAATCACATTGTGGTGTAACAGGTCTATTGATTTGATGTTCAATGTTCAACGAATCAATGGTTGGATGGGCGTTGCGTTGAGAGCGGGCTGCGGTTGACCCACAGATTCAATTAAACGTCGTATCTATAACAAGTATAACTTAATAGGTTATGGAATAAAGACGACTGGTTTGATTTTTATACGGCAAAAGCGGTGTGCCAGGATCGTGCCAAGTGGAGGGAGCTAGTCTCTGCCTTTTTTATGCAGGAAAAATGCGTTACACATCAAAACCCCAAGCCAGGGGGCGATTTTGATGAACATTTGGGTCGGGAGTTATAAAGTAAAATATTCTTTACGACTTCGCCAGTAGGAATTCCCGTTGACAAGACAGCTTGCAGTAATAATAAATAACATGATTAATATCTCACTTTTATTAAAAGAAACATTAATCGATTCCTTCATGAAGAGAAGTCTCTATTATCTCTTACTTCTTCCATTTTTAAGGTTCCGTACATTTTAAGGGAAAAAAATATTTACAGGAACACTCGGTTGTCCGTCTGTCTGTCAAGACCCATTTACTCGAGAACGTTGTTATCTTATTGATTTTCTCTACCAAAATAACAATTCGTTACATTATTCTGTATTTTCGCTCGGTGTTTCAAATTTCAATCTGTTGCTATTTTTATAATTTTGAGAATTTCTTACGAATTTGTGTAACAATAACGCCATCATGAAGTCATAAACTTGAGAAAGATGCATAATAACCAAAACAATGAAAGTAACGATCCTTTGGATATTTCTTTATATTCACACGCTTTCTTTGCACCTGTTAAGGTGCTGATCAACTTGTGCGTTCACTTGTACTGAGCATTCTTGCGAATGTTACATTACAAAAATATATTTACCGGGGGTAGACTTCCTTTGCAGGAGGTCGTCTAGGTGGGTACCCCAACAGTGCCAGTTATTCTACCGCCTGAGCAGTGATGTGCAAACATCACTGTGCTCCGGTAGGAGGGCACTGTAGCTAGTGAAATTACTGGGCTAAAGAGTCTTAACATCTCATGACTCTTGAGTAAGAAGCGTTGGTGCAGTGAGTGCTCCTAGAATTTCACATAATTGTGAAATCCTAGGTAACACTGTACTGATTATGGGCAGCCGTTATCTCTTAACATCAGGAGAGCGTCTTGCTCGTCTTCTACTTCATTACATAAAAAAAAAAAAAAAAATATATATATATACGAGATCGTCTTAGCGAGTGTTCTATAATTGAGCAAAAAAATAATACTTAATTGGAGTTTACACTCCAACAGAACAGGTTACCCTACTTACACTGTCAGAGTCAAATCACAATTTTTTGGTTGTGTGGCTAGCCTATATGTTGCAGTTTCAGGTCGCCGAGATTACTGCAGGGCCTGCAATATGACCTCTGTTCTATCGAGCGTCTGGCGAACATTATAACGAAAGGAAAATAAATTTGCTTCGAGCTTTTTGCCGAGCCGAGCCGAGGTCATTATTGGTTTGCCGACGCGCCGGCGCGGCCTTCTGCACCACTTTTGAAGCATGAATATGTTCGTAGCGATGTTTATTTGTGTTCGTTGTTCAGTTTGACAAATTTAAAAGGCGAATGCTCGATGCCCTGTTACAAGTGAATGCGCAAGTCTATCACCACCTGTTAGGTATTATATCTTGAACCAGTCTACCTCTAGATTCCTCACGTACTGATCTAAAGCTGTTTCTATTTTAGATCTAAGAATTCTGGAATGGTCTTGCAGGTGGGAATACCTACATAATTTTCTTGTTCAGCCTACCAACCTACTAATGGTTAATCATGAAAGATGAACTACGGGATTAAAAAAAAACAACCCTAATATAGTCAAATCACAATCACAAATTAGGCACTTCTATAGATTGTGTGGCCAACCTACCTACCAATATGTTGCAGTTTCAGGACGCCGAGATTTCTCCAAGCCTATGCAAGCAGGTCATATTTGTCCCATCAATTCAATATTGATTTAATATTTTACATATGTAGAATATGTTGATTCAATATAATATCTAAATAGCAAGTGGCCGATATGTGGATAGTTGAAATTACGTTCAATATCGTTGTATCTGTAGTCCCTCTATTATCAATAAGGTTATTGCCAGAAAAAAAACAATAACATATAAACAATATTGATTTTTCAAGATAAATCACGTATGTCCATTGAAAAATTGAAGGCTGACGTTAGAGACATTCTTTCCGTTAATTCTGTCTAAGCGGATGACTAAGTTGCAATACACTGTACAAAATTTGAACACTATCTATCTGTACTAAATTTTAATTCAGATCCTTCAACAGTAGCGATAGCAGCGTTGAATTATTGTACGATGATAGATCAGTCATGCATTCAGAATTCAAATACAAATTCAGTAAAATATACCCAGTTGTTAAGATAGGAAGCAGTAACAAATATAAACTCAAATTCTGCTCTACACTATGGAAATGGATTATGGAGTCTATGTAAATTTATCATAATATTGATAAATTTCCATAGACGTATAAACTAAACTAGCAAGAAACTAAATTTTACAACTCTATTACCGTAAAATTACATACATTTGTTGTGAAACCGAACGCACGAAATCTAATAATGAAATAGATACCACAAACTCCTAACTCCCAAGGACAGATAGTAAGGGATTTGCACAATCCTGTGGTTAATAATATTCCCGGAGCTCGCAGATGTATCTTGAGACAAATTTATGGGAACTTATTTACATTGGATTCAATGTAATGAGAGTACGTGCTTTTTACGCGTATTTGAAAGAATTTACATGTTGAAAGTGAAATTGAAGGTGATAGAATTAATATGGTTATTACCACACCTATTTAAGCAGATGTGTTTCATTCTCATCACTGGCCTTTTGCATCCATAAAAGATGACTTAATCAGCGTCCATGTTAAAGGTTCGACACTTACGAACATGGCTAGTAAGGCCGATACGGGAATGATAACGTCGACCGCAAAGTGTAGTGTAGAATTAAATTAATAAATAAGTTTCAAAATTCAAATAAGTAAAATTTACAAGATTAAAAACAATTCAGTTAACTGATTAAAGTTCTGAATAGATTCTCTAATACTTGATGGTACCAGATCTTGCATTGAGAAGCAGAACATTAAATATAATATATTTCAGGACAATACACACAGCGGCACCTAACACCAAGCTAAGCAACTTAATGCTTGTGTTATGGTGGTTAGGATAACGGATATAATACTTATATACTTTTCTTTTGTAAATACATAGGTACTAATAGATACAGAAAGCCAAATTAAATACCAAACATCGATCAAGAGAATCCAAAGTGTCATTTGCGAGTATAGAAGGCAAAATTACAGATTCTAGCGCCTACTACAGCTATAAAGCGATAATTTATAAGTGTCGGTGCAAACACGAAATGTAGAGATGACGGAACGAATGACTCCCACGATTACATTACAAAATAGACACGATTATATCTTTAGAGGCTTTTCGTAACTAACATTTTATCAATAGCTTTATTAAGCTTCATTTCGTATTATATTTTCAGTTTAGTTATTTTTATATCGTCTTAAATCTTTCTTATGTGTAAAAGATGTGATGCGAATTTAGTGGTATGTAAGAGCTTGCCACGTAGGTACGATAAGATCGCTGTTTGGTGGCATCTAGCTTTTTTGTATAAATAACTTTTCCTGTAGCTTACCATGCAATAAAAAATCTATTCATATTCGATTTTTAAAACTATCGTGAGTGCTCTCCATAACTAAAAACAAAAACGGCACAACTCACGTCTAATATTGTCGAGAATATCTCGACCACGGTTTCGGACAATTACAATGTCCTTCATCAGGAGATCACGCCTGCAGTAACCGGCGCTCACTGGCTCCGGCCCGCGCCGCTGCACGGACCGAGCGCTGCGACGGTGCTTTTTTTTTTTCTATTCATATTGTCAAACAAAGTCCTATATATATTTTCTCATTTCAATTTTTCTTAAGAAGACCGGTGCAGTGCAATTTAGGACTTCCTGACGTAGACTTTTTAGTTTAGTTTCTTAGTTACTTCGGTATCCAATAGGTAGACCTATTAGATACCGAAGTAACACTGGGAGTTTTTACCCGGTGTTATCGCCATCAAGGGTGCGTCGACCTCAACTTGTCTAGCATAAAAAATACCCTCAAGGCCAACCCCCTTTAACCCCAAGACCAAAGCCTGACAAGAGTAGATAAATTCCCATCACGTACTGCTAAATGTCAAGGGATCCAAAACACATCCGTTGCAAAAACTAGGCTTTACCGCAGTCGTCACGGTTCGCTGATTTCACCGGTTCTTCGATGAAGTTACCGTTTGCATTAAGTCAAATATCCCACCGTATATTTGAGGATGTCGCCCATTATACATACATATATCTAAAATCGATTTCTTGAAGAAATCTGTTGACCAAAGTAGCTGTCAATGGCCGATCTGTGTTGTATTGTTCTCTTATTTTCTCAAGAAACACCTTTGCTACAGAAAAGTCCAAGTAATAGGTTTTTGAATTGGGAGTTATTACTTCAGCAGACCTATACACTGAACACTATGCCGGATCACGGCTGCATCGTCACTTTTCATGTAAAAATACATTACATGTAAAAATCACTTTCGAGTCCATGATCTAGGCTGTACAATGAATGATCACCCCAACCGTTGAACCAACGGTCAGCTGGTCGCCTAACCAGGTGAACATGTTATGCGCTCTGCATATCCTATGTTGAGATGGTAGCCGGTCGCACGTGCCCATTCAGCTATGATGACAAGGTCGCACGCGCCTCGTCTCCACGATCTGTCTAGGCTATTGGGCCACTTTCTGGAATTCCAATTGCTTCTAATTACTTTACGTACTGAATGATAGACTCTTTGGAGAAGTTAAGTAAGTGGAATATTTTAAAGCATATTAGACCAATATGAATATTTCACAAATATACCCTAACTATCAGGGGTGTAGACAAAGAAAGCTTACGGAATTGCAATTCGCAATAATGGATCCTTTAAAAATGTTTATCCTTAACACCAGAATGTACCAAGGTGATGGCAAACTCATGTGCCACCTGCCACATAAGAGGAAGTACCTACCTATATTTCTCGGTGGAATATGGAGACTATAATGAAGATGATGTCTCATTTGATAAGTTAGCTTTAAAGTGGCATTAAAGCCGAAAAATAGTGTAGTATTGCTTTGGTCGCTTTAGCTATCGTTACCAGCACGAATCTTATAGTAAACAAGATTCGAAACAGCAAATATATATTTTGCTATTCAAATCACATCGTACGGTGCATTAAATCTTGCAACTGGTGCGGTGTGGAAACGATTTGGATTTGGTATTCCGCTATTTTTTGCACGATTGCAAATACCAAATCGTATTCTGGACAGAATATCTGATTTCCGAGATGCTCTCTCGATGTCGAAAGCAAATTTCGCAAAATGCATTTTGGATTTTCGTTGCGGTAAGCATAATATTCGTTGTGATATTGAATTCAGTGGTCGCAATTAAATTAAAAGTTTAAATTTTATGATTTTGCAGAGATAAAAAGATGGTTATGTGGCTGAGCGAGGTAAAAAAGACGATGAAGCTGATTTTGACTGATTGGTGCAGTAAGATAAAGGGACACTGTTGAAACCGCGAGTAGCAATTAGCAAATAAACTAGGTTTGATCCAGACAGGATCGAGTGACTTAATATCATGAATGAAAATCATTGCATAGAGAATCTTTGAAAAGTCTTAGTGTGCAGACCATGAATAAACGTAACTTTAAAAGTCTTTCGGAATCATACATGTCAGACGATCTAAAAGTCACCTGTGTATAACATAGTAGACGATGGGATGCTACAGATCCTTTCAGGAATAGTGAAACAAACTTATTGTTTTCTAGGAATTGGCTATTCTTTGTAAATTAAACGCCAGACTTGGAGGGCAGACAAATGGAAGGTGAGCGAGTAATTGTGGAATTGCAGTGAGTCTTTTGTTATAACTCATAATATATGGTACCTAAGGACATAAGTAAACACCTCAGTATATTGTTACTTTGTATAAAACCTTGCAGCATATTGCCGGTTGACTTGCTTTACGTATTGGCTAACAGAGTGAGGTGAACTGGCGATCCAGTTACCGTTCACGCAACTGAGCCTTAATCTCTAGTTACATAAGGCGCTTTACATAAGGGTAACAGTGGCAGAAATCTCGATATCGGGTAAACGAGGTGGCGAAGGCTATTGGGGTTATTTATGAAGGGGATCTATATAATATAATTTATCGTAGAGAGCGCACCGAATGCGAAGGAAATTCAATAAATGCACATACTGTAGAACTACTGTGAACTGAACTATATCTATATTAGGCTTTACTGTTATCATCGACCGTGACCGGGTAGTCAGATCAAGCGCAATCATGGTCAAAAGCTTCAAAACAATAAAAAAACAACTTCTAATAACTTTAAAAGTTTAAAGAATTTGTTTTTTCTTCACGACAAAATCATGTATAAAATAATCACATTATACCTACTCATAATATGTTTTTTTATGCCAGCAGATGTACGAGACGAACATTGTCAATTTCACCTTTTCGCGCGGTATCTGCACTTATTTACATAGCCTGTGAAGGGGAGAAAACATCTAACATGTATTAAAACAATATATTAACTTACCTCTTGTAAGCACATTCGCAGCTAAAATTCGTGCAAACATACGAAACTTTTTTCACACTTAAAACTCTAGTCTGTCTCAAATTCAAACGCCTTCCTCTATCGCCGTTCATTTTCAAATCATTGACCTTGCACATATAAATCACTGCACATTAATTACCATTTAATAGCGGATTATAAAAAATCACTAAAATTTTGTCAATATTCATCAGCACGACCTTGCATGTTTTCCTCTTCTTCAGTTAATTTCAACTGAATAATAACTGGGAAACTCACAACACGTTTAACGTCGTCGGTTAACTTGAAAACTTCACTATAAGCCGAAAAAAACTAATATTTTTGAATTAGTTATTTTCGCACATTGAAAAAATCTTTTCTCAGTTTTGATACAAATTATACATGTTTAAGAAACGCCTTACTTGTCATGTTTATATATACGACTAGTATAATATTGTTTTATTTTTTATCCACTTATAGTTTTACTTTTAGTTAACTAATTAATTATAATATGATCCCATTACACCTTAGATCATCACTGTCAGTCACCACAAAAATCAAATTCTTTATTCATCCCACTTCTTATTAAACAACACCCCCAAAAACCCCACTTCTTATATGGCAACTGCTCACTTTAACCCTCAAAAGTCACTACTTATATCAATATTTCTTTAGGAACAGGGTCACTAGTTATTTTAATATATATATTTCTTTCGCTAACAGAGATGTAGTGGGAACAAAATCGATGGTAGCATTGGTATCAGGTGGGAGGTGACCGACGTCACCGAGGCGAGGTGGGCGGTTCCCGGTTCACTGATAACGATTAAGGTTGGAACATACCGTGTAATCTGGGAGTATTGCTTGGCATTAGTCGATCCTATTTGCAATAAAGCTGGAAAACAGCCTTTTGCACTTTATAGTTAAAACATACATACATATTAATACAATAGGTACCTAATCACGCCTGGTTCCCGCTAGGGTAGGCAGAGTTTCCCTCCACTTGGTACGATCCTGACACACCTCTTAAAAACACACAAGAAAACACAGAAGAAACACATACCTAGAAGGAAAAATTATAGTACCTATTAGAGCATGATGATACATATAATACAAATGTCAGTTGGGAGGCCAAAAAGGTCGAAATTCAAGGACAGAAATTTAAACAACTGAAATCTCACAAATTATTATCCACTTCATTTGTTCATAAAATACGTATTTCTGAAACTAGGTATAATACCTAAGATATAACTTTTTTTTTGCAAACTGGATTTTGCATATAAAATGTCGTTAAAAATATGTGAAGTGGGCAGAGGTCCACAATATTTTATTGAGAGGACAAAATAATGGTAAACCAGTATTTTGTGAAGATAAAAAAAAAATATATATTTCAGGACATTTCACAGCATTTCAGATGACGAGGATGTTGAAAAATATGACAGTCTAAAAAGACTGACAACTTCATCAGCCCATTTCTAAACCAACTCCATCAACCGCCGTCTTGATAGAGAAAATAACATAATTTCATAAATATGCACTACGCTTATAACTGTTTAAAGAGACGTTTAATTGCATAGACTGAACCAGATCAAACTTGATTGAGTGAACATTACTCTCAGTTATTTGCTTTAAGTGCAACTAGGTAGGCACTAATTTTTCACAGATTTGTGTGATCAGCGCTATGCAGTCTGCAAGACTTCGTGTAATCTGCCTGTGAGTACAAGAGGAAAGTGTGTATGTAGAGTAAGGCTGTTTCCTATAAGATATTATGTAGGAAGCAGTCGTTAGGTCATGTTGCAGGCCTTGTAATCTCGGCGACCTGAAACTGCACTGTTGGCCACACAACCTATAACTGTGATTTGACTCTGACACGGTAAGTAGGGTTTTTTTGTTCACGCCGAGTAAAAACGCATTAAGCGTACCTTCCCACAGGGGGTATGGGAGGGTAATATATGGGACTCCCCGTGCAGGACGACTGCACGGTATACCGACTTAAACTATTCTCGGCGGCACTCGCGCATCGGATTTGTGATGGAGAACTGGGAATCGGCAAAGCTTAAGCATCTAGTTCCAATGTAAGTAGGGTAACCTGTTCTTTTGGAGTGTAAACCCAAATGTAATGATTTTATGTCCTAGCTGTTATCCCTATAATATAGTTAAAACTTATCCAAATCATTGCACGAAGTGTGTCAACTACACCGTGGAAATATCCCTGTAGGAAATTGAAACGGCGCCTTCATTTCCCGTCACATCGCTTTACGAAATGATACCAGTTAATGCTGCACTAAATATTCTTCATATTCTAGATGGCCATGATGAAATAAATCGGATTGGCAAGGAAAAAACAAACATCATGGTTAATTTTAACTTGAAGGTAAGAATCACTCTGCTTTAAATTATGAGAATAAATTTAATTACCTAGAATTGTTGGTCAATATAAAAGGAGCACGGACAAATCGTTCTTTGGACAATGTTACCGACGAAATTACTGGGGCACGACGAGATTCTACAAATAATAAAAAAAAACATCTCAACATCTTTTTCATCTCTCTTCTATTCTAAATATCTCAGGGTACGAGGCTCAGTGCAGTGCCGCAGAATTTGGTTACAATCACGCACCTGATGCTCCAATATAACTTACGGGGAAGGATAAAATTTAACACACCTTTGTAATTTCTGACTTCTTACTAGCTTTAGACTAGCGTGTTCATTATAAGGATCGTTATAGTAGATTACCGAATACTTTTGTATGTTAATAATTACTAAGAACTAAAGAAAAAACTTCTCATATTGCTATTAGTCTCTATAAATAATAACCCACTTTTAAGAGGAAGAGGAGCATAAACACGCTCTATATTTGTGACGTGACGTTCAGTTATAAATAAAGTTCCGAAAAAACGACAACGTTGCATAAATTGCTGATGACTTATGAGAATTGGGTGTCTGAATGTTTGAGTTATGTAATACAAACAATTAAAAGAGTTGCTATGGCAGCATACCTATTGGCCTTAGGCCTAAACAGTTAAAGATACTTCCTTTATATTAGGACGCTATATTGCCTTTATTCTTCCAAACGCCCCAGTAGCCTGTACCTACAATATCAGCTATTTAAGAACACTCGTAAACTCCAAGCTGTATTAAGGTTGTACAAGAACTACTACAGCCGACTTACCAGCAGTAGCGAATACTATGTTATTCCAGAGTACTAGTCTATCTAATATATAAAATTCTCGTGTCACAGTTTTCGTTGCCATACTCCTCCGAAACGGCTTGACCGATTTTGATGAAATTTTTTGTGCTTATCCGGTATCTATGAGAATCGGCCAACATCTATTTTTCATCCCCCTAAATTAGGGGTAGTCCACCCCTAAATTTTTTTTCATTTATATGGCAAAACAACGTTTGCCGGGTCAGCTAGTTACATTATAATATTAAAAATAAGGTTCAATAAGGAGTTAGGTACATAAAACTATATAAAATCATCGTAAAACATCGCCGAAAGTAAATTTTCGCAACAAATTCTCCAGAATCTTAATAAAACAATCCCATAAGAAAATTAAACAGAACGGCCAACAAGGAGCGTTCTGTCAAGTTTTAATTGCGTGGGCAGCCGGCTTATTTCGCCTGTCTGGAGGTAAAGGATGGCCGTGGGGAGACTCTCAGAAGCAACAGGGCACAATATTATGTTTTTATCAACAGTCATAGATGAATTAATACCTAGATCGGACAATCACAGGGTTTTTGTATCAGCGACTTGGCGAGACGAACTGGACTCCTTTTGTCCCAATTGGCAAACGATAGCCCTTGCACGTGAAGAATGGAATGAGGGAAGGGAGGCCTTTGCCCTGCGGCATATTCCCAGTCACCCTCAAATCGCGTCCAAATGCAATCGGAAATCAAATCAAATTCCCAATTGCCACTACCTAATTGGTGAACTTTCTAGCAAAACTTAACAACGACAAAAGAGAACTCTTAGCATCAACATTCTGCTCTTCACACGAACTTTTGCGCGAAGTATTAAATTGTAGAGCGCCATTGAAAATGGTTTTAAATAAACCTACCTCTATAAGATACTACAACTTTATTCTGGGAGACGAATTTCGGAGGACTTACTCGTAGGTATATCATATGAAGAGTATCATTATGTTATACTATTGGAAAGAAATATGTTTAAAAAGATTTATTTTAGGACAAACTCATAGCACGTAAGTAGGTTTTCATGGCCATTCCCCTTTTATCTTTTCGTTTATCCCGTGGTTGCGTATTTACGAGTTGTGAGCCCGTTTACGATTCCGCCCGTAGTACTGTTTAGGTAAAAGTTTAATTCTCGCTCGTATTGTTACAACCTTTTATTTGGCTTTATCTCTCTCCGCTAAGTAAAAAGACATTTCCTGATTTTAAGGTAATTCCGAGTTTTAGCCTGGCTTAAAAATAATCAGGCTTTATTGAACACAGCTTCATGCAAACACAGGGACCACTTCCAAATAAAGAAGTTTTAATATAATATGAAAAGGAAAGAGTGACTGATTGACTACCTGACTCACCTATCAACACCCAGCTAAACCGCTGAACGGATCTAATTAGTTTTGGAATACAGATATGTCTATGTCTATGTCTATGAAAGGATAATTATCTTCCCTTTTCATTTTAATCTAAGTTACTTCTACAATTTACTCATAATGAAGCCATTATTTTCAATGATGTACCTATTAATATACACACCACATATAAGCTATAGGGCACAGAGGCATCTATGACCCAGTGCTCTCGCAACGCCGTTAACATACAAAAATGGCGTCACATTGCTAAATCCATCGGGAAAATCCAAGCAGAAAACCGAGCATCAGAGCAACCACGACCACTCTGACAAGAGTGTACGACTTAGAATAGATCTATTAATATACCATTGTCTGCCTTATAGAGTAAATAGGTAACAATTATTCATGATAATATCACGGTAAAGAGATATACACAGTAATTTGACTCCCTAGAAGCGGTTGAACATAAGGTCGCGCGAGTTTGCAAAGCGGTCGACAGGGATCGGCAAGAAGCGAGGTGCCGAATAGACGTTTTTTTAACGGTTTTATTTTATGCAGTAAGCTTCCGAATAATGGTTGTGAATTAGTAAAAATATCACAAAGTATTTCAATTTCATTCAAATTATCAAAAATAATTATTTTTGATATTTTGAGTTTTTCACTACCGAACCCTACCCACTTGGTTGCAAACTCGCGCGACCTCGAGTTCAACCGCTTCTAGGGAGTCAAACTACTGTATTATCTCTTTACCGTGATAATATTCAACAGTTCTCATGACTCACAGACGTCCAGAATAATAATGATTCAGTCAATTAATTACCATCTTCGTTAATATACCTAGTCAGGTCATAAATTCTGTCACATGTTTAATATAAAATTATTGGAACAAGTTTATTTATTATGTAACCATTTATATACCAAAATGAACTTAACAAAACATAGATTCTTATGACAATAAAGCTTATTCAAAATGACCTCCGTGATTTTGAATACAGGCCTTCAATCTGCGCGGCCAGTCGTCTATCGCAGCACGAACGAGGTCCATGTCAATATCGGCTGCTGCCTTAATCAAGGATGTCTTGAGTGACTCCAAATTGGGATGAGGCTTTGAGCACGCCTTTTCCTCCAAGTGTTGCCATATCTTGTAATCTAACGGACTCAAATCTGGACTGGAGGAGGGCCAGTCTTCGTGCCGGATGAAGTCGATTTCACGCGCCGCCAGCCAGTCTTGTGTGCTCTTCGCTCTATGAGCTGGCGCCGAATCTTGTTGGAATACCCAGTGCCTGTTATTGAACATGGTATGAGAAACAGGTTCCACAAGGTTCGTCAGGACTGTATTTTGATACACAACTGCATTCGTTTTTACACCTTTCTCACAAAAATGTACCTCTGTTAAGCCCCAATAAGAAACTCCCAACCATACCATGAGCGAGGATGGAAAATGACCTCGTTGGACACGCGGAATACGGTTGCTCGCTTCTTCACTACTGTGTGCGTACACCTTATCATTTTGTTTGTTGTAGCTCTCTTCTGCGGTAAAAATTTTTTCATCCGAAAAAAGAATTTCTCGATATTTTTTTCTCGCGTACCGCTTCAACAAAGCGCGGCATCTCTTCAGTCTCAGGTCCATTAGACGAGCATATAAACGATGTCCTGTTTTTCTTCGATATGCCGGAAGCCCTAAGTCTTCATTTAACACCCTTTTCACCGTGGTTCTGCTTAACCCCATCTGAAGGGCCAACAGTTTCTGCTTACGTTTGGGATTTCTTTGAATTCGCGCCTTCACAGCTTTTATCACTGCTGGAGTCCTAACAGACCGAGGGCGACCACTTCTTGACCTGTCATCTACACTAGAGTCTTCATTGTATCGTTTGATGGTACGATAAACGAATCTTTTGGTTATATTCAAATTTTTCAGTATGTCAAAAATTTGAATTGGCGCGTAACCGCAACGATGCAACGCAATAACTGCAACACGGTCTTCTTTAAGCGTCACTCCATATTTAAAAATGAGTAAAATTCTAAAAAGTATACATTTTTATTTTCATGAACAATTCGAAATTCGAATTCAATAAACTTTTTTGTGGCCAGCATTCTAAAAGAAAAGTTTTTACTGTGTGACAATACTTATGACCTGACTAGGTACACTTTTCGTACAAATATTTGTCCAGGTGGCTTGGAGTTTCGTTAACATTTACCATTTTGTTTGAAATCCATTTTTAAATTGCACTTATAAGCTAAACGAATGTTCCTGACGTCTACGAAAAAGAAATGGCATTTTAAAGTGGTCGGAGTCAACATTGCTATGGCAAAATTCCGTTTGGCTTTTTATCGAATATTTTTGTTCTCTTCAAACTTTGTTCAAGGTTGTTTATAGTCCAGTCAATTTAGACATTCGAAGTTACATAAAGTCCCAACAAGCTGAATTTCTGTGGGTCAAAGGTCAAAACAATGAGTTTTTCGCGATTTTCAGCAAAACGGTAAGTTTTATCATAAAAACATCTTAGACAAAATTGTAGATCATAAAATTGTCTACAAAAAAATATTTAATACTTTTTTTTCTACGAGCCACCGTTTTTGAGATATAACGATTCAAAAAGTTGTAATCTCTTATATAAAATCGTTCGTACACTTTCGTGCTATCAACGCACAGCCCAAACGGCCGGACGGATTGAGCTGAAATTTGGACAGCGTATTTCTTGGAAGATTTCATCGTGCAATAAGAAGCGATTTTTTGAAATTCCCTCAGGACAAGTGAATTAAATTTAAAATTTAAAAAACCCCCAACGCAATACGTATTTCACCATTTTTTGTATGGCGGCCATCTTGGATTTTAAATTTTATATAGGGGACTGTAATCTACTCGTTAAGCCTTTTCATTTGATACCCATATTGAGGGGGTCGTGGAAGAAAAAAGTAATCCGCCATTTTGTAGCGGCGGCCATCTTGGACCGATTTCCACCAAACATGGCTAAGAACACTTTCGACTAACTCTACTTTTAAACAAAAAAAACAAAATCAAAATCCGTTCATCCGTTTGGGAGCTACGATGCCACAGACAGACACATACACACACACACAGACAGACAGACAGACAGACAGACAGACAGACAGACAGACACGTCAAACTTATAACACCCCGTCGTTTTTGCGTCGGGGGTTAAAAAGGAATTATTCCCGAAAAACGTTTGTATGCAAATCCGTAACCGTTTACCCGATTGAGCTGAAATTTTGTAAAACGATTGTAGGGATTGTGTTGAGGAACATTGAATAGTTTTTATGACACAATTTAACTTTAAAGAGGGGGTAAGGGGGGGGTCAAAGTTTGTATGGTAAATTTAGAACCGCTGGCCCTATTGAGCTGAAATTTGGTACAAAGGTAGACCAAGTCCTAAAAAATGATATGGGATACTTTTTATTCCAAAAATCAACCTCTAAGGCGGGATAAAGGATGTTTGATGTTTGAATACGAAATCAGTAACTAATGACCCCATTAAGCTACAATTTGGTTTAGACATAGTTCGAGCCTAATTTTTTGTAGACAATTTTATGATCTACAATTTTGTCTAAGATATTTTTATGATAAAACTTACCGTTTTGCTGAAAATCGCGAAATACTCATTTTTTTACCTTTGACCTTGAATTATTTTTTTTCCTTACAGGGGAATGATGGGGAACTTCTAGACATTGTTTATAATTATGTTTTGAACAACTTTAACAAAATTCAGCTTGTTGGGACTTTATGTAACTTCACTCTCATTTTTTGGTCTAAATTGACCGGACTATTAATAGTAGATAAATTATACAAAAATATAATGAAAGCAAAAATCATGCTAACAATCGTTATTTTTCCTGAAAGTTTAAAAACAATTTGTAACTTTTATTTGCGAGTATGTTTTGAAATATGTTACAAAGCCAGACCATATTTTTATTCTTTTACTAGCTGCGCCCAGCGGTTTTACCCGCAGTACTTATATAGCCTATGTGTTATTCTAGGGTCTAAGCTATCTCTATACAAAATTTCAGCTCAATCGGTCCACCCGTTTAGGCGTGAAAGAGTAACAAACATCCATCCAGACATCCATTCTTACAAACTTTCACGTTTATAATATTAGTAAGATTTTTTTTAACTCATTATAAGGTTAGCCTCTGACCACGATCTCGTGTGTTGGTGATGTTAAACGATGATGCGGCCGTAAATGGCAGCAGACGCAACCTAGAACGTGAGTCCTTTCCTTTTTTTTACCCGGGAAAAATGCGTTACGCATCATCACCCCACGCCGGGGGGCGCGGGGGGGTATGTGGGACTCCCACTCTCCCACGCCGAAGATGGGTGCAGCGGGGATACCCACCAAACAACCTGGGGGTGTTACTGCGGGACGTCATAATGCCGGGGCTGCGGGTACGCCGAAGCACTCATCCGCGGCCCCGACGACGATTGGCTAACTTTATAATAGGTTCTTTTGTAATTAATATGTGTTCGTGCAGAAAAATTTAAAAACCAGGTAGGTCATCCAACATCCTCCAAACTCTTTAGTATAAAGACTAATAAAAACAAAACTACAAATTAGCAAACCGTACTCAACTGTCGTGTAAACAAAAGGTAACCAGATGGTTATGAGAGGTCACCGTTTCAACACAAGTTAAGGTCAGTAAGCAATTTTACCATACAGACGACGGTAATGTGGGGTAGACACCGCTCTTTTAAAATTCTCTTTCTCTTGTAAACTGGGTAGACTTTGTGTTCTATTCTAGTACAACATAATATCCTTCATAATTTTAACGTAAAAATACTTCTAGACCAAGACTAGGCCTATTTGTTTTTGTTATTAGATTAACGATTAGTGACTTCGTTGCCTGAATTCGTCGTTAAATGTACCTCTGAAGTACTAGGTTCTAACGAATAGTTTTACCGCAAAGCATTACCTACTTAACAACTTTATATGGCCCCAGTCATCAGTAGATTCAAACCAAGTTATCAAGCTAAGCCAAATAAGGAACAAATTATTACCAAGTATCCTTCCTCCTTGCGTCGTATTCCTCACTTCTGAGGTTCGTGACCTCCTCTCACTATCTTCTTTCTAATGATGTCACACCATCGATCCCGATTGCTTGCCACCTGCATCGCATCGTATACCGTGGTGTGCAGTGAGATTACCAATAATGGTACCACCTAAATAAGACCTCAGTTTCAAAAACGAGGCTTCTGCCTTACTGTCGTATGACCTCCATACAGCATAGTGGAGTGTGGAGATGCGTTAGCCAGTGAAGCAATCAGAAAAAGGTAGCACTCCGGGAGTGCCGGCAGAAGTGAAAACTTCAATATTAACGTTGTGTTTAATTATAAGTATAAAAGTACTATCATTTATGAGGTAGAATACAATGTTTATTTATTGCGCTATCGTACACAAATATGACAATTTATATGTTGTTATTTATAATATTATATCGTTATTTATATATTACATTAAATTTTATCTCTCAGAAAAATCAACTTCCATCCATAATTTCGACGACTTTTACACCATCAACAGAGCAGCACACTCAGGCACGGTAGAAAGAGTGGGAGATACTAGTTCCTCTCCCTTCCCCTCGATCTTACGCTTTTTCGATCAGCATCACGTGACCCTGACGCGAGTTTTAAAGTTTTTACCCATACAAAAAAGTGCTCAGCGCCGCTAAAGAAGTTTTCACTTCAAAAATAAAAATGAATCTGACGATTGATGTTCCGAGACGTTTCACAACTATTTCGCATGCCACAATTTGTATTAACACATGGGGAACCTTTAATGTTTTGTAACAGTAAATAACAGCCCACCATAAGAAAATAGCATTTTAGCATTGGGAAACGGTAGCTATCGAAATATTGCAATACATAAACGACAAAGATGCCTGGAAACCTCTGCATGATAAACCAGCTAGTGCACACAGAAAAATTGTAAAATTGACTTGCAAAACTGCTGTTGATGTTTGATTGTTTCATCATCATCATCAGCCGTCCAAGCACAGACGCTGCGTAGACTTGTCTTACTATCAAATCAACTGTCATCCCATACATTCACAAAAGTACAATGTATGGGATGACAGTTCTACTCTTGACACTTCTGCAGGGGATTCCATGTGTCATGCTACGGCCACAGCATTCAATTTCCCATTGCTGGGCATAGAGAGAGGCAGACCCCTCTAATTATTCCATTCTCCACTGTCTTTTGCCGCTCTCATCTAACCACTTTCCGACACAGTATTTGAAATACATTTGACGCTTCCTTTTTATACAAGCCAAAAAAATGAGGGTATACTTCAACTGAACTGGTTACCGTACTAAAACTGGCAGAGTCTTATCGCAATTACCGCCTGTCCTGTCCTGTCCTCCTGTCTTTGACTACGATTTCATGATGCGGTTGAGGATCATAGCTGACTAAACCTAAAAGCCGGGATAAATTCCCCTTTAGGTTCACTGAGCATCGTGCCGGAACACAGTCCTAACGACCACTTGACGACACGGTTTTGTGTAGGTGGTAAGTAGCCACAGCCAAAACCTACCATTCAAAAGTCAGTGCACTATTGCTTTCAAACGAAACCGAAACCTAAATCTCTTAGCACTTTTTCTTTCGTTTGCCTTTAGAAACGGATAGTGGGAAAGAACAATGCTGGCTGATCACTGCTACCATAGAGTTACTTATAGAGCAACAACACAGAGCAAGACAAAAAATAAGCTCCTCTTTTTAACCTCCGACGCAAAAACGACGGGGTGTTATAAGTTTGACGTGTCTGTCTGTGTGTGTGAACGGATGAACGGATTTTGATTTAGTTTATTTTGTTTGAAAGTAGAGTTAGTCGAGAGTGTTCTTAACCATGTTTGGTGGAAATCGGTCCAAGATGGCCGCCGCTACAAAAAGGCGGATTATTTTTTCTTCCACGACCCCCACAATATGGGTATCAAATGAAAGGGCTTAATGAGTAGAATACAGCCCACTACATAAAATTTAATATCCAAGATGGCCGCCATCAAAAAAATTGTGAATTACGTATTGCGTTGGGGGTTTTTTAAATATTTAATTTAATTTACTTGTTTTCTCTTTCTTTTTCTTCTTACGGATGTATAAGAGTATAGAAAAGGAAAGCATCTCTTGAGTGCATCTTATTGAGACTGTTTTCGGTTGACAGGTCTAAGAATTGCCTGCAAAAGTCTTAACTACCGCACCAGATTTTTATTTTTGACAAATCAAAATTGGTCATGTGTTTTTGTTCATCTACGTATTATCATACTAGATCTAAGATTGCTACTCCCACGTTGCTGAGCCATCTGTGATCAGGGTACAAAGGCGGTCAGTGCCGAGCCCAAAACATGGTTCAATGATTTCCTAATCAGAGGTTAGAGGCTATCATTAGGTAATAATGGCCATTAGACTTGAATGTTAATGAGTTTATTAAAATTAGTTTTTATATGGCAAAGTGGGTAGTTGTGATGAGAGAAATAACATCTCTGTTTAATTCAAAATAGACTTCCCGAAGGTCCTTTTTGGCCATTGTATTATTGTCAAATTTGCATGAAAAAAATCCTATTAGGTATGTACCCATATGTACCTACCTACCTTTTTTTACAAAGAAGTAAGAAGACGAGCTAGACGCTCTCCTGATGGTAGGCGATAACGCTGCCCATAATTAGTACAGTGCTACCTAGAATTTTACAATGATAAGATTCTAGGTGCACTGCGCCAACGCTCCTTACTTAAGAGTTATAAGATGTAAGACTCTTTAGCCCAGTAATTTCACTAAAACCTCCTTCCTACTAATAAAAACTGTTTGTTCAACTTGGTACCCAAAGAAAACTAGCAGTGCTTATTCTAGGCTTTAAGGCTTAAGGTCAAATAATTTTGTAGAAAACACTTTAAAAAGGGAGGCCAAATGGACGTAGGGAGGACGTAGATTAATGATGGTAAAATGCATGATAAAGCCATTAAAGACTGCTTAGGTGAAACTTTATGATCCAGCCAATTTGAACTTTTGTAAAACAAAATTAGGGACTTAAGGATACGCGAAAAACATTATAAAGGTAGATATCATATTTGTTACTGGTGTATGCGCCATAGCTCTTTTAAAAAAATCTTTTTTAGCAGACATCTACGTCACAAAACCTATGTTCAAAATTTTAACCAGGACGCAACCGTGGTTTGTGAGTCGTAAGCACAAGTAAAACTGTGGATCCCGATTGTTTCCTATATTGAAGGCAGTTGTTTGGTCATATTGCTTTGTTGGTAATCTTGGCGGCTGGCGGCCTAAAACTGCAACATATAGGTTGGCCACATAAATTGTGTAGTTTTAATTTGACCAATGTAAGTAGAGCCTGTTCTGTTGGACTATAAACTACAATTATTATTTACCTAATAGATATAAATTTAACACTAGAAATGCACTTAGTAGGTACCTAAGCCCTGAAAATCTGACTAGTTTACTGTGTACCTCTGTTTACTACCTCTACCTATCTATATGCTTGTAGATATAGGTATAATAATTCGTTACTAGTTACGTAATAACTAAAGAACATCATAGTTATTATACAACGATATTTGTCGCCACAGACAGGTTTCACTTTCCCTGTTAATGGCAGTTTTTACAAAGCAAACAGTAAACCATGAAGACAGAAATAAAAACACATCAAATTACTTTAGAAAGCGTGAGGTGTTGGTCATTAGTGAGTTTTACATAAACAAGAAAAGAAAGACTCATCAGTGAACCCTACATAAAAAAAAACCGGTCAAGTACGAGTAGGACTCGAGCACCGAGGGTTCCGTACAAACCTACGGGTTTCTACGGAACCCTAAGGAAAAGTGGGTATAATATTATGTACTGAAGGTTTTGATTCCCTTGCGAGTACTTGTGAGTTTGAAAATATGCGGCTAAAATTGCTGTTTCTTTTGATTGCGTTGAAATAGAGGTTTGATTTTTTTACAGCTTAAAGTTATTATAAAGCTGAGTATTTGGTATGAATTTAAATTTAATACCTGTACGCGTTCTTGAGGAAAGGGGTAGTAAAACAAAATTATTAAAAATATTTTTTTATATGATGTAATTAAAAATTTATAGTTTTCGCAATTTTTCCTGTGCTTGTGATTTAAGACGTTGCTGCGTACCAAATTTCAAGATTCTGAGTTAACGGCAAGTACCCTGTAGGTTTTGATTCCCTTGAGAGTAGTCGCGAGTTAAAAAATACGGCTAAAATTACTGTTTCTTTTGAATGCGTTGAGATAGAGGTTTGATTTTATTACAGTTTAAAGGTATTATAATCTTGAGTAATTGATATGAATTTCAATTTAATACGTTTACGCGTTCATGAGAAATAAGGTAGTAAGTATGAAATTATTAAAAATATTTTTTTATATGATGTAACTAAAAATGTACAGATTTCGTAATTTTTCCTTTATCTGTGCTCTAAGGAGTTGCTTCGTGCCAATTTTCAAGATTCTAAGTTCACGGCAAGTACCCTGTAGGTTTTGATTTTTTGAGAGTAGTTGCGAGTTTAAAATTGCGACTAAAATTGCTGTTTCTTTTGAATGCGTTGACATAGAGGTTTGATTTTATTACAGTTTAAAGGTATTATAGACTTAAGTATTTGATATGAATTTCAATTTAATACGTCTACGCGTTCATGAGAAAAGGGGTAGTAGGTATAAAATTATTCAAAATATTTTTTTCATATGATGCAAATAAAAATTTATAGTTTTCGCAATTTTTCCTTTATCTGTGCTCTAAGGAGTTACTTCGTGCCAAATTTCAAGATTCTGAGTTCACGGGAAGTGCCCCGTAGGTTTTGATTTATTTGGTAATGTCGAAAATTTGCTGAAATTTGTGACATATTCGACTATATCTTTTGATTGCGTTGGCCTAGAAGTTTGAAATTTTCACAGCTCTAAGAGGCAATGAACCTTAGTATTTACTATAAATTTCAGTTTGTTACCTCCACGCGTTCCTGAGAAAAAGGGTCTTGACAGACAGACAGACAGACAGACGGACGGACAACAAAGTGATCCTATAAGGGTTCCGTTTTTTCCTTTTGAGGTACGGAACCCTAAAAATAGGGTTTATACCTACTCCAACAGAACAGGTTACCCTACTTACACTGTCAGTGTCTAATCACAATTTATAAGTTGTGTGGTCAACCTATAAGTTGCAGTGTCAGGTCGCCGAGATTACTACAGGGCCTGCAACATGACCTAACGACTGCCTTCGACATATCTTAAAGGAAACAGCCGGGGCCCACAGTTTTATGTGTCTTCCGAAATACGGAAGCGTCCAGGCGAAAAGTTTTTCCCACACTGAGATTTGAACCCAGGGCGTCCGGTCCGGATCACAAGCCGGAAGTACGACCACTAGGCTACAAGCGAAAAGATAAATCGTAAAGATGATGTATGGAATGAAAGGCCGGAGAAGCGTGGAAGTACGAGAAGCATATAAAATAGAACTGGAGTGAACGAGTAGAGAAAATAGACTCTGCCAATGTCAAAGGTTCGTACCTACTGTACAATAATAAGACAAAAAAAAAACACATCAGATTACTTTAGAAAGCGTGAGTTAGTAATTAGCGAGTTCCTGGCAAACAAGATTAATTTTAATGATTGTTTACTGTTTACCTTTCTCGGGTGTCACAGGTTTTTCAATATAATTAATCGAGCTGACAAGATTTTCCCTTTAATTAAAACGGACGAGGAAGAAATTGCCAATTAAGATAGATGAATAAATTTTAGATAAGTATAGGTAAAGGACGAAATGAGCACGAAATATTGTGTCAATAAAAACATAATCGAACTTTTGATCGATAGAATTTGTGAGACTAAGGAAATAACTCTGCTTAAGAAACTTAACATAATATGTACCTAATATTGTCCCTGATGCATCCTGAACAAAATACCACCTGGAAAGTAATCAGAGGTTTGTTTTAGGAGTAGTTTATCCTTTACTACTCCTAAAACAAGAAAAAAAATCAGTCTTTGAGTACCTAATTCGTCAACATTCATAAAAACAATCCAACGAATTCAAAATCTTTCCTCTGGTTCGATGAAATCTTTCCACCTGTTACAGTTAACCGCGGTACGCAAAATCTAACAAAATCACATTACCGAAGTTCCGAAGTGTTTACATGGTTAACACCATGTGCTCGTGTAGGTACAAGCTACAGTCACAGTGGCGTGAGGGCTGTTTTGAAAGAGTGCGAAGGACCTTCTGACGTCGGAAGCCGCGACAGAGTACAATAGAAGTAATAGGCATGCGTGGTTAGTGGTGTAAGGTTAAGGAGAGAGCGGGTTCTGCCTAATATCGGGAAACAAAACGGAACGTCATTCAAGGACAGCCCAATTTTACACATACGAGAATAATCTGTGCCTGTAGCCGGTAGCCAAGCGCCAATTACATTGCGTTTGGGGCTTGACCACAGGGACAGGGAAGCATTATACCAAGGGCAATATAATGTCTACTATAATAAATGTCATTAAAATGATGCCTTCTTACACTATGACTTGTCTAGTAGGTACTTGGATATCACTGACATTTCGCTCGGAAAAATTTCATCAGACTTTTTAAAATCAAAATCAACATGAAATAAAAACCGATGCGACCAATACCTCGGGCAAATAGGTAAATTTACAATACAAAAATATATGAGTGGTAAGTAAGGAGGACATTGCCAAATTGATCAACAATACGTCGGCAGTGACCATCACCACTGATTGTTACAGTCACCTCTCACTAGCCCCTCAAGCACAGACGCCGCGTAGACTTGTCTTGCTGTCAAGTCAACTGTCATCCCATACATTCACAAAAGTACAATGTATGGGATGACAATTCTACTTTTGAAGGTTCGTCGGGATCTCATACGTCATGCTACGGCCACAGGCGGCCGACTGCTTGTGTCAATGTCTAATAAGACAAACATGTAAAACCGCGTTATTCCTATAACACAGACGCAGAGCTATCTCCATAAGAGACCCCGACGAACTGTCGAGCTTCTGAAAGGACCCACAAGACGTAGGCGCCCTTTGTTTGCACGGAAACGGCTATGTAGACGTCTGCTTATACAGATAGTGGCTTGTCAAATGATGCAAATTCATGCCATCCATCCTCTAGTGGCCAATTGACTTTTGAGACTAGTCACTAGTGGGTTTGACTCAGGCAACAAGTTTTTTTTTGATGTACGAATGTAATGGAAGTTGAACCGATAGGAGGGACAGGGAAGAATGGCATAATCAAAGGGAGGCCTATGCACAACAGTGAGCATTTGAAAGCTGTCATTTGCTTTAGCCTTTAGAGCTTCCGCACTGCTTCCGATCAGAGTTCGATTCAATAGTTGTTAGTTAATACGCATTGGACAAAATCCTATCTCCAAGCGCATATTATGGCCGTTTTCGGGCACGATATTCAGTGAAACCAGGAAGGATTTTACTTCGCATACTTGACTGACAATACATCGGAAATATCACTGGTGTGCAGACGTGTATAGGCGATGGTAACCGTTGACCACTTTGGGTGATCACTTCATCTCCATCGGTTTCAAGTAGTAAAGTTACCTAGCTATAGCCTACTAGAAATCTTTAGGATATATGACACCCAAGGGAGACTTGAGTCCATTAGCATTGTACCTAATAATTGGTACATGTGTTAAACAATTAACAGTACACAGGTACCACTTAACGATTAACGATGCGAAACTATACATACATAGATATGGGATCATTAGCAGATACTTACCTATCCCATAATTAATTCTCAGATCATTAATAGCAATAAGATATTACGTCTTCTAATATATTACAAGCTTTTATTTACTTTCACCTGTTCGTTGTCTGTCTGTAATCATCTTGCAAGTTTAATTTGATCCACTTCCCAGTTTTCGATAAGCTGAAATTTTGCATGCATGTATAAATCGGATGAAAATGCAATATAATTATGACATCGAGCTGATCTGAAGATGGAGCTGGAAGGTGGCCATAGGAACTTCGTAATTCAACTACGAGCTAACAAGTTTGGGTTCATTTGATTTGTCTTGGCCAGTTCTTTGGTGCTAGATGGTAATAATAATAAGATCTTGCATTGGACTCACAGGGGTTATTATTATTATTATATTAACCATTTTGCACACTACTTGGCAAAGGCCTCCTTTTACGCCATTTAGTCCTGTCCAGTGCTATATTATACAAGGAGCAGAGTGAGGGGTTACTTTTCGGAAAATGTATATTTATAATGTCTAGCTTGGTTAATTTGCTCGATTTTCAGCTCTTCTCGTACAGTTTTTGTGAACCGTTTTTAGAACAATATCCATTATCGATTGATGGCGTCACCGTCACGATACACTGAGATGATGGCTCCAATTTGATATTGAGGTACATATACGTGGGTTAGTAGTTGATACGCAAAACATACGTGTACGTAAAAGAACGTACCGCTACTTCAGGAACAAAAAGCTATTACTAGAGTATATTACTAGATAAATAATTCTAAGACTCACCTGTCATCATGCAAATGCTTGAGTTCACTCAACTCGAGCTCCCGCCTCAGGTTCGACACCTCACAGAGAAGCATGTCCCTCTCCGTCGATACCTTCTCGAGTTCGGCCCGTAAACGGACCACCTCGTTAGTCAAATCCATCGTCGCCATCTTGACTATCGATAACCACTGTCGACACTCCACATCACTAATCACACACGCACAACAAATTACAACCAATAGCACTCGCGCATTTTAAATTTCGAACTGCACTGTTCTTCTGTTTTAGTGATGTGAATGTTTAATTAAACTGTTTCAACGTTCCGCCGAAGGCATCTGTAACAATAAATTACTCTGTTAGTTTGCTAAAAAAACAAAAACAACGCGGGAATCGAGGATGCCTCGTTTTTGCTGAAGGCAAAGTATGAGGACAACTACGCTATATGAAAACATTGCATGAATAACATGAATTGTTCTCTTTATTAGTTGTTTTCTGCAGACAACCTTTTCGGCTTACGGTAAATAACTTTCTTTTATTACGCCAGAGTGGATGGCGAAGTAATATTTGTAATAATCCTGTGTCTGGCTTGACCCTGTAAATAAGATATTTCTATGTGGATAGCGTGTTTATTTTTTGGTCTTCTTCGTGTTGTTTCTTTGGGAATATAAATTGTATGATTAGTGGCTAAGACTTTTGAGGACAATTTTTACGCTGAGTAGGTAGTACTGAAACTCCAGTCTGGAGTTAGAGAGATCTAGGGACTAGGGACAGACTTAAGAGCATAAACTCACATATTATACTGCATAGTAAAAAAAAGTTGCTTCACGCTGTCAGTCTGTCCCTACGAATGCTTAGATATTTAAGACTATGCAACGAATTTTGTTGCAGTTTTTTAATAGAGTGATTAAAGGGGAAGGTTTATAATTATAATACATGCATGTTACGCGATACGAAGTTCGCGCCGGTTCGATAATACGCTATAATGCAATTCTAAGAGGGCTAACGGTTTCATTATTACCCTGAACTTAACCTCAATTGAATATACAGAAAATAATTAGCAAATAAGTTGCTAATAACATTAGCTCCTTATTTCTCTGCCTAGGCCGACCGTAATTATTCACCTAGCTAATTAGTAATTAGATAAAGGGGCACGTACTAATTACAATTATCTCCTAGGAGAATATTGTGACCATTGCACGGTTAGGAGCTATTTTCAACAATGTAGAAGTCGTTTGGGCTTCTGAATTCGTATTCTGCAAATTAAAGTCTCATTTGGGAGGTAAAGAGTACGGGATATGTAAGTTAGAGGAACGGCAATGTTACCTTTCGGCACTTAAGAATAACAGGGCTCTATTCACTTATTTGTCAGGGAATCGAACCAAAGACCGAATGGTCAAACATTTATTATGAAATGTCGTGTTGCGTCGTATCAATTTAATACATCATTTCACGTCATTTCATACATTTTTGACAATTCGGCCTTCGATTCGGTGCCATGACTGATAAGTGAATAACCCCGCAGAATAGATTGTAATGGGTCGCAGTGTTGCTGGCTTTGCCAGTCCCCATTTCAAGATAGCTTTGAGGTGTTTTTTTATAGCAATTATTGCAGCGACTGTCTAGTCGCCATAAAAAAATGGCTATATAAAAATTATGATTTAGTTCCTACATACATTATAGGTTGGCCATACAAACTATAAATTGTGATTTGACTCTGACAGTGTAAGTAGGGTAACCTGTTCTGTTGAAGTATAGACCTCAATTATTATTATTATTTTCATAATTTTGTTTCAGTCAGTCCGACCGCTGACCACTCAGTACGTAATCCGTCAGTTTATTTTATTTGTTTCTGTCTACGCCGATTCTAATGTAAACATTCTACGAAGACCGATCTACTGTTTAAATTAATCTGTGGTTAAGACACTGTTCACAACGCTGCGCCGTAAGGGATAAGAAGTTCTTATTAAGAACCTTAAGAAATCAACCAAACAAACCAAAAAATAATTTTGCTAAAGAATATTATAATAGGTATATTATAGGTTACTACTTAGTTATTGATTCAAATCAAAAACACCCACATTTGACATTGTTGCTAGAACAAAAGAAACATTTCACAAAAGAATAATTTTCCCAGTTCAGGACTCAAGTTTGCGAGTATTTGTTGAAAACAAGTTACAATTGCCTATAAGGCAGGACAAATTAGATGGATAGTGATCAAAGGAATTGTTTGGAAATGCCTCAAGCGGGCTGTTTATGAAATTTCCGAATTCGCTTATGTGCGGAAACTTCTCATCTCGAAATTTAAAGCGATTTATTATTGAGTTAGATGATGATTAATATGTTTTTGTCCTTGATAATATTTATATGGATCTATTTTTTTTCATTCAGAGAAAATATTGTGACTCCACTTTAACAATACAATACTCTCTTTTACCACTTTAAAAAATAGAAATACAGATATGTATCACGAGCTGATCTGATGATGGAATCGGAAGGTGGCCATAGGAACTCCATAATAAAACGACGCAACCCTATTGAGTTTGGGCTCATTTGATTAGTCTTGACGAGTACTTTGGTGCTAGATCGTAATAATAATAAAAGCTTGTTTTTAAAAAGTTTTATTTAGTTTCACTTATTACGTTTTTTTATAATATAAAAGTACAGTAGAGTGAGATAAAAATTTTGTTTTACAATATGAATAAGAATAAAAATTATTTATTGCCACACAAAAAAAGAAACAATAATGACAAAAAGTAAAAATATTACATTAAAAAATAAATAAATACATCGTAGGCAATAGGAGCAGACTCAGCTGGTAACCATATTAACGTGATTTTCAGTCTGCCCCCTACGTTCGAACTTAGATGTTAGTCGAATTATTGCATTATTTAATAAGATTGTAGCTAGAATTTATTTAACATGTATGATTAATACCAATACATGACTATGAACAATGAACCAACACAAAATATAGAATTCAGATTAGATTATTATTTTTTACCATTAGAAAGAGTAAAGAGATGTTAACCCTTTGACGACCACGGGTACACCCGTGTCCCAAGCACAAAAGTGTAAAAATCTAAATAAATACTAGGCCAATATCAAATATTTTGTTGTTTTCTAATATTTAAAAGTCCATTTTAACTATTCATAGCGAGCAGCCCCATAAATGTAGAACTATATTGTGTCTATAATCTTTTAAAGATGACATATCGTCTGGTGTGAAAATGAAAAAGTTTTCACAAGATTCACAAGATGTTAAAGTGAGAATTATTAATTAATTTCATGAAAAAACTATAGCCTGGTTTATGTAATATTTATATAAATTACTACACTATTAGATAATCTGATCCTAATTAAGCTATAAAGTCATAAATAAAAAGGGACAGTACTGTCCCTGTGGTCGTAAAGGGATACTTTTTTAGGACGACGATATGAACAAAATATTATGATAGTTATTCAAAAAACGAATAGTTACCAAGCAATATCAATAAAAGAAAAATAACTAATTTCAACAAAGTCATAAACCTTTAAAAATATCGGGTAATTAATAGAAACAGCCAACTGTAAAACGATATAGATTCTTAGGATAGCCTTAAGATAATAGTAGTCGTCATAAAATGAATTCTTGTATCATATAAAAAATCCGTGTGAATTCGGGTGAACTTTTTACCTGGGTGATTAACGGTACGTTAGAGCCATATAGTCTATCCATGTGCAAAGCTTCTCTTACTGTCCCATTAGGATAGGGCGCATGTGTCACTGTTTAGCCAGACTGGAGGGTAAGATTAATTGCATAAAAGTGCACCAAGTGATGGTCAATCATGTTATTCCAATAATTGAAGCTGGCTACCAGCCAAGCTTCCAGCTGATAATTATCATAGTAAAGTCGTAACGTCCGATTAGGTACGATTTTTAATATGTGTTTCGTATCACACTACTATAAAAACATGGGTGGCGTTGGTCTAATGGATCATCGAAATGTAACACACGAGCTTGATCGCAGGTCGAAGATAAAATATGAATAAGAAGATAGATATATTATCTAAGACTATTCTTCGACCTTTTTGATATAAAAAAGACATAAACAATGTATACAAAGTAGCACGGTCAGAATAGATTGATTGGTTGTTTGTAAATCAGACAAGTCTCTGTGGCTTCCTGAAAAAATGACTAAGTACCTCCCATATAATACAAAGCTGTAAAACGATCAGCATCAGCTATTACAACCCATCGAAAAACTATAAACAGAAAACGATGCGCGTACATATTGTGCACGTTCCAAAAGATAATCGCACTAACAACACCTGTATAATATGCAAAGTTCACCTGTATGAATTGTTACCTTGACTCATTTCTTATAAATTAATAATTACAGGTAGTAAATTTCCGTTTTTAATAAGTGTTTAGATCCTAGATATTCCTCTAGCCTTGAAACAATACTGTAAATAATTTTAAATAAAATAAACCGTTAACGACCATAGGGACATCTATGTACCATGAAATTCCAAAAAAACTAAAATAGGTTTTTACTTTTTGATTTTAAAATATGTTTTATAGACATAAAAAAGATCATATTATACAGAAATAACCATCAAATTACCTCTCCTAGTCTTATGGTCCTGAAAGGGTTAAGATGAGTCGAACCAGAACCAAAACAAGAGTAACTTAAAGCTCCTAAAACGCGAAGGTTTCCATACGTGCTTAAATTAAGTTAAAATGAAGTAATCCGACGTGAGACGCGGCTAATCACGTTAAGGTAAGCTTTGTGCCTTAGACGTGCGAGTTTGTTATATTCACAGACCACTTAATAATGGAACGGTCATTAGAATGTCTATAGGTACACGATATACCTAACAAATTTACATTTAAAATATAATTTATTGTCCAAATTACATATATACATAACATCAGATCAAAAAAGAGTAGGTATAATGAACAAAACAAAATACATAATAAGCAAAGTTGGTACACAAAAATACGTTATGAGAAAAGTGGTCAATAGGGGGGCATTCAGCGTATGCTGGGTGCACAGGGATGTTCACCCAGCGCTGATTTTCAATTCGACTTTTGTTTGGCATTTTATTTTATACTAGCTTACGCTCGCGGCTTTGCCCGTGTGGCAAAATCCTTTCTTAGCGGAGGTCGACGTCATTAAACCTATATGTGTTCCAAATTTTAACCCAATCCATCTAGTCGTTTAGGCTGTGCTTTGATAGATCAGTCAGTCACTCTTTCCTTTTATATATTTAGAAAACTTTTAATTTTTTATATTACAACAATGTCATAATTAATGTATTATAATTGTAAAGAAAGCAAGGACCCCAAAGACTTCCGATGCGTAGTTTATAATAGCCATTCCACTTCCTTACATATTCCATGGTTAAACTCCTACCTCGGGGGTGTAATTTTAAAATAAATTTGAAGCAACGATTCTCTCTATATTCATTCGCTAATTATTTTCAATCGACCTCACGGAGGAACTGGATGAGACTCGCACAGGATCGGAAGGTGTGACGTGAACATGAGGAGGCCTATATCCAGCAGTGGGTGGATACGGGCTGGGTAGATAGATAGATAGACCTCACGGCCTACGAATTAGATACGCAAATTAACTAGAACACAAAATAATGAGGTACAGATGGTTGGCTCTAGTGGTTAAATATTTCCGTTATTACTTTTTTAATGTGATGAAGTAGAAGACGAGCAAGACGCTCTCCTGATGTTAAGATATAATCAGTACAGAGCTACTTAGGAATTCACAATGATGTGAAATTCTAGGAGCACTACACCAAACGCTTCTTAATCAAGACTCAAAGAGTCATAAGATGTTATGTGACTCTTTAGCCCAGTAATTTCACTAGCTACCGTGCCCTCCTACCGAAGCACAGTAATGTTTGCACATCACTGCTCAGGCGGTACAATAACTGGCACTGATGGGGTACCCACCTAGACGACCTCCTGCAAAGGAAGTCTACTCCCGGTAAAAACTTATACACATGTAGCTGTTTATTGAAATGTAGTAAACACAGATTTCACTGTAGCTCGAAAAACAAGTAAAATTGCAAAGATTTGGGTAATTGACCAGATTCAACATTCAAAATGTTCCAGTAGTAGGTAAGGTATGTAGTAAGTAGTGACGTCATGCGGGGGGCATGACGTCACTGCTTACTACAATTTCAAGCAATTTAAGTACTTTGTGTGTAGCTCAGCCATTTTTTAATTAATTTTAGAAATAAAGTTTTTATCTTATTGGATATAGCTCAAAATTGGTTCAGGACAGATATAATTCTCTACTTTTACAGCCATTTTTAACCAATATGATTTTTTTTTTTCAATATTTTCGTAAAATAACTGATATAATGGGTACTAACATCAGTTTATTAGGCAACCCACATATTTTTTTACTTCTCCACAGCCCTCGTAATTAGCAGAGTTGATTTTAGTAAAAAAAAAAACACGCGGAAAATTCTATCACCCCTCGAAATTCGGTACCGTTTAATTTAATTGCAAAGGAAGTAATTAACGTAATTGGGCTTACCTGGCTCGTATGGCTTTCACATACGGACTTTTTAATTTAATTTTCACCGATATTAGATTTTTATTTTATTGAATATTTTACTAAGGGCTTATGCACACCGAGACTGTTTAAGATGCGGCGTCGCGTCGCGTCGACGCGCTCTCAAAACGTACAGCGACTACGTGTAATAAATTCCGAAGTGAATTTTTTTGGTAACGCCGATATGCATAAAACGCATAATCCTTTCATAGCGGAGACGGGCCCTCTCGTATCCGCTATCGTATATGACCAGTCGCTCAGCAATAACACCAGCACTAATTGAGACTGAAAACCAGCAGTCAAGACAGCCGCAGGGTTATCATGGCGTCACGCTGAGTCTACCCCCTTTGGCTGCTGTTTATTTTCAAATTTTCTATGTTTTGTTTATAATATTATCACTTTTGTTATTAATGTATGTCTTAAGTATGCCAATAAAACTCATTCATTTTCATTTTTTTTATCATGTGACTACCCGTGCAGGACGACTGTGACTGCACCCACTAAAACATCTTAGCGCATAGCCTTAGCCAGTGCAGCCTTCTAACGTCATAAGTTCATAACACTACATGCTCTTAGTTTAAAATAAAGTTTCTTCCCGTGTCTGTCTGTTTATATTCAAATCCCTCGTCAATTTCATACCTATCACAAAAGAAAAATAAAAGCGGCCAAGTGTAAGTCGGGTTCCGTAGCAGCAAGTTACATAATATAAAAGTTCTTATATTTGAGTTAATTGAATGAAAGGTAAAATGCGGTTTACGATAAATGTATTAAAAAAAACTAATTATTAGATCTCGTTCAAACTTCAAACCAATTTTCGGTGGAATTTTGCATGGTAATGTATGTACATCATATATTACTTCTACATTTATTATTCCCTTATTTTAAAAGTTACAGTGGGGGCAGGGGGGAGACATGACGAATCCAAAAGGGTTCAGTTTTTTGCCATTTGGCTACGGAACCCTAAAAAAGTCCAATTAAATAAGGACTTATTACATCTGACGAACGTGGCCTAATTACAAATTGCATAATACAATTACTGTCGGAAGGTGAAGCGAGCGGGAATAGAGAACACTGCAATGCAGAATTTAATTTAATATTTGTACTGGGCACGAACTAGGAACTAGAAACCGATGGAGCTAAACGAGTTCAGATGTTGTTTGTATCGGAAAAAATTGTTTCAGTTTTGTTAAAGGTTCAAACACGTGAATGCTTCTAGTGAGTTTTTAATAGATTTTGCTATAATATAATTTTAATATTATTAACAGTATACGAGTAATATCTTTGTCTAAAACCTACCAAATCATTTTAATTTGGTTTGTTTAAATAAATAAAAAAAATCGAAGCACAAAGCTTATCTTGAGGAATTTTCAAATAATATATTTCAAAATTATTCAAATAGTGCGAGCGAGAGAACATCCAGCGGAGTAAAGGCTTTTTAAAACTGTTAATATTAAAATCAATATATTTATTTCAAAATATAAACACCGAACACTTAACGCCATCTAGCGATGATCTACAGAACTAACATCACATTTAGAGAGAGCGCACGCGCGTGTAACTAGGATTGCCCCTCGATCACGACAGATGTCGCTACTATACCTTTAAGAAAGTTTGTTTACATTATTCTTTATTACAATCTGTAACTGTAATTAAACTACGCTAATTGGGTTTATGTGGATTCTCGCACGAACGATCGCAAACTACCAAGAAACGTTCTGTTTGCTTTTCTCTCTAACCCACATTAATCACCACTATACATTTTTAAAATGCTTTTTAACCGACTTAAAAGGAGGAGGTTCTCAATTCTACTTTTTTATGTTTGTTACCTCAGAATTCTGTCTCATTCGACTGGTTTAATAGATTTTGATGATTCTTTGAACACTGCCATTATCCGCTTTAGCCACCCACTGAACTAAATCAAATTATATGTACTACGTTTCTAAGTATGTGTATAATATGTAACTACTTTATTATAATTATTATTTACAGATAGAGCTAATATTTGCTAGGATGGCTAGGATTGGCAGCTGAAGCTAAAACCTAGCTAATGCTTTTCTAACACATACCTCCACTTACAATAGGATTAAGGATCCTACCAACTTTCAGCTTTAAAAGTGTATGAAACATTGAGGTAGCTTATTTCGAGCGCCAAGAATTTTAGAAGTAGGTACCTTTCTTTGAGGTCAGAGCCAGGGTGGGGCAAGGGCTCCACTCTGCCACACCGTGGCTTCGCCCATGGTGTTGCTGTATTTGCCAACCCCGTTATAAGAAAAACACTTTCAGCAGGCGTAACCTAGCGGCAGCTACTTTTAATTGATTTCCAAAAACGAAATTGAAAAATTCATTCAAAAACCGAACGTGACCTTTCCAACCGCAACTCCCTGAACAAAAGCGCAGCCAGATTGAAAATCGGAACATCGTAACCACTGGTCATTGTTTCATTTCAACGTTACCTCTGGTCCTCTGGTAACACTGAAAGGTCTATCCGAATCCAATTAAAAACTTAAAACTTTTTCTCATATGAAAAGCGACCGATGTGTAGAGAAATTCAATTCAATTTTCTTTTTTGAAAATAAACGAGAATGCAATTCCAACTTTTACAAGTAATTAATATTTTCGTAACAGAATTGTAACTCATGTTGTTTGTAACATAAACTATATTAATAAGTGCAGATATCGCGGTTCGTAAAATATCACTAAAGAATACGTCAGCGTAATGTGCAATTTAGTGCCTAATTTTCAAGCCAATCGCGTCACTTTACATTAATATCGAAATGTAGAGTATCAAGTTGTATCAAGAATTTTAAATGGGTTTTCTGTCATCATCATCATCAGCGTTCGTCCACAGCTGGACATAGGCCTCCCCCATGGCACGCCACTCAACGAGTTGAGCAGACCGAGGACCGAGGTCCTACGTCTTTCTTCTCCACCCACCCCCAGCGACCCTCCGGGTATCATCGCCTACCTAAAAAATAGGCAGGAGGGATAAATCCCTTTCGGGCTTCAATAAACACCGTGGCAGAACATGATCACAATGACCACTTATATAATACGTTATACAGTTTTGCGCACTGGTATTTATTCTACAGAAATAAAGTATTAATTGATGTTGGCTTCACTTTTGTTTGTATCTATCTGCCTTTATACATACTATCTTAGTAACCAATACAGTTTAGGTCTTTGTAAACCAATTAATAGTTCGCCAAAATGGACTGCCAAAACAGGGGGGAATTAGTTTTGGTTAAGTTACACACGCGCACTGAGTTCAGTGGGCCTATTGGCTAAATCACACCCACTACGATAAATGGCAACTTCAATGTATAGTCAACTACAAAAAGATGTATCCATGTTAGGCTTACAAAATGAAGTAAATTTTCATTTGCCACAATGAACTACCCTTGGTTTGTGACATTTCTAGTAGCAATCAAACTTTATATTATCATCGACTCGTTTAATATGCAACAATGATGTATCCCACTACTTTTCCTTAGGTGATACATAATAATAGCATTTAAAATGAATCGAATATAGTATAAGATTTGGTGGATACTGAAAAGGTCACGAAGGGTAAATAATTTTTGCATACTAAAAGTTCCTTCATTTTGTAAGACTAACATGGATACATCTCTTTGTAGTTAACTGTACATTACTGCGTTTGTTATTTTTCTCATATTAATGAGGATGTTTAAGCAAGTAATGTACGCAATTTCGTCTATGGATTCTAGTGTTTTACATGTGTGTGTGTGGGAGATAGCCAATAGGCCCCTTGTTGCCACTAAGGGAGAAGAAAACAAAACGGAGGGAAAATAAACAGAGTGACGTGACTGATGAAAAATAATTTGGACAAACATTTAGATAAAATGCTTTAGTGATTACTGCGTAGCCTTGAGGTCATTCATTGGTCATGGAAATGAAATTGAAAAGTAGGGATTTGAGTAATTGATTTATGTAAGTATTTAAAGATAATTAATAAAAGAAAATTAGTAATTCCTCTATGTAGAGATTTTGTGAAATTTTTTACTGCCTTTTTTTATAGGTTAGCCTTCGACTACGATCTCGCGTGAATCTGAGACGAAGCGGCCGTCGATGGTAGCAGACTGAGCCTAGAAGGCGGGATATAATTCCTTCCTGGATTTGTTTATGAGGAAAAGGATAATTTATTGATATACCTATATCAATAAATTATCCTTTTCCTTTTTATTTACCTAAATACTAAAGAAATTGAATAAAATAAAAATTACTCAAATTACTAATTCTACAGGGATAAAATTGTGAAGCTTGTAGCCTATAAAACCAAGCGTGTGGTGTCTGTAACATTTAAAAAACTATTACGAAAAATAAAAGTCGGACAATTGCTACATAAATTTCTAGATAATCCTCGTATTATGTAAATAAAACCCAATTTATAAGCATATTGTTACAAAATGGTTTTATAAAAGACATAAGGAAACACATAATGAGCCCTTTCAGTTTAAAAAAACAGTCATACAAAAAGTATGGCACGTACAAACTATAAAATCGGCAACAAAATTTAATTGAATGTGTTCAGCGCACGCCATAATATCACTTCTTGTTACGACTGAATAATCTGACCATATCAAGGCCAAAGACAATTGTTATACCCAGCCACAGAATGCTTTAAGATTGGATCGGACATCAAAGGATTTTTGTATCAGTCACACCCTAAAGGTTACGTCAGACACAGGCGGGACGGAGCGGTAAAGCGGCCGCGATCTTCATTTTGTTCCTGCCCGCGTTCGCTTGCATATGTGACAGGTTACGTACAAATTCTAAATTCGAACATTACAAAAATTCCGTCCCGGATCGCGTTCGCTTTACCGCCTCAGTCTGCCGTAAGCTTTAAGTCAAGCGCCAAACGCTTGAGTCTAACGCTACATCCACATAACAATTATCAGTTATTTTGTGTTAGCCACAAACGATTGCCGCTTGGCATTAGCCCCATTAGGGGCTATGCTCCTCTAGCCAATGTACTAATATGATAGTTGTCGTTTATTTTTCCACAACGACTGTACATTTCTTTAGCGTTGGGCGTTGCCCATAAGCATTCAGATAGAAAGGCAGTACTGTTGAGGCAAGAGCACCAAATAATTATATTTAAAGGGCAAAGTTTATATTCATTCTTTACGCCTTAACGGCTTAGATTTTAGATGATTAGCCTAAAGCTTGCAATGTAGGTAGGGTCACTAAAAGACCAGGATCGAACACATCCTCCATCCTGGCTATGTAAATAAAACCGCGGGGCAGTGCTAATAAAATATACACAAACGGACGTTTCACTGTGACAGCGCTCACAAAGTGTGTTCATTAAGACATGGTTTGGACCAACTTATGGCGCTTTAAGATATTTTTCATGGACGTTCCATTATCTTACTTACTCCGTAGTTCAGCTAATCAATTTTATGGCGCTAGTAATTGTGTTACAAAAACAATGGGGGGGTCCTGAGGGCAGAAGTGATTGAAACGAATGTAACTGAACTTGATAATTGATTAAGGGCATAGAGATGACGAATGAAGCCAGATTTATGAACTATCAACTGTGAACTGATAGACTGAAATCTATGAAGCATTTTAAGTGATGAGCTCTTTAAGAAATATTTGAAATGGACACCAAACAGCACTTGAATGGCGTCATTACGAAAATACCAAATCTTAGCTTCAATTACGCCGTCTATATATTTTTTTATAATTTTCAAAATATAGACGATGGTACCGATGATACGGCTGGCCTATTAAGCGACACAGCTGTTAATCTTAAAAGCCCTCTAGTACAACTGTTACAAAACTAAACTCGCACCATCCTTAGTGTTTCCCGAATGCTATAACGTGGGTTTGTTCAAATCAAGAGTGAATAGGTTCTTGCTGACCAAGCTTGCTACAACTTCATCGAAACTTACCAACAGGTCAGATTGCGGTCAAACGCTTGTTTAGTCAGCTTCTGCTAAAAAAATTAAACTGCACCGATGACCGATATTCAGCCATAACCCTTACTACACTTTTTGACAAAGACTCTTCATAACCATCACACACTTCTATATTCTTGATACTTTTACTAGCATACCATATACGGACCGCCGCAGTTTCACTGGCCGTCAGTTGCATACCAATCTGATTGATTTACTACGGTTGCGGTGCGATACTGCTCGCGGCTATTTTAGAACTCAACGGATTATTGAATGGAGTTTGATTTGGTTGATACATTGATACCACGTGTTCTCTGTTCACAATTTGATTCTTCTTCTTTTCGATAACACAATATTGACAGAAGCACAGTGCTATCATGGTCCTTGATGCAGGATTTTTTTTATACAACCAAGTGAGAAGACAAAATTAAGATGTAAAAATCGCATTCGGTTTTTTGGATGCATTTATAGATTAAATACGGTAGAAAATTCATAATCCTAGGGCCTTTTTCATTTTAGCCCATTCTCTTTTCTGCTAAAAGGATTGCATAATATAATTGTCTTTCTGCGATCTTAGCAATGCATTAAGATCGGGCTATGTCATCGATTAATCGAAAAATTATACAAGCCTTACAGAAGTATAGAAATTGTAACTCTTCCATTCTGACTTCTGACCAACATAACAAGGGGTCGAAATGTCAAATTAAAACACATTGGTGATTAATGATTTACTAATATGGTACCGCAAGGGAGTATTTTGGGGCCGCTGCTATAAATTATACATGCTGATTCTGATCCAACTATTCGCTACGGGTCACTAATTTCTGCTTCATTTGAGTACCACAGATTATTCATTAAGATTAGATCAGCTATTTTTATTTAAATTGTAATTATGGTGTGAAATTAAGGAAATTCTTTTCTATTCTATTATAGTAATCAGAAACCGACGAATACTGCATAGTATTCACACAGTAACAGAACGAGCGACTGAGATAGCGCCACCACAACATGTATTATAATCGTCCCAGCTTTACCTGCTGATAAGTAGCTTTTAATCCGGAGTCTAAGATATCTATAACACCAAATTTTAGATCAATTGGTTCAGCCGTTAACGAAGTGAAGAAGTAACGAGCATTTACATACTTTCGCACTTATTTAGTAGGATTCAAACCACTTCACCCAAAACGGCCGCTTTCGGCGTCAGTTAATGGGATAGAGAACAGAGACAAAACAAGAGTTGGTTGCTGTGCGCATAAGTCGGCCACGACGTAGTCAGTACTTCAGTTGAGTCCCTAAATTGGTTAGGTACTACGAAGGGTTCAAGTTTTCTCAATACATATGTCATGGTATTATACAACTACTCGTAGCTTAGCAAACTTCTTGCGTCATGGAAGCTTATCATGACCATCTTCCTAATATTTTCCGTGAACATGACCGAATCCCAGACGAGAACCTCCTAAGTGTATTAATTATTCCAATATTCGTGACTCACCATGTAATACACACCACAACGATGACATAATTTCAAGAGTAACCTGTTCGTGTAAATTATGGTATTTACCACACCTGTTGCTAGTCAAACTTGAGTCTACTTTTGTCTAATAACATGATCGTAATCTAATGAACTGTATAATATTATTGCCGACAAGGTGAGGCGCGATTATTCCGCGCAACTGGGCAATATGATGGAAATATTTGTATTCGTATACTCATATCAATTTTAAAGCCTTCGCTTCGGTTGAGTAAGAAAGTGACTAAAATTAGTATTGACACACACAAATTTTTTTCATCTTTTGGAATGTCCTAACTGCTTCACAAATTCCTCAAATAACATTTTAGAGGTACCTACAAAAAAATGCTTTGGCACGATATTGCAAAAGTAAATTCAATTTAGAAGTTACCAACAACATAATATTGAGACTTGACAAGTGTCATACTAAATTGAAACTTATTATTAATGTAGCCCACATCATTTTTCTCAGATTAGTATCGGCAGTAAATAAAAGAAAGGCTTTAATTTTACATAATCAAATAAATGACGTAATCTACCAGTATTCATCACGAAAAAGTAAGAAAATTTAGAAAGTCATCTACAACCTGCATCACTCAATGCCTTTTTTCTTGACACCTACATCTTCTCTATCACAAAGTTATAAAAATATATAACTATACGATTATAAAGTGCCCCATAAAGAATACTCCACTAAGCTCTCAAAGAAACATTTTGCGTAATGTGAAAGATCATTTGACATACTCCGCTGTAATCTCCCGATTTGATATTCCTTCATATATCACTGACACCGCACATAAGGTATCTGACACACTGTTCAGATTCGCGAGGAGATATTTTTAAAGAGAGAAAATGAGTGTGTGGATAATGAGAAAGGAATGTCAGAATTTAATATTATTCTTATTTTATTAAATAGTTCATCATTGCGTATGACTAGCATGAAGAATCAAGATGATCGTAGTAAAGAAGACTTGGCTGAATAGGGTTATCTCTAAATCTTCACACTCAGGGCCCAGGAGTAACTATCTCCTGATTTGATATTCCTTCATATATCCCTGACACCACACATAAGACATTTGACACACAGTTCTGATTCGCGAGGAGATATTTTTAAAGAGAGACAAATGAGTGTGTGAAAACTGAGAAAGAAATGTCAGAATTTAATATTATTCTTGTTTCATTAAATGTTTCATCATTGCGTATGACTGGCATCAAGATGATTGTAGTAAAGATGACTTGGCTGAATAGGGCTTTCTCTAAATCTTCACACCCAAGAGTAACTATCTCCCGATTTGATATTCCTTCATATAATATATCACTGACACCACATATAAGGCATTTGACACACTGTTTAGATTCGCGAGGAGATATTTTTAACGAGAGACAAATGAGTGTGTGAAGAATGAGAAAGGAATGTCAGAATTCAACATTATTCTTACTTATTTCATTAAATGGTTTATCATTGCGTATGACTGGCATTAAGATGATCGTAGTAAAGATGACTTAGCTTAGTAAGCTAAGACCTGGTTGTAGAGATTTAGATTAAATCTCTACAACCAGGTCTCTTGACAGTTTTGGTCGTTGTTTTCGTAGACAATAATTCAGTTCAATGTTGCCAGAGATATTACTGGTATGAAGGCATTCGGAGTGGAGTGTTATCCAATTTCCACTTTGCAAACGACAATGCTAACAAAAAATAAAAATACCTTTTTCAAATTTGGAAAATTCTAGGCACATTTCGGATAGCTAGAAAATAGTTTTCGCTCCCGTAGTGGAACAGATGCCTCTAAGTCTCAGCATGCACCATCCTTGTGAGTGCCACATTACTTGTCAAAACTTCCCGTTTTCCTTATCTCAGGTAAAACGTAAGTTTGTTTTATGAGTCTTTGGTTCAAAGTTGAATGTAGACTTAGTTTTAGTAACAATGTTTCCTTGGCAGCGGTAAAATTCTTGGAACTTGAGTAGTTAATGTACACTAACTTTTCTCTGAAAGGATGAGTTTTATGACAAAGAGATGGATACAATTGTAACTGCACTTTTTAAATGTTTTGATAACCCATTTTTTTGTCGCGGACTTTTTGTGATCTGGGGCTGCGCAGACGACAGACTATCCATGACGCACTTTTTAGTCTGTGAAAATAGAACCTATGCAATTATATGCAGTAACGCACATGACGCGCAAAAAGTCCGGCGCACAAATAATATAATTGCATAGGTTCTATTTTCACAGACTAAAAGTGCGTCATGGATAGTCTGTCGTCTGCGCAGCCCCTAAATCTGTTGCTTATAAAATTTTTAGCGTTATAAAACAATACTATAATTATCAACCTACTCTGTCACATGTCAAAACATTCGGAAATCAGGCTTTGGAAAATTGAGATTCAAATAAAGTAAAAATCCAAATATAGGCAACAGCGATATTTGCTTAGAGATACAATAATATAGAGGTGCAAGATTAATTTATATTATATGACAAATTTTATGTGTGTAGGTATATCTACATATGTTTATTACCTCTTCACGGATATACACGTCTTAATCGATTGATCTGAAATGTGTGTTGTACATAGATAGTTTAGATATTATGATACTAGAATAACACATAAGAAGCAATTATTCGGGTAAAACCGTCGCGGACGGCTAGTTTTTTGATTTAATAAAAGACCCTACAATTTGAAGAAAAACAAGGAATAATTTTGATCTACAGACAGAAATCATGATACAAAAGTGAAGATCTGATTATCGGAAAAAATCAGCATTTTCCGACCGCTCAATTGCTTGAATCTAGTCGGTAACAAGGTTCCAGATTTGATTGGAAGTCGTAGAATTCTGACTTAGAACATATAAAATGTGTGTTGCCTTCTAGAGCATTCCAGGATTCTGTGCCTGAAGAGTATCAACGAAGCTGTAATACTAAGAAAACTGTAGGTAATAGATGCTCAGGAAATCTTTGTTATCTTCAGTTTTTTTTTTTACTAAGAGACATTTTCAAAATATTGTGCTGTATTACGGAAATATCAATACAGGTCCTTCTGGGTCCATTATAACATCTCATTTATTACTAATACCTCTGACCTTAATATCATTATATATTTATTGACTATATTAGACATAGTCACAGGGTTTGGATCTCTACTCTGTTTATTTTTATAGAGCCTCCAATATTATTCTTTTGGTAGATAACCCAAAAGATAAATTGTACCTAGGCTTCCTAAGCACAGGCCTAGTCAGAGATGCAAGAACATAAATATCTTAGTTTAAATAATATATTGTGACACACGATCATCTTTTTGACAAATAGCTATATATCCAAACTTAAATCACACGCCTGCACCACATAAAATGTTCCTGAAGGGAAAAACGCAATGCGCACTTTAAAAGAATATCTCTAATATCAATATACACCTTAAATTCTCACTCACCACATCATAAATTCCTAAGAATGTTTTATTGCATGTAAAAGCACAAGCCAGAGATATTTCCAGTTCGACCCAAAAAGGTGCATTAGGCCTGTTGTCGGCCTTTTTCGAGGGCGCTTCAATTAAGAATTAAACAACGCGAAAGAGTTTTGGGACGAGCTCCCGCGAGGGCCATCTAAAACCGTTTTTGGCTGGTGATGAGACGAAAATAGACGAAATGTATTTTAACGAATAATCAACATAATATGTTTGCTTATATGGATGTTCGAACCAGACTGATACAAGTGTCAAATTTTACGTTTTTCGGAAAAGATAAAATTTATTTCGTAAAAGGGTAAACCTACCTATACCGTTTAAAGTCTAATGAATCGTTTAATGAATGATATAACTCTGTTGGAACGAGGATATAGCTCAACCAGAGACAGAATTAACGAGATTATAAAAATGATTAATTAGGAAAATAAGACGCAGAACCTTTGGGAGAATTATCTATTTTTTTGTGATACGGAGTAGAAATGAGAAAAGTTGGATATCATAAATAGTATAGCCGGCAATGGACGGCAATAAATCTTAATGATATATACCTATGTTTTCTAGGACATAAAATTCGCTAGTTGGACAAAAAACCAATACTGATAACTCAGGATTTATCAGACTGAATTCTGAACACAACGCTGATTTATACATTTTTTAAAATTCGGAGGATACATTAACGCCAGCGTCAGTGCACTTTGTCATTTAAATGGAAACTCATTAAGCTCATGGGTTAATCAATGCATTATTAAAATGCACTTTTCAGTGTATCGAAAAGTTCACTGTAAGCCAAGTTTTTAAATATAGAGTTTAATATTATGTAGCAGGTAGTCGCTTTGAATTTTTTACCGTGAGTTTATAATTCGTTTTTTTTTTTATAATAGATAGGCCTAATTCGAAACCTTAAACTCATGTACCTACTAACTTTCTTCGTTACACTTCCGAGACTTGTAGCATGTCCTTGATTTAAATAAAGCAAATTCAATTTGAACAAATACACGCTTATTAAATGGTCTTGAAGTTCTCGCCGATTTGTTATTTACCGGCATTTTGTACGTCATCACAATAAAAAGGGACCAGTTTTAAAGCGGTAACATTGGCTTTAGCGAATTCCGCGTAAGTTCAGCGTAGGCGTACCACTGGGCGTCACACTTGGGTCACTCAACTTTATAACGTTTAACAAAGGACTAAGGACGCCGAGCCTATGGAACTCTGCCTTTACGTGAGCCGTGGGTTCATGTGAACACGAAATAAATAGCGAGAAGAACGGCTATGACAACGTATCAATAAATCACCAGATATTTGTATTTACTAACATTTCTAGACATAAATCACCACCGCCATTGTGGCAGAGTATAATATTATAATGTAAAATAACACCAATTTTACTACTAAGAGCATTTCTTGAACGCTGTTTCAGTGGCTTTGAAGCCTTTAAATTGATGACGCCAGTTCTTTCCTCCTAGACAAGTGTCAAGTGCACAACGGTTATGTGCATTGCCAATTCAATTTCTTTATTAAAAATCAAAGAAAGCTTACAGTGTACAAACCAAGGCGCTAAGATTAAGAATTATATTTAGATTATGTTATATACTAGTCTATTGTAAATAATATTTTAGTAACTAATTCTACTTAAGTACAATTTAATGGCATGACAAAAGAAAATTATTAGCATGACAGACATTGTGGATAACGAACTGTCGTTGCAGCGTTAGCCATACAAAAAAATATTTATTCATAGAGATACAACATTCTATGATAACCGATCTATTTCTATAACTAATCTGTGGTTGTAAGTGAAACATGAGTGGCTAGTTTGCATATTGGTTCGTTTTACTGCAAATTAGCTTTAATAAGCTAACAATATAGAAGAAGAATAGAATAGAAATACTCTTTATTGTGACCAATATAACGAAAAGTACTTCAAATTACTTTAACAATATTATAACACATTGGTCCACAATGGGCGACCTTATCGCTCAAAGCGATCTTTTCCAGGCAACCAAGTAAAGGTACATAATTTTTTCCTGTAATCTGGAAGGTATGTTATGCTCACAGATCATAAAGCTAGAGATGGAAGCTAAAATGAGGTAACAGTCGCCAAGTCATATGCCTGAATCAACATAAGCTCGTAGCTCCGCCTCTTTTTCGTGTTCATTCCACGGCCGACATTGACAGCGTGACATTCACATACTTAATGAAAAATAATTAATAAAAATGCCGTATTGTTCAATAAAAAGGCGCGGAAAGACTAGCGCTACATTCATTATCTCGTTCTCTCTTACGCCCGGATAAACTAGTGATAAGACACAAATTTAAATTTACACCACAAATTTTATCGACAAAAATGTTATTGAAATTTTTGAAGTAGGTAGGTATTAGGTACATTCTTCTTCTTTGTCGCTTCACTCTTGATAGAGTGGTCGTGGTCGTTACGACGTCTGTGTTGTGACCCGTTTCACAATATGTCTCCACTGGTCTCGTACTGCAGCCTTTCTCGAACACTCGTGCAATTGACTGCCCACGGCGGCTTTCACTTGGTCAGTCCACCGCATTGGAGATCTGCCGTGTGGTCTAGTTCCCTCTACTCGTCCTTCTACTACCAGACGATCGATAGATGGGCCGTCACGGCGCGATATATGCCCGAAGAATGTGAGCATGCGGGCCCGGACAACAGATGACAGACGCTGCTTGATGCCGAGTTCTTGGAGTATGGAAGCATTTGTTCTGAACTCGGTCCACGATACTCCAAGCATTCTTCTCCAGCACCACATTTCTAGAGCGTCCACCTTCTTTCTTTCACATTCCCTCAGAGTCCAAGTCTCTGCTGCGTAGAGAAATATGGGAAACACAAGTGCACGTACAAGCCGGATCTTAGTGGCTTTGGTAATGTTACGGTTTCGCCATATTTTCTTTAGTTTGTCCATTGCAGATCTTGCAATCGCCATACGTCGCTTTATCTCATCTACGCATCCGCCATTGTTTGAGATCAACGCACCTAAATAAATGTATGATGGGACCACTTCACAGTTCGCGATTTGTGTGACTTCGGGCGAGTTATTGCTGGCTCGGTCTACAATCATCATTTTGGTTTTGCTCCGGTTGATTCTTAAACCAAATTCGAGGCTTACAGCTTCCATCTTATGGAGTAAATTCTCCATATGGCGAATACTAGTCGCGAACAAGGTGGTATCATCTGCGTACCGTAGGTTTGACAGCCTTAGTCCACCCACCGGGATTCCATCCGTCCAATCTTCTAAGGTTATCCTCATTATAAGCTCTGTGTAAATATTAAATAGGAGCGGTGATAAGATGCATCCTTGACGAACTCCAGCGCTGGGGTGGAAGCGACTTGATAATGTCTCATCTGTTCTCACTGAAGCTGTTCCATCCTCGTAAAGGCGTCTTAATAGGTGTACAAGATGATTAGGTGTACCCATATCCAGGAGTGTCTTCCAAAGCACAGGCCATTTCACCGAGTCAAACGCCTTCGAGAAATCAACGAAACAGATGTACGTCGGCATGTTAAATTCCCGCGCCTTCTCAATAATCTGCCGTACAGTCAGGATCTGCTCGCGAGTTCCCTTTCCCTTGACGAAACCTGCCTGTTCTGGTGCAATTTCCTTTGAAAGAAAGGTCTTAAGGCGTTCATTGAGAATGTGCAGTAAGATTTTGCTCGCATGCGTTATTAAGGCAATAAGACGATAGTTGCAGCAGGCCTTAGTGGAACCCTTCTTGTGAAGAGGTATAAAGATGGTGTGTGTCCATTCATCTGGCCATTTACCAGTAACCCATATTTTGTTACACAGAGTATGGAACATTTGAACACCATACTCTCCCGAGGCTTTGATAACTTCAATGGGTATAGCATCTCCTCCGGTAGCTTTCCCATTTTTCAGATGTTTAATGGCTGCTCTGATTTCGTCTTTTAGGATATCTGGCTCTAAAGTGTCGTTTGTTGGTTGGGACATGTTGAAATTTTGGGACTGGTGGTCAAGAAACAACATTTGGCAATATTCTTTCCAGGTTTCAGATACCGCCTCAATCTCGGTGACAACTTCACCACTAGAATTTTCTATCGCCCAAGTTTTGGTAGAGAGTGATCTAGTTATCTCTTTGATCTTCCGGTACAAATCCTTTGACTCATTTTTATTAGCATGCGATTCCACTGAGGCGCAAATATTATTAAGCTGCCTATTTCGGTCCTGTCTCGATAGTGTCTGGATTTGGGCAGATACTTGATTCAGTGTCCCCACTTCAGCGCCTATTCCTTTAAGCCTTCTTCTTTCTTCCACCAGAGCCAACGTAGCATCGCTCATCCAGTTTTGGCGTTTACGTGCCTCTTCCGGTGGATTTGAATCCTTAACTGCACATTCAATCAGTGTCTTGGCTCGTCCCCATAATGTATCGGTAGACTCCATTTCGAAATCAGCATTGGTCCATTGTGTCCAGTTGAGCTCCAGCATTTCCATAAACTTAGGACTGTCTTTCACTTCAATCCTTTGTTGTTTCTGAAGTTTTCGAGCTGCTTTCAATTTCAACTGAACTTTGGTGACTAGGAGTTGATGATCTGATCCGCAGTCAGCGCCAGGTAGCGTATGGGCATTTCGAACAAAGGTTCTCCATCGGGATGTTATTAAGATGTAGTCTATTTGATTACGATAGTTCCCATCAGGAGACGTCCACGTGTAAAGTCTTCTAGGATGGTTTTGGAAGAAACTATTTGCTACCATCAAGTCGTTATCCGCTGTAAACTGTATTAGACGCTCGCCTCTTTCATTTCTCTGGCCAAGTCCAAATTTCCCCACAGTTTGACTCAGGAGATGAGAACTGCTTCCTATCTTCGCATTAAAATCGCCTAAAATCATTATGACTTCTCTGTTGGGGATTTTTGTTATCGTTCTTTCTAGTACAGAGTAAAAGTTTTCTAATACGTCTTCGCTGGCTGTGCTTGTTGGCGCATATACCTGTATCAGATTGATATTTACAGGGGTTGCCTTCAATTTGATGGTCATTATTCGATCAGAAACAGCCTCATATCCCAATACACGGTTACGCAGGTGCTTTGGTAAAATGAATGCCACTCCATTGATACTATTTGCGTCATTTCCAGAAAAGTAAACAGCGCTTGTCTCTGTAAGAAAGTGTCCATTACCCCTCCAATGTGTCTCACTTATACCACACACACTAATCTCACATCTGGTGATCTCCTTCTCCAGGAGTGTTAACTTTCCTGGCATTAGTAAACCACGCACGTTCCAGGTTCCTATCATATGAACGTGTCGCAATTTCATAGTGGTTCCAGGAGCATAGTTTCTATGCGGTGCCTGGTCCCCCACATCCGCTTGGCCGGACGCACATTTCTCGCCGTCTGTCCCGGACACAGGACGGCGCCGGTTGCTAGTCGGGTCACATGGCTGTCTCAATTCTCTTACTTGTGTATCCATTGTAACGACTTTCTTGGGAAAATAGTGCAGTGGTTTCCCCTTGCCTTCTGCACCAGACATTTTAGAGGTTATTTATACCTCAAGGCCGCTGAAGCCTCATCTAGCAAGCTAGGTGTAAGGTTATCCCGCCAATGCTCGGTCGCCAGAGCCTCGTCTGTTAACTAGCAGGGAGCACCACGACGCGGCTGTTAGGGCAACGCACGTCGAACGGGCAGGTGAGGTTGACATTTGAGGCCGGAAAGATCTTATATCCGTTCTCCTCCTTACTCCCCTATTAGGTACATTAAGGTACCAAAATTATCGGGGTTTAATATTATACAGGGTTACTGGTATTTAATTCATGAATGGTTATTATGAAGCTTATAATAAGAGAAGTGTAACGAAGCTTTTAAAATACATAATGTTAAATTTGTCACTAATTTAAAAACAAATAATTCGCTATCTAACATTTATTGTTTATTCTTATAGGGTGCGTATTCGCACGCATAATTTTTTGAAATTAGGACTAAAAATTTTATGCGAGCGATGGACCTATTTATATTTTAGTGAAACCATATAAAATGTTTATTCGGGTACTTTGGGAGGTAATAGAGATGAGAAAACATTTAAGCTATAATAAAACAATAATTGAAGTTATATTAAAATATCTCTCGTATACAATACAACGAACTTTCTCATTAAACTTAAGAATAACAGTAACTTATATTTTCTTATCGATACGATATAGCGACTTTACCACATCACTAGAAAGTCATGTTATGCCTCTAACTATTACCTAATCTGTGGCGTAACTGTGACGTCACCTTGAACGAGCCAATCAAATCTAGCCACCCATCCCCCGCACCCCACCATGTTTTGGTGACTTTGTTTTCATACAAAAAATGACCTAAGCGCGGTATATATCTCTCTTGTATATGGTTATGCTGTAGGACACAAGCTTATTAGGCCCTTGGTATGATCGGAAAAGTTGGTTTCTGTAATTGACATTGACTCGTTGATATCGACGCCTCCATGGAAAGCCTTATTTTTCCCTGCTCTTCTCCCGCAATGATTGTGCCTAATATACCACAGGCCAGACCGTTATTTTCTCCTTTTTAATAGTGGACCCGCGCACTTCGTAGCGCCTATTAAGGGCTTATTCACGTGTACCCGCGGGCGCGGGCGCGGGCGCAAAATATCAAACATATGACGTGCTATGAAAGTGTTCACGTACAACGCACGTGCGGTGTAAGCAAAGTCTGCCGCGTCCGCGTGTTATAGCGTGAACAAGCACTAATAGAAAGTGACCAGTGTTTCTCTACTATATTATGCATGTATTATATATATAAGCCTTCCTCTTGAAACCTACTTATACTGAATACGTAGGCTGACGATAGTATTTTGTTTTTAATTTGTGTGAGGTAAGTGAGATGGCAAACAACCGCGACGTATTTTTTGCTCCAGTTTAGGGACTGCGCAGACGGCACACTTTTTGTGCGTTCGAGTCTGCGGCGTACAAAAAGTCTGCATGGCGCGCAAAAAGTCTGTTGCGGATTTTTCACAGACTCAACGCACACGACGCACATCTTCGATCATTCTGTCGGCAGAGCTGTAGGGACGTAGACAGGCCCGGATTTAGCCAACACTATTGTCACTAATTTAAAAACAAATAGTTAGTTGTATGTTGTTGGACATCACTATTTGTAAGGCACATCACTATAATATTTACTCTGTGGTAAAGGTGTGGTTTTTCGCTCTCTTCAATAAAGTGCATTATGGAAAATGGCTGCGGCATTTATTATTTAATACGAATAACACCTTGTAAATGGCTCGTCCTTCGACAATGCAATCCCAATAGCACGCTTCCACTGCGCCACGTAAGTCCAGAATATAATAGTCACATAAAACAAGAATAATCATGGAAAAAGTTTTGTTGCCGATCCTGCGGGAGGGCGATTCATTTTCAAATTGGAAATTTAGACTTCGGATGCTACTACAAGAAAAAGAGGTAATCCACACAATCGACGTGACAACCGAACAGAAAAAGGACAATCAAGACTTCGTAAAATGTGACAATAAGGCTAAATGCCTGATTGTGCAATGCCTAAGTGACAAATATCTGGAAATAGTAAAATCATGCGAAACAGCCCTCGAAATGATAAAAGCACTGGAAAAATTATTCGAAAGAAAAAGTGTATATAATAAACTCCATCTCAGAAGGAAATTATTAACCTTAAAATGCACCCCAGGCACTAAATTAGAGAATTTCTTCATGACATTTGACAGCTTACTAACAGAACTTACCGGAATTGGAGGGAAAATCGAAGAGGAAGATAAAATTTGCTATTTACTGGCGGGAATGCCCAAAGAATATGAAGCAGTTATAACATCTATAGAAACCATGTCATCGGAGACTACACTGAACATAGATTTCATAAAGGCACGACTGTTGGACGCTGAAGTAAAGTTAACCACGAATGAACCAACAGGACCAACAACATCAGAACAAGTATTTTCATGTTATACGTGCGGTGCAAAGGGACATAAGTCATTCGAGTGCTATAAGAGACTACAAGGACAAGGATACAACAGAGGACAAGGATATACCAGAGGACGAGGACAAGGAAGATCAATGCAAAGGAGACCAATGAGTCGAGGACGAGGAAGAGGTGCAACAATTCAAAACAAGGCAAATTGTGCGGTTGAGACAGAAGAAAATGATGAGTGGGTTTTCACAGCTTATGAAGAAAATTTAAAAGACATTAGTGATGATAGTGATAAGAGTAATAAAAGTATTCAATTCATTGTAGATTCTGGTGCCACGGATCATCTCATAAAGGAATGTTACCGTGATTCTATGTTTGATATAGAGCAAATTCAAGAAATTAAGATTTATGTAGCAAATGGGGAATATTTAACAAGCAGTGAAAAAGGTAAGATTAATGTAAAATGGCAAAATGAAAGTATTACTATTCAATGTTTAATTGTGAAACACCTGTCATATAATTTACTGTCAGTAAGGCAACTTTTGGCCAGAGGTTTGCAAGTAAAATTTTATAATAATTTAGTATCAATATGTAAAGGTCAAAGAGAAATACAAGGTGAATTACAGGCTCGCTTATATGTTATAAATGTAGAAATAAACTCTAAGAAATGCTTATTGAGTTCAGAGACAGACAATGACACTACCCTATGGCATAGACGGTTAGGACATTTAAATAGGAAAGGTTTAAAGATTTTAGGTCTACCAGTATCAAATGAAAAATGTGAAAGCTGCACAGAAGGTAAAAGTACTAGAAGAGTTTTTCCAGAAACCAGAATATATTCAAAACAGATAGGAGATTTAATTCATTCAGACGTATGTGGTCCAATTGGTCCGGCAAATATTAATGGAGAAAAATATTTTCAAGTAATTGTAGATGATTACTCACATTTTGTTACAGTAAAATTGTTGAACAAGAAAAATGAAGCAGAACAGAATTTAATTGATTATATAAAACAAGTGAAGACACAATTAGGATTCAAAACTAAGAAAATAAGGACAGATAATGGCGGTGAATTTACATCTAATTATTTCAGGAACTATTGTAGACAAAAAGGAATTGAATTGCAGTATACATCACCTCACACACCGATGCAGAATGGAACAAGTGAAAGAATGAACAGAACTTTACTGGATAGAACAAGAACAAAATTTGCTGAAACAAAGCTACCTAGACATTTGTGGGGAGAAGCAGTGTGTTGTTCGGCATATGAACTAAATAGATGTCCGAGTAGAGTACTAAATTATAAAACACCGGCAATGATATGGTATGGAGAAAATAGAATTGACAGAAATAAAGTTTTTGGTTCAAGAGCATGGAAAGTAACAATACCTAAACCAAGCAAATTGGATGCGAGAGCTAAGCCCATGGTGATGGTAGGCTACACCAAATCTGGATATCGTTTGTGGGACTCAGAAAACAATAAAATAGTTTTCTCAACTGATGTAATCTTTGAAGAAAATAAGACATTATACTCTAATGAAGAAAAAGAAGAAAAGGAACAGAATGACAAGAGAATTGTAAAATATGAGGAAAGAGTAGAAAAAGAGAATAAAAAGAAAGAGCAAGACAAAGATAAGAAACAAGAAGAGTCAATAGAAGAATATTTTGAACCAGCAGAAGAAAATTTAGAAATTGAAGAAGAAAATGCAAGTAAAGAAGAACCCGAGAAAATAACTACAAGATCTGGAAGGACTATAAAGACACCTAAGAATTTAACAGAATATGAATTATATACAGCATTTTGTTTGGCAACTAATAGTGACTCTAAAGAAGATATACCTAAATCATATGAAGAAGCTATTAAAGACAAAGAATGGAGAGATGCAATAAATAAAGAAGTAGAATCATTGAACAAACTAGATACATGGACAACTTGTTAATTTAAAGGGAGTGTTGTCTGATCTTAGCTCAGTAGAAGTTTGTTGTAAACTATTGATAGATAATCAAAGTGCTATAAGGCTAATTGAAAGTTATGAAAACAGTAAGAGATCAAAACACATAGATATAAAAGCTCATTATGTAAAAGATATTTTATTTAAGAAAATTATATCCATATCTTATGTTCAAAGTAATAAGAATATCTCTGACATATTCACTAAAGCGTTATCAGGAAATCTGCATAATTATTTAACATGTAAAATGAATGTTTTGTAACAATTGATTTTTCAACTTTGTCATACTGTAAACACTTTTCATAACTTAGTTTAGTTTATATATATCAGAAATCTATAAGGAATTTTGTAACTAGATAAAAAATTAAAACAACACAAAATTTTGATACTTAATATATTTTTCTGTAATTCTGTATAAGTAGTTGAGAAGGAAGGATTATTTTGTAATGAAAGAATTTAAGTTGTAGTATAGTATACAAATAATAAGTTTTGTAGTTACCTACCAATTTCACATTAGTAATTTGATTTGTTATAATAGTATTTAAAGTAATGGTTGTGAAATTGAGAGGGAGTGTTGGACATCACTATTTGTAAGGCACATCACTATAATATTTACTCTGTGGTAAAGGTGTGGTTTTTCGCTCTCTTCAATAAAGTGCATTATGGAAAATGTTGGGCATTTATTATTTAATACGAATAACACCTTGTAAATGGCTCGTCCTTCGACAATGCAATCCCAATAAATGCCGCCCTGGGCAGTGAGAAAATGCCGCCTCCCTCCGCCGAAATATTATTTATAAACGCTCATCGGCTAGACATTTTGCTAAGAAATTTGTTGTCGAGTTCTTTCATATTAAGTATACGTAATTATGAATATTTATAAAAAAAATATACATCTAACTACGAAAGCTGTGTGTATAGCTTGCTTTGAAAAAGAGAAATTATAATTGAGAAATTTTATAATGCTAACTACAATAAGACCACTGATTGTGAATTGTGACACATAAATTATAATACCGGGTTTTTATGTTTAAGTTTATTTTTCAATGTTTCAATAAAGTGTTTTATCTACCTATCTATCTGTCTACGACAGGTGTGCGTAAGACTCGCTTGGAGTGGCAAGAAAATTATAATATTATGTTGACTAAAAAGACTGCGAGCAGCTTGCTGCGAGCGAGAAAATTTTGTATATTTGACTACACAACAGTGGGCGCATACTTCACCCTGAGTGCCAAAATCGCTGTGAGCACCGAGAAAATTTTGTTTTTGTGACTATATAAACAATGGATGCATAGTTTGCTCCGAGTGTTAAAATAAAAAAAAAATATTATTCAAAGCGCGAGAAGCTAGCTGCGAGCACCAAGAAAATTTTGTATATCTGACTGCAAAAAGTGAGTGCGTAGTTCGATTTGAGTGCCAAAAATAAAAAAAAGAAGGCGAGCAACTAGCTGCAAATGCCGAGAAAAGTCTTGCTACGAAAAGTGGACGGATAGCTCGTTTGGAGCAAAAATCTTGAGTTTGTGTGGCCAGTATTCCAGACTTCTTATTATGAGCGCAAAAAAAAATTATAATAATAACCAGCGTGATTGAGAATACAAATTTTAATTCAACATCGGATGTTTATGGATTGAATATTTTTTTCTCGTTTCGAAATTTGCCGCCCTCAGTAAATTTGCCGCCCCCTGAAAATTTGCCGCCCTGGGCACTCGCCCCGAATGCCCCTAGTGTAAATCCAGGGCTGGACGTAGACGCTATGGAAATCGTGCAGAGATCGCGAAGTATTATTTTGTACATGAAGTACAGAAAAGAAGAAGAAAGAAGCGTTACGTCCACCACTAGCAAATGCAGATTGCAGACTAAAGTGTGTGCCGTCTGCGTTAGCGCGCGTTGAAGCAAACGTTCTATTTTTTTCACACACTTTTTGTGCGGCGCGGCGCGACGCGGCGCGATCCGGTCTGCCCGAATTACACGGATTATTTGTGTGCCGGACTTTTTGCGCGTCGTGTGCGTTACTGCATATAATTGCATAGGTTCTATTTTCACAGACTAAAAAGTGCGTCATGGATAGTCTGTCGTCTGCGCAGCCCCTTAGTTTTCACGCTGCTAAATGCATTTGAGTGTAAAATTCTTGGTTTTGACTTTCGACACATTAGAGTAAAATATGTTAAACTACACCAATATCCAGCAACAAAACATAAGTTATTGATCATTAAACAAACTACAATGATTATACAGATAATTAATTCGAGTTCAACGACCCGATTGTCTGTTCTAGGGTTGGCGCGGCCGGCGTTCCAGTTTAATCCTTGCACGTGTTAGGATTCTACTACTTTGTTACAAATTGTTGGTACCTACCTATTTTTATTTTAGCAGGCCTATGGAATTAAATTTTTCCGAATGTATCCGTTATTTTTGGTTTTCTTGGTATGTTTTAATGTGCGGGTTAGAGGATACCTAGAGGTCAGTGGCGGATTTGCCCTAAGGCCCAGTAGGCCCGGGCCTAGAGCGGCCAGATATTAGGGGCGGCCAATCGTGACAAAAAAATCACTGATGACAAGAAATAACTAAGAGTACGTAAATATTTTAAAGGCTTCAAGGGACCATGGGTTTTTCTCGGCGGCTCTGCTCTATAATAAGAATATTTATTTTCTCACCGCTCAGAACACATCCTTTGTAGCCTGAAATATAAAATTTTCTCGGCACTCGCAGCTAGCTGCTCGCGCAATTATAAATAGAATATTATGTATTTTGCTCACCACTCAGAACGAGCTCATTGCACACAGTACCGGCGTTAGGGTGGGGCGCGGTTGGGCGACCGCCCAGGGCGCCGGATAAAAGGGGCGCCACAGGCTCTATAATTCGTTGAAAAAAAAATTCAATATTCTCGGTGCTCGTAGCAAGCTGCTCGCGCTTTTATAAGAACATTTAGTTTCTTTGCCACTCGAAGGAAGATAAACGCACATCATTCGTGCTGAAAAATTCAAAATTTTCTCGGCGCTCGCAGCGAGCTGCTCGCGCTTTTATAAATGAGAAAATTTACTTTCTTTGCCATTTGAAGCAAGATAAACGCACATCATTCGTGCTGAAAAATTCAAATATTTTTCGGCGCTCGCAGCGAGTTACTCGCGCTTTTATAAATAAGGACATTTAGTTTCTTTCCCACTCGAAGATAGCTAAACGCACATCATTCGTGCTGTAAAATATCTAAATTTTCTCGGCGCTCGCAGCGAGCTGCTCGCGCTTTTATAAATAAGAATACTTATTTAGTTTCTTTGCCGCTCGGAGCAAGCTAAACGCACAACATTTGTGCTGAAAAATTCAAAATTTTCTCGGCGCTCGCAGCGAGTTGCTCGCGCTTTTATAAATGAGAACATTTACTTTCTTTGCCACTCGAAGCAAGCTTAACGCACATCATTCGTGCTGAAAAATTCAAAATTTTCTCGGCGCTCGCGCTTTTATAAATAAGGACATTTAGTTTCTTTGCCACTCGAAGCAAGCTAAACGCACATCATTCGTGTTGAACAAATCTAAATTTTCGCGGCGCTCGCAGTGAGCTGCTCGCGCTTTTATAAATAAGAATATTTATTTAGTTTCTTTGCCGCTCGGAGCAAACTAAACGCACATCATTCGTGCTGAAAAATTCAAAATTTTCTCGGAACTCGCAGCAAGCTGGAAAGTTGGATTTTTTTCTAGATACGCCCATGATTTTGCCCATCGGAATCGGCCCAGAAAAAAATCCTGGAATTTTTTCCTTTTTAGTATGGGTTTGAATTGCTTTTTAGGGGGCGCCGCAGAAATCTCGCCCAGGGCGCTGGTATTGTTAAAACCGGCTCTGATTGCACATCTTTTGTAGTCTGAAACGTAAAATTTTCTCGGCGCTCGCAGCAAGCTGCTCGCGCATTACAAATTTTATTCTATTCGGAACGAGTTTAACGCACACGTTCTTGTCAGAGATGTAACATTTCCTATTTTAGAGATTCAAATTGTAGGTAAACGTTGAAATGTACAAACCTACCTTGTTCACAAGAAAAAAAATTCTGGATCCGCCACTGTTTAACACATTCGGTGCCACCGACTCGCCATGCGAGTTCACGTTCATTTTGTTCGCGAGTCGGTGGCACCGAATGTGTTAAGGAGTAAGTAGGAGTAGACATGTTATATACGACGTAGATGCAGGTATTACACGGACTGGGGCCTAGGGCGGCCTAGACTGTAAATCCGCCACTGCTAGAGGTAGAGGTATAATTTGGATGTCGATAAAAAAATTGTATGACAAGTAGATGCTTAAAAAATATTGGATACCCACGTATTATTTGGAAATTTGATTTAAACGGTTTTAGTCTTGTTTTCGAATTAAAATGGCTTTTTATAAAAATCTAAGTATAGCTGCTTGGACCAATAACTCTGTCATTGGTTTCAATGAGATCCATCGTAGGTAGGTACTAGGTACCCGCTCACCATTGGGAGAGGCTTGAGTATCTTACATTAAAAAATACATTTCCATACATATAATAAGAATGGAAATTTCTCCCTATTCATTGTGATCCTTTACTAAGGTGAACTGTGAAAATACGCATATGAACAAAACGACGCGAAAAAGTCGCTTGCGCGATCTAGATCGTAAAACATTTTGTCAATTTTTCCTAGGGAAACGTAAAATAAAATAATAAAATAAATAATAATCATTTATATCGGACACATCGCCCCTAATTTACATCAAAATTTTGAAGTAAAAGTAATAGAATATAAAGTAAATTCAATTCAAAAAAATCAAAAAGCAAAAAGTGCGACAAACTAAAAATACGCCATCTATCGATCTGCCTGTAAACGAAAGTAGACCTTTAGTTTAATTTGGGCTAAATTTGTAAATAGTTTGTGTCACTGGTGAGGTGAAACAACACCACCGATTTGAATAAAATTTTCACTAATACGTTGCAGTTTTCTCTACTTGAAACTTAGTGTTGGTTTTAGTCAAATCGGTTTTTAAATAAAAGAGTTATATCAATCTAAAGATTTACTTATCTTATTATATAAAATCGTTCGTACACTTTCGTGCTATCAACGCACAGCCCAAACGGCTGGACGGATCGAGCTGAAATTTGGACAACGTATTTTTTGGAAAACTTCATCGTGCAATAAGAAGCGATTTTGCGAAATTCCCCCGGGAACGGGAATTATTCCCGAAAAACGTTTGTATGCAAATCCGTAACCGCTGAACCGATTGAGCTGAAATTTCGTGAAATGATTGTTGGGATTGTGATTAGAAACTTTGAATACTTTTTATGTCAGAAATTTACTTTTAAGGGGGGTAAAGGGGGGGTCGAAGTTTGTATGGGAAATTTAGAACCGCTGATCCTATTGAGCTAAAATTTGGCACAAAGGTAGTTTGAGTTGTAAAAAATGATATGGGATACTTTTTATTCCAGAAATCAACCTCTAAGGCGGGATAAAGGAGGTCAAAGTTTGAATGAAAAATCAGTAACTAATGACCCCATTAAGCTAAAATTTGGTTTAGATATAGCTTTAGCCTCTAAAAAGGATATGGGACAGTTTTTAACCCTGAAATTGGCCTTAGAGTGGAAGTCAAATTTTGTATAGGAAATCAGTAACTCCCTATCCTATCAAAAACATAAATGTGAAATTAGAGCCAAGTTCAATATTACGATATATTATGTATTATGTAGGTACCTATGCGTTAGTTGTTTGTTGACTTCAAAGACAAAAGAAGGGAGATCTAAATTGGTGCCAAGTTCAATGGTTAGTCCTGAAATATATTTATAACATAAAATATTCTATTACAACTTAAAATATTATTTCTTCTTATAACTTAAGATAAATATGTTATTGCCTGAGATCTAATTTGGCTTGTTCTCATATACGACATATTATTAAGTAGATACCTGCATACAAAAACAGTCACGAAAGATCCCTATGTTCCACGGCGGCTAGTTTTATAGACAGTTTTAGTAGGCAAGTTAATTATAATATTTCGCGTAATACAATATGAGAACAAGCCAAGTCAGATCTCAAGCTATAATATATTTATCTTAAGTTATAAGAAGAAATAATATTTTAAGTTGTAATAGAATATTTTATGTTATAAATATATTTCAGGACTAACCATTGAACTTGGCACCAATTTAGATCTCCCTTCTTTTGTCTTTGAAGTCAACAAACAACTAACGCATAGGTACCTACATAATACATAATATATCGTAATATTGAACTTGGCTCTAATTTCACATTTATGTTTTTGATAGGATATCATTACTTTTTGTACAGAATTTAATAGTAGGTAGGTACTTATCCATAATTTAATGATGTACCTATACCTAATGCGCTGGCGTGGTCCGAAATACCTATCATTTAATTGTATGTAAGTATACTAAAACTGATAAGAGTTAGGTTAAATAAAATAAAGGTGGTATATAATACCTACTCCATTCGTTATAATATTATTCTCACGTGAAGCTCTTAAAATCCACATGTAATAAATAACTGAGCCAATACCAGACGCATATCAGAAATGAAGTAGTCATAGTAAGCCCTATCATATAGATTAATTATCAAGGCCTTTGGGCTTACTAGAACTTAATTTATATTTATTTGATTTTAATTATTTCCGGTGCACCGGCCATGGGACTGTCGCTCTACTCTCCGCCGACGAGAGAGGATCGAGGTGGAATAGAATAGGTATTAGGTATCTACTCCTTATCGTGACTCATAAACAATATAACAAAAGTATATACTTAAAATTACCATACCATTATTATCAGTTATAGAGGTAGTTTGTACTTATAGTAGGTAACATGTAATTTTTTTTAACAAGCATTTATTATTACTATCTAGCACAAAGGTACTCGTCAAGACGAATCAAACGAGCTCAAACTCGATGGGGTTGCGTCGCTTAATTATGGAGTTCCTATGGCCACCTTCCAGCTCCATCATCAGACCCTGATTACTATATAGTATCAAAGTACTCGTCAAGACAAATCAAATAAGCCCAAACTCGATGGGGTTGCGTCATATAATTACGGAGTCCCTATGGCCACCTTCCAGCTCCATCATCAGATCACCTCCATGTCACAATAATATTGCATTGTCATCCAATTTATACATGCATGCCAAATTTCAGCTTAATCGGAAACCGGAAGGTGGATCATATTTAATTTGCAAGTTAATTACCATACTTTAAAATTAACAATTTTTATTAAATTTAAAAATATTATTAAATCATTAAAATTTACTAGTTTCTGATTTTTTCCTTTGTTACTATGACTTTGCCTATCTGGATGCCAAATTTCAGCTTTCTATGTCATCTGGAACTGGGATATTACTTTTGATCTATCCCTCAGTATGTATTAACTTCACCGATTACTGGATGTTTATATCTAAATAACCGTTTGAGCTGTGTTATTGGAATTTGGAACAGAGATATAGTTCGTATATTTGAGTATATGTGCCAAATTTGACTTGTCTATGTGTAATAGTTTTTGTATAACGAGGGTGTAAAAAGTCGTCAAAACGCGCTTTGGACGGTTCGTGTAATATAACACACGGCGCGGTCGCCAGTTCCTTTGCTTGAACTTGGCTTGACTCGCTGCCGCGTGTCTAAATTTGATATGGATGTATGTAGTTAGACTCCAAAAAGGACATTTATTTATTGATTTTGAATAGTTTTTAACGCTCAAAAACATATTTTATAAAGAACACATATAAAATACAAACTCTTTTCCGATGTGCCACTATTTTACCCATTATGAAACTAGATGGCGCTGTTCGTCGTTAAAACTCGCAAGCGATTTGTTGGACATGAGTACCTTTTTAAACGACTTATGAAACCAAACCTTTTTGCTATTATGTAGTATTATTTATTAGTATTATGTTTAGTTGTGCATGCTGTGGCATCCTATAATTGTAGGATCACACAGACTAAAGACATAATAGCCTTAAGACTTTTAATTGTAATGTGTTTCCTGCGTTGGATGTCCTTAAATAAATAAATTATGCCAAAGGGCGGTCAACAGTCCATGTCGTTATTCCTGAATCCTAGAGTTTTACAGACTGCGAGTCAAAAATTTAACACTTAATAATTACTATAAAATTAATGTAACTTTAAAATACCTGATATTAATTATTTTATTACATACCATATACCATATTTGTTGAATAATTTTATAAATAACTAGCTGACCCGGCAAACGTTGTTTTGCCATATAAATAATTAATAGGAATGATTAAAAGTTAATATGAGAGTTACACTGAGATAGCAAAATAATAATTGTTTTATTATAAATATATAATTTTATTATAAATCCGATTCTCACAGATACCGGATAAGCACAAAAAATTTCATCAAAATCGGTCAAGCCGTTTCGGAGGAGTATGGCAACGAAAACTGTGACAAGAGAATTTTATATATTAGATATATTATATATATTCACTTTAAAGTTCCATCACATAATCAGAAAAATCATTGTCCTTAATTTTATGTTGAGTTTGTCTAATTGAATTATTATTATTTTATTAACTTTATGTGAGTAAATTCGTTTGCATGCCTTATTTAATAAAAGTCTTCGGAAGTTCTAAAGTTTTTTTTTTTGTTGAGGTGGTTTTTAGGGTTCCGTAGCCAAATGGCAAAAACGGAACCCTTATGGATTCGTCATGTCTGTCCGTCCGTCCATCCGTCCATGTGTCACAGCCACTTTTTCCGAAACTATTAGAACTATACGATAGAAATTTGGTAAGTAGATGTATTCGGTGAACCGCATTAAGTTTTTCACACAAAAATAGAAAAAAAATATTTTTTGGGCTCCCCATAGAACTAAAACTCATTTTATTCATCAAACCCATACGTTTTAGGTATCTACGGATTACGGATAGGTCTTCAATTATTGAGGTTTCTAATATCATTTTTAATTATTTTAAACGGTTTTATTTAGCTCACTCCGTTTGTTTTATTATTTTTTATTCTTGGGTCAAAATTAGTAAAAAAAAAAATCGCAAATTTGAAATTTCGCCCTCTTCCTGTCAACCGATTCAAATGAAATTTGGTGTACGCCTTTGGTTCTGGTGACAATATAATTACGTATATTTAAAATTATTTTAAATCCAAGATGGCCGCCGCTACAAAAAAGCGGATTACATTTTTTTTTCCAATCAATATGGGTATCAAATGAAAGGACTTGATAACTAGAATACAGTGCACTATACAAAATAAAAATCAAAGATGGCACTCGCTACAAAATGGCGGATAACCAATTTTTTTAATCTCATCAATATGGGTATCAAATGAATGGGGTTGACATGTTGAATACAGTGTACTAAAAAGCTGAAAAATAAAATCGTGAGGCACGTTAAATATCTAAATTCTAAATCCCTAATATGAACATTTAAACTGAAAATTGTAGAAAATAAAATTGTTCTTTACTTTTTGTGATTTTGTTGTTAATTGGAGACTCTTAAAAGGCCTGGAATAGCTTTTATTACAGAAACCAAGCTTAAAGGGAGAAAGGGGGATCGGTGTTTTTATGGGAAATTAGTACCCGCAGCTCTAATTTTGCAGAAATTCGAAATAGATACAGCTTGAGCCAAAAGAAAGGACATAATTGAGATAGTCCCTTAGTCTTAGTTCCTTAAGTCAACAATGCATATAGGTGAAAGGGCCTTTCACCTTCCCTCACTTTTAAGGTCAGAGTTTTATGGGCATACCTACAGGAACCACGGAATCGATTTGAGTCTCGGGAATGATAGTATGAGGCATGAGGAACCGATTTAGCTTAAATTCCCAATATAGATAGTTAAAAGGAAAACAAATAGTTTTATGGAATAAGGAATTCTGGAAAAAGGAATCAATAGCCGCTAAATTGATTTAGCTGTAATTTTGTATTAAAATATTTTGAATTCCAGGAAAGTAACACAGGATTGTTTCCTGTGGTAGCGAAAAAAAACTGCATAGAAATACTTGGCTCGATTTTCTTCGCTATCCAGAGCGGGAGGAAATATAACTATGTATACTAATTCAACGCCGCGGGGATGGAAATCAAATCAATTTCGAAATAGCTGCAACAAAATGAAATTTAGAACCGTTGACTCTATCTATTACGCTAAAATTTGATACAACCTTTAGTTTGAGTCATAAAAAATGATACGAGACACTTTTTATCCCAGAAATCAACCTTTAAGGGGAGGAAAGGGGGGGGATGCAGTTTGTGTAGGAAATCGGTAGCCGCTTCTTCGTTTTAGCTCAAATTTGGTCAACGTATTCTTAATATAACGTAGGCGACCAATAAGGAGGGATTTTGTGAAATTCCCAGGAGAACGGGAATTATTTCCGAAAAACGTTTGCATGGAAAGTTATTGAATAGTTTTTATGTCAGAAATTAACTATTAGGGAGAATCAGTATTACAGGCAGGAGGAAGGAGAGTCAGAGTTTTAATGGGAATTCAGGAATCACAGAATTGATTTGAGTCGTGAGAAAGATAGTGTGAGAAATTGGTAACCAATAATTATAATTTAACTTAGGTTTAGGTACATTACAGTAGAGATAAGTTTAAGGGTTACCGGGAAAGGACCACAAATAGTTCTAATTCCTGAAAAGAGGCGTGAAAATTTGTGAAGACAATCAACAACCGTTAAACCGAGATAGTTTGACCTCCGGGAAAGGACACAGGACTGGTTCCTGCGATAGCAAAACAAAACTTCATAGATATACCCAGTCCGATATTATTCACTACCCACTGGATTAAAACTATTTTACGCTCACAAAATCGCGGAGATGGAAATACAATCCTAAATGGCAGCACCAAACTTTCGCTTTATTGACTGTCACGCGCAACGAAGTGCGCGCGGGTCAGCTAGTATTTAATATAATGTATGTACATCATTTCAATTTTAAATGATTTGCGTTTATGTCTCTACTTACTGCTCTACCAAAAATAAACAATTCCAATACTCTGTAGTTATGCAAAAAATATTCCATAGAAAAAAATCCAATAAAGCTAGATCTCGTAAATTTTAGTTCTCGTTAATTTATAGTTTTGGTTGGCGTATGGTCAACCCTGGCTATAACACTAATCCAGTAGACTGGAAAACGTATTGGATGCGGAATATGTATCGATTTTTAATTTACGCCGATAGCGTTTAGTTGCGGCGATTCATACATCGTTTACACTGGGACAGTCACTAGAACTTTGTAAAATAGAAGAATAGAGATAGAGATAGTTGAGATAGAGTTGTGAGTAGATTATATAGGTATATAATATTATGTCTTATTTAATCTGAAATAAACGATTATTTATTTTTTACTAGCTTATGCTCGCGGCTTTGCCCACGTGGACAAATCCTGTCTTAGCGCGGAAGTCTACGTCAAAAGACTTATCTGTATGCCAAATTTTAACTCAATCCGTCCAGTGGTTTAGGCTGTCCGTTGATAGATCAGTCAGTCACACAGTCCTTTTATATAATTTAGATTTAATAGTCATTATTTATAGTTAATAATTATGATAAACAACCAAATAATGCAGGTAGGTACTAGCTTAATAAAAAAACCTCATCTTTTAAAATTTTTCAAGCTCACACACACCCTTTAAATTTTCACAGATGAAGAGAAACCCCTCTCACATATGAAGTGAACTATTTTAATTTAAAAATATCGGCTCAAGCCCTTCGAGTAATCAAGGATTTTTTTATCTGATAAGGAAGGTATACAGCGTCGCATATAGCGATATTATTTTTTAAATTCATTTCCCAATTATTTTTCTTGCAATATTAGCTGAAAACTTAAATTTAAAAGTAGTGAGTAAATTGGATGTATGATGATGATGATTCTGACCGTTTTCTGCCTCGGTGACTATTAGGATACCCCATACCCCACCTTGTTGATTACAACCTATACATTGTGATTAGACTCTGACAGTGTAAGTAGGGTAACCTGTTCTGTTCTATAAACCCCAATTATTATTATTATAAAGGTGCGTGCAAATTAGATGTATAACATTATGGTAACGACATTATTGTCAATGTATTTGAGAATTCTGGGTTTACCTTTATTTAAATCATTTCAAAGTTCCCTATAAATTCGCTTGAAAGGCCGATGCGTTGTAAAGCCGGTTACACAATGACTGAAGACACTCGAAACACGTGCGCATATTGTAAACACGCGCAGATGCGCCCGCGCACCTGGCGTGATGCGTTTACATGTAAAATACCTTATACTACCTTAGTGTCTTAAGTTTTATGAGTGCGAGAGATTCTTCTAAGGGACGATTGTTGAGAAGACTGAGTTGAAATAATATTTACACGATTTCAAGCTAGCTTCAAAATTTAAACTCATAACATTATCTTGAAAACTACAATACCGATTTTGATGAAACTTGCACTGTGCGTTAACCTATTAACGATAAATACATATGTATGTATAAGTATATTCAAATTTTAAAATACTAATTCAGGTTATATTATAATGGGGAAATTCTGAAAAAAAATGTAAGCCAAAAAAATAATAGTTAAGGTCCGACCAATGATTTTGTAGAATTTCGGGCTGACTAAACATTGAGCAAAAATCTTCGCTCGTCTCATCCCTAAAAACTCCTTAGAGGTTGAATTTACCTTACAGCTCCTAAATTACCAAACTTATCAAACTCACAACAAAGACAGAGACATTCGTTTAAAAATTCAGCTCAAACGCAAAGTTGTACAGTTCTAAAATAACATCGACATTTCTAAACTGTTTAAAAACACGCCAAAGTTGTGACAAGCTCAATGACTCCTCAAACGAGTGAGGTACAGATAAACAAACCAGTTTTAAATTGCACCTGTGAGACATACATAATGTTTCAGACGTCTCTGTAAATGACCTGTAATTTGATAGTGGAACTGTACCACAAGCTGTCGGTCGTCGCAATTTTAAAAACTCTTTGATGAAAATGTTTGAATTTTAGTAACAAACTAGAGTAAAATATTGGGATTTTTGTAAATTTTACAGTTTTTTTTCAGAAACATTTTTTTTTTTTTATTTAAATTAGTATGTCTTAAAAGGCTCTTTGACCTGAGCTAGTTGGCGCACGTTTTATGCCAAATTTGTATAATATCAGTTGTGGGCTTTATAAAACGTAAACGCCTGAAACTACTACTACTATCAAACTATCAAAGCCTGAAACTCTAATTAGTAGTCTCTGTCGCCGATGTGGGCCACGAGTTCTCGCCAAGAAGTCACGCTGTGAACTTCGCGCTAAGAATCACAGTGTCAAGCGCTAACAAGAAGCAGCGCGAACCGAGAACGCGAACTCATCCTTAATCCATGCCCTCGTTTCGCAGCTTTTGCAGGTGTGGCGGCCATAGCATGGCCATGGCCTTTAAAATGTGTCTAAAATACAGATTCAGCAGATATAATATTTATGTACCTAAGCTACCCCACTACAGCTGCGTTACCGCGTTGTATAGTGATGGATATTCTTTTCATGAGAAAAGACACAGAGCAAGAGTCACCACTTTTGTTTTGGATCCTGTGCCTTAACTCGCCTAAGAACTACTTAGCCAATTCAAAACCTCTTCAGGTTACAAAGTTCTTTTTTGTCACATTTTCTGGAATAGGCGTGGTGCCTAGGCGTACTTTGGAACGAGAACATCTTGGCTTAAAAATCTGCGCCAATGGTACTGCAAGAGCACGCGTTCCCTATTTAGAGCTGCTGTGTCGAGGGTTCAAATTGCCATGATGATCGCCAACCTTCGTTAGAAGATGGCACCCAAAGAAGAAGAAGGCGTACTTTCCTTGACCAAATAAATGTCCTTCTAAGGAAAGGCCAGGTCAAGAGTATCGAGAACCGGCGAGCGTGCATGAAGAATGTGATGAAAGTTGAGGAAGCGAAAGAGGTGTGTCAGGATCATACCAAGTGAAGGGAAATAGTATCTGCCTACCCCAACGGGAACCAGGCGTGATTATATGTAGGTATGTATGTTTTCTGGAATATTGACAAATAATTTATGTGAAGCGGTTAAAAGTTAAAAGACTAGTTATAAATCAGTCTCATTCAGAGCAAAACCTTTGATTAATACTGATTGAGAAATAACATTTCTACAATTAAATTTTTATTATCTGGTGTTCGCGGAAGCCATTTTGATTTGATGCGCTTAACATCCTACATTAATTAAGGTTTTATATTCCATTGTTTAAAATGTTGGATGGAAGCCAAAATGGAGATAACCATGGAATAAATCGGGACGTGGAACGGTCGTGGTAAACTACCAAGGCGAAGTGTGAGCAAACCACAGTTTAAATGCTTAAACTTCATCATCTCATCCGTAGGACGTCCACTGCTGAACATAGGCCTCCCCTTTGGACTTCCATATGTATCGGTTCGAAGCGACCTGCATCCACTTTCTTCCAGCGACCTTTATAAGGTCGTCTGTCCAACTTGTGGGTGGACGACCTACGCTGCGTTTGCTAGTCCGTGGTATCCACTCGAGCACTTTTCGACCCCATCGGCCATCCGTTCTGCGTGCTATGTGGCCTGCCCATTGCCACTTCTGCTTGCTAATTCGCTTACACTTGGTACACAATATTCATAATTTAGGCTATTTTATTGCCAAAAAGAAAGCGGAACGGCCAAACCCGACTCTAATTTGTCGAAAACACACACAATTTGCAACTTCCTGGCCGCTGTCTCAACCCAGAGTTTTCCCATTGTAGCTTATTTAAATAAATGCTTATTTGATCGAATCGAATGGGCGTTAGAGTTTTCAAATAAAACTGATAAAATGTAAAATAAATAATATGCAAAAATGTTTAATTGCAGCATATTTAAATAAATACGTTTTGAATTTGAACAAGTGAAATTTAATAAATACTTTTTAAAAACAAGCTTTAATTATTGTTATCATCTTGCATCATAAAGTACTCGTCAAGACGAATCAAATGAGCCCAAACTCGATGGGGTTGCGTTGTTTTATGACAGAGTTCCTTTGGCCACCTTCCAGCTCCATCATCAGATCAGCTCGATGTCATAAAAATATTGCATTGTCATCCGATTTACACACGCATGCAAATTTTCAGCTCAATTGGAAACCGGGAAGTGGGTCAAATTAAACTTGCAAGATTTGATTACAGACAGACAGGCAGACAGACAGACAGACAGACAGACAACAGACAGGTGAAAGTAATATAAAGCTTGTAAAAAAAAAGTGTTGAGTTCAGAGTTTCACACTTAGGTATCTGTTTACGTTTATTCTTTAGATCTGTCTATAATCGTCAATCGTATAATGGCCGATGTAATCCGTGGTAGATAATATAGTGAGGGATATTCAAAACCTAGAAAACTTTGGACTAATGCCATTTTTAAAGCCAGGTATCTGAGGTGTCTTAAACTGGACAAAAGTTTTGCTATAAAACTAAATGGCCTGTAACTTAATAGTACAATAAATTATCCGCAAATTCTGCGTGAAGTAATTTGAATTGATATAATATCTTTTATATGTCCATTCCAGAATTTTCTCCTTACATTTTGGCATAATAATATTAGTAATGATAGAAAATCAGTATAATTATACATACCAAAGTTATATATTATGCTACTGCCCTAAGACCTTGTTGACTGGTTGACAATCTATCGAAGTACCTACAGCCTAAACCACTGAACGAATTGAGTTGAAATTTGGGACACAGATAGATTTTATGATGTAGACCTCCGCTAAGAAAGAATTTATCCACGCATAATAAATATTTTTTATATGCGTGCTAGGGGAGTGGATGCAGATATGACGGATGATAGATCAGAATGGAGGAGAAAAACGTGTTGTGCCGACCCTACCTAGTGTGGGATAAGGGCAGGAAGAAGAAGAATAATTTTTTTTTTATAGTAGATTAAACAAGCGTTTGACCGCAATCTCACCTGTTGGTAAGTGACGATGCAGTCGAAGTTGTTGCACGCTTGTTCAGTAAGAACCTATTCACTCTTGATTTGAACAAACCCACGTTATAGCATTCGGGAAACACTGAGTGGTGGCGAGTTCCAACAACAAACACAATTCAATTTACAAAAAACAACTACAAACTGGAAATTTACAGGACTGAATATTCAATTTTTATAGAACACAAGTAGACCTTACAGAAAATTAACAGTGTTCCTCCACTATATTATGCATATATTATGCACACATTATAAACCTTCCTCTTTATTACTAGGTATATATACCTATTTAAAAAAACCGCATTAAAGCGTTGGGTAGTATTAAAGATCTCTAAACATACATAGGAACAGACACAGACGGGAGGCGACTTTGTTAGGTACATGTAATGACGATGAACATTGCTCCTTATAATAAATACAAATTAAGTCATAAAAAAATAACCCCATTGCAACCGTGAAACCCTTTTAACTAATTAAGGGAAGTTTCAAAACCAGCGCGTGCCGTGATGAGCCATGACTCATGGGAAAAACATATGGGTTACGGGTTGGCAATCTATAAGTACTAGCTTGGCTTAGACCTTAATACCTTACATTAGTAATAACAATTAATGCTATTTTTTATTAATTTCATTAGCATGCTATTTTTGTCCCCAAGCATGCTACGTGCTATTGCTATGGTATTTGCCAAATTATTTTTAATTTGATTATGAATAGCTGTGAAATGCTAAATTTCATTGGCACGTCGCGTCGGCACATATTTTCATATTATTATTTAATTAATAAAGATATTACATACGATCATGTAAAGCCATCTGACGCCTCGTTGGCCTATAGAGGGCCCTTAAATGCTAGAACAATACCTATTACGTCCACGAAGTTCATCCTTAACCGGCCCAGAATGTTTCGAGTTGAACATACCTGAAACAAGGAATTTGTTGTTAAAATGCTGTAAATACAAGTAAATTTTCAACATTGTTATGATAGAATGAACTAAATTAACAGTAACTTTCATGCACAGATCATAAAGCTAGAGATGGAAGCTAAAATGAGGTAACAGTCGCCAAGTCATATGCCGGAATCAACATAACCTCGTAGCTCCGCCTCTTTATCGTCTAAATTCCACGGCCGACATTGACAGCGTGACATTCACATACTTAATGAAAAATAATTATTAAAAATGCCGTATTGTTCAATAAAATGGCGCGGAAAGACTAGCGCTACATCCAGTTACGCAAAAGACGAAATCTTATTGCACAGGCAAGTTATTATTCCGATATTAATCATTGAAAAATGTTTACCATAAAATGTGATATAAAAATGGCCAAGTCTCTTTTCGTCTCTTTCTTGGTAAATTTGTATAACATTAGGTATCTCGTTCTCTCTTACGTACTGATGAACTAGTGATAAGACACAATAAAAATTAACACCACAAATTTTATCGACAAAAATGTTATTGAGATTTTTGAAGTAGGTAGGTATTTCGTATATAAAAGTACCAAAATTATCAGGGTATAATATTATACAGGTTTGCTGGTATCCAATTCATGAATGGTTATTATGGTGCTTATAATATGAGAAGTGTAACGAAGCTGAAACTATGTATTTTAAATCACATAATGTTAAATTTGTCACTAATTTAAAAACAAATAATTCGCTATCTAACATTTATTGTTTATTCTTATTGGGTGCGTATTCGCACGCATAATTTTTTGTCCTAATTTTGTTTGGCCTAAAATGTCTCGCATATTTTTTTGCCTAATCATAATTTGGCATAATAATATTTATACATAATTTTAGGCGTACATATTATTAAAATAGTATGGGACAAAAATTTTGGCTACAAAATTATGCCTAAAAACTTTAGAGGTTTTGAAGCTTAGGCTGAAAAATGCTACATTAAATTAGGACTAAAAATTTTATGCGAGCGATGGACCCATTCATATTTTAGTGAAACCCCATAAAATGTTTATTCGGGTACTTTGGGAGTTAGGGTCAAAGTGGGTAAATGTAAACAGAGGTAAATGGTCACACTGGCCATAATTTCTTCATTTTTACTTTTATAGGATTCTGAGTGCATCAGAATACATTAATAGTATTTTATCTAAGAAATGCAAATCAATATTTAAGTGTTAGATGTCTAAAAATATTATTTTGGTGTGTTTATTATTTTTCGGCAAAATCCATTAAAATACACTTTTCAAGTGGTGAACAGTACTTACTTTAGTACGAAAACTATTGAGGTAAGCTATAATTTTTATAAGCCTAGAGAGATGAAATTGAATTAAGTGGCATGTTTTAGGTGTTGTTGCTCCCCATATGATATCCGCAATTTTTTAAATCTGCGTTTACAATTACCTCAATAATTAGTACCTTGGGTAAAATGTAAACATAATTTGGGGTAAATGTAAACGAGTGAGGTAATTGGAAACACAATACTTTTTTCTTTCAATATGTTTAGTGCTAATGAGGGGGTGATTGTAAACATTTCATTTTAAGGCTAAAGTCATATGCAGAGGGCAAATGTATGAAAGAAAAAACTACTTTGTTACTCTCCGGAAGATATAGATGACATAATTTATAAAAAAATGCATTTCAAGAAGCCTGCGAGTTTTATGCATTTTCTACTACGGTTATATTAAATTCTGAGTAGGAAAAAATATTTCAAGAGAAAATAAAATCTCTAACTTGCATCAAAATGAAAAAAGGGACAATGCTTCAGAGAATAAATGATAAAACTGCTAAGGAGAGTGAAGAAATTATGAATAACGAAGTGAATTCATGCAACTAAGATCAGGTTTAAGTTAGCATAAGATGAAATTAAGAGTTTATGTACATATTTATGTCCAGTAGTAGTATAATTTGTTTATAATTTGTTCAGTAGTAGTGTTTCTTAATGTTTTCAAAAGTTATTGAGTTATTGATGTACTTACAGAGACTGTTTACATTTACCTCCTTTTATTAGTAATAATTATGTAAGAAAATATCATTGTGTTTACATTTACCCCAAAATAAATAATTTACCTCCTGTTATAGATAAGGGCTTTTTACCATAATATACTCATTAGAGAGGTCAAACCTTGCACTAAATAATCTTTTCTTCTGTACTATGTAGTAACAGTAGAGAATTGCGTGTTTACAATTACCCCAAAATGGTAGTTTTTGAAATTTTGCGTTGGGGTAAATGTAAACTTGTAATAAAAAACAAAATAAATGTGCTAGAAGGTTTTGTTATATATTACTTCGCATGTTATTTCACTCTGAATCCCTAGAAAAAATAAATAGTTTAATAAGTCGTCACAATTTTTTTACACGATGATGAAAGTAGTGCTACCTCCAATTTTTTTCAAAAGTGTTTACATTTACCCACTTTGACCCTAATAGAGATGAGAAAACATTTAAGCTATAATAAAACAATATTTGAAGTTATATTAAAATATCTCTCGTATACAATACAACGAACTTTCTCATTAAACTTAAGAATAACAGTAACTTATATTTTCTTATCGATATCGATAAAGCGACTTTACCACATCACTAGAATGTCATATTATGCCTCTAACTATTACCTAAACTGTGACGTGACTGTGACGTGACCTTGAACGAGCCAATCAAATCTAGCCACCCACCCCCGCACCCCACCATGTTTTGGTGACTTTGTTTTCATACAAAAAATTACCTAAGCGCTGTATATATCTCTCTAGTATATGCTTTCATGCAATGAAATAAATTTGTAATAAATTCATAATAATATTATTACTAAATAAAGAAAGAAAGAAAATTTATATGCACACAAACCAAAGTGAAAAAGAAACATACCTACAATTGACAATAAGTAATATAAAAGATTTAAAAAAACTTGATTTGCCGCAAAAAGGTACCAGCTCAGCATTGTGTAGGTCAAGTATGACCTACGCTGGTCTTCCGCTGGTACCCTGTTGTGGTGACATCACGGCTTCACCTAAATAAAAAAAGAACATAGTAATATACCTAATATAATACACAAATCGCACTATGAAACGAGAAAAATATTTGAAATGTTTCGAAAAGTTACAAAACTAAGTACAAATATGCCAACTCTGCCTCTGGATTTTTGACCAGAGATGAAAAGATGTTTTCTTAACTTTCCACATAACTTATCATCATAAACTGGCCTACCTTCTTTTCGGAGACAAATATTCGGAAGGCATTGATTATGGATGAAAATTTACTTACAACAATACCATAACTCTTTATTGCATACCAAGTTACAGAAAATAGTTGTAAGCAGACATTACACACAAAAAACTAAAGGTAAACAATCGGCGGTCTTATCGCACAGAGCAATCTCTTACAGACAACACATACATACACACGACATAAATATTACAGCACGTAAAACCGAAGGTTATTAAGTATAGCTAGTTAACCATAAAAGAGTAAAATTAATGGCATAAAATCATTTCCCAACGTGAAATGTAACCTGTACTTCCGCACGATATACAGTCATTAAGGCCCATTTACGGCGTTCCAGTTACTGGAACCAATCAACTGAAACGATAACATGATCAACTGTTTGACTACGATATTAATACATGTGGATAAAAATGGTACTACTACACATACTTGAAAGAAAGAAAATAATTTATTTATTACTTTTACACAAAAAAATACAACAAAAATGATAAAAACCAAAAATAATAATGTGTGTGTATATTATTACGTCACAAATCGGTCGGTCGCTCGGTTCTTCTACTATTATTATAGGAGTCGTACACATACACGTTTTTCTCTATCACCAAATATATCGCGCAAAAAGGATGTTAACTAAAACATTTTTTTTGTCCATCAAGTTGTAAAGTAGATTATAAAAAAATATTGGACACATATTTTTTTCTTCGTAGATTAGATAAAAAACGTGTGAGATACAACGCACTGAAGTTGCTTAGTGGGAGTTCATAATGTGGCCGAACTCGGATCGGTACTTTTGGTATTGGATGATGACGTAGCACCCTCATCCAAAAATTATAAGCTTTCCTCATTCAAAAGTTGTAAGCCATTTTATTCAAAAACAAAAAAAACTATTTTTATTACGACTTATGTCATTATATTTAAATTACGAACTGATTTAAAAATTTTAAACCCGCCTCGTCAACATTCAGATGCGCAAAGACACTAGCGCCCTCGTCACATGTGTAAATTTTAATCGCAGACAGATTCTAATAATATGAAAGTGGGATACGAAAGTTTAGCGAATGTAATATCTGTCCTCAAAGTTTCTACCCTTCCCACTAATATTTTAAATGCCAAAGTTTGGGATACTCGTATATTATGTGTGATACTGAATCCCTTCGATTATTTATCATGAGGAAATCTGATTTGTGATTTACAATAATTATAAGTTAAAAAAATTGACTTTGATCCCAAATATTCTAAGACAATGCAACTTAAGCGACGTCAAACGAATTCGTAATAATAGGTAGGATGCTGAATTTATTTTTAAAAATCATGAAAAACCTTTTTTAAGGTTTTAAGAAAAACCTTATAATTATAGATCGGCAACGCACAGTTCAAACCGCTAAACAGAATGGGATGAAATTTGGAAATGACGTTTCATAACGTAGACCTCCGCTAAGAAAGAATTCCGAGAGAGCGAAGCTGCGACCGCAAGCTAGTGTAGTAAGCAGAAAGCTCTAGAATAAAGGTTAAACTGCGTAACGAAACTAGAAACACACACACGCATCCTCACAGGCACAATACATACACGCATCCTCAAAGGAACCCGAATTAAATTCCACCAAGAGTTACAAAATAATTTCATAGCGGGAACGTCAAATCCACCTCCAAGTCCTGTCACACCAAGCATCCACCGTGAGCTACACAAGGCCCTTTGATCTCCATGCTTATTTAGCCGCAAAGTGTAACCTTATGAGGTTCGGACACGCCAACTCGGCTATTTTCGGTCCCACCCCGAAATATGTCGTGTAATTATGTGCATTATTAGTGTTAGGTGTCGTGGAAAACGGTGTTGATGTTTTTTGAAAGGAGTTTTACATTTTGATGAGTAATTTGGGGTTATATTTCTTTGACATAACCAGTACAATTTCATTATTTAGAGAGATGATATTTTTACATCTTTATTTGCTTGCGACTTTGAGAAATTTCCGCGTGGAGAAATCCTATCTAAGCTGAGGTCCAACGTCATATAAAACCAATCTGTGTTCCAAATTTCAATCGAATTCGTCCAGCAGTTTAGGGTGATCATTGATCAATTAGTCAATCAGCTACTCTTTCATGGAAGAATTAAGAAGAAAACTATATAAGTATTAACATTTTTCATATTTTAGGCATACGTTGTCAGCATCGAGAAACAGCTAAGATAAAAATAAACATCAGTCTTGATTCTTGATCAGCATCAAATTTTACAACAGCATTTGCATAAAATGAACAGTACGGAATAAAACAGGAAAAATATGTCCCCTGCACGCAAGAAACAGGGGATCTCAAAGCGAAGATCTCAAAAATCTCTAATCATATCGAGATCGCAATTCCCATTACATCCGACCATAAAAATCCAATTACACCGTCCAGAAAATCCCAAAATTCGTCCCCCACTTAATAAACAAATTGAAAGGACGCTTATGACACGGTATCTCGTCACCGCTTGTTCAAAATACCGACGGCCTCGAGTAAAAGAGATAATACAGTAATGTGACTTCCTAGAAGCGGTTGAACTCAAGGTCGCGCGAGTTTGCAACGATTTGGGTAGGGTTCGGTAGGCAGCGAGGTGCCGAATAGGCGTTATTATTATGAATTAATAAAAATATGAAAAATAATTAAATACTTTGTGATATTTTTACTAATTCACAACCATTATTCGGAAGCTTAGTGCATAAAACATCTATTAACCGAAACCCTACCCAAATCGTTGCAAACTCGTGCGACCTTGAGTTCAACCGCTTCTAGGGAGTCACATTACTGTATATCTCTTTACCGTGGTAATGACGTTAACTGGAAATTAAAGATAACAGAATCAGGTGTTATTCTGCGGGAACCCTTTCGAAACCGGCTGTCATCCGCGGTTTACCTAATACAAATTACAATTTGTATTGTTTACACTGTTTCTATCGTTTTAAACGCGATGAAAATGTTTATGTAATGATCACACTTATAAAGCTAGAAAATTTTAATGTGTTATCGTTATTTAATCACACTAAATGGATGAACCGGTTTACCTTAAATTAGCCAACGTAGAGCTTGGACCTCAATAAGCAAACACGGCTGACGGCTACTAATCAGCGAAGAAAACCCGCTGGGTATAATATTATAAATGTGGACATTTTCAATGTGTTAGGTACTTTTTCACGCCTAATTAGCCCAACTGTTTTACCAGAAATTTGGTATATTTTAGACTTTAGACCGTGGAGTAGGAAATAGACTACTCATCAGCGAGGAAAAAAAGCTGAGGAAATGTTTCCATAATGATGTTCAACAATAAAACTCTTTCAGGGAAATTAGCATGAAAGGATCTGTTATAATACGAGTTTAAATGTATTGAAAACGGTCCATTAGCCGTATAATATCACTTTTGTCCGTCCTTCCTGGACGGTGTGGTTGTTTCGCGGAAGGATCGCCTAATCGAAAACGAACCCTTCCAAGTTGATTTAAATTTTCTCTTGTTATAACACTAAAGCTGGTAGCTGCAAATGGACAAGGATGAGTTTTTCTACCGAATTACAACGAACTAACGGCCAAGCGCACCAACAGCTTTAAGAATTTTCAGCATTACATCATAAGACGACGTCATGGAAAGTCCAGACTCCAGACTGAGAAAACCAGATTTTATCGGTTAACCCTGAGACATTTTCATTTCCGCGTACGGCCCGTCAGAGTACGGCAGGGTTATGTGGGCCACACCGAGCAGGACCCCTGCGCGGATATACCTACTAAAGCAACTTAGCACTTCCACATCGTCTTGGCTTGGAGGGCTGGGAAACTTAACATCCAGTCCCCAAAATGTTGTAGGATAAGTAAAAACCCTCTTACTCTACATCTAAGATAGCAAATCGTGGCCCAAACACATCACAAATGTAGTAAAGAAGGCTTTTACCTGACAAAGGTATCTTCCCTCTGTCGAATAGAAAGAAACCTTATAGAGGGACGATGACATCTGAAATAAATAGGTAAACACATTGGTACAACACCAAGTCCCAATATCGAAGGAAACTAATGACAAAGCGACAAAGCTCTGTTTGTCTTCAAACAATCGTAGCACCAGCATCGTATATCAGATTGTTAATTACCTTTAATCCAGTCTCGAGGGAATCAGCGTGTTTACTGTTTGTATCCTGACAATTACAAGCCTATTCTCCGACCAATCAAGAGGTCTAACATGTTTGGATTGTGGAGCTAGGTTACCGAATACTGACACTGTAATCTCGTCGGCAGAGGTAATGTTAGTGGGTGGTATCTCTCTAAATTACTCACAGATATACCTATCTTACTGGTATACCTATTTGGTACCTATCTATATTATTAAACTAGCTCCTACTACTACTTTCTTAATTAAATTCTACGTTATTAAAACTATCTAAATGCAAAATTTTCACCCAATCCGTTCAGCGCAGCGGTAGGAGTTTGACACTAGCTGCATCCAGCGATCTTACCCGTTAAAAGAAGATAATGTCCCAAGTCGAAAATCATAGTCAACTATGTATATCTCCATAAGTAGGTATAATTCGACAGCACTATATAAAATGCATAGTAATCAAATACAAAGCTGGGCACTGTAGCTAGTAAAATTACTGGGCTAAAGAGTTTTTACATCTTATGACTCTTGAGTAAGAAGCGTTGGTGCAGTGCACCTAGAATTGCACATCATTGTGAAATTCTGGGTAGCACTATACTAATTATGGGTAGCGTTATCTCTTAACATCAGGAGAGCGTCTTGCTCGTCTTCTTACTTCTCCACATAAAAAAAAGCTGACCCTACATTGAGCGTGTTTAGGTACATATTAAGTTGTCGTATGATCGCCGCAACCTTAGAGTAATTATTATTATCATTTTTATTTACCTTAATCTGATTTTCCAGTAGCTTATTTTAGTGGTAAAGAGTTAAAATGTTTTCCTTACAAGTTATTCTCACCTAAACTAAAATTTCCACAGTTTTGAAGTTTATTATCTGGCTAATCCAAAGCAGTGTGATATAATAGAGCCTATAATTGAGAGCAGTGTTTTCAACTGCGATGCATCGTTTACACTGGTCGAGTAACTAGCCTCGTGTAAACAGAGCACAAGTGGGCCAGAATCAAATGGATTTAAGTACGGCTAGTTTGAATAGTTGCTGTTTTCATCAATCAACGGTGCATGTGGGTTTATTTGGTAATATTATGTAATGCTTTTAACAGCTAAAGGCGTAAAAAGGCGTGTTGAAAAAGGTTAACCCGTTGCTATGACTCTGAAGCACTTTTTAGTTCTTTTTATTAAGGGTTTAGTTCACTTCTTTCTTTGCAAAAATCCGGGTTTATCACCCGGATGACATTTTTCAAAGTGCGATTAAGTAAGCCCAAGTAACAAAATACTAAATAGTTCCCACTACGAGCTATTTAGTTTCATAAATGGTTCTTGATAACTATCGATAGGTTCACTCTATGAAAAGTGTGAATATAAAAATAAAAACAAAAAAAATTAAATATGTACTTATGTCTAATTATCTATGTCTTTTATAACCACCGTCGCTCTATTTTATGTATTTCCTTTCCCTGCTTGGTTGTCTGGAAGAGATCGCTATTAGCGATAAGACCGCCAATTGTAACACTTATTTCTGTGTAAACTTAGTTCTAAGTTTATATTGTTGTATTTGTGTGAAAAATAAAGAGTTTTCTATTCTATAATGGACTATGGACACATACCCCATACTCTATAGGTCATAGGTACCTTGTATTTAATTCAACTCACTGCCGATGGCGGCAGAGCCAGACCATAATATATTTATATTATATTTATGTGATGAAGTAGAAGACGAGCAAGACGCTCTCCTGATGTTAAGAGATAACGGTTGCCCATAATCAGTACAGTGTCACCTAGGATTTCACAATTATGTGAAATTCTAGGAGCACTGCACCAACGCTTCTTACTCAAGAGTCATAAGATGTTAAGACTCTTTAGCCCAGTAATTTCACTAGCTACAGTGCCCTCCTACCGGAGCACAGTAATGTTTGCACAACACTGCTCAGGCGGCAGAATAACTGGCACTGTTGGGGTACCCACCTAGACGACCTCCTGCAAAGGAAGTCTACCCCCGGTGAAGATATGTTACTGCACCAGCATACTCGGCCAGTGATGACCATGATCCTCGGTCATGAGGGAGCGACTTCAGAAAGAGAGAGAACTAATGCGAGCAGCCCTCGTAGCACATTTCGACATTGACACAAGATTAGCAACTCCCGTCCCACTGTCAAGAGTAATTGACGTTTGTAAGAGCGCAATGACATTGGAGTAGCTGCAAATTGTATGCAATGACAGCGCGAGTAGCAAGAGTAGCGTCTTGATATATGTATGTATATGTCAGATTACTCTTGACAGTGGGACGGGAGTTGCTAGTCTTTTGTCAAAGTGTGTTCAGGCCTAAATAGTTTAACTTCTATCAGTTATAATTTACCAGTTATGCAACATGCAACTAGCCGTTGACCCTTCAAATTCATATTTGCTGTACAAACTTCACGTAAACCAATGTAAAAGTGATTAACATGCCAAGCGCATACGATATCGGATCCGGGTCATGCTTTCATCCCGAGTCCCGAGCTATTGGAGGTAAGCCGGAGCCAGATATTGGCGATGCAGCGGACAGCTTATTTGTACGTGGTCTTTTGTGTGATGCGCTTTTGATGATACACATTATTTGAACTTGGTTTAACATTTTTTTATTCAAAATAGGTTAGCCTTACACCAATATCTCGCGTCATGTTAAACGACGATGCAACATAATGTTATGACATTTTTTTATGACAGTGAGTGACATGACGAACAAATCATATCCCGATGGTAGGCCTCATGATTGCTCACACAGTGCCCACTGTTTTGACATTGCACTGCGATTCTAATTCTAACTCTGAGATATTATTTGTTAAATCTTGTCACTCCGCACTCCAAGTAATTTAGCTAAAACATTGCTCTTCAGTCAACTGTATCAAACGGACGTAATAAATAATATCGACTTTATCTTTTAAAAAATCTAAATCATTGACTGTAATACCCAAACAAATTAAAATTCTCCTTAATTTTAACGCTTTACGCCCAAAATAAAATGCTCCCCGAGAAGCAATCGGACACCTTTCCGAAACAACTTCTGGAATCAACTTTTTTGTCCGGAAGCAAGTTAAATTGAATTACTTTAGTCGTCATCACCGCGAAGCGTTGAGAATTTTTTATTTTACAGTTCTCTTGAAGAATTATTAAAATTTCGAGTAAAATGGACAATTTTATTTTGGAACCATGAAAATGAATACATAAATAAATTCCGGAATATCGCTGTAGATTTTTTTGTTTAAATTGTACAGTCAGAGCAAATACTTGTTTAAAAATACTGTAAATAAAGCTTTTATCGTTAAAAATTAAAAAAATTAAGCAAAAATATTTATTTGTATAAAATGTGGCAAAATTACCTATCAACTAGGTAATTAAAATTACATTATAATTTAACAAATCACATTTGGGTAAATTGCTTTTAGTTAAAGAATGTACCTATGTGTCTTTTAACACATCAAAGCTCAATGAAATAAGGAAAGTGCGTGTTTTACTTGAACATAATATTATAGGTAGGTATATAAAAATGCATAGCGAAATGGAAACTTTGAAAACTTTTGAGGATTACTCAAGTGAAATCTTTACATAGTATAAATAAACTCTATTTTAAATAAAGTCGGTTCCACTGTCTGTTCACGTAGATCCTTTCAAGTACTCAACGGATTTTAATGCAGTTTTCAGCAATAGATTATAGTGATTCAAGAGGATAGACATACCTATAAAACGTGCAAAGCTAGTCGCTAGTTATAATATGAAATAGAATATTATACGATAATTCTGTGACATAAAAATGGGGAGGTTTTTGTGGAAATTATAATACCTTCCACACCTGCCACAATTTCCCTGGAAACAACAAAATTCATCACATCTGTAATTCCAAGAAAACGAGGGAAACAAATAATGACAAGAAACGATATTAGCATAATCTATTTTCTTCCAAACACCGTAACATAATCCGTCTGCCTAAAACAACACTCCAGGGACTGAGAGAATTTGGGAAAGTAATTTTAGAAAACGTTGAGATTACCCCAATTTCATGCTCAGAATCTTAAGTGACTGGCAACCATATAAAGAACGAATAATTTGAGGAATATTGCCCGTTAAAATTTTAGCAACAGGTTGAGAGTTCATTTTTAACACTCGCTGATCCCATTCCAAAGTTAAGGACAACGTGGTAAGGTCACCTTAAATCTTAGAATATCACATTTGGGTCCTAAATTTTGTAATACCGTACAGATTTCTTTCATAATGCGTATTTTTCATTTGCTGATAAGTGCTATTGCAATAACATACAAGTCAAAATCTATAAATATGATCAAGATAGTATGCGCCTCGAGATCCAAATGGCGATATTGGGATTTGTCATTAAGGTTGTTAGTCTGTTAGTGACCCCAAATAAGGTCACTAGATAGGGAAGGTGTCAAACTACGTCTGCCCAACAAGCTTAATACATTCAAATACAAAGAACTAAATTAGAAAAGTGTAACTTTAATCATCATTATCATCAACCCGTATTCGTCCACTGCTGGACATAGGCCTCTCCTAATACGCGCCACTGAGCCCGGTCTTCGGCTCGGTAACTTTAATGTTCTTGAAAAATAAAATGCAAATACTCAAGTAGTGAAATCGAAAGGATTATGATTGTAGTGAAAGTACAAAACGTTGTGAATTACCGTCACGAGGCACCAATAATAAAACCTAGAGACTAGAGTCCCTTTCGGTATAGAAAGTTAGGCAAGCCACGTCATTGATTAACATTCAATAGATATAGTCGAGTTTATTGTTACATTTTATATAAGCAATAAAGATATAAAAACTTTATGGAATGAACATGAAATTATTCGATTTCCCTATTGCGCTCATACATTAAACGGAAAACAGCAGCTGTTGCTTATAAATGTAATGATTTCAAATAGACGCTTCCAGCAATCTCACATCAATCAAAGCATTAATTTGGGAGAAAAAAGTACTAAAGAACAAGTTGACAAATATCCAAATGATGTTGCCATTAGAACCAGCAGACTAACTGAATAATTGATACCTCTCCAAACTCTCAGGGGTATAATTATGTAGAGTGGCAATGTAACGCGGAATTTCTTGGATAAGCACTTCGGTTAAGGAGCAGTCATGAATAAAGATTCTGCGGCAGAGAAGTGCTGTAAAATACCACTTTGAACCGATAGGAGAGCATTTGCACGGTTAAGTCCCCATTTACATTCACTAGATAAAATGCAGACCTATTAGACTTTTCTATATTACTAGCTTACCCGGCAAACGTTGTTTTGCCATATAAATAATTTCCTAGTAATTTCTATTGTAGACAAAAAATAGCTTACTTATTGGAAGTATGTATGTTAGAATGTGTATATTGTATGTATGTAAGAATGTGGTATATGCGTGAAATAAGCATTATTTTATGGAAAAATTTTTCAAACAAAAGTAAAAAATTAAATTTTATGAAAACATTGTCTCTTATAATTTTTTCATACAACCAATATTTCCATTGACATTTCAAAATAAAGATTCATAATGATTGATTTTTTGGAAACTATGAAAATCTTAATTGTTCAATTACATTTTTTTAATAAAATTAAATTAAAATTACATTTTTATAAGATCAACAACATTTTCGATATAAATAAAAAAAAAAGTATACTTACAACACAAAATCCGTTGTTATTGGAAGCTCGTGTCACGTGTTGAGTACTTTTGAGGTTATAAAATCACTTGATTAACTAATCGTGCAAAATACACTCAAAATTGATAATTTAACTATTATTGATAAAATAGGAATGATTAAAATTTAATATGAGAGTTACACTGAGATAGCAAAATAATAATTATCAACGTTACTACTACACATGATGCATAAACAATAATGATGGCCGACAACTGTGTATGGAGTGAGAAAGAAAGGAGACCGGCTTCGTTCTCATCCCTACTCCGTGCTGTTTACTGGGTCAGAAGTGACACCTGTAGACATCTGGCGGGGATAACTAATTAAATGACGATTGATCAGTTTTCGACCGGAGAGGAAATATGATTAAATTACTAAAATGGCTATTAAAAAATAAGGGTTGATTGTAGAAGGGTGAAAATTGAGGATTGTATGTATTTTTGTATGTTGTATCATAAAAAAATAGAAATTAAAAATTTTGTCTAAAAAATATAAAAAAAAAATTTTGGGGTGGACTACCCCTAACATTTAGGGGGATGAAAAATAGATGTTGGCCGATTCTCATAGATACCGGATAAGCACAAAAAATTTCATCAAAATCGGTCAAGCCGTTTCGGAGGAGTATGGCAACAAAAACTGTGACACGAGAATTTTATATATTAGATTTTGCTAATATTTTACTTATACAATGAATGCAATGTAGGTAACCATATATTTATTTTATTATTCAGAACAACGCTAGGACTAATGTAATGCTAAAACATTTTCTACTAGTTGTCCTGGAAATGGAGAAAATTTACTGGATAAAGGGAGAAGTGCACACTTTTAGTGAAATGAGGAAATCTTAAAACTAACAATTACATTTAAAAATTTAATATTTAAAAGACCTTACCATGGGTTTAGACTCCTCAAAACAATTTTCGGGTTTCTTCCAGTTCATTTTATGGTTAATCTTAAGGAAATATCTGGTCACCACAAAATACCTCGAGATTCGGGTGTTTCCGGCAGAAAGGGAAGAAATGGTACCCATTATTCGGGAGCACAGCGAATAATCAGCAAAGGTAGAATGGGGAATTTGATTGGATTTAACTTGCATACGTAATACATAAGCAATATACCGGGGGTAGATTTCCTTTGCAGGAGGTCGTCTAGGTGGGTACCCCAACAGTGCCAGTTATTCTACCGCCTGAGTAGTGATGTGCAAACATTACTGTGCTCCGGTAGGAGGGCACTGTAGCTAGTGAATTTACTGGGCTAAAGAGTCTTAACTTCTTATGACTCTTGAGTAAGAAGCGTTGGTGCAGTGCTCCTAGAATTTCACATAATTGTGAAATCCTAAGTAGCACTGTACTGAATATGGGCAGCCGTTATCTCTTAACATCAGGAGAGCGTCTTGCTCGTCTTCTACTTCACCACATAAAAAATAAAAAAATACGAGCCTTTGGGAATCACATTGCTTTGTCGCTCCGTGTGAGGAAATTCCATGTGACGTAAACTCTGAATTTAATCCAATTTTTTTTAATCCATTATAGGTAAGCCTTTGACCACGATCTCGCGTGATGTAAAGCGACAATGCGGTCGTAAGATGGTAAATCTACACTACAATACCCTTTGAATGTTAAAAATTATATAATATGAAGTCATTACTTGTACCAGAATCAAGGCTTATTCTCCAAAAATCAATTATACTTAGCCGCACTCTGTTGGCTGCAGTCTGTAATGATAATAATAACAACATTTATTAGCATAACCTAATTAACGCCGTTGAAATGGTCAACCCTCGCACGAATTGTAATATTTGATGTCTATGATGTCGTTGTAGACCTCAAACTATATTATTAGGTAATTTTTTCTTGTCGAGTTCTCTAAATTTGTGTCTTATAAAAATGTGAACTTTACCTTGTTCAGATGCTTGAAAAATTCTAATAACGCCTCGATAAATCAGAAACTTCTCGGCACGTCACATTACAGTCGGCTCCTGACAATAATCCAACGATAAATCAATGTAACCGGAAATTATATTATAATTTAGATGAATTGTTTATGTTTATAAAGGTCAGTCAAAAAAGATGCCAATATTTTTTTTATTATAAACGAGCGTTCTGACGTGATGGATAGTGAGGGAACACCTCCATCATATTGTATAATATCATGAGATGTTATTATTATTGTACAGTTATGTTCACGAAACAGTTGTGTACTTTTCTGTCCGTGCTCAAAAGAGTTATTTCAGGCTAAGTTTTCCTTGATTTTCTTTCATCATCTGCAGTCATTCTTTTCAAGAATATCTTTCGCGGGATTCCTCTGGATTGATTGGACATTGTTACAATATTGATCTTTCGAATTCAAATAAAACTGGAACATTAGGAGAGGTCTATGTCCAGAAGTTGACGAGCACGATGATGATGATGATGATCAATCCAGACTGTTGGTTTACGATCGATAACCTCTCTGGTATTCTTAATACTCCTCATACAATCTCACTTTCATATTCAAGATTTAGAGATCGGTTGACTTCATGCAAAGTTAGCATGACATTGTGCTAGGAGAGTGAAGATATCATTAGATACACACGCGATCGTAAAACGTTTGATGGGTATGTAAAATCTAGCATAATATCATTTGATCATAATATTCATAGAGTAGTGGGAGGGAAGTTATAGTATTCTAGAGATAAACAATATTATTGGTATGTGTTTCTCATACAAGTACCAAGCAATACAACTTTGGAATCTTAGATTGAATTACCTTTAGGTACCTTTCTAGGCATTTTACGTTGATCATCGACGACCGCATCTGCCCTTTCCATCAGGTGGGATCGCATTCAGGATATCTATAATAATTAATCGGACGTGAAGGATCTTGGATAAAATTTGATTTGACTGACATTTCGTATAAGGTATAACATAACAATATTGTGTTTTGAATTTGAAATCGCAACTATAATGACTTCATCAAATATTACGTGGGCGTTAAATTAAACTTTATAGACAATGTTAGACCAACATTCTAAAATATTAATGAACCTGCTAATTGAACAACAATAATGTATAATTAATGAATTTATTTTATATTAAAATGAATGAATTTTCCATTATCATTACTATCAATAAGAGTAAAATCACATAAAACAATTAACAGATTATGAATGCATGATAACTCTTTATTATAACACCACAAAATATGCCGAACTTAAAAACTATGATCTAACCTTATAGGCAAATTATAATAGCAGTGTAACAATTGGCGGTCTTATCGCTTATAGCGATCTCTTCACGTCGAGGAAAATAAAATTGTGGGTGGTGTGACAGAGGTATCCACAATAGATACCTACTGATAAGTGTAGACACACTAATAATAAAAACTTCAAATATAATACATATTAATATATTTATTGAAAGAATGAAAGCAAATCTCGCTAATTATAATATCAGTTTCATTGAAAAGGTACGCAATACGTGTTACCCATCTATTATGTAATCCCATTGTATCGTGTTTGTTTCGGATTACAGTCCTTGCCTTAAAGTTAACTAATTTCAAAGGCTTCCATCCATACCCTCGTCAAACCCTTTACTTTGGAAAAATCTTACTCAACCAGTCCTTGAGAATTGTGGAGTTGCCAATAGGAACATTGCGGTGGAAACAATGGATTTAACAGGTTTCACTTCGATACTGTTGCCTACAGTTTGAAGGTTGAGGAGTTAGAATTCGGAATGTACTATGTACCTACTTTAATAATACATACATTAAACTTAGAAAATGGTTACGCTTCTGAGCTGGTGAATATAAGGCAAAAACGATGTCAAACGTGTCGATTGCAGACGCTGTGTCGAATAAAATTGCGGTGTCCTAGCATCATCTCGATCAAAGGAAGAAGAAAAATCATGTAACATGTGCAACAAAATAAATATGTTGTTGAGGTACCTACTTGAGAGTCTTGCCTTAGCCAGGGGTTGTCCCTGTAGCCTTTGCTTTTTAATATGCATAAAGAGCGACATATAAATAAAAATGCTGCACTTACTATTGCTCAAGGACCTCTACATAACAAATGTCGAAACGAAACGTAGAGATAATGTATTTTATAGGATTAAAACGTGTCTGAGCAAAATGCAGAAAAAACACGCAACATATTGTGCTGCCGTTCCCGTCTACTTCGCATTCGGAATACGTAGGAAAATATATAATTTTCCTGTCTGAAACACAGGCGTAGGATAACGCACGATGTCCCGGAAACACGTACGAGACAAAAGTCGGGAGAGGGGTCCGGAACCAACACTCCCTGTCATGTAAACTTAGCATCCAGTGATAGAACTACAAGGAATCTATCATTTTGTTTGGACCGATGGAAATATTACAATGCACACAATGAGTTTATTACAAAACTCGTTGAATGCACATGTGGGTATTTTTGATTTTCAACAAAAGGTGTACTTACTTGGAGAACTATTGTTTTAATATTATTACTTTAATCTAAATATTATAAAAGGAAAGAGTGACTGATTGACCGACTGATCTATCAACGCACTGCCTAAACCGCTGGAAGGATTGGGTTGATATCAGGAACACAGATAGGTTTTTATGAAATAGACCCCCGCCCCGCTAAGAAAGGATTTCGCCGTGCGGGCAAAGCCGTGAGCATAAGCTAGTTTTATTATATTGAACATCATAATATTATATTTCATGTATTGAATAATTGAAACTATATTTTTGTCATTGTTACTAACTCCAGCTCCTATAGAATTTTTCTCAAGGTTAACCTTAGAATACTCTTCAAGTTTTAACTGATTGTCTTATCTTAAGTTTGAACTGATTAAAAGTCTTCAAAAGCTTATGTACTGACTTGTTAGTACATAATCTGCAACTATTACACGTAGATTTTATAAAGGCAGCAGAGGAGACGATATCTATGTAACATGTACTACTGCGGTTCCAATCGAAGTTGTTAGGGGTATCATAAACTGATTCTGTTTCAAATGACAACGGTTATTGGGTAATGGGGGTCTCTATTGACCCCGTTACCTATTAGGGGGTTAGTGAGGTTTTATAAGTCTGTGTAAGGAGGGCGGAGGGTGATTTTCTGATCTTGTATCTAGTTATCGTTTTGTCAGTTGAAGTGTGTGTGTATAATTTTGTATTAAGATAGGTTTAATTTCTATACAGACTGCCGCAGAGCTGCGTACTTACAACCTGAAGCTGACGACAAGACAGCGGCGAGACGGAGCAGTAAAGCGGTCGATCTTCATTTTGTTCCTGCCCGCGTTCGCTTTGCATATTATTATGACATGTGTGTGTCGTCACCTTAAGTTTATATAATTTTTTAATATTAGATACCACGGTACACATCTTTTTGTAACTCAATTTATATATGTTGACGCTTAACTAGAAGTAAAGAAAGAAGGAAGTTGCAGGTTTCCCAGAGCTCCATCACAAAACTATGTGGGAGTGCCGTCGAGTTGTTGCACACCTGTGAAGTCGTTCAGCAAGGGGAATCCCAAATCCCACATAACTCTCCGGAGGCTCCGACGGCAGGGTACGCAAAATGCGTTTTACCTCAGCTTTAACAAAAAATGAAACCAGAGTTTAGCAAAATATGAAGATACACGAGTATTTCCGCTCCAAATTCAACAAAAACATCACTAAATTTTTCACAAAATTTTGTCAAACTACACTTTTTGTTTGATCCAACAATGTTTTTGTTTTCCCCACCCGATGGAAAGCACGTACAATAAAACATAATATCAATATATTCATCAAAATTGGCGAGTTTTTTTTTTTCAATTTGTCATGTTTTGGTTGAATGTTTAAACCAAAACACGCACTGTAAACGTGGCTTAAAACATCAAGGGGTGTGCATTTATTTTTTCAATTTATTTATTTATTTAGTTACAAATTATAACGGCAATAAATTACCACTTACACTAATTAGTACATCAAAATTAAATACAGTAAACAAAAAATATATCAAATTATCCTTAAATCAGAAAAAAAAAAAAAAAACGGAATAATAACAGTCAAATTACAATCGTCAATAGGTACAAAATAATTTGTCTTATTAAAATAATATTAGAAAAACAAATTACAAAAATAAAGAGAAATAAAAATAAAAAATGTCAGAGAAAGTTACCAGTTTACAAAATAATTAAAATAATAATAGAGCACAACATGTTGTCAAGATTAAAATATGCATTGTGCATAAAAGGTAGGTTAGCACTTATCTGATGCTGGTATAATCTCTACAGTTAGATTTTCTAGCTGATCTCTCATTACACAGTAGTGCCGTACGAGTGATTACGCGCTATGTTCATACCCGCTTGTTACTGTAAATGGTGGCAGTTTATCGCGGATTCAGAGCTAATGGACGGTTGAGATGTGAGATGGAAGCACCGTGAGAGAGAATTAATACTTTGTTAATTAATTAATATAGGCTTGTGCTCTGCGGTTTCATATCCTAGTGCTTTTGCTCATTCCTGATTACAGTATTATTATTATTTATTATTATTTGTTTGTCAACCTTTAGGTATCTCGGGCCAATAGTGTCCCGGTCCTTTGGTAGGCGTGCGTGGGGCCGAAGCCAACTATTATTATTGGGGGACCTCAAAAGGACTTTAAGCCGCTTCGACCATTTCTGCTCTTTTGTGGCAGTTGAGTTACAATTCACTGCTTAGACCCGTGGCCTCTAGGAATTTCCAGATGTTTCGGGGAGTGAGTCGTTGTATCTCTTCCGGGGGCATGATGTGTCGCCCCAGGTGGATACTTCTGTTGAACATGAGTGGGCCGCAGTCGCATAGTATATGCAGCGCGTTTCCTCTGATTACTGATTCGTGGCAAAACCTTTACAGTAGTTTAATGGACTGGACAAAACTGTGTCGCCAAGCGGTTATTATGACGGTATTCCGGCATGATGTTCAGAAAAGCCAGGGAGGGATTTATCCTGCCTTTAGGTTTAGCCAGATACCATCCACGGCCAACAGCGTGGTCAAAGGCTAGTTATATGTAGCGAAACTGTCTTAAATTGAAGGACGTTTTTCTAAACCTCGGTATTATGCAGGACGAAATCGCTGGCACATTTTGTTTAGATTATAGGTGCAATTTTAAAATGGAATTGTGTGACATTGTTTTTAACTAAAAAGAGAACCTATTCATATTTTATCAAGGTTTATTCTACTTTATAGACCTAGTAGCCAGCAGCACGGACTTGTTGATCACTAATTACTACATAGTTACATAGTTAAGTTTAAAGTTGCTCAGCGAGCTATGGAGCGGGCTATGCTCGGTGTCTCTCTGAAGGATCGCATCAGAAATGAGGTGATCCGACAGAGAACCAGAGTTACCGACATAGCAGAAAGGATTAGCAAACTGAAGTGGCAATGGGCTGGTCACATTTGCCGTAGAACCGATAACCGTTGGGGTAGACGAGTTCTCGAGTGGAGACCATGTCTCGGTAAACGTAGTGTAGGGCGCCCATGGGCGAGATGGGGCGATGATATTCGGAGGGTCGCTGGGGGTGGGTGGAGAAGAAAAACGGAGGACCGAGTTGAGTGGCGTGCCATGGGGGAGGCCTATGTCCAGCAGTGGACGAACATAGGCTGATGATGATGATGAATTACTACATAGTATAAAACAAGTGAATTAAATTAAAAATTTAAAAAACCCCCAACGCAGTATGTAAATTACCATTTTGTGGTGGCGGCCATCTTGGATTTTAAATTTATTATAGTGCGTTGTCTCTTCTCGTTAAGCCCTTTTATTTGATACCCATATTGACGGGGTCGTGGAACAAAAAAATAATCCGCCATTTTGTAGCGGCGGCCATCTTGGACCGATTTCCACCAAACATGGCTAAGAACACTCTCGACTAACTCTATTTTCAAACAAAAAAAACTCAAACAAAATCCGTTCATCCGTTCGGGAGCTACGATGCCACAGACAGACACACACACACACACACACACAGACAGACAGACAGACACGTCAAACTTATAACACCCCGTCGTTTTTGCGTCGGGGTTAATAAAGTTAAAACTACGCAACGGATTTTGATGGGGTTTTCAATAATATAGGTAGATAGAGTGATTCAAGAAGAAGCGCGACGAAGTCCGCATTGGTCCACTAGTATATATTTAACTAGCTACGCCCAGTGGTTTTACCCGCAGTACTTATGTAGCCTATGTGTTATTCCAAGGTCTAGGCTATCTCTATACAAAATTTCAGCTCAATCGGTCCACCCGTTTAGGCGTGAAAGAGTAACAAACATCTAGACATCCATTCTTACAAACTTTCACGTTTATAATATTAAGTAAGATATTTTAGTATTATCTTACTAATATTATATATGTTAGATGCCAGCTCTGATGTTGGAGAATGGTTCTCTGTTGTTGATTAATTTGACGTGGTGTCTGAGACTTCTGTCCGCCATGGAGGTTCTTGTAAAATGATAATACCAGTTGAGATGCAGCAACACTTTTATTAGAGCTCTTCACTCTACCGATGCCACCAGAAAAGTAACAATTGTAAGGGCTTACCCTCTTTACATTGACTCGGTTATTGTAAACAACTTTCACATTGCGACCTTGAGAAAGACTACAGTCAACCCATTGTCAATTTAGTATTTTACACAATCTTATTTCAATAATAAAATCACTTCATTATTTCTAAATTCTTAATACTATTTTACAATCACATTCAATAATGTTTCTCGCCGATAAACCTCGGCTCGAACTTAACTTGAGTGTTAACAACTTTTAGGTTGCAAACTTGAGAAAGACTCGCAGAGTCACGAGGTGGACTCGTAATCAATTACAATCTTATTAACACCACAAAATGGTTACAATATTTCTAAATTCTCAAGACTATTTTTATTATCATTTTCATCAATTAATTAACTGATAATTGTTATTCCTTGATCTTATTATTGCTTCTTATGAGCAATAATTCAATTCACTTAAAATAGTAACGGAAATAGGTCATTCAAAATAGTCATTTTTAACAAAGGCGCTAACACGGCCATTCTGCAAAAGCGCACGTGCTCTGGGCGCGTTATCTTTGTCGAAGACTCAGCTCACAATTGAACTCATAATACACTAAGAAAATTACTAAAACAGAAAATTTGAGAAATATTGTGCCACACTTTTGCGATCTTTTGACATTTTATGAACTTTGAAAACTTGTGACCATAATTTGGTTCTTTAATGTTGACATAATACAGTAAGGAAATTACTAAAAGTAAATTTGCCAAATATTGTGCCACACTTTTGTGATCTTTTGACATTTTATGAACTTTGAAAACTTGTGACCATAATTTGGTTCTTTAATGTTGACACTTTGAAGTGTTCTTTAAATTTTTGATTACTCAAAATTCTAAAATATTGAGTGATTTTACGTTGACACTTTGCCGTGTTCTTTTGTGACTCTTTGACACTATCGAGTTCTTCTAAGTTGACACTTTGTTGTGTTCTTTTGTGACACTTTGCTGTGTTCTTTTGTCAATACCGTCAGCGATATTATACTTTTTATTAAAAGAATTCAATAGCTAACACGGTCATCTTTTAGAGTATTCAATGTTATCTGATCAATTACTGTAATTATCAGCAGTTCAAAAAATTCAGTTCAAAAGTTCGCTCGGTCATTCTGCCAATAACAATTTAAATATTTTAGCAAATATTTGATATCGACACATGGAAAACTACAGTAAATTCAAATTAAGTAGGTAGGTACACAATCTGTTATAACTGGCAAAAATTTGAGCATTAAATATGAGCTTTGGATCTACATTACAGTTTTTGTTACGATACCACATAGGGATCTCTTAATACATTAGATCTGGGTCAAGTCGCATGGCAGGCGCGTTGACCACACTGCATCCACGGGGTGTGCTGGCTCGTGGCAGGCACATCAGATTGAACTCGTCCAGGGCGAACGTTCGTTATCAGGATTCTCTGAAAGCAGTTTAGGAGCGGACAGAAAAGGCGTATTTGCATTTCTACACGTCAGGGCATGTTTTTTTTACAGGTGACTAATGTGATCAATAAAAATATAAAGAAAAAAAAAGTGTATTATTACTCGGTGTTCCGTTATTCAGTTCCTATCGTATTCTATTATAACACTAGCGTGTTGCTAAATAACTAGAGGGCAATACTCATAATCTGATCACTAGCTTAAAACACAATGTGCATTAATTATTTTCGAACATTAGTTCGAATATGAAAGTTGCATTGAAACTTAACAAATAGCATTAGCATAATAAGCATCTTACTAGACATCGTACGAAGTTGTCAATAATAGCCAGTAGTAATGAAGCGATTATCAAAATATGTTCTCAGCCAATAACATTTGAAGCTCTTTAGAATGAAGATTGTTTTTGTCTGAAAATCTCATAGCACCGACGACTACAAAAGTAAACATTCTCTTCGCTGCATAATCTTTCAAATAAGGGTAATGTGTAAGCTTTCATTTTAAAAACCAATCAAAACCATCAAGGAAATCACTTTGCCATTAATGGTATTAAACTATAGTTGCACATATTAACTGATATTAACGTTGAACACGTAAATTTAAAGGTATCAGAGCAAGCACTACAAATCTTGAAGATAATTATTGCTTTTTGAGTTAAGATTATGAACACGGAAAATATAATATTCTTTTTGCATACCTTAATTTTCTCTCAGTTACTCGATACTCGAAGGATTTTGGACACGTGATGCACCGAAAAATCTCTCACGACTCCCGCGCACGTATTCTGAACTCTGGTACACAACAATCGTTGCTCATTGTTGACTTCTGGTTAGCTATACAAATTGCATCATTGCATTCTTCCATCGTCATCTTATGATTGTCAGTATCAAATATCAAATTCAGCGAAGTAAATCTCAGCAAATTTTCGAATCCCATTTGAGGGTAAACGCTAATCTTATTGCAGAAGCGTTTCTTTCACTTGTCGAATATCTTAATTTCTGCACTTCATTTTAGGTACGGCCGGGAAAATTCTTGTGTTGGGCGTTATTGCGGGTATTGTATCCTCGTCTTCTGATGTTAGATGACAACACTTCTGATGTCGGAGAATGGTTCTCTGTTGTTGATTAATTTGACGTGGTGTCTGAGACTTCTGTCCGCCATGGAGGTTCTTGTAAAATGATAATACCAGTTGAGATGCAGCAACACTTTTATTAGAGCTCTTCACTCTACCGATGCCACCAGAAAAGTAACAATTGTAAGGGCTTACCCTCTTTACATTGACTCGGTTATTGTAAACAACTTTCACATTGCGACCTTGAGAAAGACTACAGTCAACCCATTGTCAATTTAGTATTTTACACAATCTTATTTCAATAATAAAATCACTTCATTATTTCTAAATTCTTAATACTATTTTACAATCACATTCAATAATGTTTCTCGCCGATAAACCTCGGCTCGAACTTAACTTGAGTGTTAACAACTTTTAGGTTGCAAACTTGAGAAAGACTCGCAGAGTCACGAGGTGGACTCGTAATCAATTACAATCTTATTAACACCACAAAATGGTTACAATATTTCTAAATTCTCAAGACTATTTTTATTATCATTTTCATCAATTAATTAACTGATAATTGTTATTCCTTGAATTATTGCTTCTTATGAGCAATAATTCAATTCACTTAAAATAGTAACGGAAATAGGTCATTCAAAATAGTCATTTTTAACAAAGGCGCTAACATATATTTTATAAGACAAGCCAAAAGTATTTATTACATTACAATATATACGTCAGCGATAAGACATCACAGGCAGCCGCTTGTACCTATACTAATTAAGTCAATAAATACCTCTACAGTAGGTACTATAAAGTAGTAACAATCTAATAGACATTTAATCTAATAGTCATTAAGTAGATATACCCACGTTAACACACCACTTTGCAAATTACTTGACCTTTCAGTGGAAAGTGAATCGACGATAAATAAACATTGAATGTTGCTCATTACAAAACTTTCAAGCGAGGGTGGGTACGAAAATTATACTGTACTAATAAAATAATTGGGGTTTATACTCCATCAGAACAGCGGCCGTAGCATGACACATAGGATCCCGCAGAAATGTCAAGAGTAGAACTGTCATTCTATACATTGTACTTTTGTGAATGTATGGGATGACAGTTAAATTGACAGCAAGACAAGTCTGTGCCTTATTGGCAGGTATTCTTCTTACACTGTCAAAGTCAAATCACAATTTGATTTGATACAATGACAATGAGCTACTGTGACAAATTGCAACTGTGACCATTTGCGACTGTGACTATGCCCGAAAATGACATTTTGCGTCTAACTGTCCCGTTTCGAATGAAAACACACCTCATCCTTTATTGGTTGTGTGGCGAACCTATATGTTGCAGTTTCAGGTCGCTGAGATTACCGAGCCTGCAACACGACCTAAAGACTGCTTCCGACATATCTAATGAGAAATAGTCGGGACCCACAGTTTTACGTGCCTTCCGAAACACGGTAGCGTCCAGGCGAAAAGCTTATGCCACACCTCCGGATCACAATCCGGACGTACTACCACTGGGTGATGGACGTTACATATGTTGGAAACCATGTCGCCAAGTGGTCATAATGACCGGGTTCCGGCATGATTTTCAGTGAAGAAGTGGAGAGGGAAGGGATTTATCTCGCTTTCTAGGTTTAGTTTGCTACCATCTACGGTCGCATCATCGCTTAACATCAGGCGAGGTCGTAGTCAAAGGCACGCGAAAGTTTGTAAGAATGTATGTGTTTGTTACTCTTTCACGCATAAACGGGTGGACCCATTGAGCTAAAATTTGGTAAAGAGATTATATAGCTTAGACCCTGAAATAACGTATAGGCTTACTGGCAACGGGTAAAACCACTGGGCATAGCTAGTAATGATTAAAAAAAGTGAATCGACGATAAATTAATATCTATTACCTATATAATAAACATTCAATGTTTCTCATTACAAAACTTCTTACGTAGGTGGGTACGAAAATTATACTGACCTAATGACACGAAGTAAATTTAGTTAACAGACTATTACAAAAGTGAAGACGGATGAGTACGCCTACTAGCGTAGAGCAATGAAAGTGTGAAGAAATTATGGTTGAATGTCTCTGAATACTTCCTAACATAGTTAATGCGAATGTGTGGGAAGTGGGAAGATATGAGGTTTATCATCTTAACCTTAGCTGTATTAAATTGATTAAAATACAAAAAACTACTAAAAATAAACTAATAATAAACCCTGAAAAAAAAGTATTTTAACAGGGCTTTTTTGCAAGTATTACTTTCAAAAGCTCTGCTCTGTTATTGTATCCTATTCGTATAAATGCATTATGATATTCCAACTGGTCAATTTACCTACACTGTCAGAGTCAAATCACAATTATGGACTGTGTGGTCAAAGTCTAAGTTACAGTTTCAAACCAGATAAGGACTGCAACCTATGTAAATACTTTTGATACATCGATCAGCTTCTGTGCATTCCGCACGTCCTCTAAGCACGGACCGCAGACCGTAAATGAGCTCTCAACTCTCAATAGATCACACTACCGCTATTACGGTAAGTGACGTCACTTCCTATCGGCGCACGCGCACGTGTCTTTCCGTCGAGTCGACTCTATAGCTAATACCGTTGACAGGTAAGATCAAGGAATAAATATGTCTTAAGAACGGCCAAGATAAGCTTTTAAAACAGGCAAAAATCTCCCAAAGTTTGTATGAACGTACACATTGTGGGGACAATCTTAGTCGCTCGCTCATCACTTTATATTACAATCTGCGGTTCCGCGACTTTATAGCTAATACCGTTGGCAAGTTTTAAAAGGACGGCCAAGATAAGCTTTTAAAAGCGCCAGGAGTTTGTATGGACGTTGTTGGGGCACACATTGTGGGGGCAATCTCAGTCGCTCGCTCATCAATTTATAATATTTATATTTCTGTTGTTTTGTGACTCTATAGCTAATACCGTTCCCAGGTTTTCACGGAATATTAAGTTGAGGAATGATTAGTAGGTACTAGGTACAAAGCTTTCAAACAAACGCTGGAAAGCTGTCCAAAGCATTGTCTGAACTTACACAAATTGTGAGCGCTTATCCTATGATAGCCCAGTGTTTCAATATTTATGTTTACCGTTTACCTACTAAAAATCCGCAGAACTCAAGAGCTACAAAATGCAAAGCAATGCGCAAGTTCGCAATGGACTGGAATACGGTGGTAGGTATTTGTGGTTTACTTGTGCATACGTGAACAGTTTAATGAGGAGGCCGATGTAATCTTGTAAGTAATCGTTGTGTTTGATATCTTGACAATCGCTTAACATACAATGGTGAGATGTGATGGAGATGACGGTAAATTGTTGTGTGATACGGTATAGATACGAGTAAGTGGGTAGAGTTTGACCAATTTTAAATTGCACATTTCTTAGACTATGTCCAGAATAAATGGCACAAAGATTGCGCGATATCGAGTAAAGCGAGATCTTTAATTGATGCTTTTGCTTTCAGCAAAGTAATGCTCTTGGTATCTTTTATTTTATGCACAGAAGAAGAGGAGCAAGACGTTCTCCTGATGGTAAGAGATAACGTTGCCCATAATCAGTACAATGCCACCCAGGATTTCACAATGACGTAAAATTCTAGGTGCACACCAACACTTCTTACTCTAGAGTCAACAGATGTTAAGACTCTTCAGTCCAGTAATTTGTCTAGCACTGAAACCTTTATATTTAAGGGCACTGAACCCTATGTCAATGATATGTCATTTCCTACATTGTTATTTTCATCCTAAGTTAGCATTACATCATGAGTTACTTTCAAAACAAAGTTGTTCCGCAACGAACGCCGCCAAAATTGGCATCTTCAATTCGTTCCACTGACATAATAACAGTAATGGGTGTGGTTTTTATCATCGCCTGTCAAAACAACGTTGTAAGGTCGAGAAACCCCACCCACGGTTAGACGTGTATTTATACGTCAGGCATATGCTGAAAATCAGCGCTGCGCATCTTTGCCAGCATAAAGCTGAGCATATGCCTTTTGCCTAATTTAATAATACCACAATTCTTTTGTTACGTGTCCTTCATTATCTTGTATTAGCTTAATGTCATTGAAATTGTATTTTATTTTTGGCAATAAAACTATTTTTATTTTATTTATTTATTTTTATATTGGCAGTAGCTTTGTCTAGAATTCTTACTGGAAAGCCTTTTTGAATGCATCTTTTTATAAAATACTATAGTGGCAGAACAAAAAGATCATGTGCGTGATGGTAATCGTCAAGATTAGGTACCCAGTACCCACCCATATCAGAGACAGTGTTCTACCAAAATTCTAGGCGAAACTACACTGCACATATCACCCTTAGATGTTGATTATTGCTACATCTTGTCATGCCCAGTAATATCGCTGGTAGTATGTACTTACAATCATAAAAAAAACTATAGTGAATGAGTGTTTTATCAGGATAAAATATTGGGAAACCCTTATACTGCTGTTTTTATCAATCATTGATCATCATTGATCTTTGCCGTCATCTGTGTTTCCCGAGAGGTACAACTTGGGTATCTTCAAGGCACGAGTGAATAGGTACCTTTCTAGGCGTCATACGTGATCCATCGTCGACCGCATTTTCACTTTCCATCAGGTGGGATGTGGTCAAACGTAGGCCTATTTAGTTTAAAAAAAAAAAAAAAAAAAAAGATAATGTGGCGTTCGGTGAATTAAGTCGAAACATGAAATTCACTTTAAGGTACGCAGTACTCAGTTACTATGACACACTCGAATTGCAATAGAACTAGAAACAGTAGATAAAAATCTTGGATATTTTACCAGAGGGCCTATTGGCTATCGCCAAGCGACATGTAAAACACTAGAATCCATAGACAAAATTGCGCACATTACTTGCTTAAACCTCCACATTAATATGAGTTAAATAACAAACGCAGCCATATTTAAGCTGTCATCAATCGTAGTGGGTGTGAATTAGCCAATAGACCCTCAGACCACAAATATGTATTTTGAAAGTGACTTAATGTTTGTAGATGTTAAACAGTTTACAATTTATTTACAAGTACCGACATAACTGTTTAGAATCCTATCGAAGGCGCTACGTCATAGCGTGTTGAGGACTTGAGATAAGACGGGCCTTTCCAGATGAATGGGCGGGTTCGCCAGATACCGACATAATGGTGGTCGGAAAATGGACGCGAGCATCACAGACTAGAGTTAAAAGACAGACAGCGCGATCATTTTCTTAAATACTAAATAAATCGTAGGTCATTTCTCTGATGGAAAGCATGGTCTAGTATACACACAATTGCTTCGTTACTTTTTGACCTCAATATAATGTGTATTGTGTATCTATAAAAACTACAATGACATTATGATAACTTAGTGATTTTTAAAACTACATTGAACAGTGAGCATTATCCATTAGGTACTAAAAATAAGATAGCGGAATTCTCGTCAAATATTGTTGAGAATATTTCAACCATGGTTTTATCCTCATCTTCAACACACTATGTGTAATCTGTACTTCTCACTCTTATACCATTCTCTCGTCATAATAAACGGATCGCATTCAGATCTTAACACGAAAGAGTATTTACATTTAAATTGAACTTGGCTTCACTTTTTGTTCGATGTGCGATATCTGCCCTTATTACAAAGTCTGTAACGACGATACGATACAAGTGGTAAGTGCTTCGGACTAGCAGGAAAAGGTTGGTTTGTCTTGGCCCGTCAGTTTTGCTGTCAATCACATTTTTCCTGGTACACTTCGGTTTATCGATTCAGTCAGGAAACATGCAGATACTGGAGGGAAAGTGGCGTACGTTGGTTCGTGGAAGGCAATACATTAGGTACTTAAGGGATCAGCAATCACAACATAAGAATCATGCGTTATTATATCGATAACAAACTATCGAACACCATCGAGATAATAATATTATGTTAAAAGATTGCTTCATATCTTATGTCGTTGAGGTATTATATAAAGCTGTATTGCCCAGGGGGTAAATTTACAGATAAGAAGTAATTTTACAGATTTTCATCAGCCTCACCTCAACTGATGGAAGCATCTGGAATTTCCTAAAGGCCACGGATAGTGATTTATATGACTCATCTGGACTGCCATAAAATATCAGCAATAGTCGTAGCGGTTTTCTTATTTACTCTTTGAAAGGCAACATCATTCATAATACATATAATAATGTACCATCGAACCGTCTTGCTCTCACGTTTTGACGTGCGTAGGATAACCAACATCCATATTGGTCTTACTCGGTTAGTTGACCATTGTGTTTACGATTACACCTGGGCGTTTACCGTTTTCCGGAAGGCACGTTTAATTTTAGATCTCGATTGTCTTATGTTAAGACACTAGTAACCTGTGGCTTCGTTTTTGATTGGGATTATGAAAAATAGACGTTTTTTTAGTCATGGGTTTTTTATGTTAGGGACAGAAAAACAAGCATGGCCCGCCTGATGGTGAGCGGTTACCGTCGCCAATGGACGTTCTCAACACGATTGGAATTGGAGACGCGCTCTCGGTCCGTTAGCACCTTCTTTATTCTTCACTTGAAGAGCTCTATATTATAAGAAATAGGAAATTATATTCTAATAATTCAGCTTTTGACCACGATCTCACCTGATCTTAAGCAATAATGCGATCGACTAAAAGGTACCAGACTAAACCTAGAAGGCGGGAAGCCCTACCTGGCTTCACAGAACATCGTGCCGGAACATAGTCGTAATGACCGCTTGGCAACACGGTTTCATCCAGGTGGCAAATAAGAAGTCTGAAAGTAGAGCTATTTACTGAGAAATTGAAGAGTGGAAGGCTATCTTAGCATATCATTCGTAGAGAAGGTCAGGTGTCAAAAAGTTATGAATATGGTAAGTGAATAGGTATGTGGGAAGGGGAGCCCAAAAAAGGTTTGAATGAAATTAAGGATAATGCTGCATTCTGATGGTGAAGAATTTTGGGCATCGATTCAATAGTTTGTGAGTTTATTCGTTAAAAACCAGAATGCATAGAAAGAATTTATCTTCAGCGAGTATGTAGGTATTTAGCAGAGAAATATTTGACTTACTATTTAGAATATGACAGATACAAATCCCTAAGTAATAACATAAATAAATGCAATTTTAGGTTATAATAGAATTGCCTGAGGCCTATACAAATTAAATAGTTATTTGTTTAACAATCATGAATTCTCTGAACTAGCAATAATACCGAGATAGTATTTTAATATTTATTAACTGTTTAACCAATAAATATACGAAATTATATTCAAACACCAGTCCGTTTGAGGTTAGCCTCTGGAGGATTCTAACGCTTGAAATATATGAACCTTTTTCATATTTAAGATGAATCAAAATATTATGTAGCTGTTTTGGGACAGTTATGCCTAGTTGAACTTAGTCCATATTCCCGGAATTTTCTCATCGCCCGCACGTAGATTGCTCTCAGGTGGCATTTTAGAATTATTCCCAGTTCCAGCCGGGTGAGGAGGGCAATTGGTGATAAATTCAGCAGTTTAAAAGGGTTTGCCGATAATGTGTGGTTATTGTTACCTGGCGACTTGGCGACAATCGACGTGGGAGCAAATGGGAAACAACCAATTAATTATAAAACTCCCAATCACGATTCTGGTTCCCAGTAAAATTTTTGAGCTCTGAACAACGCACTGCTGAGCGTTGTAAGAGTAAAGGGTTAAAAAATATGACGGACAAAAAAAAAGAGAAAGTTGAAAACACCACGATTGCTGATGTAGTCATACTATTACACCTAATTAGGGCTTGCAAAAACCGGCCACATTTAAAAATCGGTTTTTTCGGTTTTTGGAATTTTAAAAACCGATTATTCGGTTTTTTCGGGTTTTTCGGTTTTTGATAGTTTTTTTAATAAAAAAACAATAAAAGGTTAAAAATGATTATTTTGTACACATATCCTAGTACAATAGACCATTTCAGAAAAGAAAACATGCAAACTCTACATTATATTAATAAGAACAATCGTTTAATGGTAACTTTCTTATATTACGACGAAAAACGACTTCCGAATTAGTAATATTGACTAATCTGTGAAATAAAATACAACAATTTGCTAAACTAAAACTGGATGTCGCATCATTTTATTTCACTGAATGATACCGCATTATGACAATTAAATTTCATGTATAACTGAGAATATATAACCGTGATTGTAGGCCGCAGCACAAACGTGCTCGAAAACTGGTATAAGGCATTTTCGACAGGCGGTAAACGCATATCAAAACACGTCTACTGTGGAAGACATGCAGGAGCTGTTCCAAAGACTTGAGGTTGAGAGCAGCTGCAGTAAACAGAGACAAGCCGAAGATTATGGTAGATCGCGCCGGAAAACCGGCCATTACCAACATAATACTAGGGGTTGACATTGTGGACCATTATGCGTATCTGGGTGCACTAATATACAATGATGGTGACTGCGCACCGGAGATAAAGAGGCGTAAAGGTATGGGTAAGGATACCATGAACCGACTCAATAACATCTGGATGAGAAGGAGTATCATGCTACAAAGATCCGGTTGATACGCGCCCTGGTATTCTGGTATATCCAATTTTCGATTTTTAAAACTATCGAGAGTGTTTTCCATAACTTAAACAACAATAAACGGCAGAACTCACGTCTCATATTGCCAAGAATATCTCGCCCACGGTTTCGGACAATTACGATGTCCTTCATCAGGAATTCACGCCTGCAGAATCCGACGCTCCGTGGTCGAGATATTCTCGGCAATATCAGACGTGAGTAGTGCCGTTATTTGATGTTTTATTAATTATCCAATTTTCCTATATGGGGTGGACACATGGGCAATATGAGCTCGAGAGAGACAAAGGATTGATGCATTCGAGATGTGGTGTTGGAGGCATATGCTGCGGACCCGTGGATTGTCAATTGCATCAATGCATCTATTTTTTCGCAGCTTCATATCCGAACCCGCCTCTCAACTATCTGCCAGCAGAGAATTCTTACCTATTTCTGCCACATAGTCAGAGGCGGAGACGAGAGCCTTGAAAAGCTGATCGTAGTTAGAAATACAGAAGGGAAACGAGCCCGTGGTTGTTCTCCCACCAGAGGGGGTGATCAAGTGAAAGGCCCCCCTCCTACCAAGTTTTGCTCGGTCGTCAGGGATGCTTGTCGACCAAGCAAAACTGAATGGACAGGCACTGCACCGCCTGGTGGAGGCAGATCGTCAGAAGACTCATAACACCAACGTCCATAACCAGTGATGACCACGATCCTCAGCCATGAGGAGACTGAAGAGAGAGAGTCGGCTGCAGAATTAGAAACAAAAAGAAGCGGAACCGCGCGTGTGCTGTGTGGAATCGCCCCAAAGTGGATGATTGATCGATCATGTTCTAATCATGATTAACGATACTGTTGTTCGCAATTTAGTAAGAATATACTCAGAACATTTTAAACTTTTATCTCTCTCAAACATAAGCTCATGTTTAAGAGCGATATTCAGTGAAATGAAATGTTTTAGGTCACACGGAGACTAAAAAGTCCAACGTGCAGAGGACTTTTCGTTTAATTAAAATGTAATGGGCGACTGGTGGCACTTATTGGAGTCTGTGAGTCCATTTATAGAAAATGAGCACAAAAACAGTCTTTTTATAAGATTTCATAGCAATTAAAAAAAACCGAAAACACCGAAAAAATCGGTTTTCTGCCCGTATAAAAACCGGTTTTTAAATAGGTCGGTTAATCGGTTTTTTCGGTTAACCGAATAATCGGTTGCAAGCCCTACACCTAATTTACATTGCCCTAAGCAGTATCAACTATTGACACACAACGTCCTTGCATGACACTTGTAAAGTAGGTAGTACAAACGCAAAATATATTAAACCTATTGCGAATATCAAAGCCTGTTATTAATGAGGCTCTTAATATTTCAATAAAAATATTTATCTTATCTCACTAGCGACAGCCTAGTTAGTTGTTAGCGAGCGATGAGGGACAGCGCACATCTGCAAGCAATAATAAAGGCCGTTCCTCGAGTTTATTTATTCAGTTGTTAGCAAGCGATGAGGGACAGCGCTCACGAAGTGTGAGCGTTTACTCTACACTCTACATACAATACCACACCTGCAAGCAATATTAATGGTTGTTTCCCTTATTTATTTGTTGCCTGATATTGCTATGAGCTTCATAATCATCATCATCATCAGCCTATGTTCGTCCACTGCTGGACATAGGCCTCCCCCATCGCACGCCACTCAACTCGGTCCTCCGTTTTTCTTCTCCACCCACCCCCAGCGACCCTCCGAATATCATCGCCCCATCTCGCCCATGGGCGCCCTACACTACGTTTACCGAGACGTGGTCTCCACTCGAGAACTCGTCTACCCCAACGGTGCTATGAGCTTATTGAACCTATATTGAGCGCGCGATGAAGTGTGAACCTTCAGTCTCTAAACGCTGACACTCGGTATTATTGCCAATCACACAACTGCAACCAATAATAAAGGCCGTTCCCCTTACTATTTATTCCTTGATATTGCTATGAGGTTTCTCAACATATACCTACTTAGCGAGCGATAAAGTGTGAGCGTTTAGATTCTATACCTATATATTTATAATCACACATCTGCAAGCAATAATAAAGGCAGTTCCCCTTACTATTTATTTCTTGATATTGCTATGAGGTTTCTCAACCTATACTAGTAGGATGACCCACATTATGAGACAGAGCCTTGTATCGATTTTCCCTCAGTACAGTATTACTTTTTTAATGAAATTGTTCAATGTGCATTGGACATCTAGAATTTCTGGAAACCTAATATTACGTACCTATTACCATTTGTTTGGAAGAAATTGCTGTACGTGATAATAACACCGCTTGTAAGCCCATGATGAATTGTTTTAAAATAATACATAATGTATATAAGCATTTTATTTATGAACTAAAGAAGAGTGATCCCACTAAGTGTATTTTTCATTATGACTCCCTTGTTTGAAATAGTAAGTACCTATGCCTATAATTTCTTAGCATTTTTTTTTTATCAAAGGGATGTCCCATCTTTCAAGCACTGAATCTTTGCATGAAAAAAGACAAAGAATCGTCATTTTCAAATGAATAAATTATATAAAAAATATACCAGATAGTAAACGTCTTAACAAACTCAGATCAAAAACGAATCGTACATAAAATTATTTCGGCGAAATTAACTAATCTTCAAAGATGTTTCTGGGAAAAGAACATAAATCTCTCAATACATTTCTGGTGGACTCGGCAATTTGAGACTCACATTTCTTCATCTTTTAATATTCTCTTTTCACTTGCCGTTTCATTCAGAATTTTATAACAAACCATTATTATACTACTTTCTAATTACATGACATAATAAAATTATGATATAAAGAGAGTGACCACAGACTAATAGTAATTAACGTAGACACCGCGCTTTATAAAACCAAAGTGACGCCGCGTAGCGTAGATATGTACTTATAAAAAATACGTTTTCCTAATTTAGTTTCAAGAAAACTCATTTGGTCACATCTGACCTCCCCTTGTGGTACCTACCTAAGTTGAGACCTGAAATATGTAACTGCGCAGGGTTTAAGTTCTTTCAGTTCTTTGAATTACTTATGCCTGAAATTCTTTAGGTACCTACTTCGTAAAGCTAATAATATGTCGTTCTTTAAAATTTATAATTTTATATAACATTCTCTTTGTGTAATTCATAAGTGCTGTAACCACTCAACGTTAGGCGCACCGTTTGCATTTGTAAAAGGTTATGGAAACTGTCTTTCTACACAATAAGACATGTCGTTATAAAAGTAGTTAATTTCATAATTTGTAAAGAATATGAGCAGGATCGCATTAGGTTAAAACCTATAATGGTAGTGTTTAGTGGAATAAATTAATAAAAATATAGCATAAATTGCCCTAAGACCAAAAGCAGTCATTTCGATTTTGGTGCGCGGTATCTGCATTATTACAGTCTTCTTTCATAGCCAGAGTAACGTAATTAAAATAGCCTATTGCGAATGCTAATTTCATAATAAGTGTCTAATATAAAACTTTGAATAATAAATTTATTTTTTATATAATATATATTAATTATATGCAAAATATAATACGAAAACATGTAACACGGAGAGCTGTAAGTTGACTAGACAAGTAATCTCATAGAATACCTACTTACACCTTAAAATGGCCTCATTACAAGCTATATCGACATATTCGCTAAAGCTTGCTATAAATTTTAACACTTTTGAAACGACAATTATAGACACCAAGACCGAAGAATAGCACTCAAAGACACAGATCAAATAGACACGACTAGGAAAAATTGTGGCATATTATGCCAGAAGGCACAGGCGGTTCTATGGGTTAAAAAAAAATTTATAATATGTATTTGGTATACAGTTATACACACATAAGTGCCTAAGTCATTAGGATCGAATACCGGCTATGTCTAGTCATACACATGCACTATAGTAAAGTGTGTGTTTTAACCCATAGATTAAGCTTATATAGGGGTTACCCCACATGCCACATTTGTTCCTAGTAGTAAAGAGATTTAGACTCTAGACGTTTAAGCTTGAAATTCCTGCCTTAGTTTTAAGTTTAAGATCGCTTCTAACTGCGACCAACCTGCAGCTGAAACAATTACTGAAGCGAGTTCAAAACGTGACCATAAAAATAACCTTCTCAAAAAAAGCGCAAAAATGGAAAGTAGCTACCGTATCTCCATGGAATTAGGTACATTTTGGCACGTTTCTACACATGAGGACGAAACCGTGCATTGCCTTGACCTAATTATGTTATCGAAGGCCTCCCGCGGTTCCTTCAGAGCTGACACTGTGCTGTCAGACGCAAGAATAATGGAAGATAAATATAATATGGAGATGGAACAATTGGAATGGTTTTATGTAATGGAGAAGAATAATACAGGAGTGATTAATATAAGAACTGGCGAGCGTGTATGAAGAATGTGATGAAAGTTGAGGAAGTGAAAGAGGTGTGTCAGGATCGTATTAAGTGGAGGGAAATAGTATCTGCCTACCGATGGGAACCAGGCGTGATTAAAGTATTTTTGATTAATTCACAATAATAACGTCTATTCGGCACCTCGCTGCCTACCGAACCCTACCCACCTCGTTGCAAACTCGCCCGACCTTGAATTCAACCGCTTCTAGGGAATCAAATTACTGAATATCTCTTAACCGTGCTTTAACCGACTGCGGTCGGCTACACTTAGGTTAGACTCGCAAAAAAAAAAAAAAAAAAGGTGTAGCCGCACTTCAGACTTTAGCCGGAACATATATTCGCCTATTCGGCACCTCGCTGTCTACCGAACCCTACCCACTACGTTTCAAACACGAGCGACCTTGAGATCAACCGCTTCTAAAAAAATACACACACACATAGCTACATTTCACATTTAAAATATCAGTAGAATTACGATTGAATTCAATTAAAGATGAGTTCACAGTTACACAGTAAGTATAGCAAGGTAAAGGATGTTCCACATAAACCTGCGAGATTAGAAATTAACAAAAGGAGTCAGCTTCCGCTTACCCAAAGCGAATAGAAGGTGAATTATAAAAGCAATGAATATTAATAAGGTGCCACAAAACATGCGGTACCTGGGGGCAGATTAATTAAAACTATGAACTATGCTACACACTATAATATAGACTGTAGATACCGCAATAATAAAACGAAATTGACGCCGAACCGTGCAGTAAGGATTGCGTTTCTCTGATCAGCAAATCAAACTAGCCGGTCAATTTAAAAAAAAAAACAGACTCGTCAATAATTATAATATGTTAAGCAATGAATTGAAAGTGGAATTCGTTTTACATTTCACTCATAATATTATTAAAACTGCGCGTTGTTTCTTCCTTAAAGGTTTATATAAACAGGTTGACAATTTCAAAAGCGTATGCTATGCGAAATTATGTTTTAGTTTTAAGTTTCTCTGTATATTTGTGGTGTTACAATAAAGAGTATTCTTTCTATCTATCTATCTATCTATTATGAAGTTGTAGTAGGTAGGTGTATATAATTTTACATATATGTTTGTCTTCATTTTTTCTATGTTAGTCAGATTTTTATTGATTACCATTTAGGTTACAGCAAGAAGTTTCATCGGTTATCTACTGAAAGATAAATAAAATCAATTGCGTATCGCCCTCGACATTTTGACTTTACTTTTGTTACGCAGTATCTGCCATTATTACAACAGTGCGTGCTAACCATGCAGAAATTAAACCCGGATGTGTCCAATGAAAATATTGTTAACACTTGTACAGCGGTTTCCACATTTGCGGTAATTAGTATTGGAGGTTGAATTAATAAAGCTTGCTGGATAAAGTTGTAGTGAGAATGAAAATGGCACGCACTAAGCAACTTTTAGAGGGAAGATAATACAATTTTGTTTAAGTAAGCTACAATTGAGCACTTTTGCATGTGTAACTTGTAAGTACTAATTATTATTTGTCAAAAATGTTACAATAAATTAGTTCTATGACTCTACCGCCTATTCGAAATGTCACCTACATGGAAAGAACGGGCAAGAAACTCAGTGATTATTTTTAACGTGTTTACAATTTTTATCATGGTTATACAATTTATTGTAAGTCGGAATGGCACCAGCTGGTTACCATGCAGAATTTTTCAAGTTTTAAAGCATATCGCGATATGCTTGTATAGGGTTTGTGATTTTAAGGGTTTTATTACACGGGAAACTCAAATTATCACGCAAAAAAAAACTGTTTTCCACATTCAGTTTGTATCAAAGCCTTTAGTTTATTAGGTATCCTTTAGTATATAACGTAGGCGAAGTTGCAGAAAAACAAGTCATTAATATAATAATAAACCTGGAATCACAACAAACAACCCGACTCCAGACAAAACAAATAAATACCAGCATCATTAGACATAATAACTTGTACAAGACAATGTATAAAGACGTTATTATCCAAAGGTCCCATATATTTGCGTAACCATAATAATCTACAAGATAAAGCGCTCAAATACGCAGATTCGTATCTCTATCATGAATATTTTATCTTTATTTATCGTGAGGCTTATCTCCAAATTGGCTTTCTCCAATATTTTTAGATACCTATGCGACGAATTGGCTCGACGCGACGCAATCTTCAAACAATGTTTACGCTCGATTTAACTTGACTGAAAACGATCAAAGAACCGAAGTGTTACTTATTATGTGAAGGCTTGCGATGTCTTCAGCGTTTTCATAAGTTTGTTTACGCCTTTACGCTATCCCTTAACAAGAATATACAAATTCAATGAAAGCTACTCGATTATAACTCGGCAATAGAATCAACACCGTCCCAAACGTAGGCGTGTGTCACTCAATGTCACCCACGCTGCGAAAAATATGGAAATTGCCACAAGTGAAATTTAAATGTTTTTCAGTCACCAAGAAATTTCCGAATTCTCGTTACACGGTGCTTAGACCGTGAAATTCCTCGTTTAAATTATAGAGAAATGCCAAATTTTACAAGGAAATAACACTATGTAATAGAGATAGTTAAATATTGGCTCGCAAATTCGAGGAAGTGTTAACAAACATTTGACGGTCATAAATTGTCCGTCGACACCTCATAACTGGCGCCCAACGTGGGGTCGCGCCGCACCTAAAGCAATTTTCCATTTCCTAACGAAAGGACAAACACCCCAAACATCATTACATTAAAGATCAACCTCCTTTGTTTCGGTTTCAATACCCGTGATTACTTTCATCTCTTCGGAAAAATGAACTTTAATGCGTAGGGGCAGGATTGTTTGTCGATGTTTTAGGATCGGGTTTAATAGAAAAGACTCTAATGCTTGCCTAGAAGCGCAGGGGGAAGTGAGGCCATGAAAAACGTAACAGAGGGTAGGTAGTAGGTAGGTACAACGTCGCGAGTCGCGACAGTCTGGAGTACGCCTAGAACGGAACCAGAGGCTTTTGTTCCCTGAAACAACAACGTAAACACAATTTACTGTTGTACAACTTTGATAAGAACGTATAGGCGAGAACAAAGGTCGTACACCGCAATAAACAAGAGTTGTTTGCACTCAATTTATTTGTAAACTTGGGTGGCTTAATGTTCTACTAATTTTGGTAACAGTGTTACTTACGCTTATAGCGCACGCCTAATTTGAGCAGGTAATTCTCCGCTAACCTAACGTAAACAAGGTGACATTTACGGAGGTAAATTAATTATTTCACTCTCGCGTTAATATTAATAAAGAAAATATACCTACTCCACGAAATCTTATGAAGTACTCGTGTATTTGATGTGATTAAATTACATATATACACTTACACAACTTTATTTACTTTAAAACATATAGGTATCTACCTACCTACAGAGCTGACGACTAAATTAGTCGTACGAAAAGTAATTAAGATAATTGCTTCATATACAAACATCTATTAATGTTGGAAAAGGTTTCCCAGACTACGTACATCATAATAAAATCCTACCGAATGCGCCAACTAATGTGTTCGGGCGTCTAACAGACCCACCCTTAGGCTGTTGGCGACCCCTAAATATTGTAAGTACGATGTACAATTTAGGAGCATTGCAGTATTTCAACTCTGCTATTACAGTTAATGACTTCAACAAATAGTGTACTAAAAAGTTTTTGTCACGAAGTGGATGCGTAAAATATAGAAAGTTTATCATTCAATCATGCCTCGCTTCACCAACTGAAAACCCCATAATAGAAACTGAGCTACCGTCATATCGAATTTTAGCAAAATCTACCAGGTGATTGTCGTGAAACATCTCATCTCTAAATACTTGTATGGTGTATATCAATAAAAAAATTACAAGTCCTAATATTATCGCAATCACAAAAATTATCCAATTTGCATGTAACATATTAGGGGAATTTCAACTAATTTAGATGACAGTTATCTCCAAAGTGCTCATATTAAACGACCAAACTGAATACCAAGCTTATCTACTGTCAGTATGATTCCAAAGCCCTCCGTCTGGCCCGAGGCAATTTGTCAAGCCCCGGACCTACCCTCATAGCCCCTAAAAAGCATTTGAATAATCGAAACGGTGACGTGGGCCCCAATATTGCCAATAGGTACAGGTGCAGTGGCAATTGGGGAATGGGCTCCAACTTTACGATCTTGGATCACGTCAATGGATGTTTTGGATGGATTAAAGTTTTAGATGTTGGACTAGTCTGTGTTTCGGACGGTTTTATTGATTGGGGTATAAGATTAGGGGAATTCGCTAATCGGATTCGGTTTGGTGTTCAAACTTTTGTTATGTCAAAAACAATTAGAAACCACCTCTGGTGTGTTCATCTTTATGGATAGTGGACAGATATTTTTTACCCCCGACGCAAAAACGACGGGGTGTTATAAGTTTGACGTGTCTGTCTGTATGTGTATCAAATGAAAGGGCTTAACTAGTAAAATACAACGCACTATGATAAATTTAAAATCCAAGAACCACCACAAAATGGTGAATTACATATTACGTTGGGGGTTTTTAAATTTTTTAATTTAATTCACTAGTCATATGAATCTCTAACAGTGGAAGAGTCTGTTCTCTAATCTACTATTTTCTTCTAGTTCTCTCGTTTTATGCCCAGGAAGCGTTCTTGCTCTAAATTATGATGACATAAACATACTTGTTCAGGATTCTGACTGATGTGCTCGTATAATTTATATGAAGACATGTTGGTCATTTAAAGCTAATAATATGTCTTTATAATAACGTGAGTTTCGCCTTGTCACGTTGGCTCATCAGAGCAAACCTCTGATGACAAATTAAAGGTGGTGATGTACCTTTGCGGTAAATAGTTTTTAATATCTATTTCTGGGTGGCATATAATAATATACGTAGTGGCCGTAGTCTAATGCTAATCCCTTGTGTCTAACGCTAAAAAAATATTAAGATGACAGTCGTTGGCAAAAAACGACAACAGCCGGCCAAGCACAGACAACGCGGTGACTTGTTTTGCTGTCAAGTCAACTGTCATCCCATACATTGACAAAAATACAATGTATGGGATGATAGTTCTACTCTTGACATTTCTGCGGGATCCCATGTGCCTACGCCCACTGTTATCATAGTACCACGCAATTGGTGCTTGGCCTACGGGCTTCGGTAATAGATGTTTACAAACTGACGACAATGTTATACTATAAAAATATGTGCGCTCTTCAGAACAAAGGAGTAGTAATGGGTGATATCTATATTTCTGAATATCGAATCGAAACTATATATTGATATTCAATATCGGATATCAAAACTATATATTTTACGAAACTATATACTGAACAAATAACTCGATTCGAGTCGATGTGGTTATTGGTTATGATTTAGATATTTGAATATCGTGTCATCTTACGTCAATAGCTGAATTTAGGTTTAAGGCATATTCATTAGTTTTTTATTATTTAGGTATTAAGACTTGTAATCTAAGTTTCAATATTATTTTAGTTTTTGAATTGTTAATGTATTTTAGTTTATATTTTTTAATCAACACAAGTTTATAAATACCTATTTTAAGTATGTACTTATTTGTTAGATAAAATAAATCCTAATAATGTAACTATTATTTTTTAGCAAATAGTTTCTATACAATATCTTCATTACAACAGAGTCACAGAATGACCCTTCATACTTTACCCAGGCTTAGGACTGGCTACTGGCTACATTATTATTTTATTTTGTACATGTTACAAGTTATGATATTTATAGTAAAGCGGACTATTTTTAAACATAAATATTTTCTAAACAAGTATGCAGAATGCAGATATATGCAGAACAATAATGCAGATCGCAGGCGTATTTAGAAGTTCATTCGATTTTATATACATGATTTTTCTATTTACATAATTGTACATGTTTTTCTATATTATATACATTGTTTACATAATTGTACATGTTTTTCTATATACATTATTTACATCATTGTTTATTATCGTACTATTTACACATGAAATCTGTCGGCGTGTAAATTCACCAATTCAAAAACCACGAAACTGAATCAAAACAAACAAAATGCAGTGTTAAGTGTTAAATTTATTTGTATCCACTTGTAACTTTCTTTCAAGGCCAAAAGGTCAGGTCAATATTTATTTTAAATAAAAAATCCTTAACTTTAGGCGATAGAGTCTATAATTGTAACATGCCAAAATTCTGCCAAATAATATTCAAAATCAATTTTTTATCTATTTTAAATACCAACTTAACCACTTATGAAATAAAGTTTAAAATAGCATGGTTGACCTAAAATATATCGTATCTCGCTCTAACTCACGTGCGCTCTTTCATTAACCATCGTCTAAATTCGTGAGCGAATCGTGTAACTTCGCAAACACTATACTATCAAACACGATATTCAAACACGATATTTCAATATAGGGTTTGGGACTCGGGACGGCTTCGTTGTACAATCGGATATCTTCGTAAAAACTATTTCGTTAAACAAACACGATATTATAAATAAATGTTTCGGTATCGCATCGTTACGATTTTCTCCCATAGACAAATATAGTGTTTCGCAAAATATATAGTTTCTGCAAAGGTCAATATATATATAATATGGTATTTGCTTGGATGTTCAATAAAACTCTCAATGTGTTGCTCTGTAATCAAGAAACAACATTTAAGAGCTATTTATTTATTATAATGTTATTATTCTAATGCTTTTCACTATTAAAACCTATTTTTACATTCACGTGGGGAAAAATTATATGAAAAGCCCACATAACCTCAATTTAACAAAAATGACATCTATGACAGACAAATGGAATGTCATGTCATAGATAATAATATTATGCCGAGTAAGTGGGAATCAAAATGCGCGCCAAATTTAAATATCCATCTTATAATAGAATTGGTATATTTAAATTTACATCTCCCTCCCCAAGAAATAATATATATATACATTTTTTTTTTTTTTTTTACCAATATTAACTATGTCTAAAAACTATAGTACTATCAAGGGTACCAGTTTTGTTATGTGAAAAAGATTGGATTCGTCTTTTTTATGTCCTGTATTTAACCTATAAATTGATTGTGATACTTTTTCTATTATTTTATATGGTCCTATTTTTAATTCATCTAATTTTTTTCTATTTAGCCGGTTACCATTTTCAACGTAGACCAAGTCTCCTTTCTGTAGCTTGTACTCATGCCTATGTTTGTCGAATCTTTCTTTATTTTTATTATGGGATTTCATAGTGTTATTTAATGCGATCTTCCTATCCTCTATTAAATCATGTTGTGGAGTGTCTTGTTTTATTTCATTTGGTATGATGCTTACTTTTTCGCCTTCCATTAGATATTTTGGTGAAAATCCTGTCACTGTATGTTCAGTTTCGTTATATCTCTGGGTGCAAGCATGTGCTATTGATGTCCATGCTAATTTGTTATTTTTTTCATTTATTTTACATCTTATCTTATTAACCAATGTTTGGTTTAATCGTTCATTTAAGCCGTTTGAAAATGGGGCATTGACCGCGGTAAATATTATTGGAATTTTTTCTTTTTCAAGGAATCTTTTAAATTCTTTTGAATTTATACCCGGATATTGATCTGAGAGTAACATGCCAATTGTGTTTTCCTGTGAAACTGTTTTTACCAATTTTATGAAATCATCTGCACTTTGAGTTTTAGATGTTAAGATGTATGCAAATCTGGTGAAGTGGTCGACTAGTAGATGTAAGTATGTTTTTGTGGAACGAGAGCCACCGAAACCGCCTATAGTGTCTAGTGACATTATTTGAAAAGGACTTGTTGCAGGCCCTAAGTGTGACATTAATCCAAATTTATGTTTTCCTCTAGATTTATTTTTAATGCAAATTTCACAGTTATCACAGAATGTTTTTATGTTATTTGCCAAATTTTTTGCTGTGTAAAATGGTAGAATTTTATTTTTCATTTGTTGTATGCCTAAATGACAAAAGTGTGAGTGTACATCTCTGATTAATTGTTTACTAAAATCTTCTGTAAGCACTATCTTTTCTTTATTTTTTATTTTTTTGTAATAAATTGTATTTTTAAAACTCAGTTTTCCCCTGTTGCATTCTATTTCTTTATTATTTTCTTGGTCTTTTTTTATATCATGTAGTTTAATTAGATTTATTACTTTTAAATTTTCTTCTTGTTTTTCATTTGTCTCTAGTACCGGATTTCTACTTAAGCTGTCTGCTTCTAAATTATATTTTCCTGGTGAGTATATGATATCAAAGTTGTATTGTGATAAATAATAGGTTAAATCTCCTAATTCTTCGTCCGTTCTAGCTTTGATATTCATTTTCTCTAATGGCTTATGATCCGAATACACACTAAATTTTTTTCCTATGAGCCATACCTGCCAATATTTAATTGCTTCCTTTATTGCTAAACATTCCAGGTAAATTGCCTTTTTCTTTTTCTGTGTTTCATTAAGTTTTCGCGAAAAATACGCACAAGGTTTTTCTTCTCCATTCTGTTGAGGCTGTTTGAGAACTGCACCTATGCCTTGTATGCTAGCATCGGTATAAATATTTATAGGTAGATTTGGGTCAAAAATTGCTAATATCGGCTTTGAACAGAGTAATTTTTTTATTTTCTCAAAGGATTCTTGACACTTTTCAGACCATAAGAATGGTTGCCCTTTTCTTAATAAATTATGCAATGGTTCTAATATGATTGTTATGTTTGGAACATATTTTCCATAAAAATTTATTTTGCCTAAAAATTGTCGTACATTTTTCTGTGTTTTCGGGACTGGAAAATGTTTAATGGCAATTAAGTTGTCTTTTAATGGGGTGATCATATTATTTTTTATTATGTGTCCTAGATATTTGACTGAGTCTTGTGCAAAGTGACATTTTGAGATTTTTAATCGGAATCCTTCTTTCATAATTGCTCCTAATAATAATGATAAATGTTGTATGTGTTCTTCGAATGTTTTTGAAAATATCAAAATATCATCTATATAGTTAACGGTAAATTCTGTAAGTTTATGTTTTCTGATAATACTACTTAATATCCTTTGAAATATAGCAGGAGAAGTCTTTAAGCCAAATGGTAAACAGGTCCACTGAAAGTGTCCCTCCTGAGTAACAAATGCTGTTTTTTTCCTATCCTCAATTTTTAATGGTATTGACCAAAAAGCAGAATTTATATCCAGTGTGGAGAAGTAGTTACAATCTCTTGTTTTTATCATTAAATCTTCGATTAGCGGAAACGGTTGTGACTGTGGGACAATGATTTTATTTAATTCTCGAAAATCTACACATAACCTGTTCTTTTTATTTTCATCTCTTTTATATGCTAACGTTACCGGTGCAGCAAAGGGGCTGTATGATTCTTCAATTAGATTTTTTTGTAATAATTTTGATATTTGTTGTTCTATTTCTTTTTTATCTTGGATGCTACACCTATATGGTCTTTTACTGCAATATCTATCAACTAGTAAGTCAATATGTGCCTCATATTCTTTTACTGTTCCTATGTCATATTTGTCTTTTGCAAAAAGTGAGCTATATTTTTTTATTAGTTCATTTATTTGTAGTTGTTCGTTCTGGTCAAGATGTTCTATAGTCATTTCAAAATTATTTATTTCTATGTGTTCGTTAAAATTTACTCTATATTCAGTATTTTCTATGTTATTATTTATATTTTGTTTGTTTTCGACCGTGATACCTGTGTAGCCAGGAATATTATCACTAGGGTCTTTACATTTTTGTTTGTCACATCCGGGGTTTTCACAATTTTGTGTAATTTCTAATTTCTCATTTTGTATAAGATTAAATTTTTCTATACAATCTAGGCCTATTAAGAAGTCATATTCAAAGTGTTCTCCATCTACTACAAACACATTCACATATTTTTCCATATCATATATTTTTAATTTTACTGTTATTGTTCCTATTGATTTTTTCTCGCCATTAATTGTTTTTAAATTAGCATTACAATCAATATTATTTGGACTATGTCTTAATGATAATAATCGTGAGTTTATCAATGACACATTTGACCCAGAGTCGTAAATTCCAAAAGTATTTAAGGTGTCATTAAGACATATTCCAACCTGTATTAATGGCGGGAATACTAGTTTTTTGGATCTATTTGATTTAACTCGGTTTCTAGTTCATAATTATTAACATTTCGTACCTGATCTCTCCTTGGCTTATCACTATTTTTGTTTTTAAACCAACACATAGCCTCGGGATGGTACCGGTTACCTCTGTTGTCCTTTTCACAGATTCTGCATGGCTGCTCTCTTCCTTTAGTCGTCTTGTCTATGGGGGCTGTTTTCTTTTCCCAGTTCTTCCTGTTCACTAAATGTTCTAATCCTCTGATGTTATGGAATAAATCTTCTGTCTCCTTTAAATCATTTCTATCTATTCGGTCAGCTATATAATTGGGCAGTCCTGCGGCAATGAGGTCAATCAAAGTGGGTTTATCTATTGTTTTATTAATCTCCAATAGAAGTCTCTCTTTTTTTAATGCGTATTCTAGTAATGTACCTTGCCGATATTTAAATGTTAGTGCATATCTGACTGGCGACCATCCATTGGTTGCATATGTTTCACAAAAGTTTTTCTCCCATGTGGACCATTCTGAGTTTATGGTATATTTCATCAGCATCGAGCTGTACCAATCCTGTTCATCCAAGAATAATCTGAGAGCCTCAATTTTTTTGGCATCGTCCGTAATATCTAAGCGAGTGCATTCTTTATTGAATGTGGAAATCCACTGTTTGGCATTTGACAGTTTTATATGAAACTTTTCTAAAACAAATTTGTCAGTAATTTTTTTGATATTGTCTGTTTTATGCATGGTTTTCTTAAACTGTTCGAGGATTTGTGATAATGTTTCTTGTGTTAGATCAGACGTTGTGGATTTATTTGACTGTTCTAATGATGTTTCTTCGAGAAAGTGGCCTTTAAATATCATATTTCCGTCTTCGTCTATGTAGTCTTTTTGCATTTCTGTGGTCATTGTTATCCAGACTCTCCTTCTCTCATGTCTTTTTGTGAGAGTTTGTTTTATCTTTTGATAAGCTTGAGTCTTCATAATTCCTTCATGTAACCTGATATTTTGCAGCTTTTCTGCAAATATATATGTCTGATCTTTTGCGTTCGTGACACTTTCAATTGCGATGATACTGGATTTGGGGTCCTCCGCCGCCTTCATAACAAACTCGAACTGTAGCTTTTCCATAATGTAGCAGTAAATGTTGTTTTATAATATGGTATTTGCTTGGATGTTCAATAAAACTCTCAATGTGTTGCTCTGTAATCAAGAAACAACATTTAAGAGCTATTTATTTATTATAATGTTATTATTCTAATGCTTTTCACTATTAAAACCTATTTTTACATTCACGTGGGGAAAAATTATATGAAAAGCCCACATAACCTCAATTTAACAAAAATGACATCTATGACAGACAAATGGAATGTCATGTCATAGATAATAATATTATGCCGAGTAAGTGGGAATCAAAATGCGCGCCAAATTTAAATATCCATCTTATAATAGAATTGGTATATTTAAATTTACATATAGATATCCGATATTGACGCGATATATAGTTTCAATATCTATATACGTTTCGTATCACCTATCCCTACAAAGGAGGTAAAGCTCTAGAAACGTCTAAGACATCAAGGTTTACAAAAACTATATCAACTGTGTAAATATACCGACTAAACTCACGGATATAAAAGTCGAAACTAGGCTCAACCCTGGGTTTCGGAAACTGTTCACGTGTATCACAGGAATTGTAAAGACCTTAAAATCCTGGTAGTTATAGAAACCCTGACACAAACAGGTGGTACACGCCGGCCGGCCATTGTGTTAACTACCGCCATTTCTGACGCTTTAGAAAACTTTGCAAGGCGTAACTAAAAAGGCATTGTTTCAGAAAGGGAGCGATGCTGTGTACTAAGTACTAATGTATCAGCTTGTTATGTTTCGCAATTCAGGCCAGTTGTGATGGATTGTTGCTTTATGATTCTTTGTTATTTCATAAGCTGTTTTAATGAGATCTGGAGAAACTTGATAAATTATGTACGAAGCAGGATATTACTGACGCCAATGAAAGAGCTTTTCTTTGAGTGTAGTTAGTCCACGTATTAATCTAAGCATATAATAGCCATTCCATTTGAAAAGAAGAATAATACATTTGCTAAGTTTCTTCAGAACGGACGAATTCTTTACACCCAATGCCATTGTTTAAACCGGATCGAATTGTTTGTATAACCAATTCCACCTACCACCAATTCCTCAAGATAAAGGATAGTAACATGACTTAATTATTGCTCCCAACTATTAAATGACCTATTTAATAGGCGACACATTTACCCAAAATGTAATGTGCCTAACGAAATACAAAACCGCCCAGTTTTTGTATGGACTGGACACTGGACCAGAATGAAGAGACGCCCAAACCATCAATCAAAAACAGCTGGTCATCCATCTAAACTATATTAGGCACTATTATAAACTTACGAGACTTGCTTTTATAGGCATTTAATTAACCATACAAACGATCTTATAATAGAAGATAACAGACGCCACTAAAACGCAATTTAATATCTTTAAAACAAAATGGAAGGATTTTTCCCGGCAGATATAGAATAACGATTAAGTCTATAAATAATGGGTTGTGTTAGCTTGGACGGCCACCCTCGGAGAGACGGGTCTGACTCATGCAGGAGGGTAGCTCTTTATATTAATAAATATAGAAGCCGTACGTTGGTGACATTCATGGGATTCGTAAAGTTCATTATGTAAGGTGCAGAAACTGGACAAGTTTCTGGTTTAATGACTAGGGGATAGAAGTTTCGTTGTATGTTACGTTTAATAAGAACCGAAGTAATCCCAAGCTTTGGACTGAATTTCGTACAACAGATATTTAAATTTTTGCTAAGCGTCATTTTGTAATGGTCTTGGAATTACTAAAAAAACCATAACATTTTCTATCCAATTGTACCTGCAATTGTATCCTAAAATTACAAAACTTTTTGTCAAAATACAATTCACAACTTGAATTAAGAGTTGGGGTGGTGTTGGGAATAAGAAACTGATTTTTGCAAAGTACCTACAAATTGTAACTCTATAAACTTGACTAAATAGAAAACCTTCCGCTTTAACTTGTGACTTGACTGACTACAAACCGTAAGTAGTTAGTATACAGGTAGTAGGTTCTCATTAGAGGTAGAATTTACAATTACATTTCATAATTTCAACCTAAAGACACTCGTTACCAACTCATAATAATGATGGTATAATTTTCGATTCAAGAACCATTATGATCATAGCATTAGCATATTGCTTCTGTACTTTGAAGCGAAATTAACAAAGTATATAAACATTATGGATGAGTTTCCTGAGAAAATGTTTTGTTGAATCTGAACATAGTAATTAAATTAGGATTCTCCTTATTTAATTCGAGGTAGCATCATCGTTTTCTTTACGTGTAACAACCTGTTCCATTTCAATTGGCAAAGTTATTTCTTAGATTTACTTCGCTTTTACTGGGCAGAGTTGTTTTTCTAAATTTTCTACCTTTGGTGTTGTCATTTCTTAGATATGTGGATTTACCCCAATCAGACGAACCTAGTCAGTTCATAGTAGCTTTCTAGATTCACTTCTACTCTCAGTCCGTCTAGAATGACGATAAAGCAATTTCGTACATTTCCATTTTATGAAGCGTAACAATCATCAACATTTACCACACCTGGCCAAAGTTAGGAAGTTCACATTCAGTCGTCATGATCACTGGTCTCTATAAAGGATGACTCAAACATCGTGCGTATAAATGGTTAACGTTCAAATTTCAGATGTATGTAGATATCCTTTTTATAACACAGAGAAGTAGCGTCAGGTTTTTAGTACCTAACCGTTAATTCATACGTCACCAGCTCCCGCCCAGTATTCTTCGTAATTTTACTAAGTAGGTACATCAGTACAAAGAAACACTCCTTACTTATGCCTAATTCAATAAGCGAGCGTGTTTATCATCAGTCCAATCTTAATGGCCACGTCAAAGACGGTAAATGGTAACCACGCGTTACGGGACCGCCAACGGTAAGATTTCATTCAGCTTACTTAGGAGGGTTCTCACAGAGATTATAATTAAGTTATGCTTTTGATGGGTAATTACTTAATTTTGTGAAGTAGATTGGATATTTTAGAACAAGTCTTGTTTTTCATTATCATTTGAAGAAACAACTTTGCCAAGTGATTTCTGCATTGCACGCGAACATAAAGAAGTAGGTAGGTACCTACCTACCTACGAGATGATCAAAGGCTAGTGGCCAGAGATGAATAAAATAACAGAAGACAATCATTTAAAGCTTACCTACAACCTGAATAAAATACTATATTAACTAAGTATCTCTACGAGTAGGTATTTCATATTAAAACTTTATACTGAAACGTCTATAATCTGATCTTGTTATTTGTTATGGACCGAATATTAAATTTTACAAGAGGTATTCGAACAAGTCAAAATACTGTTCATTATTCTCATACGTTTCCTCCATAACCATTCAACTAGATTTTGTGCGAAATGTAAAGAATCTTAGTATGATGACGAACTTAATTTGCGCAGCCTTTATTAAACTAGCTGTACCCAGCGGTTTTAACTGTTAAAAGCATGTGCTATTTAGGAGTCTAAGCTACTCGTACCTGTATACCAAATTTCAGCTCAATCAGCCGTTTAGGCGTGAAGAGGTAACACACACTCCATACTTTCGCATTTATAATACTTAACATTGGTAGGATTTGAATACCTTTTGGCAATTTCTTATTTTCCCCTTCTTTTATATTAAGGACGACTAGTGTTCTTAATAAATAACTTAGTTGATAAAACATTCCCAAATGATGCAAGCATAATTAGGAACCACAATCTGTAACATCAGAGGTACCTACTGCCTACGCGAGCTAGGTTAAAAAGGAAATCTTCCGCAAAACTACATTTGCACGCCCGACGCCCCCAATTTCCACGTTCCTTCTCTATCCGCTGACTCTAGTCGAAATTCCCCGGGATTCATAACATCATACGTTCCCAACCATCCGCCGAGGGCGGTTTTATTAAATTCAACTCTGTTATTCCATTTCACCGAACAAACATTATATTGGTTAACATATTTATTATGAGGCGTGTTATTACTTGTTCTGGTACAATATTTGTTTGTGGTATTCGCGGGTATGTTATATGATATCATTTGCTGATTAATTGCGCGGTAAAAAAGCGATTAGACGCTAATTGGTAACAAGTAAAAGTTAATGAAATCAAGGTATTTTACGCTGGAATCTCTTCTTTGGCATTTAAAGAGTTCTGCAGATAGATAAACTATTGCAGCAAGTCTTTGATTATTTTTAAATTGTAAATAATAAAATTTATGTGTCTCATATTTTTTTAATAATCCACTAGACTAATTCTTATTCCTCCTATTATAAATATGTATGTAGAAAGAGGTAATCATACAATTGTTTCAGGATGACTCTTGAATTACCCTTCAATTCCTCAAAAATAACATTTAGGTCAAGAAAACTGTATTATACTATAGTTTTTGGAATTAACATATTCATGAAGAAGAAGCATTTTGCGGTCTTCCTTAACCAGATATTATTTTCCGGAGATAAGAGCCAGATAAAAAGCCGGTCACAAACAAGTGGAAAATTATTCTGTCTCTACATAATTAGGTATGGGATTTCATTCTGTGTCGTTTAACTCAACGAGGGGGACGTTTTTGGGAGAAAGTTAAAATGTGGGACCATGTTTCCAATTGTCTCCTGTAAAATTATAATCTCTATGTACCTACCTAAAATCAATGAATAAACAATTTGTATCTTACGTAAGGGCGATTCAGACATATGATCAGATAATTGAGACGTATGGGTTCCTCATAATGGATTAACTTAATTTTTACTCTATCAGTGTAATTGGTGATCCGTAATTAGTTACAGATTAGATTAGATAAGTCTTTATTGGAACATCGCAATTCAGTTTATACAAAATACAGAATTAGGTTAATACAATTTATTAGCTCTAATATAAAAAGTGTAACAATTGGCGGATAGAATTAATCTTTAATTTTATCTTCATAAAATGAATTCGACAATGTTGCTATTAAGAACATCTAAATTTTAATAAAAAGCAGTTAACAATGACTCCAAATACCGAGTTCACTGATCCAAATACAGAGTGAGCATAAAAGAAAACTTCCCGTAAACAATTCAAACTAGAGCACAGATTCCTGACATCAAAACCGAAAGGTTGCCATAAAATTCTTATCGAGAGCGAAAATACTGAGCCGAGGTTCTTTTGAGCGTGGCGAAGATTAGAAGGCTTTACGTTAGCTGAGTTTAATTAAAAGGCTGGACCTTTCAGTAAATCAAATAACATAATTACACCTTGCCGTGATTGTATAGCTTTAATTAAAAAGTAGATTTAAGTAATGTTACGACGTCGTGCTGTTTTATTGATATAATATTAGGAGATGTCTTGAATTTTGATGATGGTCATAATTATAAGGATAATTCTTTATCTCCTGTTTAAGTAGGTAAAGGGTCTGTTATCAAAGTTGTTCCAAATGCTTAAGATCACGTCACGGCTGAAGGCATTGCTGCATCCATAGGTAGTACTTAGTGTTAGTCGCTTGGTTCTTCTATTTGTTAAATAAGAACTGAATGCATTTGTCACCCGTGGTTCTCGAGCGATACTGATTACAACTTAGGAATCTTCATAGGAACAACTGGACACATTTCGTGGCGTTTTACGTGGTTCATCGTTTACCACATTTGCACTTTCCTTGCGATACAACTTGGGAATCTTCAAGGAGCTGAACACCTTTCTTGGCGTTTAACGTAGTTTATCTTCAATAGCATTTCCACTTTCCTTCAGGTGGAATGACCACATCGTTGGCCTATTTTGGTATTAAAAAAAAGTAAATATCGAAATAAAACTGCTGACAGAAGTTTTACAGAATACTGGAAAGTTTAAGACGAAAAATAAATACCTAAATAAGCATTTGAAATGGCGATCATCGTAAACTAGGCCATGCTGCAGTGCTCCAAATTCCACTTCTGATGTTATAAGCTGCAACCAGCCAGATTTTTCTATGTTGGATAAACTTACCTCAGGAAATCCAACCGCATTTCCTGAAAAGAAAACGGAATTTGTTATATTTATTTTTCTCTGAACACAAGGTAAATACATGCCTTTTACAGGACTGATTTTGTTAAAATATTTCTCTTCAAGTAGTAGGTAAATACAGTCTTAAGAGATCGACAGACGTATTGCAATTTGCAATGCCTCACATAATGCAGTCACCTAAAGGCAGTAGTAACCCCCGACCTTCAGGTGGGCCGTCTTGTTGGCCATCTATAGTTTCATAAATTATTACCATAATATAATCTTATCTTTCTGTTAGTTTACCATCTCTGACTTAAAAACCTATAAGCCAATATTGATAATGGTGAATAAAGCGTTTCCAACATTACCGGAACCAACCAAACATGCACGAACAAAAAAACAGATCACGCAATAATGCATGTAACACGTGGGTTAAACCCCTTGTTACAAACTTGGACTTGACTTTGAACTCTACCCCATTGGGATAGGGGTCATAGGGAATGGAGAACAAATGCATACCGCCCCTTCAGTTATAAATTACAAGCAGTGCTCGATCCACCCTCGGGTGCATTGGATCGATAGTGCAAAACGATACGAAGTTGGTATCTCGAATTCGGTGCTTATTCGGTTATGGTTATTGATTAAAACCCGTCTGGCTCTGGAGTGTTTTCATTTTAAAATGCGCCAGCATAATATGTTACTTTGAAATAGACTGAAAATTCATTTCATGCTATACACTCACATTGGATTAAATTTTACACAGAGGACATGTAAAACGAAAAACATGATTAATCCCAGGCTTAGAAATATTCTGACTTTCTAAAGCCATTAGTTGCTATTGAAAGAGTCTTTGGGAAGTGGCAAGTGGCTAGGGAAATTGCTGGGCAAAAGATGCTCAACAACTTGTGACCTTTGACGATGTGCGCAGGGATCAGTGTTGAAGCTAGCGAGAAAATAGATGTCTCTATATTTGAAGGTGTGAAAAGGCAGAGAAACTGTACAAAAATATTGTTGCACATTTGCAAATAATTTGTATTGTTGTGTAAATAATTATATTTTGCTTCATTAAGCAAAATACAATTATTTGTTTCAACCACCAACATATCGAAACCATTCGTTAATAACGGTGGAAATAGAAAAATAACATGCCAAACGCACAACATAGTCGGAATAACACTAATTTCTCTCCCTTTGTGCCCATTCTTATCCGCAATGGGCGTGCTATCGATTTCCCGAAAGAGGTCGTTGACCACGCCACTTTTCAGTTTAAGGAAAAAATGTAACAGAAAACTTGATTGCCCTTACACGCCCAGCCCGTATCTCCAGTGACCGATTCGAGAAATAATATGATCAGCTTCAGTTTTTGTTTGAAGAGGCGTGGAGCGCGGGTTCCCCTCGTATTCAAGGGAATGAATGGTGTCGGACTGACGTTCGATATTTCCCTTCCCGTATCGTGGTTATAATAATAGTGATTGAAGTGTATACTTCAACAGAAAGGGTTTTCCTAATTACAACATAGGAGCCAATCAATAGGTTGTAGGTGTGTTTCTAAGACCACTGAAAATAGAATCGTCTATGGACTAAGGCATAGCATTCAGATAACCAAAGTTAATGTTTTCACCATTCCCACTACTCCACTACATATCTAACAGGAAACCTTAGGGACATAAAGTTTGGTGTGTCTTCCAAATCACGGTTGCGCCGCGATTCGAAGCCGGAATTCCCGCTGGGACTCGGATGCTCCTTGTATTATGAGCCCTTGCAAAATCTATTACCTACACCCAACCATTTACAAGAAACATCTTTACGAAAGCTATTGGTACTAATTCATGTGTGCCCGATGCATGAAGCCCGTTATTTGAGGCAATAAAACAATCGTCAATAAATAAACTGTCACGACTCCTCGTAAATGGCCTCGTAAAACCCTGCTTTCCAGGATATTAGATTAGGATTTGAGAGCACCACTGTTCGAATCAAACGCTGCAATCAATTCCAGACCTTAAACAGAGACAATAAAAGCACAATTAGATTCCAAGCGACATAAGATCTATTGTCTTACTACAGGTCCACTGCACTTAACTATGTTGCAGATGAATAATACTAAACGATAAGGGAGAAAGTAGAAAACAGAGGTTTTACAGTCAATTTACTTTAGAGCATTCGCGAAAATCACTGGCCTTTTTCTGGTGGTAAATCTTTTGAGAAACGTAAGATTCCTTCCAAATTCCGAGCCTTCCCTGTGGTTTCCACGTCATTTACGTCTTTCGTTCACGGATTCGGACTTCAATAAAACTTTAGATACTTAGCGTTGTTCAAGAAATGTTTTCCGCTTCTGAGTTTCGGTTAAGCTTTATTTTACTTAATTTGTATTATGACTAAATTTTATGTTTGAGGATTTTAAATTCATTTATAAAATCAGTTTTATCGACATCATTTACGATTTTTAATTCCAACCAAATTATAATATCTGATCTGATGAGAAGTGATGTTTTTTTTTAAATACTAAATATGCCTACGTTTGACCACATCCCACCTGATGGAAAGTGAAAATGTGGTCGACGATGGATCACGTAAGATGCCTAGAAAGGTACCTATTCACTCGTGCCTTGAAGATACCCAAGATGCACAATAATGTTTTACCACACATTTTTATTAATCTTTGGATAGAAGGAAATGGCATTGATAGTAGCTATAATAAGTACCGTAGGTACCTACCTACCTACTTTAAATATTCATTTCATAGTCATTAAGTAAATTAATGTAAAATAGATGAAAGAGTAAATGAATTCCTTTGAAACGTACGCAAAACCCCAGAAACAAAATTACATCACCGACCACGCTGTAGAGAGCAAAGCAAAATTTAAAATGTATGCAAATTCGATGTCAAATGCTCTTTAGCGTCAATGTGGTTGAGATTATGGAGTTTCTAGAACTAAAATTGGGAATGAAATGGTGGTTCTGGGTTAATTCGACATTAACATGCAAGCTTTGTTCTATCTGAAGCGAAACTAGAGCGTATTCTATACACATACATAATATAGGTACTCGTATGTACGATATACATAGATACATTTAGATTAAATGCAAAGGATTTAGGGGTTCTAAGTTCTAGCGTTGGTGTGTTAGGAAATTTTGAGAATATATATTAGGTAGGTATACATTTTTACGGGGGTTCAAATAGCAGATAATTACTTTTATTTTTGTTTTAGAAGTACAGATCGAACAGGGAATAGTCGGGGTACTAATCTGAAAAACAAGAAAGATGACAAATATGTACCTAGTAGTGCTTGAAGTTAGATTAGCTAAACAAGGTAAAATAGTAGAAAAAGCTTCACAGACAAAATAATGCTGTTGGTTTACCCGTTAAGGCATAAAAGGAATAACAAACAGACGCACAATAAATATCGTATTTCTTAGTATTATGTTACTGTTTATCAAACATTACAAACATATTATGTCTGATCAGTAGAAGCCACGCTTAATCCCTTGTTCGAAGCAGACCCATAGTTCAAGGGCACGTTTATTGAAATAACCTTTTGAAATGGTCACCATTAATTCAATACCATCACGATCGTGACTAAGAGACACATACTTAAATGTGTTGTATTGTCCCGATCTTTCGAATCCTATAAATAATGGTTTTATTCATTACTAGCTGCACCCACCGATTTTACCTGCTGTACTATAGCCATGTGTTATTCCAGGGTCTAAGCTATACCAAAGGTCGGTCCACCCGTTTAGGCGTGAAAGAGTAACAAACATACATCCAGACATCCATACATTCTTACAAACTTTCACGTTTATAATATTAGTAAGATGTTTTCTTAGCCAGGTTTGTCCCACCGCTTGGCAAAGGCCTCTTGTCTCTTCGGTCTTCTCAGTCAAGGTCCACTACTTACATGCTATTGCAGGACTTAAACAAAACGGTTTTTCTTAAAATATTGCTGAACTAAGGAAAAATACATAATATTGTAGCAAACCAAACGACGCCATCTGGCTATTCCCCTACTTTTATTTAGAAAATCCAGAGTGAACGGTTGTGTAAAAGTTGGCCTGTGCAACAGCTTGTCTAGACCCCACAGTACAACTTTAGATGTTGTGGAAAAGACCAGTTGAATTTTTCTCCAGACCCGCTGAATCGTTATTACTGTCGTTGCTCAGAGTTCAACTTGAACTTAAAGATGCATCTCAAACTTCCATTACGACATGACCCTCGTGTTTTCTGTCAAGTGTCCAGTCATTTCCGTTTGAAACAGGCCGTGATTTATGGGAACCTTTGACTATTTATCAACCGAGACGAATCTCAATCAGAGTTTGTGTCGCTCTCTTTGTTCGGTGGTGTGAAATAAGTTTCGGACAATTTGTTGAGAATAGACTTTATTGGTGGCGACTGGTCATATCCGATAAGGTTGTAACAGATGGTAAAGTTGGGATGACTTGGAAATAAGAAACACTGACACATTAATCGCTGAGCTTTGGTTCTGATTTATTCTTAATAAGAACTTGATCAGCAGACCATAGACTTGAGATAGGTTGGTTGTTAATGTTGTTATAGATTGGTCCAGTGCATTCTTTAAGGCATTGCGTCGTCAGAAAATATGTACCCATACCCAATGGTAGTAATGATCTTGTAACCGATGCAATTGAATAAATAGTTATCTTATCATTGAAGCCTAAATAGAGCCACAAGCCCATAGGCGGCGGTAATCACTTACCATCAAGTAGGCCGTCTACTTGTTGGCATAAAATGAGATGATAAACTTGACAGGAATGACGTAAAGAAACTCCGATTAAAACGATCGGAAACAGAATTTCATTTCTATAAGCCTCGCCCTGGAGGCATGACGAGGAATGCATAATGAGAAGGTGGAACAACAAGAACTGGCAAGTGGATTAGAAGAACGCCAAGTACGCACTGAATATTAAACAGTTAACCTGAATGTCGATTTCCCAAAAGCAACAACGGGAGTTTGTATCTTTTAAGCGAAAGGCACACAAGTTTTGTTGTTGTTAGCTGTTACTCTGGCATGGCTACGATCTGATAATTTAACCGTCAGGAAAAGGATGATAAATTTGGAGAACCTTATTCTTTGTATAAAGAGACTGCTGATTTCAACGCTAAAGGTGAATTGTATTTTCAAGACAACTCTGGTTTCAATATTAGTTACACTCAACCTAAAAAGGACCAGCTAATGAATGGAAATAACCCATATCTCGGTTTTCCTAGAGAAATACAATAGGTAAGGAAAGAAGTCTTCGAATTTGAATTAACAAACATTTTATATCCTTGCCAGATCTTCAGCCACGTCGATTATAATCGAGGGACTATGTTCAGAGTTCAGACATAATGCTAGTCGAGTCCTAGGGATCATAAAAAACAGCTCAAACATTTTTGCGTACGAGGCTGTCATTTATTCATCTGAATCTCTTTATTAAAACAGTGATGTTCTTATGTACGTACCTACGTAGAGATGAACTTTGATCCAGCTTATAGCAGTCTATAGTTTTAAAGAGTGTGGTTAGAGTATAGTTGTTAATCCATCTGGATGATCTTAACCGAAACATCCCAAAAACTTGTCTGCACCTAGCGGTTACAAACTTTAAATAAAGTTTAGACTGTTTTTAAACAAACACAGTTTAATCTAGGCTGTAATAGGATTTCAAAAGTCTATTTGCAAGTAATTAAACCAAATATGCAAGACAAGGAGATTAAATAGTTGAGAGACAAACCGATTATGTTTAGGGTAATAGTCGAGCATCTGGCACTACGTAAGGTCACGAGGGCAACCGACTCGAAATCCCAGCTATAATTAGAATTAACATTAATTAGAGACAATGGCTATTAGCATAGCTTTGGTTTAATAAGGGTTTTGATTATAACTAAAATTTAGTTAATCCGTTCAAGTAGTGGCAGTTTCTGAACTTTTAATTGGCATCACTCGTGAGACATGATTAAATTTTTATTAGGATGTAGGTAGGTAGGTACCGGGTCAAAGTGGGTAAATGTAAACACTTTTGAA